>CM053771.1:41055385-41329521 GCA_028658325.1 Potorous gilbertii
CATCACCACCATCACCACCATCATCACCACCATCATCACCACCATCATCACCACCATCATCACCATCACCACCATCATCACCATCACCATCATCACCATCACCACCACCATCATCACCATCATCACCACCATCATCACCATCAGCATCATCATCACCATCATCACCATCATCACCACCATCATCACCATCATCACCATCATCACCACCATCATCACCATCAGCATCATCATCATCACCATCATCACCATCACCACCACCATCATCACCATCATCATCATCATCATCTTCCCTTTGAAAAGGCTATGTTGATCCCTGGGGAGAGGGAAGATCTAGAATAATCACCAGAATCAGTCCTTGTGATGTGCTTTATGGTTTCCTTTGGTTGTCATTAAACACTCATTATTTGTGTCCTGGACACTGTGAAAGGGGCTGAGGATAAAAGACAAAATAAAGCATGACCCTTGCCTGCAAAGAGAATATAACTAGTTAGCCTTGTATACTGCTGCTGCTCTTAGTGATAATAAAATAATCATGCAGGCCTTAAGGTTTGCAAAGGGTTTTGCATATGTCATATCATTTGATCCTCACAACAGTCCCAAGGAGGTAGGTGCTATAATTATCCCTGCTTTACAGATGGGGAAGATTGAGGCCAAGAAAAGTTACTTGTCCTGGGTTACACAGCTGAAAAATAACTGAGGCAAAATTAAAACTCGGATCTTCTTGGCTTCAGGTATAGCAATCTATCTACTATGCCACTTAGATGCCAATAAACATATTACATATTTGAATGAAAGGAAGGAAGGAAAGCAGAAAAGGAGAGAGCAAGGAAGGAAGGGACAGAGGGAGAAAGGAATGAAGGGAGGAAGGAAGGAAGGAAGGAAGGAAGGAAGGAAGGAAGGAAGGAAGGGAGAAGTGGAAGGGAGAAAGAGAAAGGAAGGAAGGAAAAAAGGAGGGAAAGAAAAGAGGGAGGAAGGTAGTGAGGGAGAAAAAGAGGAAGAAAAAGAAGAAAGGCAAAATACATTTTTGTACATTTACTATATGCCAGACCCTGTGTGCTAAGAGCTGGGGATTTTCCTAAAGTGCAGGTCCAATCAGGTCACCCCCTTCCCCTACTCAGCAAACTACAGTGGTTTCCAGTTGCCCCCAGTATCAAATACAAAATGTTCTCTTTGACATTCAGATCCCTTAGGAACCTAGTCCCCCACCTCCCTTGCCACTTTTCTTTCACCTTGCTTCCTCCCACAGACTCTCAATGATCCAGTGACCCCTCAGCTGTTGCACAGACAAGACCCTCATTTCTAAGCTTTGGACTTTGTCCACCATGCCTAGAACACTCTCCCTCTCCCCCCTACCCACTGACCTGGCTGGCTTCCCCCTTGTACAGAAACCCTCCCCACCCCACTTCACCCTGGTGCCTTTGCTCTCCTGGTCATTTCCCATTTATCCTCCACAGAGCTTTCTTTGTATTTATTGGATGGTAAGCCCCTTGAGGGCAGTGGCTGCCTTTTGCCTTCTCTTGTGTCCACAGCACTTAACAGGAGCTTAATAAAAGTTTATTACCTGATTGATCGGAATGCAAGAAAAGAGAAAAACCAGCCCTGCGCTCCGGGAGCTTAGAACCTACTGGGGGCAAGAGGAAGCTGACCAGAGGGAGAGGGAGGCAGAAGGAAGGTCTCTGGCATAGGTTTTGATGGCAGAAACAGGGCTTGGAGGGGAACAAATGACGACTTGTGCCCTTCCACAAAATGGTGGCCCCAGGTAAGAGCTTACCAGTGGGTGGAGGAAAGGGACCCTGCAGACAGCTACCCCAGACCAAAAGGGGCACAGGAATGGGGGGATGTTCCAGGCCAGAAGACACCAGACTCTAAGGATGAGAAACAAAAGCACAATGAGATATAATTAACAGAAGGGAGAGAGAAGTTCTTCACGGGTAGGCCAGGGAAGGTTTAGAACAGATATTCGCCAACGTGGGTCTCTGAAGCTGGGTAGACTTTCAGCAGGCATTGGTCATAATGGTAGATAGGAAGCAGCATGTCCGATCTAGAGAAGAATGAATAAAAACCTGGAGATAGTCAACAATGAGAATAGGAAGGAGCAGTGTGGCATAATGGCTAGTGCGCCAGACTTGGAAGACCTGGGTTCAAATCTTACCTCTTATTCTGTCTGCATGACTTTGAGCAAGCCATTCAACCTTTCTGGGACTCAGTTTCTTCATCTGTAAAATGGAGATAGTGCTTTGAATCCTGCCTCAAATGAGATAATGTATACGAGTACTATATGAATATTAGTTATTATGTTTGTGGAACAATACATTTTATAGTTTTCTGGAGAACAAGACTCATCAAAAGAACTAGTACCAAGGAAGATAAGAAAGATAGGTTAGATGCAAATTACAGAGGGCCTTGAATGCAAGGAAAAGGAGCTTGGACCTTCTCCTATAGGCAGTGGAGTCCAAAAAAAAATTGACTTTTTTTTTCCATCAGAAAATGCCTGTGATCCAAGGAGTGCATTAGGACGATTAGTGTGACAGTGTGTGACAGATAGATTAGAGTGGGGGAGAAATTGGAAGTTGAAAGATGAGTTAGGTGGCTATTAGAATAATCTAAGTGAGAGTTAATGAGGGCCTGCAGCAGGCTGGTGGCAGTGGGAATGGGAAGGAGGCAGTGGAAGCAAGAATTATGACATTAACAGAACTGAGGAAGTCAGGCAGAAGGGTGAGCCTTGAGAGAAATGGGATGAGTTCTGAAGACCCTAGATTTCCATATAAGAGGGAGGTTAGAGACCACTGAGTCCAGCCCCACTCACTTCACAGATGACAGACCTCAGGTTCAGAGAGTGACTTGTCCAAGGTCACACATCATAGGGAAGAACAGGAAAAACATATGTTTTCCATTCTTCCTCCCTCTCTAGTACCATTTTATTTAATTGTGACCTTTAGGTATTCACTCCCCACCCCACAACAAAGTCCAAATGGCCCATGCTTGTATTGGGGACAGCTTGGTGCAAAGTAGAGATGACACCAGATTGTCCAGGCTCCTGAATTTCCCACTGATTCTCAGCTACTGGAACTTATTGGAACAGTTGGCATCCTGGAAACTGGTAAATGAGCAAAATGCAACAGAGATGGCGTTGGACTTGGAATCCATCTGGGTTTGAGTTCCAGCTATGCCAGGTTCTAAATGTATGACCTTGGACAAGTCATTCACCTTTTGGAACCTTGGTTTCTTCATATGTACAATGAGGATATTGAAAAATATCAGATCTAGCATTGTGTTTTAAGATCCCTCCTACCTCTAACATTCTGTGTTCTAAGGCTCCTCCCAGAACAAATAGTAAACATTTGTTAAGCACTCACTATGTACCAGGCACTGTGCTGTGTTCTGGGCATATAAATAGAGGCAAAAAGACAATATCTGCCCTCAAGATCCCTTTCAGTTCTTAGAACACATGGCACCTCTAATCTCTGACATTCTCTGTTCTAAGACCCCATGTGGCTCTGACATCCTGTGTTCTAAGGGCCCTCCCAGCACTGATATTCTGTATTTCTATATTGTGATGGGATCCTGGTTCTTTCATTTGGATATATTGGGATTCTAACTACACAGTCTTCAGGGTCTGAGGAATTAATCAGGGGCCACTTGATACACTTTACAAAGGGACGACAACAGGAATTTAATATAGTTAGTTACTTATGTCACTGGACTCAGTCCTTTCCATGTTCATAAACTGATATGACTTAATTTCTGGAAACCTTCCCCAAACCCTCTTAATTCTCATACCTTTCCTCTGTTAATTCTTTCCAATTTGTCCTATATGTGGCATATATTATAGGCATTTATTTACAAGTTGTCTCCTCCATTAGATTGTAAGTTCCTTAAAGGCAGGAACTGTCTTTTGCCTTTTTTTTTTTGTTCACCCAGCACTTAGCCCAGTACTTGACACATGGTAAGCCCTTTATAAATGTTTGTTGATTGAGTGATCTCTCTCAGACCCAATTTCTTCATCTGTAAAATGAGGATGAACCACACTCATAATATCAACCTTGCAAAGATGTCACAGGGTTCCTCTTAGGCAGTGGCCTTGAAAGTGTTTAGTAGCTATGAATATCTGAATGAATGTCTGACCTTGACTTAGAGAATTCTAGGACATTATAGGTTGAGGGGACCACCAGCTGCCTCTGGTCCAGAGCCCTCATTTCACAGAGAAGAAAAACTGAGTCCAAGGAAGCTGCAGTGACTTGCCTCTCGAGTGGCTGAGAGTTCACTAGCTTCCTGGCCTCCTGGTCCTAAGACTACTGTTCTATTTCCCCTTATTCCCTTAAATCATCTCTCTTTGCCCCATTTTCCAGGATCCCGGGGTGGTTGTTTTCCATGGTTTGGCTCAGTGTCAGGGCACTAAAGAAAGGCTCGGGAGGTAATAGCCTATCTCTTAAAGTTGCTTCCATCCCTTTACAGTCCCCATTAAGCTTGGCTTTCTGGAATGGCCCTTTGAGACAAGAGCCCTTTCAAGGCAAATTAAAAGAAAGCAAACTCTGCTAACCACTCTTTTTAGCACCAGGACTTAGGAGGAGGCCTCCTTGCCCTACATATTGTGAAGGTGCTATTTGATCTCCGACTCTCCCCAATTGGCCACTTTGCCCAGATGTGAGAGGTGGGACTTTTTGGTCTCTCTGATGCTATATGTATGGACAACGTGAACAAATTCCAACCCAGAAATAGAGACGTGATTGCTTAATAACCTAGTCTGTCCTGCCAAAATTAGAGGAGGAATAGAACTCGATTCAAATCCCACTACTGATGAGAATTACTGAAAGACGCAGCATTGGGCAAGTCCCTTAACATCCCTGGAGGTCTAGTTGGTTTCTATAGAAATACCATGGTACATGAAACAAAGACCCTCCTTTGAATCTCTGTACAGTCAGTCAATCTGTAAATATTTATTAAGTCCCTACTATGTGCCAGGCATTGTACTAAGTAGTAAGGATAAAAAGAAAGGTAAAAGAAGTCCTTGTCTTCAAGGAACTTGTAGTCTGATGGGGAGAAGACAACATACAAAGGAGGTAGAGAAGTAGGGGTGTCAAAGAAGACCCTGATCTGGGGCTAATGGAGAAATCCAAAGGAGTGTGGCAGAGGGGCAAATGAAAAGATGGTTGCCATGGTCACTTCTCAGGAAGGAGGGACCCAGGAAGGAAGAGTACTAATGAGGTGTGAGTTCCAGGGAGGCAGTGATCTTGCAGGGGGAAGATGTTCCTTAGGTATGATGGAGAAATCCAGGGGCTCAGTCAAGTGAAAAATACTGTCATTTCACTAAAGGCATTTTGGGAAAGTCACTTTGCCCCCATGGAACTCAGTTTCTTCAGTTTTAAAATAAAAAAGTTAGACTAGATTACATCAAAGATTTTTAACCTTTTATTGTCAGGGACCCCCTTGGTGGTCCTGTGAAGCCTATAGACACCTTTAAATGTAGAAAATAAAATACGTGAGATTGCAAAGGAAACAAGTTCTATTGAAATACAGTTATTAAATTATTGTTTTAAAAGTTAATGTACCCTAGGAAATTAACCCCTAGCCTAGATAAATCTCCTTTCCACCATCTCCACCCCCCAGCTATTTCCAGTAAGAACAGCTCAAGTATGAGCTGCTACTCCTAAGAGTTTTTAGTGACCTTAAAGTGGCAGCATTTGGCCATTTTCAAATAGGCCCCCAGATTTAGAGCTAGAAAGGACCTCAGGGTCCAACCCTCTTCATGTTATAACTGAAAAAATAGAGCTTTGCTGTCTTCATTGCTGGTGTAGATTCCATCTCAAAGCCTTTGACTTTCCCACTCAACCTCTGACTCTTAGAATTTCTGGTTTGTTTTAAATATATTCAGTTCAATAACCACCTCCTCCAGAAGACCTTTCTGGCTTCCTCCAGCTCCCTTTAAGACCCCCTTTCTTTATTTCTACTCCATATTTGTCTTATATGTTCTGAGGTATAGATGTCATCTCCCTCAATAGAATATAAACTCCTTGAAGTCAAGGACTGGTTTTTGGTTTTGGTTTTTTTGTTTTGGTTTGGTTTGGTTTTTTTTGCATTCCCAAATCTTAGCACTGTGCCTGGTAAATAAAACTACTTAATAAATAATCATATGTTGAGTGCCTGATTGAGAGACCCAGATAGGCTAAGTGAGTAGTCCATAGTCACATAGTCAATAGGCATCTGAAGCAGGATTCAAAGTCCCCTCTGCCACCTAGCTGCTCTACCTTCTCCATCAACCATTCTCTTTCCCCAACCCTTTTTCTCTATACTCCAGACTATAATTAGGCTTTTATATATGGCATTTTTATAAGAGAAAAAAAGAGGTCTTACTAAGATTCAGAAAATCCACAGTGTACCTAAAGAGATTCTCCCCAGCCCTGGCATACTGCATGACATCCAAACTTCCTCATTTCTCCTTGGAAGCTAGCATTTCCCCAGAGCCAATGAAAATGGTCCCTGTTGTCCCAAGGACCTTTGCTATCTGTTTGGGATCAATCTCACTAGTACTATAGATAGAGTTCATCCTTTCATCATCCCAGGCTGTCTTTCAGTAAATTAAAAATAGATGATAGATGGATGGAGAGAGAGAGAGAGAGAGAGAGAGAGAGAGAGATGATCCCTGTGGTCTGTATCACATTGAAACCTAGCTGGTATAACTTAATTTAAAATGTTTTTTTTCATTTTTAAATAAAGTTTTATTGTATTTTAAAATGTAAAAGAAATAGTATTAACACACAGGCTATACAAAAAGAGATGGGGGGAGCCATAGTTTGTCAACCCAGGATATAGACTATTGCCCAACCCAATCTTCAGGGCCATGAAATTGAAGGATCCCAGAGCCAGCCAAGCAGAGTGACTGGCATATTTTGGTGAAGGATAAAATCTTCATCTTCCTTTAACAAAAGAGGATTCTAAGTGATGGGTTTATTTTTTTTAATGATCAACCGCCTAAAATAGATGGGAACAGTAGTTGAAGAAGGTAAATAAAAAATCCCCCAGTTCAACGGTTTGTTATTTAGCTGCTGGTAGCAAAGACAGGAGTAATTAGGGCTGGGAGAAACCAAGGGAAATCATGGCTGTTCTACAACACTCTCATTAACAATTCCTAATAGTCATAATAAAACCCAAAAGGAGGCTCTGGTGTGTGTGTGTGTGTGTGTGTGTGTGTGTGTGTGTGTGTTTCCTTCTTGCTGATGAGTGATTGCTCGGGATCGCCAAGTGCTTGGCATCTGTGACCATCCGCCTTTCTGGGCAAGGACCCCAGATTAGACTGGGAAGCCTAAAGAGAATAGCTGAGTTTCAGACATTTGTTCCCAATGCTTCACTCAAATTGCTATTATCATTGCTATTAGAGGCAACATGGTGTAGTGGGAGGATGCCCAACCTCAACATCAAGGAAGTCTAAGTTCAAATCCTATCTCTGATTCACACTGGCTGCATGACTCTGGGCCATAGTCTTGACTTCATGTCATAAGAGTTGTGTGGACCACTGAGAGGTTAAAGGACTGGCCCTAAGTCACAGTCAGTGTATGGAGAAGGCACATTTTTCCCATCATATCCCATTGCCTCATAGTTCTTGCTATCACAGCTTGATAGATGACAAGTTGTGTAGTGGAAGCCTGAGGTTACACAGGAAGAGCATGGCAAGGCTGATTACAAGGTAGTTTGAGGAGAGTAGATCCTAGAAGTGGGAGAGATCAGGAAAAGATTCATGAGGAAGGGAACCTGGGCTTGAGTCTTGAAGGAACCCTGCTGTTGTATCAGAGAAGGCTGAGAGAATTGTGTTGTTCTCAAAGAAGGGAAGAGAGCAAGCCAAGGCTCGATTGACTACACCTTGCTCCATCTTAAATAGAGACAGCCTCAAAGTGCTCAGGACCATTGGAGTCTGGTGCTTCTGTTGATCCAAGTGGGCTTATGACTTGCTGTGGTTTCCAGAGTCATGCCCAAGATAAGCAGCCTCCCATATTCATTCAACATCGATTGTGGCTACTGGACCCTAACAGAGAGGCCACATTGGAAGACCTGATGCCTCCCTTCATGTAGCTTACTGCCTCATACTGTGATAACTATGTATATACACACAGACAGCCCTGCTACAGAACTAGTCTCAGAGTAGAAGGTACCTCAGATACTATCTAGTCCAACCTATACTGAAAGAGAATTCCCTCTCTGACATCCTCACAGAGGCTCAGCTAACCTCTGGAATTGCCTTCAATTTACATTAACATGTACATAGATTTTGCATGTCATTCCCTTCATGAGCCTGTGAGATCATCCAGAACAGGGACTGGATTTTTCTTTTTCCTTTCCTTGTATCCTTAGGATTTAACACAATGCCTGGAACATAGTAAACATTTAAATGCTTGTTCCTATCCTTCCTTCTTTCTTTCCTTTCTTCTTTCCTTCCCCCCTTCTTTCCTTCCTTTCCTCCTTTTTTCTTCCTTTTTCTTCCTTCTTTCCTTCCTCCTCTCCTTCCTTCCTTCTTTCCATCCTTCCTTCTATCTTTCCATCCATCTTTCCTTCCTTTTTCTTTCTTCCTTCCTTTTATCCTTCCTTCTTTCCATTCTTCCTTCTTTTCTTCCTTCCTTCTTTCCCTTTTTCCTTTCCATTCTTCTTCCTTTCCTTCCTTCCTTCTTTCCTTCCTTCCTTCCTTCCTTCTTTCCTCACTGCCTCTAGGATGAAATAAAAACTACTCTGCTTTATATTTACAGCCCCCTCACAGTTTCTTTGTTCCAGTCTATCTTTGCAAATTGTATTCACATTTTATTTCCCACTCCCACACCCTACATTCCAATCTATCCCAACATAGTGGGCATCCCATCTCCCACCTCTGAGCTTTTGCATAAACTATTCCTCATGCTTGAATGCCCTCCCTCTTTGCCTCCATTTCAGAGCTTTATTCATTCCCTTTAAGGCTCAGCTCTGAGACCACCTCCTACACACTCTGATTCCCCAGTTTGTGCCCTCACTGACCACCCTCCTGAATTTACATAGTATTTCCTTTATATATGCTTTGCATTGTTATCTGTATGTTTCTTGTATCCTATGAAAAGGATGCAAGTTTTCATAACCCTAGTGCCTAGCACAGTGCCTGCACGTAGTAAGTATTTAACAAATACTTTTTGAATTTGTTAGAGCGAGTCATTATCATGTAGCTATCTTTAAGGTCTGGTAGCAGGGCAGTCATGAGATGTGACAATGTGATTCTTCAACTCCTCATGGAACCATACCATGGAAAGAGCCCTGAACTTGGAGTTAAATTCCAGCTCTGTCCCTTTCTACTCTGTGACGTTGGGCAAGTCATTTCACCTGCCCCCTCTCCATCTCTTCCTCTGTAAATGGGAGTATTAGACTACATTTCTCTAAGGCCCCTTTTGGCCCAAAACCTGTGATCCTTGGAGTCTGGGTCTTTGATGGCTCCCGTCATCCACCAAATAAACTCATCCAGTCCAGCCTGGACCTAAAGTGGAAAACTCTTCACTCATAAGATTCAGGGGACATTCAACTTACATAATGCCTTCTATGAGAGAGGGAGAGCCAATATTTGCTATGGAATAATTTACTTCCTGGAAGACTTGCAGGATAGGAAAATAAGTAATTGTTTTTTATTATTGTATTTTATGTTTGTTTAGTGCCTGTTCCTTTGGAAAAGCTCTCACATCTATTAGAGGCAGGCCTGAGGGAGCAGCCACCATTTTAACATTAGATCAGCGGTGTAAAACTTCTTCTGGGAAAGAGCATTTGGCCTGTTCCCTTGGTTTTGTCCGAAGGTTCCTGACCTGCGACCTTCACCTTTATGGGAGACAGGAGGGAATGTTCTCTTATGTGGAGGTGGCCAGGGCAGCTTCTTATGTATCTGAGACGTGTTCTGTTTTTCTTCATTCCTTTAAGAAGTGAATATGAGAAAATAGGCAGGGAGGAAGAGAGGAGAGAGAAGGGAGTGGGGAGGGAAGGGGAGAGAGTGACAGGGACACAGAGAGAATGAGAGAGGGGAAGAGGAGAGAGGGAGAGACAGAAAGAGAGAAGGAGAGAGGGAGGGGAGAAAAGGGAGATAGAGGGAAGAAGGAAGAGAAGAGAAGAAGGAAGAGGAGAGGAGAAGGATGAGGGAAGAAGGAATATTAGGAGGGAGAAAAGATAGGAGGAAAGGAGACAGAATTAGAGACAGAGAGAAAGAGAAGGAAGGAGAGGAGGAGGGAAACTAGGAAGGAGAGAGTGTAGGAGGAGGGGAGGGGGACAGAGACAAAGACAGAAAGGCAGAAAAAGAGAGGAAAAGAAGGAAAAACTGTAGAGAGGAAAGGAGGGAGGAAGAGAGAAAGGGAAGGAGGGAGAAAGAAGCCCTGAATATTGCTCCCAAGGGCTTGAACATGTTCATTTGTTTTCCCTCCAAATTCATTTCAATTGGATGAGCATGTTTTAAGTACCAGCTGTTTTAAGGCTTCTCTTTTGCCCCACTGACTTGGGTGAGAAGCAGTATGATGTGGCAGCTCAAGAGCCAGTTAGGAAGATCTAAGTTGAAGTCCTCCCTCCAACACCTCCCAGCTGGGTGACTCTGGGTAAGTTACTTCATCTCTAGTGCCCCAGCAAACCCTCTAAGATGCTAAGTTCCTGGGAAGGTGCAGAGGTACGTGGGTAGAAGGAATTTCCCTATAGGGAGTTCCCCACCTAGATGAAAGTTTGAGGCATCATACTTGGTGGTGATACAAACATAAAAACAACCCCTTCTGTCAAGGAGCTTTCTCAAGGACCTTCTGGTCCTCATTCATCCTTGTAACTTTTATATTCAATCACTTAGGAGAGTTATGGACAGAAATATAACAGTACAGGGGAAAACAGGAAAAGCAGTAGAGGGCCATCGCTGGGAGACCTACAGAACCCTTCTGTGGAGCATTTTCTCCCACACTAACCCCAGCAACACTCCAAATGAACTTCGCTCCATTTGGTCCTATCCTGAACAGGGAGATCCCCATCCCGCCACATGTTTTCTCCTCATTGCGACCAAATCCTAGGGATCCTTCCCAGGATCTCACCCCGTCCCTCAGCAGCAAATCAAGACATCCCTCTCTGAGATCATTGGTCCTCTTCAAAAACAATGATTGAATAACAACAGCCACGTAGCAATTTCACAGTATCCAGGAATGACCTTTCTGCCCATGTTGACCACACCCCAGGCAAGTGCTCCCAGCCCATCTCTTCCCCATAGCCAGACTGTCCCCATGAACTTTTCCTTCAACCCTTTTTCAAAGCAAACTCACCTACTTCTAGCTCTGGTCAAAGATGTGGTTGAAACCATTTTAACTGTTCTAGTGATAAGCAATGACCGTCAGTAACAATGAAACATAGGTGTGTGACATGCTTGACATTAGAAGTCCATAGGAACAATTTTTCATCTCTCTGAGACTCTGAAAAGAGGCTTTGTCCTGGACCGTGGTGTAATAGAGTCATCCCCAACTTCAATTTGCTTTTCAATTGTTTCTATTATACCTACAACCCAAGTTATTAAACTTTAATAGTGTGTACAGCCTTCCCTAAGCTGTGGGGCTCCAAGTGGGATGTTTACACTATATTCAAGTGTGAATTCAAATGCTTTGGGGGTATTAGGGAGCCATAATCTGCTGTTTTTAGAACAATCAAGGCTAGTGCTTGGTTTTGCCTTGCCCTGCTTCATTCAGCAAGGCATACCAAGTTTAGACGACTCCTCCAATGGCTTCCAGAAGGGTCTGAATCAAAAAACTGCAACTGAGACCCAGGAAGGTTAAGCTATCTGCCTAAGAACACATAGGTATCAGATGTAGGATTTGAACCCAGGTTCTCTAATTGCAGGAAGGTTCTCTTCCCTATATCCCACTGCCTCCAGTAATGGAGCTTTCTATACAGAGACTCTGTATTCCCGACAAGGTTGGAATCAGGGACACTCCTATTCATGGGTTCAAATACAACCTCAGACATTTACTGGCTGTGTGACCCTGGGCAAGTCACTTCATTCTGTTTGCCTCAGTTTCCTCATCTGTCAAATGAACTGGAGAAAGGTATGGCAAACTACTTCAGTACCTCTGCCAAGAGAACCTTAAATGGGGTCAGGAAAAATCAGATACAACAAAAAACAGCCTAGCATTGTGCCTTACCCAGAAAAACCATTGATAAATCCTCATTGAGGTGAACTGAATGGGCAAAGGTGTGGGAGTGAACATGCATGTCCTGTCCAGAGAGTGATAAATGGGCCAGTTCATTGAAGACTTCGAAGAGAGGGTCAAGGGTTGGGGGCTTCTTTTTAGTAGAAAACCAGGAACTTCTGAAGGTTTTGAGCAGGGAGATGATACAACAGCAATAAAGCAGTAATGAAAAATGATAATGTTTGGCAAAGTGCTTTACATACATTTATTTGCCCATTTAATTTTCCCAACAGCCATGTAAAGTAGGTACTCCTATTGCTTCTGTTCTATGAATGAGGAAAGTAGAGACTCGATTAGAAGTCATGACATAAGGTTGTGTAGCTAAGTAAATATGGGAGTTGAGATTTGAACTCAAGTCTTCCTGACTCCACGTCCTCCTGTCCATTCTATCACCTAGCTGCTTTTGAAAGCAGTACATATAGCTGACCTAATAGGCTGCTTTTTAAAAAAGATCTTCCATTAAAGTCTCCACAGAAGACCCTTTCAATGCATTGCAAGTTCTCCTTTACATAAAATATTATTATTATATAATATCTGATATTATATATAATATACAATAATAGGAATAACTACATTTAAATAGAGTCTTAAGGTTTGCAAAACACTTTTACAAATATCTCTTTTTATCATCAAAACAACCCTGGGAAGGTAGGTGCTGTATATATGTAAACAATTTTGCTTAGAGATGGACATAGGTATAAGCTTTGGTTTAGATGCAGATGTAAATATAGATGAAGCAAAAGATATAGATATTGGTATAGGGATTGGTTTAGATGTAGATGTTATTGTTGAGGTGTTTAGTCATGTCTGAATTTTTGTAACCCCATTTGGGGCCTTCTTAGCAGAGACACAGGAGTGATTTGCCATTTCCTTCCCCAACTAATTTTACAGATGAGGAAACTTAGGCAAATACAGTGAAGTAACTTACCTAGGATCACACAGCTAGTAAGTGTCTAAGGATGGATTTGAACTCAGGTCTTCCTGACTAGTCACCACACTCTACCCATTATGCCACCCAGCTATAGAAGTAGATATAGATGTGGTAGAAGATATAGATGATATAGATAGAAATACAAATATAAAAGGACAAAGCTATTCTACATACATATTCTATATGCATATACATATATGTGTATATATATGCATATGTATATGTGTGTGTTTCATATATATGTGTGTATACACACACACACACACATATATATACATATATATATATGTATATATATATATATATATGGAGGCCTCCACTGCTTGTTGTGGACAAGAATTGAGCCACCTAGGAAGCCTGGAGGAGCTGCCTTCTGCATGGAGCATCTGCTCCAATGGAGTCATGTCAGAATTGTTGATCTTTGTTAGTCTCCAGCACTTCCATTATTTTAAGAATTCTCCCTCCTAACTTTTCAGCCTGACTGAGAGAATTCATCTTTAGTTGTCCCAACTTTTGTTCTTTTTCCATCTGAGAGGAAATGATAGCAAGATGATTTCTGAAGCTTCTTTGAGAACTTGAGTTCCTTCCTTCTGCAGGGTAACATGAAATCAGATCTGGCCATTACTTTGGACTGATTAAATTCTTCTTCTCCTCCTCCTCCTCCTTCTCTTTCTCCTTTTCCTTCCTCCTCTTCTCCTTCTTCCTCTTCTTCTCCTTCTTCTTCCTCTTCTTCTTCCTCTTCTCCTTATTGTTCTTCCTCTTCTTCTTCCTCTTCTTCTTCTTCCTGCTTGTCTTCTTCTCCTTCTTCTCCTTCCTTTTCTTCTTCCTCTTCTTCTCCTTCTTCTTCTTCTTCTCCTCCTTCTTCCTCTTCTTCTTCTCCTCCTTCTTCCTCTTCTTCTTCTCCTTATTGTTCTTCCTCTTCTTCTTCTCCTTCTTCTTCCTCCTTGTCTTCTTCTCCTTCTCCTTCCTTTTCTTCTTCCTCTTCTTCTTCTCCTTCTTCCTCTTCTTCTTCTCTTTATTGTTATTCCTCTTCTTCTTTCTCTTCTTCTCCTTCTTCTTCTTCCTCTTCTTCTTCTACTTCTCTCAGGAAGGAATTTATCCAGTTTATCTTCACTGATTTCCAACAGAAATGCAAACTATTCCAGTAGCTTTGAGACTTTTGCTGCAGCATCTCTAAAACCTGAGGTCAAATCTACCCTGGAGACAAGAGAGGTGAGAGCCCCCAAGGCCATCCTGCTGCCCATGTTGCTTTTTGGTTACCATCTTCACCATCTGGAGGGTTAAGGATCTTTACCTTAATTTTATCTGCCCTCTTCCTGTCAGCTTCACTCATAACTACCATCTCCTCCATCACTGATGGGTTAATTATTTCCTCAACACTTTATGCCAGAAGTCATGACTACAGCGAGACATCACTATGCATTTATCCAAACTCTGAATGCCACTGGATAAACTATAGATTCCAAGAAGAAAGTTTTTGCCCTTTGAACCCACCAAAAACAACTTGATATTCCTAGCCCACATAACCCATTCTCCCAGACTCAGGGATTTTGTATGGGGCTGTCCTCCATGTTTGGGATGCTCTTAGTTCCTTCAAGATTCAATTCAAATCCTATCTTACCCATTCCTTCACTTATCTCCCCATCTCCCACTGCTAGTGCCTTCCCTCTGAAGTTATCTCCCATCTACTCTATATAAATCTTTTTTGTCTCTAGTAATAATTAGCATTGGAATCATTGAAATTTAGCAGTGTCTGATGCATAGTAAATGCTTAAAAAATTTGTTGACAACTGACATTTTAAGCAAAGCTATAACTAGTCCTTCTTGAGTATGGGTTACATTCAGTTGAGGGAAGAAGGATACTCCAAGGGTGAGTCTATCCTGGGTGAGGCAACATGGTACATTGAAAAAGTCATGAAAAAGAGCACTGTATTTGGCATTCAGGATCTGTGCTCAGATCCTGGTTCTACGACCCCCCTGGTTTACAATCTTGGGCAAAACATTTTCCCTTTATGGGATTCAGTTTCTTCATCTGTAAAATGAGATGACCTCTGAAATCTCTTCCATGATGTTTTGCCTGACATCCTCAGAGTTAGTGTTCATTTCTATCTTACTCTGTGTGATCCTGTGGTAGTTATATGGGAAGAAAGTGGTCTGGTCTCCAAAGGATCTAGCCCTTGTCCTTACAGCTTGATCAGTTGTCTTTAACTCCCCAATTCCAGAGAGGCAACAGAGAAAGGGAAAACATGGGGCCAGAGTAAAAGTCACTAAACAAAGACATAATCTGGAGTCATTGTAGGGAGAGGGAATGTCCCATAAGACATGGAGATAGTGGAGCTGAAGACTACTCTGTAAAGGAAGTGTACCTTCCAAGATATTGACACCCTAGGACAAAGCTCTTATTGCCCCATACTAGTTGTGTCTATGCTTGTGACAGGGCTATGTTCCCCATGATTCCTCTGAATATTCTTATAAAGTGTTCAGAAGATGAACTGTTCTTTAGGTCAGCTCTCTGGTCTTCATATGGAATATCTATCCCACCTACCTGATGTTCAAAGAGTTTAATTTCACATGGTCACAATACCAGAGGGAGGATTTGAACCCCATCTCTTCTGACCCCGACAATTATTCCATACTGACTCTCCCTGGTAAAGAATCAGTGTAGGAAGACAGTTTGGGAAGTGATTTATGCCCCATACTCCACTCTCCTTAGAGTAGGTATGGGTATATGAATGTGCATATATGAAAACAAGGTGCCCTAGTGATGGAGTACAGGCCCCGATAATGGGAACTCATTTTCCTGAGTTTAAATCTAACTTCAGATACTTTCTAGCTGTGTGATCCTGGGCAAGTCACTTCCTCCGTCTGCCTCAATTTCTTCATCTACAAAGTGATGTGGAGAAGGAAACAGCAAAGCATTCCAGTATCTTTGCCAAGAAAACCTCAAATGAGTTTAGGAAGGGTTGGACACAACTGAGAAACAGCTCAACGCATGAGGGAGAGCCAGCATATAGTGAGGTCATGGGAGCTGATGAGAACCCCTTTTAATTGATTTCATTTGCTTTTAGAGATAGTGGTCTAATTTGGGGATGTTTAGGGGATGCTTCCTTCTTCTATTCAATTCTCCTCTTCCAATTCCTTTTGGGGTTTTTAAAATTGGTTTGTGAATTTTATTCTTCATTGTAAAATAAGATTTTGAACGCCACTTGCTTTATCATTTTGGCATCTGCTTCCAGCCCCCCATGCGAAGCCCTCCTTTTAACAAAAAAAAAACAGCTGGGCACAAGGATTCAGTACAAGTAACCCTGCCCAAGAAGGTGTATATGCCTCTGGCTTTGGATTCTTCTACTTCTCTGCTGGTTTTGAACTTAGTTCTTCCTGACTTGGGTCCAATGTGACAGGATGCTTTTCTCCATCTGAGCCTCAGTTTCTTCATCTGTAAATGGAGTTAATACAATGGATGCCACAAGGTTGTGGTGAGGAAAGAATGTGCAGCTCATACACCCCTATCAAACAGAGGACTCCTCCCCCACCTCCTTCTCCAGGTCACTCTGCTCAGAAAGTCTACATTTCTGAACTCCCTGGTCAATGTTCCTTCTTTTATACTCCCCTGCCTCTTGGAACCTATGAATGAATTAACGAATCAGCATTAATTAATGAATTAATTAATTAATTCATTCATTCATTCCAATACTATAGACATTTTCTGTTGAATTCAGTTTCAGTCTAACAAGAAAATTCATGACTGATTTGGCACTCAAAATAGAGAAAGAAAGGGAAGGGGAAGGGGAGGGAAATTATTGTGCTAAGTGCTTTTTACGAATATGATCTCATTTGATCCTGTAAGATATTGCCCAAATACCAAACATCTGTGATATAGCATTCTTTGTAGGAGGCAACGTTGTTTGTGCATTAGGGAAAGCACTGAATATCAAGCCAGAGGAACTAATTTCAAATCCTGACTCCGTTTTTTACTAGCTGTGTGACCGTCATCAATTCCCTTAACTTCTCTGGCTGCCCCCATCTAAAACCATGAAAGGTATGGCCTAAATGGCTTCTGGGTTCCCTAAATCTATGATCAGAAAATCAAAATTTATATCAGTGGGTGATAATTTATTGTTTATTCACTAAACAGGCCATATGGGAGATGCCAAAGTAATATAAGGCATGGTCCCCGTTCTCCAACAGCTTTCACAATCATGTTGATTTCACCAATGGCATCTGCATTGTGTTTTAAAAGATGTGTAGGTGAAAAATCCTGAAGAGCATTCCAGTTTATCTATGCCAGGGTCCTAAGAGTGCTGACTGCCAGATTCCATCAACAATATGGAATCACTATGAAAGAGAAAGAGCTATTCTTTGCTCCCCCACCCTAGTGTCAAGGCCCACAATGTCCTTCTTAATCCTTTCATTCCTCTGTAACACCATTGGGATCCCCTCCTCAATATTGAGAACAAAGGTGAAAAGGTGTTTTCTATCCAATTTACACGAATCAAAGGCATGACACTGAGGGTTTTATTTCAGCCACTGAGTTTACATTTGCCACTGATTTCTGTAAGCAAATCAGCCTCCTGTTAGATGTCAGGATGCCTCTTGAAGAATCTTCCATTTAATGCAGCAGACTCGATACTCAGCGTAAGCTCACCTTTCAGCAAACCTATGGTTTAGTTTTGTTGGTGGGGTGTTTTTTCTTCATAATAACCACACACCAAAAAGCTGTGCATTGCTTAATTATTAATTGTAATTTGAAAGAAAAGAGAGGAAAGGGTGCACCTGGGAAATACTTAATCTCAAACAGTAACTGCTCATTAGGAGTGAAATCTGAGAGCAAAATTCCCCTGTGACTAGGGAAAGGAATAAGATACATACAGAGAGATTTACATAATTTGTTGACTGTTTACCTCTCCTTAGACATGTGTTCTCTGAGAAGCATGTTTGGAGCACAGCCTTACAGTGGTAGGACAATACTACACCCCTCCCTCCCTGTTCCCTGGGTCCTAGGCTGTGTTGTTTTAAATGGCTTTTTAATTATTTGTGAAATAGTCCTTAGTTCACAATTAAGAGAAAGAGGAATGAAAGCCGGCTGGCCACATGGGATGAATCTTTCTGGGGCATTTTGCTCCTTTTGGGATAGCGCATAATGGATTAATGAGGGTCTGCACTGCCACAGGGGCATACACACACACACACACACACACACGCACACACACACGCACACGCACACGCACACACACACACACACAGAGTCAGCCTCATTGACTCTGGGTTTGATTTAGAAAGGAAAGTGCCTGGGGAAGAATTAACTGTGTGGATGAATCCATCTCCAGGAAGACATTAGGGCCTTCTTCTACAATGTTTTAATAGAACATTGAAAAAGAGCATAGAGTTTACTTAGGATCATGAGGTATACAATATGGCAGCCAAAAAAACCCCTAATGACCACTCAGGCTGCACAGTGTCTAGGGCAAAGGAAGAGACAGCACATCCAACATTCTCTGCCTTGGTCAAACAAGGTCTAAAGTACCAAATCTGATTTTTTGGGAATGACTATTTTGGAAAGGCATTGGGAAGCTGGAAAGTGTCCAGTGGAGGGATTGTGATAGACCTCTAGTCAATGGGAGGATTCTTTAAAGAAATTGAGTATATATATTCTGGAAAAGAGAAAACTGGCGTGTGTGTGTGTGTGTGTGTGTGTGTGTGTGTGTGTGTGTGTGTGTTGGGGGGCGGGGATGGTCAGGAATTGAATATTGCCTTCAACTGTTTTACCTACAATCATAGAAGAGAGAATAGGCTTGTTTTGGTAGACCCCAGAGGGCAGAACTAAAACAAATGGGTAGATACAAAGATGTTGATTTAGACTATTTTTAAACAAAATTTTTTTTTCAATTAGCAGTCATTTATTTTCTCCCATTTCCAATTCCTACTTCCCTTATACACACACACAAAAAAAAAAAAAAAGGAAAAAGAGAAACAAAACCTTTCAAAAATAGTCAGACAAAACCAATGCCCACATTGGCTATACCAAAAATCTACATCCTGTTCTGCAAATTTGATATCAGGAAAGAAACGTTCTAACAATAAGCTCTAGCTCATAGAGAAATGGACTGCCTTGGGAGGTGAGGATGAATTCTCTACCCCTAAAGTGCTACAGGGCAGCTAGGTAACAATAGGTAATACTATAGTGCTTAGACCTAGAGCCAGGAGGACCTGAGTTCAAATTTGACCTCAGTTACTTAACTGGCTGTGTGACCCTGGGCAGGTCACTTCACCCTATTTGCCTCAGTTTCCTCACCTTGGAAATGAGCTGGAGAAGGAAATGGCAAACCACTCTGGTATCTTTGCCAAGAAAACCCCAAATGGGGTCATGAAGAGTCAAACACAACTGAAAAGCAACGGAACAGCAAAAATCTACAGGCAAAATAAGTGAAGTTTGTTGTTCATGGGGCCCTTGTTCCAAAATAGGTTGGACTAAACAGTCTCTGAGGTTCCTTCAGGCTCTGAGCTTCTAAGAGGAGGTCATCTCAGCCAGCCTCATCCTGTTACTTGTAAGGAAGCAATTGCTCAGACAGGCGAAAGGACTCTCTTAAGGTCACACAGGTAGTTTTCTGCAGAACTGAGATTCAAAACCCATAGTGGGCACTGGATAAATGAAATTCCAAATCCAGGTCTTTTTCCCCCCGGCATATACCCCTTCAATCAATCAATAAAAGACTGATTGGCTGTTGGTTGATTATGTCCCCCTACCTCTGCTGCAGAGAAGTCATCAAATCCATTTTCTGAAGTTGATTTAAGCAAGGAAATCAAAGGTTTTTGCAGAGCTAAGCAAAGTCCACACCACCTTCTGCCTGGGGATAGTGTCAGGAGGAGAGCTGTGTTGATTCCAGGGAAGGTGTCACCCGGAAGGAATATTGTTATCTGTTCCTGACAGCTCAGGCCCAAGAGACAGTTTATTGCTTTTGCTTTCAATAGGAGAAGCAATAGAAAGGTGATGTCAGAGCTGGGGAAGAAATTCAGTGGGTTGAGTATGGGAGCTTCATCTTTCCTTATCCTCTTCTCTCTTTCTCCTCACTAAAATCATAGCATTATACTGTGTCAAAGATGGGAGGGTCCTTAGAACCCAGAATGGCAGAGCCGTCAGCACTTCAAAGAAGGTCTGGAAGGACCTAAGAGCAGAAACTGATAAATCCCAAAAGATCTTGGAGCTCATCCAATCCAACTCCTTCAGTGGGCAAATGAGGAAATATGCCTAGAAGTGGGAAATCTACTCCTCTTAGTCATATGATGAGTTAATGACCAAGTCCAGACCAGAACCCAGTCACCCTGACTCCTAGTCCCATGCCCTTTTCTCTAGGCCACAGTCCTTATCTTGCATCTCAATCTTTGAGGTTCTGTGACCCTGGGCTCCTCTTGCTGAGCCTGTCCCAGGTCAGTGTCTGGCCACCTCTCCTGGCCCAGACACCTGCACACTGGCCCTGAGAACTGTCATCAAAGCAACACTCCCTTTTCTAGAAAGAAATTGTCAACCAAAGATCTAATAACTCCAGTTCCCATTGTCTCTGATTTTTTTCTTTTGGAAACATTCCTCCCTGGATGCCGTTCCCATCTATGTGGGTTGTCTGCTCCTATTAGGAAGTAATCTCCCTGAAGGCAGGAACAGCCTTGCTTCATTGTATCTGTATCTCTAGCTCTTAACCCGGTGCCTGACACGTAGTAAGGGATTCATAAATGCATTTGCACTCTCTCTGATTTATGAGTCACTTCCTGTGCCAGATGGCCCTGCGGATGGCAGCCCAGAACACCGGCTGCTCTCTGGTCCAGCGCCCTCAGACACGTTATGTAACTGACAACACATCTACTTACCTATGATTATTCATAGAGCATATCTTTGGTTAGGTTTTAAAAATGAACTGTGGTACTATGGTCCACAAATTATCAAGCTAAGATCTCTCCATGGTAATGCATTCCTTATCAATTTATTTCTCATTAAAGTTTTTTATATACTGCAGTAAAAGGCAGCGGTGAGCTGACAGTAGGACTTTATAATCTGTTTAATCAGGCATCGGTTTTCTAGAAAGCAACCTGGGATCCTTTATACCTAGTCTTTCCAAATCGTAATGTAAGCACATTGAGGACAGCTCTTAGCACAATGCCTGATACATAGTAATATGCCTTTCATTCATCCCTTCCTTGTTCATTTGGTCATTCATCTAAGTTGGTCTTTTGTCCCAAGCAATGATTAGAGCATTAGACTTGAAATCAGGAAGAACTAAGTTCAAATTCTTTCTCTAGCTGTATGAACCTGGGCAAGTCACTTAATCTCTGCCTCAGTTTCTTCATCTGTAAGGTGGGGCTCATAATAGCGCCTATCCTGTTGCTATAAAGATCCAGTAAGATTACTTAAAAAGCACATAGCAAACCATAAAGTGGTAGTTGTTATTATAAATTACAGAGAAGGTTGATCTATGTTGGAGGAAGGAGTTTCTTCTAGGAATTCCCTGTCTCAGTGAAATCCAAGGTCCAGACATTTCTCTATCCCTCTAGGTCATATATGAATAGATTACAGCATTTAGACCTGAAGAGAAACTTTAAATATAATCTAATACTACCCTCAGGGAAGCCAGGGAAGCTAAGTGGTACAGTGGATAAAGCACCAGTGCAGGAGTCAGGAGGACCTGAGTTCAGTCTCACTTCAGATACTTGACACTCACTAGCTGTGTGACCTTGGGCAAATCACTTAACCCCAATTGCCTCATCCTGGGTCATCTCCCGTCATCCTGATGAATATCTGGTCACTGGATTCTGATAGCTCTGGAGGAGAAGTGAGGCTGGTGACCTGCACAGCCCTCCCTCCCTCAAAACAAATTCAAGTGCAAGTCACGTCATTTCTCTGATGGCATGGTCTTCTTCTTTGGTAATGAAGGACGAACACACACACACACACACACACACACACACACACACACACACGGCAGCCAGGTCTAGAATTGGGGAGAATTCAAATCTGGCTTCAGACATTTACTAGCTGTGCAACCCTGGACAAGTCACTTCACCTTGTTTGCCTCAGTTTCCTCATCTGGAAAATAAGCTGGAGAAGGAAGTGGCAAACCACTCCAATATCTTTGCCAAAAAAACCTCAGATGCTGTCACAAAGAGTCACACACAACTGAGCAACAGCAGTTCTACCCTCTCTTATTTCAAGTGGGAAAAATGAGACCCATAAAGCTGACTTGCATTTAAACCCCAGACTTCAGGCTCCACATCTTTTGTTCTTTCTCCCACACCAGGGCAACCTTTAAGGAGCTGGGCTGGGGGAAGGGGAAGGATGTGAGATATCCCTAAAGACAAATGTAATACAGGTTGGAATGTGGTGAGCACCTAAGTCCCCAGCAACCGTGGGTTGGAATTTTAGAAAGACAGATTTGAGATTCATCATTTGAGGGGGGATGTAACAAAGAGGAATTATTTGCTAGATGGTGGAGAGAGGGGGAACTGTTTTATGAGATTCTGTGAATCTTCCTGCATTCAACCTGTATTCATTCATTCATTCCCTCTCTCTCTAGTTATTTATTAAGTGCCTACTATATGTAAGGTGAAAGACAGCATAGTGGAGTATATAGTATTGATGGGCTTAAAATCAGGAAGACTCTGACACTAACTGTGTGACTGTGGGAAAATCATTTAACTTCCATGTCCTTTAAGGTAATTCCTTAAGATTTACTAGTGTTTAGAATAGTTCCTGGCACTATTAGGTGCTTAATAAAAATTGATTGACTGATTAAGTTGGAGATGGGTTAGGATCTAGTCTACACTGGTGGAGGGACTTCACAAGCTGGGATAAATCACAGTGCCAATGCTTAACTTCCAGTAATGGAACACACTATTCCACAAGCACAAATAAGGGGAAGATTCATTTTCAGGTTGAGGGAAATCAGGGAAAACTTCATGTAGGGGGTAACCTTTTCTGTGGGCCTTTCCAGCTGAGTCAGATTTCATCAGGCAGAGATAAAGCACAGGAAAGAGTCCAGAAGAGGATGCTGGGCGTGTCAGCATCTTCCTGTACTTCTGGGCACTTTGTAATTGTGCCGCAGTGAGTTATACAACTTTCTGGCAGACCAGCCAGATGCGGTGACTCTTCTTTCTCCATCTGCAATACATCATAAACCTGCATTCATTCAATTAAACAGGGAAAAGGACACTATAGATCCTTCCACAAAATGACAGGCCAATTCCATGTGCTTTGCCAGCAGACATAGAAGAGGTTTCTTTTATTTGTTGTTATCCTTCCCACCCCCCACCCATGTTGAAATGGAGCCAAGCCAGTTCTGATTTTTTAAAAAAAATCAATTTTTCTCCTTTCAGCCAATTTCTTTGCAGAAAGACATTTTAAGTCAGTAATCCAACTCCACAACCTCCATTCATGGTACATTCCCCTTTGGAGCTGATAGGATCCAAGCTAGAAGGAGTCAATTCATGCAGGCCCTCCATTTTACACATGAGCAAACTGAGGGTCCAGCAGGCAAGAGACTCGTCCAAGGGGGTACAGCTAGTGAGCAGATGCAGAGACTAGATACAAAGCCCCTTCAAAGATCCCAGGCTGAAATTCAGAGCTTATCTGGGGGAGAGGGAGGAACCTGAAGGCTTGAGGCCACATGGGGCCTTCTAAGTCCTTGTGTGCAGCCTTTTGACTGAATCCAAGTTTTACAAAACAAGTCCTTTTATTAAGGGAATTTTTTCTATGAAGTTTGGATTTAGTCAAAGGGCTGCACTTGAGGACCTAGTAGGTCCCATGTGGCCCCAAGGCTGCAGGTTCCCCTTTCCTGATTCTAGTACAACCCCCACTTTTTATAGATAAGGAAACTGAGGTTCAGAGAGGTCCAGTAATTTGGCTGATTCAGCAGACTAATCTAGGGTCACACTGTCAGCATTATGTTTATGAATCAAAGTTGGAGCCTAAGTTTTCCTGGCTAAGAGGCTTGCTCTCTATGTGTTTAGATATACACTACAATATTTGTCATGATTTATATTTCTTATTCACATTAATATTATATATTAATAATACGTTTTATATAATATATATTATATTATATACGTAATATATAATATTAAGTTTTACAAGGTGCTATACATACGTTGTATTTTTGATCTTCACAACAATTACTTGAGATCACATTCTTTTCCTGTTTCACAGGCGAAGGAAACAGAAAAGCCAGGTGACTTTCCCAGAGTCACACAGCTAATAAGTATCTGAGGTGGGATTTGAACCCAGGTTTGTCATTACATGGGTGACCCTGAGGGTGTCCTGCACATGAGCAATAATTGATTGTTGAGTAGAGCTAAATTGAAATGATTCTATTGAATCGATTCACTTCAGCGGTCTATTTCTCATAAGCTCCTCCTAATATTTCTCAGGCCCTTCTGAAGGATCCATGAGCAGATAACAGTTACAGCTTCATGAGGAAGCCATCTTGACACAACATCCCAATATCTCGTTGTTGGCTGCATCTTCCCTGTTTTATGGGTTTGGTCCTATTATGGATGGGGAACAAAAACATGATGTCCTGAGGAAAAGACCTGTATAGGAAATCACCAGGTCTGGGTTCAAATCCCATCTCTGCTATTTAATAACTATATGACCTTGAGTCAGTCATTTTACATTTCTGGACCTCAGCTCTTTCATCCCTAAAATAAGAAGACTGGACTGCCTCTTCTAGCCCTACATCAATGATCCTGTAGTTTTTTGCATCAGACTTGCAATTCTACCAATAAATTACCAGTGAGTCAATGCCCTCTTCCAATGCAGAAAGACACGCTTGGAGTCTTAGAGTGGCCTGATGCCATAATTCTTTCATTTTTGTCCTTGTAATCCTCAGCACCCAACACCATGCTTGCCATATTTTTGTTGTTCAGTTGTTTTCCAGTTGTGCCCAATTTTTTGTGACACCATTTGGGGTTTCCTTGCCTAAGATACTGGAATGGTTTGCCGTTTCCTTTTCCAGTTCATTTTGCAGATGAAGAAACTGAGGCAAATAAAGTTAAGTGACTTGGTCACACAGGTTCTAAATGTCTGACACTAGATTTGAACTTAGGCCTTTTTGTCTCCAGAACTTGTACTCTATCCACTGTGCTATCTAGCAGGGAGAGGGGAAAGGAGGAGAAGGAAGGGAGGGAAGGAAGGAAGGAAGGAAGGAAGGAAGGAAGGAAGGAAGGAAGGAAGGAAGGAAGAGAGGGAGGGAGGGAGGGAGGGAGGGAGGAAAATCCACTCTTTGTTAAGTGCTGAGGATACAAATACCAGTAAACAAGACTGTCCTTATACTCCAATGGGGAAAATCAACACAAAAGGAGAACCACCAGAAGGGGTGGAAGACAGGTGTATTCACAAGGCGGAGAGGATCAGTAAGTGATTGTGGATGCCTGGTTCTGGCCAAGATCAATGTAAATCCCAGCTATCAGAACCTCACACCCCAGGAAGAAAGTCCAAGATTCCAGTAGGAGAGGAAGGGAGGAGTCAGAAAGAGAAAGGAATGGTGTGTAAGTAGCACTAGTGCTGAGCTATAAAGGAAATCAATTGTTTATAAATTTATTTATGAATTTCCTTATGAAAATTCATCAGTTTATTTATATTTAATTATATAATTATATATTTATATTCTAATTATTAAAAATTTGATTATAATGATAAAAAATGAAGATGGGGGGGGGGAAGAGCCACATCCAGGATGGTTCAATTCAGCTAATCCAGCTGCACAAATATTTATCAAATATATACAGTATTCAAACAGCCTCTGGCTTCAGCTTACACTCTATGCTTAAGGGTTGGGGTTGGTTGGCAACAGTATCTACCCAAAGCAAAAAGTGATAAGCTAATGTGAGGACAAAGTGAATCCCTGGGATGGGGGGAGATAAGAGAAAGGTTCTCCGGGGAACCTTTGAGCCAAACCTAAGTGGAAGATTAGGATTCTGAGGAGGCCTAGGTGAGGAGATGGGGGAGTACCAGGCATGGCCAGAGGAGCCTCTGCTTGTGCAGGAAGAGAGAGATAGAGTACAGTTTGGAAAATCACTGTTATTCCCCCAGGGCCGTAGTGTAGAGAGGATGGAGGGGGGTAATATGATGGTCACAGGGAGGATGGGTTTCATGAAATTGCCGTGAAGAATCCTGACATTTCTTATTTTGATAATTGATGTGGCCACGCTGGAGCTTGTCACCGGGAGTGCATCCTGCCTGGGGTCCCCATAGTGCAGCACTCTCAGGGAGTGGGAGAAAAATCAATTTCCCCTGGCTGCTGGGTGGTGGGTGATTTATTACCATTTGAGAGAAGAAATTCTTTCTCTCCCCCACTCAGAAAACTGTTTTACAGTTTGCTATTGGAGAGAGACACTATAAAAAAAAAAAGCTATATTTGTCCAAACTGTGATATTTTGATAACTTTTCTTCCTCTTCCAAGGACACTCAGCTCTCCTGTTTTACAACGCTCATTGACTTTTTGATTAAGGAATTGCAGGTATTAACTGAAAAATCTATCCAGTCAGCCGTTCCCAGTGAGGCAAGCTGTTTAAATGGCCATATAGCCATCATAGAAAGACTTTTAATTCTGCTCCAAAAGTGGCAGGGGTGGGGCCTGCAGGAGCAAAGAGCTTTCTGCTTCAGTTTGATATGTAGTGGCACCGAATGACTCAGAGCCATCTCTCCTTCTACTCTCCTCCCTGGCAAAACATCCGTGATACAGAATGACATACTTTGCAGTCAGAACATTACATCAAAGCTTCAACTCTGATAACAGAAACCAGAGCCTAAAGCTCCAGTGAGTTTTACTCCTGCAGTTCATCTCACACCCCTTCTGCTTTCCCCCACACAAAGATCTGTGAGGGGAAGAAAAAGAGCTTAAGGAAGGGATGCCAGAAATCAGAGTGCCTTTCGGTATCCACACAGGAGGGCTCCACACTCTTGTAAGAAGACATGCATGTCAGTTTCACGACTGAAATCCACATCAAAGTCCTGGACCAGTTCTCACGCAGAGCACCTGCCTGGCAGGTCAGGTTCTGTGACTGCCGAGGTCTGTGGTTTCACCTTTATGGAGCTGTTTCCTCATCTGGAAAGGGAAGGGCTTGGAAGTACTAGGGAATGATCATTGCCGAGGTCTCATTCAGCTCTTGTCACTTGCTGTTGTAACTTCCCTTCCAAGAACTCTTTGTGTTCTAGGATCATTTCATTTGGAGCTAGAAGGAATACTAAGAGATCTTGAAGTACCTGATTTTTCGGATGAGTAAGCTGAGACCTGTAGAGAGAAAGGATTCACCCAATATGACAAGCAACAGTTTGCTGAGATGAGGTTAGAATGTGAGGCCCCTGA
This sequence comes from Potorous gilbertii, assembly GCA_028658325.1. Taxonomy (NCBI): domain Eukaryota; kingdom Metazoa; phylum Chordata; class Mammalia; order Diprotodontia; family Potoroidae; genus Potorous; species Potorous gilbertii. Next base: position 41,082,856 of record CM053771.1, read on the forward strand.
CAGCAAATTCAGCCACTTTCCTGTTGTGCCACAATTTTGAGTTCATTGATATTGTTCCTAGGAACCTTGCACTTCTGGGACTTTGGTGTTCTGAAGCCCCTTCCAGCAGTGTGATGTGATCCTCCCAGCTCTGACATTCTTTGTTCTATGGCCCCTCCTACCTCTAGACTTTTATGATTCTTATTTCTTTCAAACCACCAGCATTCTCTTTGGGGAGAGATATAGCAACTCCTCAGAAGAAGACAGAGGTATGAGGGAGAAGAGGAGAAATGACCTCAGATTGCTTGTTCAACCTTATTCTCAAATAAGACCCTCCTTACATTTTCTTCAATGACCTATAGCCTTAAAATGGAGGCCAGCTGTGTGAACACGGAAAAGATGTCCATAAATCTATCCCTAGTGCCTAGAACAAAGTTTGGCGCACAGTAGGCGCTTGGGAACACATTAGGTGCTTAAGAAACAACTGGTTGATTACTCCAAAGAACCTACTTCATCAGCCACCAATGGGGTGGGGCAGGGAAGGAAGTTAAGCACATGAATCTTCCCCTCCCCTCTTCTCATTTGCATTCCTCTGACGTCTAATGAAAAGTTCTAAGATTTCTCCCATCTAATCTCTGTTTCAAGAGCCTCTGAGTTGGATTGGGGCCAACCATCTTTCTACCAACTCAGGAAATATGAGGCATCCCCTCCTCATCACACCTCCCCAGCCAATACAGCAGCCCTGCTCCAGAGAAGATGACAGTCACTGAGGGAAGGAGGAAAGTTGTTTCTCGACGTGACTCTGAGTTTCCTGCCAAGCGTTAGGCATTTGTAGCAGCCAAAGTTTCGTCTTCATCTTTCTTCTTTCCCCTCCCTTATTCCTGGGCTGTGGCTCAACCCTGCCCACAGGCTCAGAGGATCTCCACACTGGAAGGGACCCCAGAGGCCAACTTGTCCAACTTAAAACTCTGCCAGGCAGCAAGCCTTTACCAAGCAGGCACTGTGTGCCAGGCACTGTGCTAAACACCATGGTTACAAAGAAGGGCAAACCCTGAATAGAGATTCCCTGCACAGACTGACAACAAGAGGTTGCTTAAATATTGCATTATGGGATCCCTTCACTCTTTGTGTTCAGGGAAGGCAGCAAGTGACTGGCCTCAGAGTCAGAAAGACCTGGCTTCAGGGGCTGCCTCTGATTTCTACTGTGTGACCCTGGACCAAGTCTTATTGCCTCTCGATGCCTTAGGCACTCTATAGGACTCTAAGAGAAGACGTCAACCTGCATTAGTAGTTGAACTTCCCCAGCTCATATTTCCCTACAGGAAGGAATAAAATCACTGATCTAGTCTCTGTCCCTCTGCATTTCTATCCCCTGGTGTCTGACATATAGTAGTGGCTTCTAAATGCTTATTGATTTATTCCCATTTTTTCAATATATGCCATAGCAGTATTTATCTAAGAAGGAATAACGGAGGCTGGGGGTCCCTATTTCACTCTTCATCTGCAGCTGAGTCAACTGAAAAGTTCACTTCTGAGTTGGAGATGTGGGGAAGGGGAAGTTATAGAAAGAAAAACATTTCCTACTTCTTAGATTTGTCTCCGAGTGAAATGAGCTACTTATCAGAGAGTGAGTTTCCCATCACTGAAAGTCTTTGCAGGAAAATTGGATGATCACTTATCAGGGATGTTAGAGTGAATTTTTGTTTGGGTATGAGTTGTTTAAAGTGCCTCAGGGGCCTCTTCCTCCTCTGAGAGTCTAATTCTGTTTAGGGGCTGGCAAATTGATCAAGGTTGGTTGATGAAAGTAAGAACTCTTCCTTATCTGCACAGTGCCGAGGCAGGATAATCTGAAAGGTATTCTATGGAATTTATTCTATTTTGCCTTGTATCATATGGATTTCTATCTACAGCAAGTTATGATGTCTTTTCCCTGGCAACCTCTGATTTATCAATTTCTTCATTTATTTAGGAGAGTTACCATTTCATTGATATGCATTTAAATCTTGCCTCAGACTCTTACTAGTTGTGTGACCCTGGGCAAGTCATTTTACCTTTGTCTGCTTCAGTTTCTTCATCTGTAAAATTTCCAGAATTATTGTGAAGATCAGATGAAGTCCATATGCAAAGCACTTTCATTACCTTAAAGTGCTATCTAAATATTATTATTAATTATTATTAAAAATTGTAAGAGCTACCTTTCCTTTAGTGCATTAAAGTTCACACATGCTTTCCCTGAAATGGGACCACAAAGTAGGTTATACAAGCTTTATTATCCCTATTTTACAGACAGGAAAACCGAGGCTTAGAGTGTGAAGGAATTTACTCATGGTCATACTGCTAATATGTATACACTCAAGGCCAGGTCTTCTCCTACCAAGGAGTCCATCCATGAGATGATAGCTTTCTTCTTCTGCTCCCAGGTTCTATGACACTAAGACAAGGGTATCCTTGAGGCCAGAGGTTCCCTACCTCTGCACTAGGGATTTTGGAATCTAGGTGAACACGAGGGAAGCAGGTAGTGATTTGGTCCCAGACTCCTCCAGGAGAGAACCTCAGTTTTGAAATTACCTTGGGGCAGCTAGGTGGCACTGTCAAAAGAGCTCTGGTCCTGGAGTCAGAAGAACCTGAGTTCAGATGCTGCCTCAAACACCTGACACTTACTAACTACGTGACTTTGGATGAGTCACTTAACCCCAATTACCTGGCAAAAAAAGAAATCATCTAAAGAAAGCTCTCTTTTATTCCATCTGCCAATCACCAACTTACCAGTCTCCCTCTTGAAGTGGACCCTCCTAAAATTCCTTCCCTGAATGGACCCTCCATTTCCTTTTTCAAGCAAAGCCCCATCCTCCTGCCTCAAACCTGTGCTTCTGCATCAAAACATACACACACATTCACTCAAAGGAAGCACTACTGTCGGTGTGCTGCCCTGAGATTACACACTTAATTAAGGAGGGATTTTGGAGTTACTTAACATCTGGGGTAGCAGGTTTTTTTCCCCCTTCTCAGCTCGGGGATGGAAGAAATAATTACCATAACGTCTGGTCTTATTATTTTCTCTGATGCATACTCTAGTGATTCATTGCTAGAATTAATCTTGTAATAAAGCGAACTTCTTTAATCTGTCTGTGGGCCCCTCCACTTTAAAGTACCCAGAATGGGACATATCAAAAAAAACCCACAATGAAATGGGCTGTGTGCCACTCATTGATTCCTTCTTTCACCTGACAAAGCATGTATCAAGGGCCAACTGCATGGAAAAGGGTGGCAAGTAATATTGAGGGTCTCCAGAGTTCAGATAATATCTAGTCCTTGCCCCCATGAAGTTTCTAGTCTAGGAGTGGGGATCAGACATAAAGCCTTCACAATCAGACTCCTTCTGAATCAAAGAGAATTCTTGGGAGCAGATCGTTATATGCATGACTTCCCTCCCCTGAGTCAGAGAAGATGGCGACTCAAGGGTACCAGACCGGTGGATATGTATCTCCTTGTTTCTGTTTTGTGAGAAAGGTCAGTCAGATGGCACAGTGGATAGATTAGTGGACCTGGAGTCAGGTGGACCTGAGTACAAAGCAAGTCTCAGACACTGTGTGACACGGGGCAAGTTACTTTACCCTGTTTGCCTCAGTTTCCTCATCTGTAAAATGAGCTGGAGAAGGAAGTGGCAAACCAGTATCTTTGCCAAGAAGACCCCAAATGGGATCATGAAGAGTCAAATGCAACTGAAAACATTATTAAAAGCAGCTAGCTTGCTCAGTGGTTAGAACACTGGATCTGGAGACCTAAACTCTGGCCACAGATACTTACTGGCTAAGGAGGTCACTTAAACACCTTCTCTCTCAGTTTCTTTATCTGTCAAATGGGGCTAATGATAGCACTTATGTCCTGGGGGTTTTGTGTGGAGAAAATGAGATAATATTTGCAAAGGGCTTTGTAAACTTAAAAGTGCTACATAAACATGAGCTATTATTAATGGTGTTAATATTTCATTGATGGTTTTCAGTAAACCTGGAGTGAGCTTAAGGTGAATAGGATCATGTCTGAAATCCCAGCCCTGAATGGAAGAGTAGGATAGGCATTATTTTCCTCATTTTACAGAAAAGGAAACCGAAGGTGACAGAGATTAAGTCATGGATTGGTGGTCACACATTATAAGTGAAGGAGCCTGGAACTGGACCCCTGTCCCTTGTCTACAGTCCACGTAATACTTGGAGAGGTCTCAGGGGATTCCACTACATCTAAGTTACAAGAAGACAGACCAAGGCCAACACTGTACTTTGTGACAGAAAAGAGAAGTAGCCCAATCTCATACAACCTGAACAGGTAGAAAAGAAATGTTAGATGCTGTACAATAAAAATGAATAATATTATTCTCTGTGTGCAAGGGATGCCTTCTCATCAGCTGAATGGAGAAAAGAGTACTTCCATTACCTAAGAAGGGATGTGAATCTTTTTATGCACCCTGGAACCCCTTGGATAGTGTCTGGCAAAGCCCAGGAACCTCTTCTTAGAATTGTGTTTTTAAGTACACAAAGTAAAACTACATAGAATCAAAAAAGGAGGTCAAAGATACATTATTTAAAACCATAAGCCCATGGAGTCCAGGTTAAGTAGTACTCTAAATTACTAGAAAGTCACTGAAAAATTCTACAGAAATGAGAGTCTGATAATGTGTTTCAGGGAGAGAGGTTGTGAGGCCCGTGGAAGGAGAAGTGTGTACAGATTTGGGAGTTGGAGGGCATGAGATCCTCCGTCATCACCCAAAACTTGTGTGACCTAAAATGAATCATTTTCACTTGCTAGGTTTCTGAAGTTTTCTCTTCTATAGAATGAATGGTTAGACTAAATGACCTCTAAGGGCCCTCTCAATTCTAGATTTATGATCCAATGACCCATTTCTCTGGGGAATTCCCATATGGAAAATGTCACACTGATAGTCAGGCATCTACCCACATACTTTCCCATCCTGGATGATCCCTTGCCAATCATTTTCCCTAAATTCTTCAAAGAGGTTCTGCCCAATATACTAGACATTGACTCTTTTAACATTTCATGGATGTCTTGGGCTGTCCATCTCTCCATAGCTGGCCCATGTCCATTTCCAGTTACCTATGTCCTTGATGATGCTTCTTATAATATTTCTCACTTTGTTGGTAACATGCTACCCTGCTCACACTGACCATTGCCCTGTAGGTCACCTGCAGTTCTAATTCCTCTCAGATCAAGGATCTTCCATGGTTCCCAACCATGACCCATCCTTTGAAAGGTGTTGGAGTTTAAAAGATGGTCTATATCTTCTTTCCCTCTTTGTGGAGGTGGGGGACTATTCATGTGGAATATTACATATGCTATCAGGCATGATTCATACTTTTGTTAAGCTGTCATTTTTTTCTCTTTCTTTTTAATCATGAGCTTATAAGTCATTCTTTTAAACTTGGAAGGAAACTCAGAGGTCATCTAGTCATAAAGTCATAAGTGCCCTGGAGGATCATAGATAAGTTTGTCCAATACCTTCCCTTTACAGATGAGGAACTGAGGCCCAGAAAGGCTCATCCAAGATCATACACATAGTAAGTGTTCTTTCAATCGTTTTCAGTTGTGTCCAACTCTTCATCACCCCATTTAGGGTTTTCATTGCAAAGATACTGGAGTGGTTTGTCATCTTCTTCTCCAGCTCATTTTACAGATGAGGAAACTGAGACAAACAGTTTTTATTGATTTAATTGATTTACCCAAGAGCACATAGCTAATAAATGTCTGAAGTAAGATTCTGAACTCAGGAATATGAGTCTTCATGACTCCAGGCCAAGTATTCTATCCTCTTTGCCACCTAGCTGCCCCTATGTAATAAATAAGTAAATCCAATATTCAAACTCAACTCCTTTATTCCAATGCCCCTGTACCATGCTCCTAAGGATAATACACTGGATAGCAGAGGGGGAAGCACATATTGGGAAATGAAGATCATGTATAAACAAAAGACAGCAACAAAAATAGAATTTTAATTAAGATAAAATCACCAGCTAGTTTTGACTGTTTCATGAAACAGATAAAAATTTTATTAATTATTTTTGTGAATGCTTAGGAAATGTTTGTTGATAATGTTTTCTTTCCTTCTCACCCTAGTTGTTTGGAAATCCATCATGTAGTCTGATTTAAGAAAGCCGTTCACCAGTATTAGCATCTCGGGCCCTTGCCATGGTGGCAACACAATGGTGGTTACCCAGAATTGCCTAGTCAATGAGGAAGTCAAACCAGTAAATAATTGGAGGGGGACCCCCAAATTAAAAAGGAGACATATGAAGTCTGCCATATTTGCATTTATAGCCCCAGATCAACGGTAACCATGGCTCCTTAGGGCAGAAATCATTTTCCCCTTACAAGAGAGCTCTAAGACAAAATCCTGTAGTGAATTCTGTGGGGCCTCCTACGTTTATTGTTTCAGTTTCAAGGATCCCACTTTTCCCGATTAGTTATAAAATGTTTTATGACACCGTATAGGATCCTCGCTCATGTCAGCTACCACCACTGGGTTCTCCAGGCTGCCAAGGCCTTCATCAATAAAGCGTCTATCTAAAGCCCCTCCACTCTGCCTGGCAAAATCATTGTAGCCTGGCAGACTTTCAGGGGAAAGAATATTGGATCTCAGCTCTCATCTCCCAACACCCAACCCCCACCTCGCCCCAACAGCAAGTGCAGCTCAAAAAATGGCATGATATTTCAGAGTCCTGATTCAAATCATAATGAATGCAGAGTGATACTATAATAGTTGGTAATTATCAGGAATAGGTTACCAGCCAAATGAGCAGCTAAGAATGTGGGACTGGACGATTTCATTTGTATTAAGTGTGAGCTGATATACTGATGATTTGATTAGTCCTAATTATGCTTCAGCACCGATATTTACGCTTGTTCAAATTAAACTGCTTACCTACCCCTCCAAGGAAAAGTGTACATTTCAGGGAAGGCGCTAAGTGGTGCTTTGCATTTGTAGCCCAGCTTCTAGGATGAAGCCAAGGGGAAATGTGTGAGAAATCCCCCAAAAGTGGCCTTGCCCCCTGGCAGAGATCCAGGTCCAATGACTTCCTCTTACAGATAACAAAGCTCAGAAAAGGTAAGCAATTGACCCATGTTAACCAAGCAGTAAGAGGCTGGGGCGGAATTTGAATGTGCATCCTCAAGCCCTAAATCCCATGCTCCTTAGATTCACTCTGTTGCCAGTTCCAAAGGATTCAGATTTTTTTGAAGCAGTGGGGTGTCTCCTCATCCACTCAGGAGCCCACCTCCTCAAAGTTCTGTTGCAGCTCAGGCCCTAAGGATTGTTTCTGGAAGAGATGCTGCTCCCACGGGGATGAAGATAGGAGGCCTGGCGTGTTCCTTGAGCTGAGCGACTGTGGGTTGCACTTCCAAAAGCACTAGTTTTCATCAGCTCTGCATTAGAGTTTTCCCTTTGCCTTTTTTTAGCTGTGTGATAACATTGGGCAAGACATTCTGCCTTCAGGTTTCCCATCACACAACATCTCAGTACACGCCTGCTCTCAGCCCAGGCAATGCTTAAGATTGTATCTTACAGACAAGTTGCCAATCTTTATGAGTGGAGAGAATTCCCCCAAGAAGTTCCCTACTCTTAGGAGATCAGAGCCTGATAAAAAAAAATGCTAGTATCAGTACAACCTATTTTCAAGTAGAGAATGGATTCCCACATGTCAAATATTTTGTAAAAAAGATTCTTATTCCACTATGGGTTAGATTACGACGATAGCTGAGAACCTCTCCGGTTCCAGGATGCTGATAGATGTCACAAGGTAATTGGGAGAATATAATATGGTCACACATATTTAAGAACTTTGTACAAGAGAAAGAAATCAAGCTATGGGGCCAGAGGAGCTGGGTTCAAATCCTCCCTTTGGTGCTTACTACCTCTGTGACCTTGGACAAGTCACTTAAATTCCCGAAGGCTCAGTTTCTTCATCTGTAAAATAAGAATTGGACTAGAGGACCTCTCAGGCTCCTGCCAACTCTACATCTATGACCCTATGACCCTATATAGATCATAGTATATAATTTTGTAATTAATATTAATCATTACCACTGGGTTTCTTGTGTCTGAGTTAAGGAAGTCCAGGCTGACAATAAGGAGATACTGTTTTGTCACTGTTTGTTGGAATCAAAAATTCAATTCAGTTTAACCAATATTGTTCCAAGAGCTGCTCTATGTGCTGGAGATACTATAATAAAAATGAAACAGCCCCTACCCTCAAGGAGATTCCAAAATGTTTTAAGCAAAAAAGGTTTATTTCTCAGTGCAAATCTAAAACACAGAAAGCCCTCTCCTGCAACTTAGGGGGATGATGGTCCAACTCTCCAATGAAATTGGAAAAGTCACAACTGTGACTTCTCACTACTGTGGACAGATGTCTATTGGGGTATATGTGACATGTCCAGAAGTATGAGACAAGGTAGAGTGTGGTGGGGGCAAAGGAGTGACCCAAGCAAAGTACTCTGGGAAACAATGAATAGATGAGAGGTGAGAGGGAATGGGATCAAGGAAGGATAAGCTGAGCCAAGCTAAGCTTAGAGTAAGAGAATTTCAACAGGTAGAGATAAAGAGAGATTGCATTCCTAGTGTAGGTGTCCATAGAGCCTGGGTGGATGCATGGAGACAGGATATGGGAGTCAGTTTGAGAGACAGTTCCAAGTCCAATTCAGCCATAAGGTAGAGTGCATGAAAGAGTTATGTAAAATATAAGAAGAAAAGTATGATGGCCCCAGCTTATGAAAGGCTTTCAAAGTCAGGCCAAGTATTTTGTCCCAAATCCCCCCAGAAAGCACCTTCCTCCTATTACATTATATACAGATTACAATTCCCCTCTTCCAAACAAAGTTTTGCTAGGTGAGGCAGCTTATCACCTCCAGAAGTCAATTAAGAATCCCCCACTTTCCCTAAAATTTCTCCTAGAGGTAATGAGGAAGCGCTAGAACTTCTTGAGCAGGGGAATGGCATGGTTAGATGTGTTCTTAGTAAGATCATCTGTGCAACTGCATAATGGATGAGAGGAGAGTAGACGGAATAATCTGGAGGCTATTAGGATCGGTTCTCTTCCCAGGCACTAAGACATTACCGTCGTCCTCTTTCCAGTCACAGCAAGATGAAGCGAGGATAGACTTTTCTCCAAAGGGTCTGGAAAGCCTGCCTTTCATTTAGCTCCTCCATGCTGAAGCAGGGAATTTTTCCTCAAAGGGGTAACAGCTTGATCTCTTGCCATTTAACTATAAGTCTGAACAACAGTGGCAGAGCCAGCTGGTAACTAACTGATGTGGGTGTTGAGGCATAGGGCGAATGCCTTCCTCTGCCTAAACTTCATGCTATAGAATTGAGACATCGAGGTGTTTTGCAGAGTATATATTACACGCCAGAGAGCCAAGTCGATTTTCTGTCCCCTGGAAATAAAGGAAATCAGAATATAAAATGGCAAAGCTAACTAGCCTTTATAAAGTCGAATTTTGGAACTAGAAGAGATCTTAGATCTGAAATTGTCAGAGCTCGAAAGAACCTTAGAATACAGACGGTCAGAGTTTGGGAGAGAACCCTAGGAGAGAACACGTGCAAGTTGAAAGGAACCTCAAAATACAGAATGTACAAGTCAAGAGGTCCCTTAGAATAGAAGGACCATAGAAACTACCCAATCTAGCCTTTTTAATTTCATAGTTGAGTTGACTAAGGTTCAGAAAGGGAAGCTACTTGCCAAAAGTCACATAGCAATTTATCGGCAGCACCAACTGCTACTGATGAGCACGGGCAAAAATATAAGGAGAGAGAAATCTTTCTGACAAAGTGTCATCATGATCCCAGAAAAGCATCTGTCTCCCATCCCATGGTGCCAAGTTAAATCCTACTCTTCCAAACAAAGTTTTGCTAAGTGAGGTGGCTTATGGCTCACCACCTCCAGAAATGCCTGTATGATGTCCTCAGCTGGGGATCTCCTGCTTTGCCTCAAACCCCCACATTCTGCAGAGACTACTTGTCCAGGAGCTCTGACCACTCCACCTCCCCTACAGTGCCCTGGGCCAGCAATGTCTTTCTGCCATTTTATTCCCATCCCGATTTCCAGCACTCTCCTCAAGAGCATTGAGCCTTTACAGAAACAGTCACCTAGAAAGCTTGATATGATCTCTCCAAGGAGCTGGCTTGGAGTACATGTGGATGCTACAACTTTTCAGGATGGCTCCATGACACTTCTTTTTTTCCCTTTCTTCTCCCTTAAATGATCTTCTTCAGTTAATCATTTAACATTTATTGAACACCCTCCAAGTTTCAAATCCTGTAGAGAAAACTAGGGTTATGAACTGATTAAAACTGATTTTCTTGACAACTATGTCTTTTCTCATCAGAGTTGGAAATTCCCACAGTTTATGGGAGCAGGTGTTTTTTTTTTTAATTACTGGAATAGTTTGGGATTTGTTTTGTTTTTTTAACTAAAAGGAAAACTTAATGTAGGAGTAACTGTAATACCAAAAAAAGAAAAAAATTCCTTGGCCAAAGAACAATGCTGGGTTTGACAGCTCTATCTAAAATAGAGGAGCCTGGAGAACTGGAGTGGAGAGATAAAGCTTAATCCCACAGGGGAGATAGTAGCCAAGCTCCTACTTTGCTTGTGATTTCATTTGGCTGATATGCAGAGTTGGGTAACTTGGTATTTCCCTGTTTTCCAACCCTAGTTGATTTACTCAGTAGTTTATAGTCTTAAATTTTATGCGAGTACAATTTCCCAGGTCCATGGGGCAGATAAGTAGGGAGGATCAGGGGGTGGGGGGAGGCAGGGGATTTCCTCGTATAGCCAACCACCTGAGTTTCATGGGATCCTGAATATAGAATGAGAAGGGACTGTTCTCAGTCCTCATCCTTCTATTCACCAGTTTGTCACACCCGCTCCTCCTGGATACTCTCTCTACTCTGGGTTTTCTTGACCCTAATCTCTTTTCTCCTATCACTTGTCTCCTTTCAGTCTCCTTTGCTAGATTATCATCTGTGTCACACCCACTAACTGTGGGCATTGCTCCTCAAGTCTGTGGTCCACTTCTAACCTCTCTACATTCTCTTACTGCAAGACCTCATCACTTCCCATGGGTTTACATATCTCTTTAAATGTACCTCCCAGATCTATACACCGGGTCTCCTACATTCCTTTTGAACAGCTTGAAATGGATGTCCCATAGATATTTCAAACTCAACATGTCCAAAATAGAACTCATTGTCTTTCCCCCAAAACCCTGCCGTTTCACAGACTTCCCTAATACTCATGAGGGAACTCCAATCTCACAATCATCCAGGTTCCCAACTTCAGTATCACATCTGATTTCTCACGCTCACTCATGTGAATGTCCAATGATTTACCAAATCCTATCATTTCTATCATTATAACATCTTTCTCTCCTTGTCTCCTACTCTTTGTTCCCTCAAGGCTCAATTCAAGAGCCACCCCACACACACATGGAGTTTTTCCTGATTTCCTTAGTTATCAGTGTCTATACCAATCACCATATATTTATTTTGTATATAATCTTTATTTACTTATCTGTGAACATGTATTCCCCTAATGGAAATGTAAGCTTCTTGAGGGCAGGGGCAAACTCACTTTGGGATCTGGATTCTTAGAACACAGCCTCACACAAAATAGCTTCTTAATAAATAGAATATTATGTGTTAAGTTGGAAGGGAGTTCAAAGTCCATTGATTCCTAATCTCTTAGTTTACAGGTAAGAAAGCTAAAGTCTGGATTCAGTGGATATCCTTGGAGTCAGGAAGACCTGAATTTAAATCTGATCTCAGAACTAGTTGTATGACCCTGAGCAAGTCACTTAACCCTGTTTGCCTCCATTTCTTATCAGTAAAATGAGAGGAAATGGCAAACATCTTTGCCAAAAAACCCCCAAAAGGGGCAATGAAAAGTAGGACATGACTGAAAATCAACCAAACAATAAAAGGCTTGGAGAAGTGAAGTAATTGATTGCTCATGATCACAGTCTGTTGGGGTACAGGCAGGATTCAAACCCAGTTCCTCTGACTCCAGACTCAACAATCCTTCCACTACATCCTGTTGAATTTTGCCACTTACAAACAGTGTGACCTTAGGCGTTGTGTGACTTTTATTAATGAAGTGCCTGAGGTTTGGAAAAGGTCAGTGACTGACCAGAGATCACACATTTAGCAAGTGTCAGAGGTCTGCAGGACCAAACATTGCTCTCCAAAACATTATTCAGCCATATTGCCTGTCGTGGGGGCTGGAGGAACACCTCCATTCAGAATAGTACCACCCTGGGAGGAAGGAGAGAAAACAGGTGGGGAAGGGGAATCGGATCAATCAAGAATGGGGAAGGGGATCCCCCTGTGGGGAATCAGATGGAAAACTGCCATTCTGAGGAGTGTCACGTGCTTCCCAGTGGGCACATAATGGCCACTTTGTGCAACATGGTGGCTACTCCATGAACACAGGGAATTTAACTGACTAAACCAAGAATGGAAGAGTATTTATAACTAGCATGAGGAGGGGCACTTTTTGGCAGTAAACAGATGTTTCTGTGGGAGGATACAGGAAAATTTTAATTGAACTGCCACAGAAGTGAATGTAAAGCTGAAGCGATAGCCAAGGCAAAGATAAATATGTCATTTCATCATGGGATAAGGGATGGAGTTACCAGAGAAGTTGAGTTTATGTATTTTTTTAAAAAAAACTTGTTTTTATCACTAGGTTAAAGGGGGAGCCCAGAAGCAGACTAGCCAAAGCCTGAGCCTGGTCAGACTGCAAGGGTTTCATTTCTGTTTTTCTACACCTAATACCTGCTAAAGTATAATGCCTAACACATGGAAAGAAAAGGAAGGAAGGAAGGAAGGAAGGAAGGAAGGAAGGAAGGGAGGGAGGGAGGGAGGGAGGGAAGGAGAAAGAGAAGAAAGGAAAGAGAGGGAAAGAAGGCAGAAAGGAAGAGAAAAAAGAAGGAAGGAGAGAAGAAAGGAAGGAAAGAAGGCACTGTGCCAAGCCCTTTACAAATGTTTTGTCATTTTATCCTCAAAACCACCCTGGTAAATGGTTACTATTATTTTTTTAACATAAAGAAACTGAGGCAGACAGAGATTAAGTCACTTGCCCATGGTGGTACAGCTAATGAGTATCTGAGGCAGAATTTGTACCCAGGTCTTCCTGACTCCAAATCCAGTGTTCTCTCTCCAATTTCATGCTCTAACTGTGAGGGGGTTGGACTCAGTGAGATATCTCTAAGGTCCTTTCCAGCTCTAAAGCTTATGCATAAGATGAAAATCCTATGAGTTAGTGTCCAAGGCTCTGATCTGAATGCCCAGCAACCTGTTCAGACAGTGAGCACAGAGAGTGTCTAAAATGTCTTTCCTGAGGTTTGTGCCTTGAAATACTTTCTGTGTTCCAGAGAATCCTCTATTACAGGCTGTGATTTTTCCAGCTCCTGGATACTTAATGACTGCATCTGTTCAAGGAACCAGATTTCCCTTTGTAATTTCTGAATGATTTCAACCGTTTCCTACCTCTTCAAAAATAACAGGAGCCTAATGTACGTGACAACCTTTGCAAATCCTGTCTTAAGTCCTCCCCTTTTTTTGTCAATGCTAATGGAAGAGGTGACTGTAAATTCTATGTGCGTTTGTTCATCTGTAAAAAACGGATTAAAATCCACATAGAATCAGAAGGAAAGAGTAGCCACTACTGTTGAGGTTTTTGTCAACCTGGTAGACAGGTCTATTGACTTCCTTATGCATGGAATGGATATAAGATATAACATAGAATCACCCACCACTTACCAAAATGAATGACATCTCCCCACTTCTGGTGATTCATGTGAACACAGATGACACCTTTCAGAAGGAAATGAAAAGTAGTGTTAATCATGATGAAGCATAGGACAAGAAACGGAAGACCATAGGAACACAGGGCATGTTTTCTTTACTGCAAACCACTGAAGGCAAAGGATGATGAAGAGAGAAGTTCATTTGGGAATGAGATTAGAATGTCTTTATCCCAGCTTGCAACATTGGATGAATAGATTCCTAACCAGAAATGGAGTATACTTAAGAATGTACTGTACTTGCCAGGTGTTTTGCAAATCTAATCAAAAGGAGTTTAAACTAAAAAAAAGATGGAGGAGAGAGAAGTCTGTCTATGCCTTAGTTATCTGTCTCCTAAGTTAGATAATAATAGATATGATAATGAGTAACTAAAGAGAGGGAAATAAAAGAGTATCTGAGATCCCACCAAAGAAGTGCACAGGAGGGGACTTACTGATTGTAAGTGTTTGCTTGGCCAGACAAGACTCTGGGTAGTCACTAAGGAGTCCCTTGGCTTTGAAAAGTCAGATATTGGTGCTTCCCTCCTATGTTTGTGTGTGATGGTCAGACAGTTAAATCTGTCTGTTGATCTGTAATGTATGTATTGCTTATGGTCAGATAGTTGGAAGCCATGTCTGCTGGTCTTTACTTCTCTGTATTTTCCCTGAAGTTCAGGATGCTGACATTTTCCCCTGAAATAAGTGAATGATACATGTCCTTGATTAAAGTGATTGTTGACTCCTCAAAAAAAAAAAGTTTACAGGAGACAAAACCCAAGAAGGAAATCAATAGTAAAGCTAATGGCATCCAATGTCTATACAGAAATATCAGAGCATAGTTAGCAAATAAGAAGAATTAGCAGTCCTAAAGCAAAGAGGTAAATTCAACCTCATGACTAGTCTCTGGAGAGGTATACCAAGGGAAGTTGAGCCTAGAGAAGAGTTGAGAGGAACAACATAACTGTCCCTAAGTATTTATTCAAAATATAGAGGAGGGGAAAGGACATCCAGGAGCAGTGGAGGAAAATTGTGAAGAAGCAAATTTAGCTTTTGTCAGGAAAAAACTTCCTAACAGTCATAGCTGTCCAAAAGTGAAATGGATTGGCTAGAATAGGGGTGGAGAACCCGCAGCCTCAAAGTCATATATGGCCCTCTAGATCCTCAAGTGTGGCCCTTTGAATCTATGAAGTTTGGTTTCAAAGGGCCACACCTGAGGACCTACAGAGGGCCACATGTGGCCTCAAGGCTGAAGGTTCCCCACCCCTGGTCTAGAGGATTCATGGATTGCCCCTTCTTAAGGGTCTTCAGAATCTGGAAACCACATTTGGGTATGTTTCAGTAGGGATTCACTTGGAGTATGGGTAGGACAAGATGACACTTAGGTCCCTTCCAGCTGTGATTCTGTCATTCCTCTTTGGTTTTCATCTGTTCATTCCATTAAGTAAGCTTCTGAACTTGGCCCTTTGAGGATACCAAGATATGAGTCAAATGTTTTTTCAGTCAAAAACCTCTCCAAAATTAATTATCTCAAGTCAGTAGCCACTGTTCCACATGAGGCTCATGTGTTAGAATTATACCTTTATATCTCTATGATCCTAGCCTAACTGATAAGACAGAGTTGTGATGACATATTGCATCACCTAGGACAAGTAGCATGAGAGATACTCTATTTCCATGATACGAAATGTAGTACAGATAAATGTAAAATCTTACTTAGGTTCAAGAAATTTTATAAATTCGTGGAGGAAGCATGAAGAGTTAGGAAAGACCTGGGAATATTTAATACATCCTAAGGGGAGGTAGGTGGTGCAATGGATAGAGCACAGGGTTTAGAATCAGGAAAGCTGATCTTTCTGAGTTCAAATTCCACCTCAGATGCTTACTAGCTGAGTGACCCTAAGTAAGTCACTTAACCTCACTTGCCTCAGTTTCCTTATCTGTGGAATGAGCTAGAGAAGGCAATGGCAAGCCACTTTAGCATCTTTGCTGAGAAAACTCCAAATGGGGTCAGGAAGAGTCAAACCTAACTGAAATGACTGATCAACAACAGAGCTGTTGAAGAACCATATAAGTTCTTCACATGACATGACATGACATGACATACAGAGGTGAATTTAACCTTGGACTGCTTTAAGAAAAGCTATAGTTTTGAGGGGCAATGAAAGTGACAATCATTCTATACTCAGCCTTGACCAGGCTGCTTCTGGAGTACTGTTGTGGGCACTATACTTTAGGAAGGAAACAGATAATTGGACTCTGAAATCATGCTCTGTGAGGATATTTTTAGAGGCAGCATGTTACAGTGGAAAGAGCTTTGGCTTTTGGAGTCAGAGGTTCAAAACCTCTTTCTGCCACTGGCTGTAGGCAAATCACTTAAATGTTGTAAGCCTCAGTTTCCTCATCTGTAAAATGAGAGAGATGGGTTAAATGGCCTCCTGAATTTCTTTCTAGCTCCAAGGCAATGATTGGGAGAAATGTTAGAAGAAAGAAAAGAAAGCTAGGGGGAGGTGGAATTGGAGTATTCATAAATTATTTAAAGGGCTATTACAGGGAAGAGAAATTCTATTTGTTATGCTTGTTCCCAGAGGGCATAAGTAGAAGCAAGGAGTAAAAGTTCCAGACAGGCAAATTCAGATTTGACTTCAGAAAAAACCTTCCTACCAATATAGAACAGGCTGCCTTGGGAGGTAGGAAGTGGTCTTCAAGCAAAGGTGTTAGAGTCGTTGCCTGTCAGAGCCCACCAGCACCACTATAGTGCAGAATGATAGATTTGAAGTCAGGAGGACCTGAGTTCAAATCCAGCCTTAGACATTCACTAGCTGTGAGACCCTAGGCAAGTCACTTGATGGGTGTCTGCCTCAGTTTCCTCTTCTATAAAATGGGCATATAATAGCCCCTCCCTCACAGGGATGTTGTGAGGATAAGATGAGAGAGTAATTGTAAAGTGCTTAGCCCAGTGCCTGACACTAGTAAGAGCTAAATAAATGTTGGCTATTACAAAAGGAGGAGATTAGGTTCAATGACCTCAAAAAACCCGTTTAGATCTAAGTCTATGATGTTATGATCCAATTCCATCCAATGTCCCTCCTAGCTCTAAATCTATGATCCTTTAATCCCCTCTATAATTAGGTGGGGAAGGAGGGAGATTGGATTTAGTTATCCCTTTTTTCTTTCTGCTTTTGTATAACAATTTATTTTTTTAAATGGGTATATTAACTTTAACCAAAAAGATAAAAAGGTCCATTTACTACCAGAGCTCCTGATCTTTCGAGTGTATGTGTTTCTGTTTTGATGATGTTTATTTCACACAGGTTTAGTGGTGCATATTTTCTGATTCTGATTCTGATCCTGCCTCACATCATAAAAATCTCCCGATATTTCTATGTAGTCTTCATATTTGTCATTTCTTATGGTGTAATAATATCCCACCACTTCCATATCGCACAATTTATTCAGCCATTCTCCCATCATTGGATGCAGCAGTGGTTTCCAGCTTTTTGCTCTTATAAATAAAACTGTTATGAATATGTTTATACAGATAGGGTTTTCTTTTTCCTTCCTATTGCATCCTTAGGGAAT
Organism: Potorous gilbertii; assembly: GCA_028658325.1. NCBI lineage: Eukaryota > Metazoa > Chordata > Mammalia > Diprotodontia > Potoroidae > Potorous > Potorous gilbertii. The sequence continues at coordinate 41,100,262 of CM053771.1, forward strand.
AGTTGCGGCAGTCAGATCAGTGGGTTAAAGGATATAAACAGTTTTGTGGGTTTTATTGAATATCACCATATTGCTTTCCAAAAAGATTATACCAGTTCATAGCTGTCTACCCACGGTGGTGATATTTCTCAACAGCCCCAACTCTATTGGGTCTTACCATTTAAAAACAATCCGTGTTAACCATTTTAAAAGAAATGCCTTACTGATGATAATGACCCCATCACAGAAAAGAATGAAGAATAACCAACATACAGCCTGCCATGTCTTCCATGGGCATCCTCACAAGGTCAAGAAAACAAAAAAATAGCCCTAAGCTCTTGGGCGAACCCTATGGGGCAAACTAATGAGAGAATATATGTGATAGGATTCCAGATCCATAGGATGTAGGGAGGACCATAAAGTTCTAGAATCATTGATATAGAGCTGGAAAGGACCTTATAGTTATATGTTGTTCATTCTTTTTTAGTCGTGTCTGACTCTGTGTGACCCATTTGGAGTTTTTTGCCAAGGATACTAGAGTGGTTTGCCATTTCCTTCTCTAGCTAATTTTACAGATGAGGAACCTGAGACCAACAGGTTAAGTGACTTGTGCGGGGTCACACAGCTAGTAAGTGTCTGAGGCTGAATTTGAACTCAGGTCTTCCTGACTCCAGACCTGGTCTCTATCTACTGCACCACCTAGCTGCTCCTGGAAGGGACCTTAGAGTTCATCTACTCAAAACCCTTCATTTTATAGATAAGGGAAATGAGTCTTGAAGAAGTTAAGTGACTAACCCAAGGTCACAAAAGTTAATGTCAGAGCTGTGTTTTGAACCCAGATCCTCTGAGGTGATGAGTCTTTGTCCTCATTTCGCCTGTGGTCACACTCTTTGTGGACTTCCCTGACCTCTCTATCAGTTTTTTTTTGTGTGTTCTCTTCCTCTATTAGATTATAAAGTCCTTGAGGACAGGGACTGGCTTTTTCATATCTGTATTCCCAGAACTTAGCAGTCCCTGGCATGTGAGAGGCATGTAATAACTATTTACTGACTAACTTGTGTCAAATCCCAGCTCTCCTACTTAATAGTTGTGTAGTTTGGGCCACATGACACTATCTCTCTGAGCATTATCTCTCTTTTCTTTCTCTCTAAAATAGAGGGCTATCAGGGCTAGGGAATCTGTGACCTTGAGGCCAGATGTGGCCCTCTAGGTCCTCCAGTGTGGCCTTTTGATCGAATCAAAACTCTAAGTTGGGCTAAAGTTGGAGACAGGAATTTAAGGTTAGAATCGGAGATGCATTTAGGGTAAAGGTCAAAGGGCCACACTTGAGGACCTAGAGGGTCACATGCGGCCTTGAGACTGCAGGTTCCCCACCCCTGAATAATCCCTAAGGTCCTTTGTCCATACCCTGCTGGAGAAGAGTCACACTGGATAACCAGGCATGGATGGGTTGCTATCTGCATCACTGGAGGGAATACCCCCATAGGCCCTGAGAGTCATGTTCTTGAGTGGCAGGTGTCTCATTAGCATACACACACACATGAGGTTTTCATTGGCCAAGGGAATGACTATTTGCTTTCTCTAATTAAGTCAACCTCCATATGAATCTGCTAGGTTTCAGATGGCTTACACCCATCCCAGTTCTTTAGAACTTCCTTTAAGAAAAAAAGAAAAGAAAGAAAGAAATCTCTCAAAGAAAATGCCAAAGCCCCAGTATTGATTTACCTGTCAAAAGCTTCAAGGAAACACAAGATAAGGAGTTGTCAACACTAATTATGAAAAAAACGGTCCAGACTCTGAGTTTTCTCTTCATCTTTCTCTAACACTTTATGATCCAGAAATGGCCTTGCTTATCAGTACAGATGCCCTACTGATGAGAGCCTAGGGAAGGAACCCACCTAAGTGGAACACCAGTGTGCCCATAGGAGGGATCTGCCGGGACCCAGCAGAGGCAGCACCCTATTTACTTCCTCTCTGTGCTACAGTAACCACCCTTCAGTAGCACAACCTTCCCTTCCTGGGCTGATTGTCTCTGTCCCATGCACCAAGAGCTCTGGCTCCCTGGACAGAGTCCTTATGACTCCCCACTGGCTGCTGACCTTGTGAAGCTCTCACTAAAATGCTGGAATGGTTCCCATCTACCAGACTTGACTCCCCAAGTTCTCTCAGACAGGACATGACCTTGGCCTTGCTCAAGGTCACACAGGTAGTAAATTGTGAGAGAGTCTGTGTTCTTACAGCCACAGTTACTTCATCTGTAAAATGATGAGGTTAGAAATCAAGGGGTGGAGAAACTGCAGCCTCGAGTTCCTAACCCGGGCCAATCCATCAGGCGTGTAACCTTCCTTAGCCTCAGTCTTCTGATCTGTAAAAAGGATATATGATACCTTCAATTATTGCCTTGTAGACTCAAGTGACTTAAGGTTCAAATGAGATGAAATAGATAAAAGAACTCTGCATCCCTTAATATGCTGTGGATATTAGGTTAATGTTGATGCTTTTTCATTGTTAGAACCCTACCCAGTCTGGCCCCAACCTATATTTCCTACCTTATGGCATATTACTCTTACACATACATACACAAACACACACACACACACACACACACACACACACACACACTACAATCCAGCCAAGTTGGACTCCTTATTGCTCTTTGAACATGATATTCCATTTACCAACTCTGTGCCTTTACCCAGGCTGTTCCCCATGCCTGGGTGACCTCCTTCTTCACCTCTATCTCTAAGAATTCCTAGTTTCCTCCAAGGCTAAGCTCAAAATCTACCTTCTACATGAAGCCTTTCTTGAATTGTCCCAACTATTAGTGCTTTCCTCCTTCTCCTCCTCCTCTTCCTCCCTAAAAAAAAAATTCTTGCATCTATTTTGTATAGATACTACTATCAATCTGGTTTCTATTTTATAGACTCCCACTGACAAGAGGGATAGGAACTGAACCTGTGGTTTCCTTGATACAGGGAATAGCTCCTTTAACAATGCAGATTGACATCTCTGCATGTCTTATAATCTTGGTCACGTAGTAAGTTTCCAAGGCAGGACTTGAACACAGGTCTCTCCCTAGAGGCAGCTAGTTGGCACAGCGGATAGAGCAATGGAGTCAGTTAAAATCCCCTCTCAGATATTTACTTACTGTGTAACCCTGAGTAAGCCACTTTACTGCTGTCCACCTCAGTCTCCTCCTCTCTAAAATGGGAATCCTAATGTTTATCATTAGATACCAATGCAGATACAACATCTACTATCCTAACAATAAAGATAGGATATCTACTAGCACTTACCATGTCCCTTGTGGTAAGAATCAAATGGGATAACTTATATAAAGTGCTTTGTGAAGCTTAAGGTACTAATAAAGTGTTGTTGGTAGGAGCAGTAGTAGTAGTAACGGTAGTAGCGGTGGTAGTAGTAGTAGCAGTAGGAGGAGGAGGAGGAGGTGTCTGTAGTACTAATAGCAGTAGTAGTTGTTGTTGCAGCAGTTGTAGTAATTTTAGTTGTCTTTATTCCAAGATCACTTTCCAGTCAACATCAGTGATATCAAACTCAAGGAAAAAATAATCCCTGCTGGCCACATATTAACTTAGAAAACCACATATTAACATTATCTATGTTGTATGTATTATTTATTTTGTTAGGGGCAGCTAGGTGGTGCAGTGGATAGAGCACCTGTGCAGGAGTCAGGAGGACCTGAGTTCAAATCTCACCTCAGACACTAGCTGTGTGACCTTGGGCAAGTCACTTGACCCCAGTTGCCTCATCCTGGGTCATCTCCAGTCATCCTGATGAATATCTGGTTACTGGATTCAGATGACTGTGGAGGAGAAGTGAGGCTGATGATCTGCACAGCCCTCCCTCACTCAAAACAAAGTCAAGTGCAAGTCATGTCATCATTTCTCTGATGGCATGGTCTTCTTCTGCAATGAAGGACGAACACACATTTATTTTGTTAAACATTTCCTGATTATATTTTAATCTAGTTCCTACCACACTCTGGAGTTTTTCTTTCTGCCTGTGGGCTGAAAGTTTGACACTTCTAATGCCACTGCTCCTCTGGACATCAATATTTATATATTTATAAATATAGAAGCAGATAAAAATATAAATATAGTTTTAGATATCTATTTCAGTATCTATCCATAGATAGACAGACAGACAGACAAACAGACAGATAGGTAGATGTATGTACATATGTTGTCTCCTGTGGCTAGATTGTAATCTGCCCAAGGCCAGGGAATATTTCAGTTTGGTTGTTGTATCCTTAGTTCTAGCACAGTGCCTGGCACAGAGTAGGTACTTCATAAATGCTTTTTGATTGATTGATGACAATCTGTAAGGACCCAGTTCTAAATCCCATGATCCGATCCACACAAGGCTGGCAGATTCCAAACGTACGCTGAATCATAGCTTCCAGAGATATTGATTATTCCCAAGTCCAAGCTGGCCCTGACCCCAAATCCATAAGCCGAATTCTTTTATATAATTAGAGCCACTTACATCTGTATTTCTACAACATTAGCGGTCAGCATTTAGGAAACAGAAAGAATAAAATGTTCATAGGTTTACTTTGTATGTCTTTATTGAATGACTTAAAACACTCCTTCCAAGTATAGTTAGTAGCTATCATCCTGTTGCCTCACCCCTCCCCCATCCCCAGCCAGCAGTCAGTTTCAATAAGGAGGCCAACTCTATATAAACAGAACATTTCCCAAATACAAAGCCCTCCTTCTGTTAGGGTCTAAAGCTGGGAATCCATTAAGTTTCTTGTTTCCCTGCTGTGCAGTTTAGTTATTTTGCAGCTTTCAAAGATTCCTGAGTCAGAGAGGGCTCTGGGCCTTCCCTCCCAGATCTCATTCAATTAGTCTCTGGTGACATGGTGCAGGTCTTTAACTTACACTGAAGTGTAAGCTCCCTGAGGAGGGAGTAAATCTCATTTGTCTTTGTGTGCCAAGGGAAAGTTTCCTGAACTAAATTTAAATAAAATGGTGTTTGGTTTGAGTCTATTTACCAGGGTGGAAAAAAGATGAGGGGGATGGGGGGAGAGAGGAAAAGAGGTAAGAATCAGACCTGTGTTTTATGCTGTATATTCTAAGGGCCCCCCCAGCTGTGACACCCTGTGTTCTAAGGGCCCTCCCAGCTCTGACAAACTGTGTCCTAGAAGGTACTAGTTGTGTGACCCTGGGCAAGTCACTTTACCCTGTTTGCCTCAGTTTCCTCATCTGGAAAATGAGCTAGAAAAGAAAATGGCAAACCATTCTAGGATCTTTGCCAAGAAAACCCCACATGGGGTCAAAGAGAGTTGGACATGATTGAAATGACTGAACATCTCTCCTATATGTTCCCTTTCTCCCTCTGACACTGGTGTGGGTCTTCATCACCTGACATTTTATGTTTTAATATTTTTTTTTCTATCTGGGCAATTCTGTTCTGTTCTAACTTTCTTGCCCCCAATTCTGACAGACTATGTTTTAAATTTTCCTTTCAACTAATCAAGTTAACACGTATTTATTAAGTCCTACTATGCGCTGCCAGTACATAGGATACAAAGAAAAGCCAAAGTCAGTTCCAGCTTCACAGTCTCTTGGAGGGGGGTTGTGTGTGGAAGGAAGTAACATGCAAACAACTATGTACAAACAAGATATATAACAGGATAAAATGGGAGGTAATTCACAGATAATCCATTGGTATTAAGAGAGATTAGGAAGGGCTTCGTGTAGAAAGTAGGATTTGAGCTGTGACTTGAAGGAAGCTGGGAAGCCAGGAGGCAGGGAAGAGGAGGGAGAGCATTCCCAGCATGGGATAGTCCTTCCCCCAAGAAGTCAGGAGATGGAGCTTCTGTTGTAAGCACATCAAAGGAGTCAATGTCACTGAGCTGTAGAGAAGAACACAAGAAAGTATGAGAAGTCCCAAGATGCCTCTAAAAGCCAAGTGCACTGTTTATTTGGTTCTGGAGGTGACTGAATGGGGTGGGCTGAGGGGGGGGGGCGGTGACATGGACAGAACTATGCTTTAGGATGGTAACTTTGGCTGATGAGTGGATAGATGGACTGCGGTGGAAAGAGACTTGCAGGCAAGACAGAGCCACTAATCTGAGATAACATTTTTTCCTTTTTCCTGAGATGATTATTTCCTTCCAGACACCCTCCCTCCAAGTAATCCAGGAGTCAAGTGATGAAGACCCACACCAGCGTCAGAGGGAGAAAGGAAACATATAGGAGAGATGTTCAGTCATTTCAATCATGTCCAACTCTCTTTGGCACCATGTGGGGTTTTCTTGGCAAAGATCCTAGAATGGTTTGCCATTTTCTTCTCTAGTTCATTTTCCAGATGAAGAAACTGAGGCAAACAGGGTGAAGTGACTTGCCCAGGGTCACACAACTAGTGAATACTAAGACTGAATTTGAACTCAAATCCTCCTGACTTCAGGCCTGCTGCTCTATCCACTGCACTACCTAGCTGCCTCAAGAGTGATGTTAGGAAGGTGAAGTACACAGGACTTGGCAACAGATTAGAAACAGAATGTAAGAGAGTGAATAGACAGGGTAATAACTAAATTGGAAGCCTAGATGACTGGGAGGTTGATGGTGCCCTCTACATCAATAAGGAAGTTAAGAGGAGGGGAGGGTTCATGGGGGGAGGGGTAAGGGAACGAGTTCATTTTGGGACGTGTTGAGTTTAAGATGAGTTTAAAGTCAAGAAGAACCTGATTCAACTCCTTACACACTTACTACGGCTAAGATCCTGAATGAATTATTTAACTACTCTGACCCTCAGTTTTCTCATCAGTAAAATGGAGATCATAAGTACACGTCTCTGGCAAGGTTTTTTAGAGACTCAAATGGCATGTTTGTAAAGTGTTTAGCAAAACTGACATCACTATATACATGTCATCAAATCTTATTGTTCTATGAGGTCTCTTCTATCAGTGATCTTCTTTTGGCTCAATGACCTAAATAAGTGAAGCCCTTCCCCCATTTTTAAACTTTCATTCTTTGTCTTTGTGTCTGGGGGCCTAGCATACTTCCCCACAAGTAATAGGTTCTTAATAAGTGTTTATAGATTAAAGGAAGCCCCGCCCCCCCTTGGCCACAAGGAGGCAGTGCCAGCGTCTTCATGCCACCAGATAGATTTAACCTTGGTGCCTTCAGCCTGCCTGGTGGGCTTAGAGCCCTGGGAGCTGGAGCCAAGGACAAGGGCTCTAAGTTTTCATGAACAAAGGAAGACCTCCGGAAACAGAGAGGGAATTTGGACTCATCGCTCTTTCTCATGACACTCTTGGATCGCTGTATCTACAGGGAGCTCATGAATATATTTACTTCTGGATTTCAGGGCTACTATCGATCAGCAGTGCCCCCTGACCTCCTGCAAACACTGAACAAACAAGATGTAGGTCTGAGAACCAATTGCTTTCTTTCTGATCTACCGACTGATTATTATTGATTATCTACCCAGGAGTATGTTAATTTCCTTTTTGACAATATCTCTCCTTAGAACATTCCCGGGATGGTCTTGTTTGCTGGGCTTTTTGTGCAGTTTTTTTCAGGGCAATACATTCCTCCTTGAAAAGATTCATTAAAAGTTTCTTTCATTCTGTCCACTGCCTTTGCCAGGCCCATGCTCGGCGTTGGCATTACAGTAAACACTCCCCCAAGCAATTCTGCATGTTCGTAGAGTGACAAGATCGGAGGAACGGTGCAGAAAATGACTTTGTCCCTTCGTATGATTGGGAGAGTGATGTGGTGGGAAAAGCCCTGAACTTGGGATCAGGAGATACAGGTTTAAGCTGAGACTTCTTTTCTTTTTTCCTCCCTCCCTCCCTCCCTTCCTCCCTTCCTTCCTTCCTTCCTTCCTTCCTTCCTTCCTTCCTTCCTTCCTTCCTGTGTGTCAAAGCACTTTCCATCCCTGAAATGTTTTAAGGTCCCTTACAGCTCTAGCTTCCTATATAGTCTAGGTCCCTCCCACTATGACATTTTCTCCTCTATGTTGTCAGGTTCCTTCCTAAGCTAACCTTCTATGACATGATGATTAGTGTAAACTTGTAGTGAGAGGCAATGTGGAATAGAAGAGGATTGTAGGGTCTAGTGCAGAGAGACCTTAGTTCTGTCCCAGCTCCCATATCGCTCATTGTGTGACACTGGGGAGGCAGGTCACCTCTCTGATATCTCCTCATCTGTAAAATGGTAATAACAGTACTTGAACTCCTTTTCTTCCCCCTCTCCTTCATGGGAGAGAGAAAAAAAGCTTTGCAAGTCATAGACACATCGCCAATTATATCATCACATCGTATCATTTTTGTCATTGTTTAGTCATTTTCAGAGCTGTCTGACGCTTCAAGGGGTTTTCTTGGCAAAGATACGGGAGTAGTTTGCCATTTCCTTCTCTAGTGTATTTTACATTTGAGGAAACTGAGACAAACAGAGTTATGTGACTTGCCCAGGGTCACCCAGCTAGTAAGTGTCTGAGGCCAGATTTGAACTCAGGAAGATGAGCCTTCCTGACTCCAGGGCCAGCGCTCTGTACATTGTGGAGCCACCTAGCTGCTCTAACATATCCTATAATACAGCCTATCATATCATGTATAGATATTGACTTAAGGCAATGCCAGATAGCATTAGCATCTTCCAGGATGTTGTAAGAGGACAAAGAGTGCATCATCCTGACTGTGACTTACAATTCTTTCTCACTAGTAGAGGGGAAGGAAGGCTGAATTGCTTCCATTCTGGATTTATACACTAGTTTCATAAACCAAGATTCAAACTAATAGATTTCTGAATGTAGAAGCACTTTATTTTTAACCTGGCCTAGTGGATGGAGCATGGTACTTGAAGCCAAAATACCTGACTGAATTCACATTCTTCTCCTCACACTAGCTTTATGACTTCAGGGAAAGTAAATTTGACTTCTCTGTGCCTCAGTCTCATCATCTGTAAAATGGGATGATAACTCTCATCCTACCTCCCTGGCAGGGTTATTTTGAGGAAAACATTTTGTAAAACTTAATCCCTAGAGAGATGGGAGTGGTTATTATCTAGGGGTCAGGTGGGAGAGAAACTCAGAAGATGCAGTGTTTTAGAAAAGGGAAATGTCTACTGAAATCAGTCCTGTTTTGTGGATCCATACATCACCGCGCGCACCTGCTGCTGGAGTTATTACAGAGGCTTCAGGGAGCGGGGCGGAAACTGAACCAACCCAAGAAGTAAATAAAATGAATGGAAATGCATAAAACCTTCTCTTTTTCGAACACAGCACCATAATGCCTCATTTTATAATCACCGTTTTTCTATAACCGCTTTAAAAATTAATGCCTGAACATTTTCAGACATGGCCAATATGTTGGTGTGTTTTGCTTGGCAGTAACTCGTTGCTACGAGGCAGGTTTCTATGGGGGGTGGGTGTGGAGGGAGTGATATAGGAGAGTCTTTGGGATGAGACAGGAATGTAAATAAGAAAGAAATGATGATGTCTTGGTTTGGTTTGGTCCCAAGGAAGATCTGGATGAAGACTGCCTTCCTTCTTTATGGAGATGGGGGGATGGGTGGGGAGGGAGTGCTGTGTGTACGGAATTCAGAACACATAGTCAAATTTTTTTTTTTGATCCATTGGGTAGTTTTGCTAAATTCTTCTTCCCCCTCTTCTTTTCCTTTATTATAAAGAATAGATCCCTGGGAGGAGGAGGAAAAGAGATACACTGGGGGATATAGATGTGAAAACAAAAGACAGAGATTAAAAAAATCCTATTTTAATGAAAATTATAACCATAGCTTATATTCGTAAAACTTTAAGATTTGTAAAGAGCTTAAAATGGTATATGTTACCTCACTGGATTGTCACAAGTCTGTGAGGTAGACGCTATTGTTCTTATTTTACAGATGAAAAAACTAAGACAGAAAGAAGTTGAGTGACTTGCCCAGAGTCATACAACTGGGAAGTATCTGAGACAGAATTTGAACTCAGTCTTCTCTCTATCCTTTGTGCCTCCAGACCCAAGGTCAGCTTTAGAATACAATGTTGGCAGGAAGAAATATGGGACCTCGAATAAATACTAGGTAGGGGGATGTGTCTGGAGAACGGTTTGAGCTGCTTGCTTTAACTCCATGAATGGTGAAAAATTCAAGTGTAGGTGAGAGGTGGGCATCTCAGTTTCCAAGATCATGAGAAGAGAAATTAACAAATTAACACAAGCACCACATTTTTATTAAGTGCCTACTATGTGCCAAGCATTGTCTTGGTCCTGGGCATATAGAGACCCCAAAATGAAATAGTCACTGCTCTCAAGTTTCTATTGTTATTCAGTTATGTATGACTTCATAATTCCATTAGGGATCTTTTCGGCAAAGTTACTGGAGTAGTTTGCCATTTCTTTCTCTAGCTAATTTTACAGATGAGGAAACTGACCCAAACAGGGTTAAAGGACTTGCCCAGGGTCAGACATCTAGGAAGTGTCTGAGGTCAGATTTGAACTAGGGAAGAAGTATCTTCCTGACTTTATACCTGCCTATCTATCCACTATACCACTTAGCTGTGGTGAGGTGGGAGGGTAGATCATTCCAGTCATGGTGGACAGCCTGGGCAAAGACAAAGAAACAGGAAATGGAATGATAGTGTGTATTGGAGAACTTCTGGAAGGTCAGTTTGGGTTTTTTTAATTTTTTAAGAATAGAGAGTGTGAAAGTAGCATTTAAAAAAAAACCACTAGGAAGGTAAGAAGGAGGTAGGGAGGAACATAAATGCTGGGCTGAGAATTTTGCATTTTATTATCAAGATAGTAGGGAGTCATTGAAAATACTTGAACAAGGAAACAACTTAGTCACATCTGTGCCAACTGGGAGTTGTGTGGTGAGTGGGAAAAATCAGTCACACCTGGGGAATTGAAGCATCTGAAGAAGATTCAGTTGAGTGGGACGAAAGGACAGTCCACTCTAGGAAGATGTAATCATTCTGGGTAGCCTCTGAGAGGAGGCTGGGAGCAGGGAGGAGCAGAAGAGGAGGGAAATGACATAAAAAGGAAATGGAGGTGGGAGCCCTCGTGGCAAAGGGCCTGCTCCAGGAGAGGCATAGAACTGTAATGCATGCCCCTGGCACAAATCCCCAGTTATTCTGCCCCGGGATTTTCTCCCAGGGTCATTAGCCATTAAGTAGCTTCTGGACCAAGCAGACAGAAGCCCACCAGTGTAGTATGCTTGGAGGCCAGGAGCCGCGATCCCCCTGCCATGTTCCGATCCTTCACCAGCTCAATATGTCAGACGGTGATGGGGCTGATATTGGAATTCTTCTCCTCCACACCAAATGCTACCTCCAGAGCCTGGTGGTTATCTGAGCAGAGATTGGAATGCTTCGATTTTATCTCAAAGATCATACAAGAATCCAACCTAATGATTACACCCAGACCTGCCAGCAAATTCTCACCTTTCAGAAAGAGCCTGGTTCCAATGTGGAAGATACCAAACAACACCTCCCCTGTTGAAGGTGACCCCAAAATTCTTGCTGTTGGTGCAGTCCAGAGCATCCCTTGGACAAGTGGAATCCCGGCTGTGATGTTAGTCAGGGACCCCAACATTCTCAGCCTTTGGCCTCTGTTGGAAAGGGACTCATTGACTCGAGGAGACATTAACAGTTTGTTGGTCAGTCAACAAACATTTATTAAACATTTACTATCTTCCTTTTTTAGTCTAAATTTCCTTTTTATTAACTTGAAAAACATCAACAAATATGAAAATTTTAAACAAGAACAAACATAAAAGAGGTTCATCTATGAAACTTGTGAACTTTTACTAGTACTGATTACCTTTCCAAGCTCAAACTTTCACGTAGATGGATTCATCTGGGCCAGCTAGGTGGTGCAGTGGAGAGAGTGTTGGACTTGGAGTTAGGAAGGTCTAATTCAAATTATGCCACAGATAATTACTAGCTGTATGCCTCTGCGCAACTCACTTAACTTCTTGGGTGTCTCAGTTTCTTCATCTGTAAAATGGGCATGGTAGTAATCCCTATCTCATAAGACTGCTGTGAGGCACTCGTGAGATAACATATGTAAAACATTTTACAAACTTTAATGGTCTATATAAATGCTAGTGGTGATGGTTGGAATTATTATTCAACTCCGTAAGCAATATACAGCTCACATGATATACAGTTTTCCCTTCCACGTCTTTGGACATGAATGCATCCTTAGAATGGGGGCCAGAAAGGTAAGGAGGCTGGAGACAGTGTAATGCCAGGAGAAGGTGAATGAATCAAGGAGGCTTGATAATATGTTATATATAACATATTATATGTGATATACAATGCATATTATATATATGTAATATGTTATAAATAATAAAAGCACAGCATCTAGGAAGAAAGAGATGAAAACCTTGCTGTCCTCTATCCTGGCTGAGCCACATCTCAGGGGCTGTGTCCATTTCTGGGAGTCATATTTTAGGCAGAGCCTGGGTAATCTGCAAAGTGTCCAGATGAAGGCAATCAGGGTGGAGGCAGGCCTCCAGTTCATGCCAACTCAGCTGCTGCTCTCTCCTGGTGTTCAGGCATCCTCCACTGGACCTTTGCGCATATTGAACTGAATTGACATTGGATGGCAACTTGACCTTTGAGAAGAATTCTTCTCTTTTCAGAGGATGGGGCCATGGCTGGGGAGAATCACACATGCTGTCAGATAATGGTGATGTGCTGACTGTTTTTGCTGAACTTATTTTTTTCCTCTTTTTTTATTATTACAAAAGATGGCTCATTATATCAAGGAGGGTGCATGGATATTTTCAAAAATGGAGATTAGCCGTGGGCTTGGGTCCATGAGCGACCACTGGACTTCCAGCCTAGGAGAGACAGGAAAGCCTAGTATCAAAAAATATATAAAAAGAAAGGAATCTGGATTATCAGTTGAATCTGACTTTGGCAGAGGGCACTCGATGGGAGCTTGAGGGATGTGAGATGACCTGCTATTTCTGGCCAGAGCCAGTGGGGAAACAGAGGAGTGAGAGAAGGGCAGCAGGGCCTAGGACTTCTGGTCATTCTGTGTCCATTGTGTGGACTGAGGCTTCCTCCATGCATACTCACCTTCCATCCCCTCAGCCTGCGGTGCTCGCCCCAGCTCCGTTCTCCCGTTGTACCAACAGAGCCCATCTTGTGATTAACTCAGTCATATAACATTGACATTAGAATGTTGTGCTAATGAGTGAAAAGAGATCAGTTCATTGTTCTGAGACTATTCATTTCTTCATCTGAATCTATCATCACTTGTCGCAGTTGAGTGTGGATATAGTTGCTGACCACCAGCATTAATTAATTAATTAATGACCACCAGCTCACTTTTCCTATCTTTGTTGTAGATTATAGTACGAATCAGACACTTAAAGCTTTGGGCCTTAGAGGTCAACTAGCCTGACCCCCTCATTTTGAATGAGATGAGAAAGGAAAGAGGGACACAGAGGCAGTTAATCAGATGGCCGATTTGGAGTCAGAAGGCTCGATCTTCGAGGTCATCTATCTAGCTTATCCCCTTCATTTTACAGATAAGGAAACTGAGGTCCGTAAAGGTGAGTCCACCCAAAACACAAAAGAATTTAAATTCAAATCTTCTAACTCCAGACCCACCATTTCATTGGCTCATTGGAGCCTCGCAGTAGACCCTTTGAAGTCTTGGGGGCTGGATCTTGGCAATTCATCTATTGTCTGCCTCTGTTGTTTCCTGAGCCACCCCTTTTTTCACATAGGAAGCAACATCTAACACATCCACCACCCCTGACCCTCCTCAGAGCTCTTCATTTGTCATCCAATGCTGCTACAGGAGAGTGCACATAGTTCTTTGATTTCCCTATTCCATGACCCTGAGCTCCAGTTCTTTGCATTTTACTGTGGGCTGGCATTTGAGAGCAGCATCCAGGAAGTAAAGATTTCTGCTATGACCTTCATGGTTGCTACCTCTTTAGTCAATGTTGTACGTCGATGCTGCTAAACCAATCCAAGCAGCTGTGTGTCTTCTGCTCTGCAACCAATCCGTGGAGTTGTTTTGATGGAGCTGTCAATGAAGGGATATGTATTTATCCATTGAACCATTCATTCATTCATTTATTCAACAAATCTTTGTGAGTCACTAACTGTGCTTGAAGCATAGGCATGGTATAGATACAAAGTTTAGATAATACCTCATCCCTCCCCTACTTTCTGGGGCTCTGAATCGAGGTTGGGGGTGAAGTATGTTAAGACATGCATGCATTTATTCATTCATTCAACAAACTTTTATTAAGTAATTATTGAGTGCAGAGCACACTATACTGGTCACTGGAAGTGATATAAAGTTTAGGGAAGAAATAGAGCCCTCTCATGGTACTCAAAGTGAAGGCAGGAGAAGGTCTAAGGCATTCCACTGATTCATTGTTAAGCACTGACAATTGAAGACTGTAGCTGTGACCAGCCTTTTTTGCCCGAGGGCAGCATAAACCATGGTCAGGCAACTGGCACAAAATGAACTCTTCAAGCCTTTACACCAGCTTTGAGGCTAAGGAGAGAAGAGAGTGTTGGAGTCCAGACTTTGGAGAAACTTACCTGGGATGTGGCCACCCTGGGAGAACATGGCAGCTTCCAATTTTAAGGAACTCCTTGTTCTGAATTAGGTGCTAAATTCAATTGTACTTTCAGGCCCTCTAAGAATATCACCCCAGGTCGAAGCCCCAGTTACCCCACCTGAGTTATAGCTATAGTATAGAATAGTGTGGGAGATATTTAGCTCCCACCTTCATGGAGTTTATGGTCTGTTTAATTTATATCTCACGCTCTCCTCTAGCCCATACTAATTAGCATGATTTCTCAATTCTCCCTGTCAACATAGACATTAGTCTGGGCAAGAGAAAACTCATCACATTGTCTCTTTTCCCCTTTAGGGTTGGCTGTCTGGAGCAGCTTTCCTTTCTCCATGTGCTTTCTCTCCCTTTGGCAACTGTAGAGTTAATGTTTTCTATGATGCAAAGCTTTTCATTTGCTCCAAAGTCTGTGGGAGTCAGGAAATGGAGCCATATTTTTGCATATGGCCTTGGAGCGATAATATATCCTTCTCCAATACTGGAGGTAATTTGGAGACCAGACTTCCTCAATCATAAGTCTCAGGGCACTAAAACCTCCAAATGGGCCAAAGGAGATCCTGGATGGATTCAGGAATCAAGACCTAATGTAAACTGATCTAGAATTTTAGCCTGTTATTTAACCAAGAAAAGTTATTGCTTTGCATCTCAGTTTGGGGGCTCCAGCTTCAAATGCACTCCCTCCCTCCTCTGCCTGACTCCCTAAACCATTTTGAAGAAGCATTTTTTATTAGGACACATCTTGGTACTGGGAAAGAGAACTGTCTTCGAAATCACAGGACCTCTGGTCTGTGCTGCTTGGATGACCTTAAACCAATCACTCATCTTCTCTAGGGTTCAGCTTCCTTGTCTGAAAAATGAGGAGGTCAGACTCAGTGAACCCTAAGGTCTCTTCTAGATCTGTGTCTATGGTCCTATGAAATGGAGGGATCCAAGGAATTTGTAAACCCAGTGCTTCCCACAAAGCCCTGTTGCTCTCTCTCTCTCTGGGAACAGAGAACATTGGGCTCATGTCTCCAATTGTAATATGGATAGTGTTACTTGAAGGAATAGGGCCCAGTGGATGTGCTAGTGAACAGCAGCGGGTTATTATAAGTTCAGCTAAATGACCCATTTCAGAGCTAATGAACAGCATTCATTTGGAGAAGAGTCAACATAGTGAATCATGGCTTTTTCCTCATTAATTTGCAGACTTTAAATACAAACTCCCCTCCCTCCTCACCACTTCTCCCTCTGTTGCTCCCATTTCTCCTTTCTTCCATCCCTCCCTCCCTTTCTCTCTCTGTCTCTCTCTGTCTCTCTCTCTCTCTTGCTCTCTCGCTCTCTCCCTCTCTCTCCCTTCCTTTTTCTCCTTATCTCTGTCTCTGTGTCTCTTTCTCTGTGTGTGTCTCTCTCTATCAGTGTCTATGTCACTTTCTCTCTCTCTTTCACACACACACACACACACACACACACACACACGCACACGCACAAGCATACATACACAGACAGCATTCTTAGTATAAATTAGACAATACTTACTCTGAGGTACAGAGAAAAGAAAACTCTGCCTGGGCATTGTGGACACTGACTTCTAGCTTCAGTTCTGCTCCCTACTTTCTGTGTGACCCTGGGAATCAGTTTTCCCATCTATATAATGAGGGATAGAGGGGCCTAGAAAATCTCTAAGGTTCATTTCTTTCATTCTGTGTTCTCCTACCTCTTACATTCTGTGTTTTAAGGGCCCTCCCAGCTCTGACATCCTGTGTTCTAAGGACCCTCCCAGCTCTGACAGTCTGTGTTCTAAGGGCCCTCCCAGCTCTGACATTCTACATTCTTAGGTGCCTTTCAGTGCTAACAATCTATCATCTTTTTCTAGGAAAAAAGAAGAGCATTGGTAGCTTTATATGATGTCTTTTGTTGCTATACTGAAAAATTAGAGCACTAGTAGTGGAAGGCCCCTGTGACAGTGATTTCCAAGCCCTTGATTTTACAGGTGTGGGGACTAAGGGCAGGAGAGAATTTCCAGCCTTAAGTTCTCCCAGTTACAGCAGTTACCAAGCCACAACTAGAAATTCATTCTTTTGCCTTCTAGAACCATAGCTGTTCTTTGCATTGCCCCATGCTGCCTACCATAGTTGACAAATGTTGGGGAACCCCAACATCCAGACCACCATCTACAAAGATGACAAAGCTGATCAGGGGCATCCTTGAGGGAAGGTGTTTGCCTGCTTCATGTGATCCCAAGAGAGCAGGGAATGCCCCTATCCACTCCCCTTCTCTAAAGCACCTCTCCCCATTCATGCTTTAAATTCTACCATTTGAGTGCCAGTCCTTTGATTTAAGCACCCTCTCTGGTAGCTTGCTTTGTGATACACATCCTCTAGGAGTGACTTACCAAATGCTTTCCTCTTTTATGAAAAAATAACCTGATTTTCCACCTGGCAGGAGGAATGAGAATGTGAGCCAGAGAGTACAGGGAACTTGGGGAGTGTCAGGACAGATGATGGAGGCGAGTCTTGGAAGGAAGAAAAGGATGCAATCTGAAAGGGAGTCTAAGGACACCAGACACACTTTGCCAATCTTGCCATGTTGATTGCTATTCATTCATTGGGTCTATATGGACAGTTGTAGAGTCATTGACACCATACGGTCTCAGAAGGAACTCCAGAGGCAAAGACCTTTTTTTCTCCCAATTTGGATGAGTTGCTTTGAGACTTTTACAACATCCCTGCTCCCTCCTCCCTCTCATGATAATGATGCCAATCATGAGAGGCCACAGAAATTTTGAGAATTTTACACTCCACCAAGAAGGAAAGCAATGCCAATCTAGCCTTTGACTTTCAATCAAAGGATCATAGATTTAGGGGGAACCCCTTTAGTTTACAGACAGGGAAACTGAGACCTAAAGTAAGTAAGTACTTAGACTAAGGTCACATAGACCATTAGGAATCAGAGCCAGCATTTGGACCTAGATCTCCTGATTACCTCTTTCCTCTAGAGCCCATTGCCTCTCCAAGTTGCACTAGACTTGAATTCTAGTCCTCTGAGGTCATCAGGTAGATGGAACTGTCAGTAAAACCCAGGCCTCCTAAAGTCTCATGCCCTGCCCTATTCATTAGCTGCACCTCTCTCTTAAGTAAAGTTACCAAAAGACAAATTTGTGGCAGGTAGAAAAAAGTGACTTAAGATAAAACACGACTTGGGGAAAGGGGCAGGACTAGGAGATCAGGGAAGGAGAAAGAGGACTGAGGAGGAAATAAATTTTTGACCCCAATGAATGATGATGAACCACCAAGAGTAACAGGAAGCTTCAGGGAAGCAGATACGTGGAAATTGAATTCATGGGGAGGCAGCTCACAGAACTTTCAAGACTTGGCTGTTTGGGGAAAGATTAATGTAGCTCGGAAGCTCATTGGGTTTTTCCCCTCACATCAGTCTGTTAAAGTGATGAGGAATGTATGTGCTCCTGTTATCTAGCAGCATGAATAAAAGATGCCTCCAGACAGAAGCAACCCCTCTTATATCAGGCACTAGAGAGCCCTCTTGGCAACCATCTCTGCCAAAAACCTGATGGAGGTGACTCTCATGGTGCCAATAAGCAAATGCTGGGAGGCAGTGGAATACAGTAGAAAGAGTGGTGACTCTGGGGGCTGAGGGCCTGGGTTTGAATTCTCCCTATGATACCTGTGATTGCCCCATGACACTGGACAAATTACTTAACCTCTCAAGACCTCGTGAATTAGATGCGTCCTGAAGCCCTTCAAGCTGTAGATCTGTGACCCTATAATCCTATAATGGAGTTCCCTTCCCCCTCCCAAAATCACTTCTGCCCAACCTTTAGGAAAGTTAGGTGGTGCAGTAAATAGGGCATTGGCCCTGGAGTCAGGAAATGGAGTTTTTTTTAATTTCTAATTATTTATTCATTTGTGTCATATTTGGTGTGGCCTCATTTGGGGACTTCTTAGCATATATACTGGGGTGGTTTACCATTTTCTTTTCCAGTGGATTAAGGCAAACAGAAGCCAGGGTCACATGGCTAGTTAGTGTCTGAAACTGAGTTTGAATTCAAGTCTTCTTGACTCCAGATACTCTATCCATTGCACCCTCTAGCTGCCCCGAGGAAAACCTGAATTCAAGTCCTGCCTCAGATATTTACTGGCAGGTGAGCCTGGACAAGTCATTTAATATCTGTCTGTTTCAGTTTCCTCATCTGAACACTGGGAATAATAGTAATACCTACTTCACAGGGTTGTCATAAGGACCAAGTTAAAAAAAAAACCCACTAAGGACAGTGCCTGGTATGCAATAGGTGCTATATATGTGTTTATTCCCTTCCTTTGGCTGCCCATAAGTCAATCAAAAAGTATTTATTAAGTATCTACTATATCCCAGGTACTGTGGTAAATGCCACTTGCATCCAATGAATAAAATGACCCCAACTTGAAATGAGCCTGTGTCTATGTACACATGGCATGGTGTCGATTTCAAAGGATACAATGACAAAAGTTAAATCATTCCAGCCCTCGAGGAACTTATAGTATAGGAATTCAAGTATATAAGTAGTTAATTAGAAAACATATACTAAAGAATTTCAAGAGGGACGTTCAAGAAAGAAAGGAATATGTATTAGATAGAGGGTACACTTGTGAAAAGCATGGAGGTAGGAGATGGAATAGTAAATATAAGGGATAGCAGGCTAATTTGACTGGAAGAAAGAGTGCGTGAAAGGAAGTGATAGGAAATTATACTGGGAAAGTAGGTCAGAGCCATACTGTGTGGCTTGAAGGAAGGGGCACAGAAAGGATTCCATGCCTAAAAAATGTCCCCTTTGAACATCTCTTCTTGGCAACCTGAGTAGGGGAGGGGAAACGATCCCCAGTTAATTCATTTCTCCAAGGATGCTTATCTTTAGATAGATCAATGTAACACTCCACACAAAGCAGAGTCACTTACTAATTATTTCTCATTATTAAAGGGTACACAATGTCCAAGATGGGAAATATGAGTCTGGCAACTCATTTGGCAAAGATTGGGGAGACTGAGTGGACTGCATGCTCCCCAAGAGTCAACAGTGAGGCATGTAAACCCTAGATATTTTATAATTTGTTAAGAAAGTCATATTATCTGGAATGAGGAAAGTGATCCTTACCCTCACTGTCTTCAGCCCTCATCAGATTAAGTCTAGAGAATGAGGGCCTAGGTGCCACATTTTAGGAAGGATGTTAATAAGCTAGAGAACATCCAAAGGAGAGTGACCGGAATGGTGAATGTTCTAAAAAAAACATGGCATCTGAAAGCTGGCTGAATTAACTAAGGATATTTAGCCTAGAAAAGATATGGAAAGGGTACGTGATAGATACCTTTCAATATTTGCAGGATCACGTTCCACAAGAAGGGCTAGACTCATTCTGTTTGACCCTAGGAGCACAAATACAGAGTCAAGTTTAGACTTGGTGTCAAAATGAAACAGTGAGAACTGGCTTAAGTAAAATGGCAGGGAGGGGTCCCCCCTCACTAAGAAGCTTCCAGGGAACCCAGATGACTCTTCATTAGGGATGGTGAGGAATTGGACAAGATGGTTTTTGATGTCTCTTCTAATTTTAAAGTTCTGTGATTCTGTGAATGTAAGTTTATACTTAAATTATTCGTAAAATAAATAGTAATATATTTATACATATATAGTTTATACAACTTTATAAACTTGTTCTGCTTGGCTCTAGATGACCAAACTGGGGATATTGGGTATATATTATAGGTCATATTGGATATACATTATAGTAGGTCATGTATGAACCTAATGGGACTTGAAGAATGTGGGGTCTGGTCTCTAGGTGGTCTCTGAGGGTATGTCCAGCTCTGTATTTATGACTATATGAAGCTACCAAATGGCAGTTCCTCCCCCTTGCCCCTGTCAGCTCCTGGCAGTGACCTCGTACCAGGGCTTCGGTCTCTCCCCTTCCAGGACGATCTCCATCCCACGCCCCGTCAAACAAAGGGCACTTCTCATACCACTTACGATAGGCTTGGTTTAGAGTATTTTCCCCAAAAGCAAAATGTGCCAGTGAGTTCTCTGCCTGGAGTCAATCCAGAGTAGCCCCAAGCTAGGTCTGCCAAGCATCCCTAAGCAGATATTCAGAGTGATGGTGGAATCCAGTGTTCTCACAGAACGCCAGCCCTGGCTCCTTCAGCTTCAAAGTCTTATCCTATTTCCTCTCGACTCCAGTCTCTCTCCCCCTTGCAATTTTGCTTATGCGTTAGAGAAAGACCAATACTTTAAGTGGTCTTGAAATGAGGCTAAATCATATGAAGTGATGCTTCTCTGAACTCCTCTTCTTGGCCCGTTAATCTCCTTTGACGTCCTTTCTCCTTGTGCAGTTTATTAAGATTTCATTACCTGGAAGGCAGAGCTAGCTCTAAAGAAGGATCGGCTCCCTGCTGGGTGCAAGAGTTACAGTAAGAGGCACTGTTGGACAGTTCATTCTCCTAGAGATGTTTCCACCCTGGAACAGCTCCCATAATTCTTTCTCAGATCCACAGGGTCCTTGGAGGCCTTAATCTTTGCAAAGCTTTCTCCACGTCCATCTGCTAATGGCCCCACAGTCCAAAACATCCTCTTAAAACATGCTCAGACAGCTAACGCCCACCTTGAATCTATGAGTCCTCTGCTTTCCTGTGAATTTCCTCCCACCTACTGAGTATGCACATAGCCCCCCTACCTCTCCCTTCTCCCACAATTCAATCCAGCTCAAAGAAAACTTTGATTAGGCCCTTCCTGGGTACCAGACACTGTTTTAGATGCTGGCTATACAATGATCAAAAGCAAACAGTCCCTACCTTTAAGGTGTTAACATTCTGCTGGTAGAATTTAATCTATACACTGATAAGCAAGATCATTTGAAAAGAGAGAGCTCTGATAAGCTGAGGGATCAGGGAAGGCATCAGGTCAGAGTTAGCACCTGGGCTGAGATGAAAGAAGCTAAGGATCCCAAAGAGGGACCTAAAGGATGCTAAGAGCAAATATTTATATAGTTTTTTTTAAGTTTTAAGGTTATGTATTAATATTATATTATATATATTAATATAATAATATATTAATAATAATATATAATATATATTGATGCTCAAGGTAAAACTGTGAGGTTGGCACTATCATTATTCCTATCTTATATTTGGACAAACTGAGGTAAACAGGGTTAAGTAACCTGCCAAAGATCACATAGCTAGTAAGTATCTGAGGCTAGATTTGAGCACAAGTCTTCCTGACTTCTTGACACCACCACCCCTGCCCCAGGTAGTTAGGTGACACAGTAGATAGAGCCCTGGAGTCAGAGAGAACTAAGTTCAAATCCAGCCCCAGACATTTATTAGCTGTGTGATCCTGGGCAAGTCACTTAACCCTATTTATCTCAGTTCCCTCATCTACAAAATGGAGAAGGAAATGGCAAACCACTCCAGTATCTGCCAAGGAAACCCCAAATGGGTTCATGAAAACTCAGACAGGATAAAAACAACTGAACAGCAACAGTAGAAAGAATGCCACATATGGAGTCCAAATCTTGGTTTTTCTATTTACGTCCTGTGTGACTTGGAGCAAATCTTTTCACTTTTCTAGGTCATCATTTACTCATCTGTAGAATTAGGCATTAGGATGAGATACCTCTTAGTTTCCCTTTAGGTCTTGATCTATGATCCTAATACAATTTAACCAATATGCATTAAGGACCTACTACGTGTGAGACAGAGATAGTGTGGTATGGTGGATTGAAAGCCAACCTCAGAATCAGGAAGACTTGTGTTCAAATATAACCTCTGACACATAGTAGTAGTTGCATAGCCATAGGCAAGTCACATAACTTCTCAATGTCCCAGACAACTTTGTAAGGCCATAATTCTATTCCAGAGGAGTTGCCAGTCTGTATTGGTGAAGGCAGTGCTCACACCAGCTTTCCCCCACCTGACTGAAACTGTAGTTCCAGACCAGAACAGGTATCAACATTTATAGAGTGATTTAAAGTCTAGACTCCACTCCCCATGTGCAGTATCACATTTGAGTGTGTGAAGCACATCCTTACAGGTACCATTAGCATCATTTTAGAGATGAAGAACCGAGGCACAGGGGTATGCTTTGCTGGTAGTCATATAGGTGGTGACTTTGAACTCAGGTTTTGTTAACTCTGAATCCAACTATCATATTAGAAGACTGAGGCCTGAGGTCACAGAGTTAATAAATAGCAGAGCTGAGAGAGATAAACCAAGTTCTTAGGCATTGTTTCCCCCGCACCTGGCTGCCATCCTATGACTCAGTGAGAGATCTTTGAAAATGATTCCCACTGTGTGAATGTTGAACTTGCAATTGGTAAAAATGTCAACAGCATCAGCAAATTCAATGTGCACCTCTCCCCGGCCCCCATCTCCTGATGCCGTGTTTGCTCAGGGAGACAGGCCTGTCTGCTGCAGGCACTCGCTCGGCTGATCCCAAATAGACACGGCTGCATCCGAGAGGCACTCAGCTTCCTCGGGAGGAAATTAAAAAAGAGATTGGTTTTGAACATAATCAGAAGTAATACAAAAGGGCCTGACCTTTTGTTCTCAAGTAGTTATAGGAGTGACATTTGCTAAAAACAAAACTTGAATCTTTGTTTTAACGGCTCTCCACTCCGACTCCAAAGGAAGCAAGCCTACTTTCATCTCTTTAATTTGGGCCATCAATTCTTTTAGATTATTAGAGGCAACTAGTATTATTATTAGGTAACCTTTTGGAAGTAATATGGTGCAATAAAGAAGAAAACTCAAGATGGCCCAGAGAATGCTGGACCCAAGGTCAGAATATCTGAGACCTGCTTGAAGCTCCTGAGATTTCCAAAAAGGAATCTTTTTGGACTAGATGATCTCTCATGATTAATTATTTCATTTCACTTCTGATATTATAAGCCCTATATCAGGTCCAAGGATTTCTTTCATCTTTGCAATTCTCTGTTCTAAGGGCCCTCCCAGCTCTGACATTCTATGTTCTAAGGATACATAATAGTCCTTTAATAAAGGATTAATTTTTTATCTATTTTTGATGTCTCTTTATTGAAAATGGTCATAAAAGGATGATTTAATATTTCTGCTTTTCTGCATTTGATTGTGAAGTTTGTATGCCCTAATGTATGATGAATATATGGTAAATTTTTGTGAAAATGCTATGTGCACTTGAGAAAAAGATCTCTTCCTATCTATTCCCATTCAGTTTTCATCAGAGATCCATTATATCTAACATTTCAAAAATCCATCTCATTAAGATTTTTCTTATTTGTTTTGTGGTCAGACTGATCTAGTTCTAAGAGGGAAAATTATAGTTTTACTACTTTTTACTGATAATACACTTTTACTATTTCCTTCTGTAACTCATTTAACTTTTCCTTTCTAAATCTAACATTCCTTGAGACTTCGAGGGCCAAAAATGTAGAGAAACCTACAAATGACATTTGTGAAATGTTGTGTTAAGGGCAAGTGCAATGTTTTTTGTAGGGGCAGAGAATATCCATAACCATTGGAGGCAGATATCATGGAAGAGAACTGTGTCCTTCCATCCCATGAGCCAATGGGATAATGCACATGAAGTGTTTCACTATCCTTAGAGCTTCATGTGAATTTCAGCATTGCTCCTGTCTTCATCAGAAGTGCCCCTTTTTGATTAAGCGCTGTGGACTCGGTAGATGGTGATACGATCCACGATGTCTCTGCATTCTCAAGGCTGAAGGACAATAAGACTAAACTGTTCTGTACTGTGATTAACCATCAAAATATATCTGAATATCATGGCAACTCCAGTCCCATGTTATTAGAGGTCACTGAAGACACAGCAGGGACAGTCAAAGAATTCTACATTTTTGCCCTCTTTGTGGACTTTTCTATTATCTCTGTCTGTCTCCAAGTTCCTTAGGGAGCAGTTTGCTTTTTACAAAGGCCAGGAAATTAGTCTGTGAGGAAATGAGGAAACATGATTATTAGGGAACCTGCATTGCCCTGGTGCCCCCACACAGCCCTCTCCAGCAGAAACAATCATCAAGTGATTGAGATGAGGGCTGAGTCAATGACTCCAGTCTGACTCATGCCTCAAAAATATTTCAGCCCTTTTCCTTTGGAGCCATCCTGACTCTGCTTAGACTGAAAGGGTGACAGTGGTGATGTAAGATGTGCAGCTCGATATCAAACTTCAATTTTCCAGGAGAAAGAATAAGAGTTTCCCTAGACTTGGGGTCATCCCTCATGCCCTACCTTTCAGCAAGAGAGTTCCAATGGCTGACTGTGTCCTAAGCCTTCTGATAAACTTACAGGATGGATATTCAACGTCTTTCTCAAATTCATCTTTTCCCTGGGACTATTCTCCCTATCAGGTTTACCATCTGAAAACAGTAGAATCAGGATCTGGGTTCAAGTCACATTCCAACACCCATTACCTATATGACCTTGGGCAAATCAATTAAGCTCTCTTTAGCTTCCTCATCTGTTGAAGGAGTTGGAGCTAGATGGATTCTAAGTTTGCTTCCACAAAGAGATCTGTGTTCTCTGACATGTGTGACCTTGGGCAAATTCCTTTGCTTCTCTAGGCCTCAGTTCCTTTGTCTGTAAAATGAGGAGGTTGATATAGGTGGCCTCTCAGACCCCTTGTAGCTCTTCCTCCTCCCTCCACCAATCTATATCCTTAACTTTCACCAATTCCTGTTTAAAATTGCCAGGAAACTTTCCTTCTAAGAGAACCTCTCCTCTAGAAGAAGGAAAAGTGAATTGTTCCAGGTCACACAGGGAGGACTAGAACCAATCTCCTGTCCCCCAGTGTATTCCACTACACCAATCTGATTTAAAAATCTGGTTTATGCCATCTTGGCTTTGAGTCCATTTCCTTTAGGCTCAAGACAGCAAACATTTATTAGATACCTACAATTTTCCAGGCACTAGGCTAAGTGCTGGAGATATGAGGAAAGTCAAAAATCAAACAGTCCCTGCTCTTAAGAAGCTCACAATATGTTGGAGGTAAGATAAAAACAACTATTTACAAACAAGACAGATAAAGAATAAATTGAAAATAGTCTCAGGGGAAAGGAGCTATCTTTAAAGGGAGTTGGGAAAGGCTCCTTGTAGGATGTTAGTAGAGATATGAAGGAAGCCAGGAGTCAGAGATGATGGAGAGCATTCCAGGCATGGGGGACAGCCAGTGAAAGTGCAAAAAGTCAGCAGATGGAGTGTTTGGTGCAAGGACAGTGTCAGAGGACTGTAGAATTCATGGAAGAGAGGGAGGTGTAAAAAGACCAGAAAGACAGGAAAGAAGCAAGTTCTAAAGGATTTTGAAAGCACACATAGGGTTTTATATGGGATATGGAGGTAATTGGGAACCATGAGAGGATACTAAAAATTGGAGAAGGGTGGTGGTGAACTGGTCAGACTTGTTCTTCAGGAAAATCAGTTTAAAAGAGAAAGTCAGCTTCATGCCATAGAACGCCATATGTCAGGAGAACTGCCTAATAAGAAAAATATGCCACTGGTTACGTGGTTCCTAATATTTCCAGTACAGCTGAGCAGAGGGCAGACCAGTGACCACCAATGACCATCCTGTGAAGGCCATGAGACTGATGGGCATCCCTGTTATATCGTCATGAGAGATGGAAAGACTGAACAAGAAAAGAACCCAGTCTGGAATGGACCCCATAAATCTCCTTTCTTGATAGGAAACACTGCAGTGTGTTATAACTTGCGTGCAAGCTGGCTTTGACAAGATGCTTCCAAACATGGCTCCCGCTCTTCCGTAATCACCCAGAAATGCATTGGCCTGCCACAGAGGCTGGTTTGATTCACTGCTCTTCTCCTCTAAGTCTGACCATGTACTTTTAGTTCTAAAAGAGAGGCTTAAAATAGTCTGGAGAGAAAGGCACAGGACAGTATATTTTTCATATGCTCAAATACCCTCCTCCCTCCAATGTGTCCATTCATTCATCTCTCTGTCCTTTCCCTTTGAGGAAAGTCAGTAAGTCATCAAGTATTTACTAAGGACCTACTATGTGTCAGGCATGTACTAAATATTGGGGATACAAAGAAAGGCATGAACAATCCCTGTCCTCAAAGAGCTCACAGTGTAATGGGAGAGATGATAAAACAGCTATGTACATACATGATATAGAAAAGACAATTGGAGACAACATCCAAAGGAAGGTACTTGGTAGTATTCCACCATCAAAGGGGGAATTTGAACCCAGGTCCTCTGATTCTAAGGCCAATGCCTTGAGTAGGGGTGGGAAGCAAGATCAAGAAAGACTTAGCAGAAGATGGACTTTGAATTGAGATTTAAAGGAAGCTGGGGAAGTGGAAAGGCAGAGATAAGGAGGAAGAGCATTCCAGGCATGAGGGACAGCCAGTGATGCTATACCATGGAGGAGATAGAGTTCTGAGTATGAGGGATGACAAGGAGCTCAGTGTAACTGAATCACAGGGAGTAAGGTAAGAAGGGGCCAGGCTGTAAAGGGCTTGAAAAGCCAAAGAGAGATGCCCATGGAGCTTATTGAATGGGGGTGGGGTGACAGTCCTAAGAATTTAGGACTAAGTGTCTAGGGACTCAGGTCACTGTGACTTCAGATAGCATTGAGGAGGGGGGATAATTTTATAATGTATTTGAGCTCTTAGGATTATAACTCCAGAACTGGAAGGGTCTTTAGAGGCCCATATAATCCAATCTCCCATTTTACAGTTGAGGAAACAGAGGATCAGTAAGTTGAGTGACTTTTACAAGCTCACACAGATAGTGACCATCAAAAGTGGAATTTGAACTCAGGTCCCCTGATTTCAAGGCCGAAGCACTTTCTACCACACCATGACAACTTTCTTGACAAGTATAATAGATAGAATAGGTAAGCTTGGAGTTAGGAATATCTGAGTTCAAGTTCTACTTCTGATATGATATCTTCAAGTCATTAATTAACCTCAGTGCCCCATGTAACTCTTTGAAACTATAGATTCCTAATTTGCAATATTCCATACCACAAATTTCCCATACTGATGAAATCTCAGGTACAAACCCCCCCAAAAAAGATATCATCTAAACTGTATGTAAAGCTCTTTGAGCCCCCTAAACAACAAACCCAGTGCTCTGCAAACAGTAAATATTTAGTAACTATATAATCTATTACCTATGATTCAACATCCTCATTATAGGGGATTATATGGGATAAATCCAATCTTCAGGGTACCCCCAAACCTTCACTCTCTCATTGACTTGTACTACCCTCCCCCAGAGCCACCTCTGGAAAATAAATATAATAATATTATATTGTAATAATATAGTATAATCAATAAATATAAATGTAATATAGCTCATATATAAATCTGCCAAGATATGAATAAAAAGCTTCATAAATCACCTACAAGCACTCAAAGTAACCATGTTTAAACTGGGTATAGGACAGCCTTTAATCCACCATACAGAAGATGCAGAAACATGTAAAGGATTAAAAATATCTGACAAATAATTAATATAATTCTCATCCCTCAACAGTGATTTTCATCTTACCCCAATTACTAAAGACCTCTATTGTAGTGTAGAGGAAAGATAACTGGATCTGAAGTAACAGAACCTGAGTTCAAGTCCCTTTGATAGATTATCACAAAAGAGTGACTCAGCACACCTATCTGAGCCCACCACCTACAACCTATTACATCCATGAAGTCATCCATGACATACAAGAGTCCTGTCTTCTCATGCTACACAAAGGCATGCCCATACCCTACATAGGAAGATCAGCCAGTGGTTCTGAACATCCTATAAGGCCCTCGAGTTTAGCATCATAGATTTTAGACTGAAAAAGACCTTAGACGTCATCTTGTTCAACCTTCTCATTTTATAAAGAAAACAAGGCCCAGAGAGGTTAAATAATGTGCCCAAAGTCAAGTCACACAAGTGGTAAATTAGTGGAGGCAGGATTTGAACTCATATCTTTGCCAAGAAAACCCCAAAAGCGGTCCCAAAGAGTTGGATACAACTCAAAAAACAACTGAACAATGACATAATAGATGTAACCAGGCTCTTCCCATCAACAGGAATAGCTCCCTCCTATTCCCTTTTTGCAGTTGATTGAATTACACCAGAGACAGGCAGCTAGAGTGAGAGAGGGTTGGTGATTGGCGCACTGGGGGAGTCAGCCTTGGCTAGCAACCTGGTGTGTCAGGCTGGATGCTGACATTTAATTATATTTTTTTCTCATCAGTTGTCATCGCCAGCTTCTTGACAGGACATGGAATTATTTTTGAAGCCAATCATCCCGTCGCGGGTACCTTCCTCATTTAGTGCTCTATAGCTGGATGGCTCTCAAGGAAACAAGCCCAATTTAGGGGAGACCCTGGGAGAGAATGGAAGCACACCCAGTGACATACCATTTACCAGCTGCTTCCGTCTTATTGACTTTCATTAAAAGAATATGAGACTTTATTGACAGAATTGTCCCTTATCAGGAGACTTGACAAATGTTAACCAATTTGTAAACATGCTACCTCCTACAGATAGACAGTGGCTTAGAGCCACATAGGACTGGAAGATAGAAGGCCTAAATTCTAACCACAGACCTACCACTACTGAATTTATTTTATGCCTATGGGTCTCAGTGTCCCATATCTTAAATATAAGAAGTGGGAAGGAGAGAATTAATAATTAAAAATCTTAGAGTTGGAAGTTTCCTTGGACTGAGAAGGGGTTCAGTTCAACAATTCAACTCAATGCAACAAGCACCTACTATGTGCCAGGGATTGTGTTAGGTACTGGAGGTAATACAAAGAAAAGAGCAAAAATGATTCTAGCCTCAAAAAATTACAGAGAAAAAACAACATGGGTGCAGATAAGTAAATACAACCTGTGTAAAATAAAATGAGAAAGAAGGATGGGGGGAATCTCAGGAAAAGCCCACTTGTAGGAGGTGGTATTTGAGCTAAACCCTGAAGGGAGATAGTGGGGATGGGAGATGGGGGGAACAAAAGGTAGAGGTGAAAAGAAAATTCCAAATATGAGACTAGGTGTTAAGAGATGGAGGGGTATGGAGAGAGGACAGTGAGCTAGCTTAGCTGAAATGCAGAGTGTGTCAGGGGAGGCATCATGGCAAAATCAGTGTGGAAAGATAGGTTGGAACCAGATCAAGAAGGACTTCAGATGCCATAGGAGTTTGCATTTTGTCTTAGAGATAATCAGGGGTCACAGAAGTTCTTGAGTGGAAAAGTGATGAGGTCAGAGCTGTGTTTTATCATGGAGGGATGAAAAGGGAAAAGGGAAACAGTCCCTGTCCTCAAATTTCTTCTGTTCTCACCACCGCAGGAATAAACTAAGAGGAAGCATCATGGTGTGCTCTAAAGAATGCTGGATTTGTAGTCAGAGGACCTGAGTTCAAATCCCAGCTTTGCTACTCATGAACTGTGTGATAAGTGATTCACTTTACTACTGGATATCCTTATTTCCGCCTGTGTAAAATAGTGCCTCGCTCCTAGTAAACGAGTTCAGTTGAAATTTAATTGAATTCAATCAAAGGGCTATAACTCAATGCTTCCAACTGAGCTTATTGATTCTCTGTTAATCATTCCAGGCTATTCTTTGAGAGTCCCTTGCGTGGCCACATGTTCCCTAGCTTAGACTGAGAGGAATCTTTTCATATAGATGATCCCTCCCAATAAACCTTGTTGACACAACCAGTCCAAAAACCAAGGAAACTGGCCCTTCCATCTGATGTGTTTCAAGTGGCAATTCAAAGCCTATCTCCCAAGGTCAGTTCAAGCTGCCCTCCCCTGCCACCATGTTGATGTGCCGCTGATATCATACCCAATTACATTATCTGGTTGTACTAGAAAAGAAAGGCAGAAAAGTCTAAGAAAAGCATTCTAGCTTCTGAGGATTTTTTTTTAATGTTGAGAATTCTCTATCAACTGTACTTTTGTCCCTACTAAAAGGTTCTATTTTTTTTTTTGTTCCCTCTAAGGGCCAACTCCAACCTTAACCTCACAGCCTTGTTTCCCCTGGGGCACTGGAAAGTGTGGGAAATGAGACAGTGGAAATTTTCCACTTCTCCCCGCCCCCACCTCTGATGTTAAGAGTCAATCCTATCCAAACTCTAGGACTGAACAGGGTTTGGTGGTATGTTTATTTCTTTCCTCGCAGTAATTAGCACTTCAGACTTTCTATTGTAGTATTTATGTGTTTATGTGACAGTTAATTGTTTCCAAATGTACCAGCAACTCTAACTATAAATCAACCTAGAAATGTTGAATTCGATTAAGAGAAAAAACTCATAAGTTGATTTGACAGACACATCCGCAGATGATAATGGTGAACAGTCAAGGAGGAACGAAAAAGCATCACTTTAATCAATCAATAAACATTTATTAAGCACCTACTGTGTGCCAGACTCTGTGCTAAGCACTACGGAGATACCAAAAGAGGCAAAAGACAATCCCTGCTTCAAGAAACTCACAATCTAATTCAGGGGTGGGAAACCTGCAGCTTCAAGGTCACATATGGCCCTTTAGGTCTTTGACTTATTCAGTCAAAGGGCCGCACTTGAGGATCTAGAGGATCACATGTGGTTCCCCACCCCTGATTCAATGAATTGTAATCAAATAGCATTGGAGAATGATCAACTGTGTGACCTAGAGGCCAATTACTTGACCTCTTTACCTCAGCTTCCTCATCTGTAAAATGGAACCAATATGAGTAAGAGTAGCTTGTTCATAAGATTTTGATGAAATGCCAGTAAGATAATATACATATATCATTTTGTAAACCTTCAAGAACAACACAGGAGTCAGCAGTGATCTTTTTTCATTCAGACTCCTACTGACTGTGTGCATAACCTGTAAGATTTTTATCAAGCACCTAGGATTAGGCAATCATAGGCTTATAGCTAGAAGGGAACTTTCAGGCCATTGAGTCTAAACTATGTGTTTTATAGCTAAAAAAAGAGTTGGGACTCAGAGAGGTTGAACTCTTGGTAAGGTGAAAAGACAAAAGTGAAACAGACCCTGCTCTTAAGGAGTCTATGTTCACTGTTCTCACTGTTGCCGAAAGCCAGACAAATGGTAAGAGGCAGAGGCAGAATTTAAACCCAGATCTCAGAGTCTGCATTCCACATATATTTCTAGGAAAGGAAATGAGCCAGCTGTGTAGCAAAACTGAGGGAAGATAACAGCTGGGTAACTGTTAAAAGATCATGCTTCAGCCGCCTTCTTCCTCTGTCCTTATGATCTCTTTTCTTGCATCGATCAGTTCTTCATTTTGGGGGAATGGATGGGTCAATAAACCTTTGTTAAGCACCTACTGTGTTCCAAGCACTCCGTTAAGCATTAGAAGGGTCTAGCTCAGCCATCTTTGAGTCTCCATCACCACCATGCTACCTTTTCCCCCATTTCTTCTCCTCCTTTTCATCTCTCCTTATATACACCCTGTCATCACCCAGTTAGAATGTGAACTTCTTGTAGGCAGAGACTGTCCTTTCTGCTTTCATCTTATTTGTATCTCTGGTGCTTAGCACATAGTATGGGCTTAATAAATGTTTGTTGACTGTTAATAGGACTGAATGATGGAAGGAAGAGATCTGACGTAAGGACAGGTCCTCCACAGAGGATACATGGAAAAAAGCAAACAAGGATCATATGATATGGAAGACAGATGGGCTATGATCTGTCTGGGAGGAGGAAATGTTCACACTAATGAGATTAGGGGGTCTGTTGTGTGGCTACAACATCAGGAGAGACTTGGGTTCACATTCCAACTCTTCACTTGCTAATTCTTGGACCTTAGGCAAGTTACTCCCCTTCCATGGACCTCAGTTTCTCCATCTGCAAAATTGGAGTTGCACTAGATGACTCCTGAGGTTTCTTCTAGCTTTAGAATCTCTCACTAATTCCTAATGGTTTGTACATCATCATTATTGCTACCATCTTCATCATCATCATCACCACCACCATCATCAACATCATCACCATCACATATGAAACCTACTATGTGCCATATACTGTGATAACTGCCTTAGAGATATGATCTCATTTGATTCCCCACAATAATCCTGGAGATAGGTGTTATAACTATTCCCATCTTACAGTTGAGGAAACTGAGGCAGACAGAGGTTAAATGACTTTCCTAGGGTCAAACAGCTAGGATGTATCTGAGGTGGAACTTGAATTCTAGTCTTCCTGACGCCAGTGCTATGTGCACTGTGGCTCCACCTAGCAACCAATGCCCATTCTATTAAATCTTAGTGTGTGAAACAGCTCTTGTTATTGGAGAGAATAACAGATAAAGAGAGATTGTAAGGAACTCAACATGAGGGCCATTAGAGTGTAAAGTCCTTGAGGGCAGGGACTATCTTTTGCCTCTTTTTGCATCCCCAGTGCTTAGCAAGATGCCTGGCACATAGTAGGCACTTAAATGCTTATTGAATTCATGAAGGAATGAGGATCTAGGTTCAAGTCTTACCCATAATACACATACTGAATTGCTCACACTGTCTGTGCCACTAGGCATTCTCCAAGATTGCTAGACAGGGGCTGACCTGCATTGGTCTGAGATCGAGGTACTGATGAAATCACAGATATTATTAAAAAAATTAAAAGGGCAGGGTAGCCAGGAAGTTTCTGAGTCATCAGGAAAAAGTTCAATTCAGCCAACATTTGTTAAGCACCTCATGTCTTAGAACACTGTACTAAGTGCTGGAGCTATAGAAATTGATTATTAAGACAGGTGCCTTGCCTGT
The DNA here is from genome assembly GCA_028658325.1 of Potorous gilbertii. Taxonomy (NCBI): domain Eukaryota; kingdom Metazoa; phylum Chordata; class Mammalia; order Diprotodontia; family Potoroidae; genus Potorous; species Potorous gilbertii. The sequence continues at coordinate 41,133,563 of CM053771.1, forward strand.
AGAAATCTAATAGAGAGGCTTTAATAGGGAGATAAGAATAATTAGCATTTATATACTCATGTACATATATGTTCCATTTGATCTGAATATATACACGTGTTTACATATGTGTGTGTGTGCATGTGCATGTGTGAAAAGACCTTAACCTAAAAGTGAAAGGGTCTCCCATTGCATCCTGGACCCAGATGGCTCAGAAGGAGAAAATGAGGCTGGTGACCTTGCACAGCCCTCCTTCACTCATATATAAGTGAACTACAAGTGATGTCATCATCTCCCTAATGTCATGATCCTCTTCAAGAAAAAAAAACAGGTGTGGGGGTATAAAATCTTAATTTTAAGGAAGTGATTGTAGAACATTTATAAATAAATAAAATAAATAATAAAAAAAAACAATTCTAGAAAGATTGACAAGGTATCCCAAGATATCCCTAGGTATCCCAAGGAAACAAAGTGGAATTCTAGAAATTCTAGTCTTTAAGAATAACTTAGTTCAACTCCCTTATCTTACAAATGAGGGACCTAAGACCTGGAGAATTTAAGCAACTTGTAAAATAGCAGAATAATAAATTGAGCCAGGTACTATGGGAAAAAAAAAACACAGCTATATGTACATTTTGTGTATGTGTGTACGTATAAAATTTGAGACTCACAACAATCCTATAAGCCATGTGCTGCTATTATTCCCATTTTTACATGGAGAAACTGAGACTTAGGGAAATTAAATATCTTGTCTAGGGTTGCACAGTAAGTATCTGAGAGAGGATTCATACTTGAGTCTTCCTTACTACATAAAGAACTCCACAATATTAAATGATACATGAAAGGGGCCTAAGAGGGGTCCAGATAAAGCACGCTAGAAGGTCTAAGGAGGGAACAATTATTCCTGAAGGGAGTCCAGTATCTGAGTCCAGTATCCAAGAGGGCTTCAGGGAGGAGGGAGCATGAAAGCTGGGACTTAAAGGATGGATGGGGATTTGGGGCAGGTTGAGATGAGTAGGAGATAGAGATGGTCAAATCCTTTTAGTTAATACTAATGATATAAAAATCAATAAATTTAACAATGTTCATTAATTAATATTAAAGATTGCTTCCTCTGCCCCTTTCACTACTTGAATTCCTCATTGTTCATGACCCAATCTAAATGCTACCTCCACCAAGAAGCTTTCCCTGATTCCCTGTTGCTAACAGATTCCTGTGAACTTCACACAGCACATTGTTTTGATACTCTCTGATGCATACATAATTCTATATATTATAATTGAATAAATAAAGGAATAAAAAAGCATATGTTTAGTGCACAGGATGGGCCAAGCACTAGGATCCAAATACAAAAGCAAAACTATTGTTTACATTCTAATAGGGGAAACATCATACATAGGGGCTTATACTTAGGACCATATTTGTTTGTAAACTTTCTGGGAATGGGGATTGTATTTTCTCTAAACTTCATTGTAAACTTTCTTGTATTTTATCTAAATTTCCTATTCCTTCCCTTCTCTCTCCAATACAACAAGCATTTATTTAAACTACCAACAATGCAGGAGACATCCAGTCAACACATACTTTTAAAAGCACCTGCTCTGTGCCAGGAACGATGCCAAGTTCTGAGAATACAAAGCCAACAGTAAAACAGCCCTGGCCCAAAAGGGGCATAGATTATAAAACATGGTAATGGATAATCACATACCTATTATATAAGAATATAATCATCTGGGAAGGCCAGGAAGAACTTGGTATGGCAGTAGACTGAAGCATAGATGGACCCAGAGAGTAAAAGGGGCAAAGGGGAGGAAGGAGACCATTATAGACATGACTGGGAGTCAGAGCTACCTATAACTCTGCTGCCAAAATCTCCATTCTCCTTCCCTTTTCTTGAAATTATGAGGGTACTTTGAACAGAATGTAAACATGAACTACCTTCCAAAAAAAAAGCTGTAATAGCCACAAGAAGAGCTGAAAAGGACTATTAAATAATCAAACTCAGAATCTAGCCCAGAAGGATCTCTGGATACAGAAGAAGGTACTTACTAAGGGCTGGTTTGTTAGATGAGTTGGTGCATGAATGAATGAATGAATGACTTACGAATATATTTTAGTGGTAGAATCAAAGAACCATCTATTTAGAGCTGAAAGGAAGCTCAGAGGCCATATAGTCCAACCTCTTCATTTCACAGATGAGGAAACTCAGGCCCATAAGAAATTAGGTGATTGGCTCAAGGACATATGGTAATACATGGCCAAGCTAACATTTAAACCAGGTTTCTTACTATAAATCCTATGTTTTTTCCCTTGTAGCAATTAGTATTAGAAGATATTTTTAAAAGATCAAACATGTAAGATGCACTCTGAATTATAAGAGACTACCTCATAACCATATATATTTTCAGTCAGAAAGCACAATTAGCAAACTTTCAACCATCCTTTTGGTTTAGCCTTTGACATCAAAAGTTATTCTACTTAAGTCCTGATAAAAAATTCTTAGCATAGGAAGTCTCTGATGCCCGCTGTTCTTCTGGGAAGAAAAAAAGATAGAAGTAGGAAAATCCAATATATTTTCGAAATCTAAACTTAGTTTCATTTACTGATGGCCACTCACTTGAGGAAGACCCAAGATGTTCACTAAACCAATAGAGAGCTTGTTTGTTTGAAGTGTAAACAGAGGGTAATTTATTAATTTACTAATTATTCTTTCCTGCTGAGAAGAAACCGTATTACCCACAATAAGCCTTTAAGCGGGACATTACCATTCTTCAGGGTTTATTAGGCCCTGTAATGTACTCTATAAACATTTTATGGAAGCATTATCTATCTATTGAAGATCTATTGAAGTTTCTATTTACTGGTGAGTTAAGGGAACAGTACAGTTGGGTACCCACCCTAATGCTGCTAAGGGAAGTGTCAGCCTATAAAGTTAATTACTTTCTGTAGTCATAAAAAACAGGGTTAATATGACAGAAAATCTAAGGCCAAATTGTTATTTCCAATTCCTACTCCACTGGCATCTAGGGCATGGAAGCCCCACCTGGGACTTTGCCCTCTTAGGCCAGGCAGTCATAGCAAGTGAACTATGCTGGCATTTTTGGAAGTGTCTAGCATTAATAAGATCATTGCTTTATATCTGAAAGGAACCTTGTAAAACCGTATAGGGTCATAGGACTGGGGGGGACCTCAGAGGCCCTCTGGCCCAAATCCATAATTTTACTGAGGACAAAACTGAAGTGATGTTAAGTGACTTGACCAATATGACACAGCATCTCTGCCCTAGCTAGCCAAAACTTGAGGTGATGTTAGCAGCCTATGACAATGACAAAGTAGGTTTTAAATTTTAAAATCTCGACTCTGGGTCTCAATTTGAGCCTGTCACATTAAAGCAGGCCTTTGAGAGACTCTGGTTATTAAGAGACTTACATCTCCCTTATTCCTAGGGTGGCATACTCACTAAAGTATGGCCTGAGCCGACAAAGGTATGGGACAACTGGAAGGGTCCCTTATTCAATAGAAATAATACAAAGTGAAGATGTCCAAGTTCATCAGTTCTGTTCTACAAGCATTTCTTGAAGACGCTGTTGATATTTGGTCATGTCTGACTCTTCATGACCCCAGTTGGGATTGTCTTGCCAGACACACTCTATGGTTTTCCATTTCCTTCTCCGGTTCATTTGACAGATGAAGAAACTGAGGCAAACAGGGTAAAGTGATTTGCCTAGGGTCACACAACTAGTGAGTGTCTGAAGTCAGATTAGAACTCAGAAGAGTCTTCCTGATTCCAAGCCTAGCACTCTGTGCAATGCACCATCTGAAGACCTGTGTGCCAAATCCTAGGCATTGACAGCAAGGTGTTAGGATTGGTATTATTGGTGGTGATGGAGGATTATGACAATGATGATGATAACAGAGACAGTTATGTCTACCACGATACAAAGGATGAGTTGGTGAAGGTGACAGTTAGGATGATGAAGATGGGCATGGAGTATTTTCTAATTTTTGTGTAACCTTTATCCAAGGACTTGCCTATATGTGGCCTCATGGTTAGTAGAGTATATAGAAGATGAAAGATTGTCAACCAGTGGCCAAGTTAAGAGAACTCAAGTGGCCTATCTCTCAGAGCAGTATGTGTAGATCCAAAAGTTGGAAGAGACCTGGGATGCCTTATAAAGCAACCCCTAGAGGAAGCTTGTAGTTCACAAATAAGTCAACTGAGGCCTAGGGAGGTTGAGTGACTTGCTCAACCTCAAACATCTGGTGAAGCATAAGAGACAGGATTTGAACCCAGGCTTTCTGGCTCTTCCCAATTCCTCTGATTGTGAGAAATTCATTCTTATTTTAACTCTAAATCTGCCACCCATTGATCCTATCTCTGACTCCTGGAGACAAGCAAAATTAATGCAGATCCTTCTTCCATCTGATAAAGCTTTGAAGAGTTCAGTCATGACCCCTAGGAAAGGCAGTATGGTATGATGATTGATTAGAAAGTCCTAGGCTCAAATTCTGCATCAGACACTCTCTATCTCTTTGACCAAGTCCCTTAGCCCTACTAGGTCTCAGTTTCTTTATCTAAGGAGAGGAATGGAGTAGGAGACATCTAAGATGCCTTCTATAGAGATTCATGAACCTATGCTCTCTTTGCAAAGGATATGTGTTTCTTTCTTACCTCCCATTGATTTAACATATACTTCCCACTCTACTAGGTCCTATGGGGGAAAAGAATAAGACAAGATAGTTTCCTCCCTCAGCGGAACTTGCAGTCCATGTGCTTAGCAGAGTGCCTGACACATAGAAGGCACTTAATAAAATTTATTGAAATGAATTGAAAGTTGAGAGAGAAAATTAACTCATGAAACATTATCTAATCATTACAAGAGATACCCCAAGGCATCATGTTCTAACTGTCTGGTGTAGGGTATAATTCTCATAATACTAATAGGACACTCAGTATGACATAGTAAATGGAGAGCTGAACCGAGAACTAAGAAAGACCTGAATTCAAATCCTGATTCTGCCCCTTCCCAGCAGTATAACCATGGATAGGTTTCCCCTTTCTGAACCTCCATGCCCTTATCTGTGAAGTGGGAGAACAACTGTCATCATGTCTACCTCTCAGGATGGTTGTGAAACTCAAATGAGATCACCTACAACAGAAGGATTTGAAAGCCTTGGCAGCAGTTTTTAATTTATACTTCTATAGTTCCTTACTATTTATAAAGAACTTGTAGTGCTTGGAATCAGAAAGACTCATCCTCATGAGTTCAGATCTGGTCTCAGACACTAGAAATGTGACCCTGGGCAGGTCACTTCACCCTGTTTGCCTCAGTTTCTTCATCTGTCAAATGAGTTGGAGAAGGAAATGGCAAACCACTCCAGGATCTTTTCTAAGAAAATTTCAAATAGGGTCACAAAGAGTCAGAGACAACTGAACAAATATTTTACAAGTACATAATTCTTTGCATGTTGTTTCCCCAATGAGACTATAGTTTCACTCAGGGCAGTGACTGTGTTTTTGCGTTTGGTTTCCCCAACACTTGGCATAGTATCTGATATATAGTACAGATCTTAATATATGCTTGTTGGTTGGCCAACAAGCCAAGGAGGGTCGAGCAGAACCAGACCAATCCCTTACCTACCTCTTCTTTGCCCAGCTGGGCTATTTCACAAGATCAGCTCCAGCGTCCGAAGGTTCTCCAGGGTGACAAGGGAAAGATACCTTTCTGTGTCTCCTACCCCCAACCCTCTACTGACAACTCACTTTTTTTCCATTACACCATGACCCAGCCCAGGAGGATGATATAGTATTTCATTACTTCTTAAAGACCTGGGATTGTTGTTGTTGACTGAAAAGGAATCCATTTCCAAATATCAGAGTAATGGGAGCAGTTATAGAAATTGCACAGAAATTAAATTAGGGGAACACAAACAAACTTGGCATTTATCTCCCTTTTGTGTGCCTGCAAATTGGGATAATTATATGCATCCTCCAAGCAGATGGCAGATCCTGGGCTCTAACTGCGGTGGTGACTGAGCTGCTGTTTCTTGGGTAGGGAAGTTAGTTTATGCCCTGTTCTCTCTCCTGGAATCAGAAGAGTGAAAAGGAAAGAAAGTTGGTTATTGTTTGATGCTGAGGTCCCCGTGTCCCATTGGGAGATGCTAAGATTTCATTGGATCTCAGTTGCATGCCTTTTTTCTCTAAGGGGGTGGTTGCCAGCTGTTACTGTGAGCATGGGTGTTGAGTGAATGTGGAGGGAGTTGAGATATATTATGGAATGCCCTTTGGGTAGCAAAGCTCATTCCAATCATGTGGGGTTTTTAGGGTTTATTATCTTGCTTCAGGTCTATGTGTAATTAGACAGAGGGGAAGGCTGGAAGTGCCTAAGGGAGGAGTGCCTCTATCACCTGAATGAATGCCTTCTTCTCAGTGGTCCTCCAAGGTACCATCTGTAAAATGGAGAGTCAGAGAAAGGAGGAGATTGGAAGTAATGACCTCTGAGGTCCCTCCCAGTTTTGACAGCCTAGGTTTTAAGAGCTAGCTGACTGTAACATCCTGTGCTCTGAGGACTCTCCAAGCTCCAACATCCTGTGTTCTAAGGTCCCTCCTAACTCTGATATTTTGTGTTCTAAGGTCCCTTCCAACTCTGATGTTCTATGTTCTAGGGATTCTCCCAGCTCTGACATTCTGTGTTCTAAGGGCCCTTTCAACTTTGACATTCTGTGTTCTAAGGACCCTTTCCATCTCTGGTATTCTTTGAAATCACAGAATTTCAGACTTAGAATTCACTTTAGCACTATCTAGTCATAGGCTGGGAGGCGACACAATAGATAAGAGTACTGGGTCTGGAGCGAGAAAGACCTGAGTTCAACTCCAGCCTCCTTACTAACCGTGTTACCCTGGTCAAGTCATTTAATTTCTTTGGGTCTCAATTTTGTCATCTGTAAAACCAGAGGACTGGACTTGGTGGTAGGTAGCTAAGGCCCCACCCTACAAGCCCTGTCTTCTCTTATGGGGGAGGGGAGGCACTATCTCAGCTGCCTTCTACTTAGGAAGCACCCTAGAAGGAAACTCCCCTCACAAGGGTCAAATCTAGGCCCTGCTTCAGAAGTTTCCACCACACGCCTGCAAACTTCAGGCTTCCTTTTCACAAGAGGGGCTTCTGGGATATAAAAAGGCTGCAGTTATAAAAGTCATACACAGAGGAGAACATGGCCTCTCATTCAAGGGATCCTAATGACACTTTAACCATGAGCCCAGAGGATAATAGGCCTATGGTGATGACTTGGGCTGTCAAAGGCAGTTGGGGAAGGATCCTAATGCCTGCTCAGAGACACAGCCACAGCTAACCTCAGTGTTCTTGCTCAGACACAGCTGCTTCATTGTAAAGCATAAGAAAAAAGTTGGCTGGATTTGCCAAGTTCTCTGTTGGGCCAGCTGAAGGTTGGAAAGTGGACTCCTTCAGGGATCCCTGTCCCCTGTTACTGGCAAGCCAGAACAGATCAATAATAGAAATGAACAGTGATCCTGTGCTTTCAGTCTTTCCAAGCTGTCTTCTCTGGGCCTCAGGAAAACCCTGTGAACCCTATCATTCCCACTTTAAGACAAAAAAATACTGAGGCTTACTAAGGTGAAATGATTGCCTAAGATCACCCAGCTAGTTAGTTCAAAAGAGGGATTCGAACTCAGATTCCTTCTCACCCTAGCCTTTCATCTACCACAACACATGACCTCTCCAGTTTGACTTGCCCTCCCCCTGCTCCTGCCAACAAGTTGGTAGACTTAGCATCATTTTTATTTTTGTATCAGGCCTTTGATCAGATCAGGGTAAGGAATTCCCAACTAGAAAATTTTCTCTAGCAATGCAGATGAGAGTCTCAGAGAATTGTTGGGGGCCAGGGATCAAACTTTTCCCTCACATGAGCATCCTCTGGTCAGCACTCAGTGTGATCCAAAGGAGAGGAAAGTGTCACTGGGAAAGATTGAACAAAAAACAAGAGAAAGACAATTGAAGATAGATTCTGTTAATACATGGTTTTCTAAGTCATTTGTGGCTTGCAGGAATTCTTAAGTAGGGTCTTCTTGTCTCCAAGGCTGGTTTTCTATCCCCTCTATGATGCCTCTCATTACTTGTTAGTCTTTATGTAAGGAAAAGTCTATACTTTATCGCTTCCTTCTTTCTTTTCTTCTTTTCTTCCTCCTTTCCTCCCTCCCTCTCTTCCTTCTTTCTTTTTTCCTCCCTTCCCTCCTCCTTTTTCTTCTCTCCTTCCTTCCTCCTTTCTTTCCCTTCCTTCTTTCCTCCTTCTTTTTCCCTCTCTTTTTTCTCCTTCCTCTTTTCCTTGTTTCCTTTCTCCCTTTCTTTTTTCTTTCTTTCATTCCTCCCTCTCTCCCTTTCTTTCTTTGTCCTTTCCTCACTCCCTCCCTTCTTTCCTTTCTTCCTTCCTCTTTTTCTTCCTTCCATCTTTCCTTCCTTCTGAACAGCAGCTTCAGATTTACCTCTATAGACATTAGTTTTATAGGTCAGTTTCCTCTTTCATTGTAGGTGATTAATAACTGCCAGTTGAATTGAGTGGAATGCAGTGGACTTGCATGACTCCTACATCTCCAGTCCCCTCTTCTCTAAGAATGACTGGTCCAAGCTCTTCTGCAGCTACCAGTAACTGGTAAGGAGGCTAGCAGTTTCCCAGGACCTCCAAGCTCTCTGTTAGTACGAGGCACTGTGTCTGGTTCAGCTTTGGGTTCAGTGTCTCTGGAGCTAATCATTCTGTATATCTGCAATTCCAGAAAATATCCCATTGGGATTAGATGTTCTCCACTGGCAAACATCACAGTCTTGTTTCTGTTTGGTTCCTGCAGCTGTGAATACAGATATTTTCACTCCCAACTGCCCAGGATTAAAATGGAAGCAGTGGTATGAGCCACACCCATGACACAGGATGGACTTCTTTCTCCCATAGGGAATCATTAGGCTACTACCAACTGTAATAATAGTGGTTTGCCACTGCCTAGGTGTGATATAGTAGAAAGCGCTCCAAGCCCAAGGTCTTGGATTCAAATTCTGACTTTGTGACATACTACTTTGTGACTTTAGGCAAATCAATTAAACTCTATGAGCCTTGGCTCCCTAGTCTATAAAAGGCAGGAGCTAAGACTCCGTGATCTCTAAGTGTCCTTCCCACTGGAAATCTGTGGTCCTTATGCCCTCTCCATTTTTTCTGGGTGCCACTTTGGGCTGAGAAGCCCATGGAGGACTTCATGGCAGAGGGGGTTTTGATCTAGGCCTTGAAGGATGCCACCAGGGAAGGCTTGGTTTGGCAGCACTGGGGATGGGAAATGGGAATACAGGCAGAGGCTAGGTTGCTAAGATGGAAATATCCAGGGTTTGTTGGGGAAGCAACAAATAGGCCATTTGGCTAAAACATAGGGAGCAGCAAGTAGAGGTGGGCAGAAAGATAGACTGGGGCCATATTGCAGAAGGCCTTGGTTTTCAAACTGAATATTGTTGTCAAATTCTCTGGGACCCCATTTGGGGTGTTCTTGGCAAAGATACTAGAGTAGTTTGCCATTTTTTTCTCTGGCTCATTTTATAGATGAGCAGAGTTAAGTGACTTAATCAGGGTCACACAGCTAGTAAGTGTCTAAAGCTAGTTTTGAACTTAGGAAGATGAGTCTTCCTGACCCTAGGCTAATTTCAGGCTGAATAGTTTACACTTTATCCAGGGAGAAATAGGAAGTCACTGAAGGTTCTTAAGTAGGGGACATTCAGAGCTTCTGTCACTTGTGATCAATACCCGTTGTACAAACTTGAGTGAAATCTCAAAATGGGAAGAAAAAATGTGGGGGGTGGATGTGGGTGAGAGAGAGAGAAAAATCTCACCGAGGAACATGGGCCCCTTTCCAAGCCTGAGTTTTTATGCCTTTTATCATCAAATAGCCACATTTTTTATTAGTTACCCATATTTTGAGTCTTTTTAAAAAATATTTGTATGTAGTAGCTGACCTGCTGACTCACTGTGGCAGTGAATTACATGGCCTGACTATGACACACAAGCACAAACAACAATAGCGTCTAAGTGTTCTATCCGTGGTCTGATTAACACAGATTTCTGCACCTATTTTCAAAGGAAGCCTGTGGCTACTTGCAGGGCCCTCTCCTACACTACCGATTTGGAGAGATGATTGTCTGAAGGGGATAGACAATGGCTCCTCTTGCCTTATAGATATCACATACCCTTCCAATCAGAAACATGGCTGAAGGACAATTCTCAGGGCCACATGGTTGACAGGTTTCTGGAGTTTACTGCAGGGGCTGAGATGGAGCCTTATGGAGAAAGGGCCAGCCTTGGAATCAGGAAGGCCTAGCTTCAGATCCTTCCTGCTTCCAACATTTTCTAGCTGTGTGACAGTGGACAAACCCCTTGACACCTCTCAGCTTCAGTTTCCTCATCTGTAAAATGGGAATCTGAAGTCCTGTAGTCCCTGTCTCTCCGACTTGTGTAGAGAATTGGATGAGATAATACATGGAAAGTATTTAGCAAACCTTATCAAGATGTCAGTCATCTGTGTGCCTGTTTCAGAAAGCCCACTCCCATCCCCCTCCAAATAAAGTCCAAGCTGGAAGTTTTCAAAATACTTGGACAAAGCAAGAGAGAAATGTTCTTTGTTTTCTTTGAATTGTTTATTATTTAAAACAGTACCTAAAAAAAATAAATGATGTAAACTCACATTTTGGCATTTCCTTTGTATCCCTCACACTTAGCAGAGTGCCTGACACATAGTAGCTACTTAATTAAATACTGGTTGATTGTTGATTGACTGAAAATCCTCACAACAGCCTGTGAGGTGTGTGCTGCGGATATCATTATCCCCGTTTTGCAGATGAGGAAACAGAAGGAAGGGACTTACCTGGAGTAACACAGCTCTCTGGTGAGAATCCAGATTCAAACCCTGCTCTCCCAAGGCCATAAGCAGGTGACTCTTACTTCTCTGACTAGTGGTTAAAAAGAGCCAGCACCAGTGAGGCCACATGTGGCAAGAGCCAAAGCCTCATCATGTCACTGGCACCTAGGCTCCAGCAGGCTCTGATGAGAAGGGTCTCTCCAGGAGCTAGGCTAGGTCTTTCTCAGGAAAGGAAGAAAGTGAAGGAAACTAAGGAAAGGAAAGGAAGGGAAGGGAAGGGAAGGGAAGGGAAGGGAAGGGAAGGGAAGGGAAAGGAAAGGAAAGGAAAGGAAAGGAAAGGAAAGGAAAGGAGACCTTTTCTGTGAGGTCTGAGGACTCTTGCTGTACCTTTTATTCTGCCTTGTAGTTCAGTCATTTCACATACTGTGTGACCCCATTTTGGATTTTCCTGGCAAAAATACTAGAGTGATTTTCCATCTCTTTCCCCAGCTCATTTTACAGATGAGGAAACTGAGACAAACAGGATTAAGTGACTTGCCCAGGATCACACAACTAGTAAGTGTCTGAGGCCATATTTTTAACTCAATAAGATGAGTCTTCCCAATTCTAGACTCTGCACTCTATCCACTACATCACCTAACTGCCCCAATTCAGTACCCTTTCCAATATACCATGCTTCTTTATCGTCCTTTAGCTATACTTCAGCTAATCACTCTCCTTCCTAAACTGTGGTGCCCAGAACTAATCTAATCTAAAAGGCTCATCCTTCTCTAATGGAGTATCTCCATCCCTTGCCCTTCCTAAATTTGTATCCACCAGATTCTCAAGAAGGAATACCTGAGAATGGGAATACTTCTAATATCTATTGATATCCTTACATTAATTATCCAACACCTCTATGATCGTGAAAGAAAACAATTTGGGATATCTCTCTGTCAGGCACTTAGAGGGTAGCTGTATGTATTTATTCCAGTGACTTTTATTAGAAACAACAACTTCTGTTGAACATGGAATGACTCACTCATTCAGGGCCATACCAATGTCACCTAAGCCAGGTTCCGTCTTCATCCTCTGCTCTAAATTCCTTGCCATGACAAGGAATTTGATTTTAGGAAGCAGAGCTTAAAAATTCTTTCATTCCACCTTCCCATCAGCCACTCATCCTGCTGGCTGTGGGTGAGCAATGATTTTTTTTTTTTTGAAAGAGTGATGAATGGTCTCTCAAATGGAATAAGAATTATATTGATATTAAAGGGTGCTTTAACATCACAGGGTCACAAATTTAGCACTGGAAGGGAACTTGGGCACTACTGAGTGGAACCCCCTCATTTTACATTCATACCCACATGCTGCTAAACAAAGAGGGAGAAAAATCGTAAAACCGTCCTGACCAGGTCTGCTATGAATTTGTTGAATAACTAAGCACTCACTGCGGCAAGGCAATCCTCCTACATCTCCCTAACGGATGCACTATCCCACTCACCAGAGCAGCTCTTCTAAACGTTTTGATCCCTTCTCAAATCTTGCATTGTTTCCCTTCCCCTCTCAGCTGAGAACTTTGCCCTGTTTCACACGCACACACACACACACAAAATGAGGCCATTTTTCTCGAGCTTCCTCTTCTCCCCTCTTCCTCTTCCTCATCTCATATCACTCAGATGCTTTCTGCCATGATCTCCTCTCCTTCACCCCTGTGTCTCACAAGAAGAGAGGCTCTTCTCCTCCCTAAAGCCAAGCTCTCCACAGGCACAAAGTGATCTGATTCCATCCTGTCTTCTGCAGTAGCTTGTCCCCCCAGTCATGCCCACTTTTGACTCATCTTGAATCTCTTTGTCTGTCTACTGGCTATTTGACCAACTACGGTGTTCTTAAAACACCAAGTTGGGTGCAGTTGATACAAAAACAAATAAAAATGCAAAAATAAAGAGTCCCTGTTATCAAAGGGTGAGTTAGACATAATAGAAATCTCTTGGAGTCAGGAAGATCTGGAGGATCCTTCTTCAAAGCTTTTCTAGTTTTATCATGTAACCGGATCCCTCTCAGCTTTGGTTTTCTCTGTTTTAAAATGGGGGTAAAAATCACAGCTACCTCCCAACTTTGTCATGACTACCAAATGAGATCATGTACACAAAATCACTTTTCAAACTTTCAACTGCCACATAGATGCCATCTATTATCATTAGGGAAGTTTCAGTCTTATGGGGGATACAATATAGAGAGACTACATGAAAGAGGGAGATCAGAAATACTTATTGTGGAAAGCATCCCCTTTGGTTATTCTCGAAGGAAGCTAAGACTCCTCAAAGGCATAGAGGAGGAAGGTGTGTACAGCACCCCTGATGAAAATCATGGTATCAGGAGATGAATACCAAGCTTGGGAAACAGTAAAGAGGTCAGTTTGATGAAAGCATCTGATACATGAATGGACATAACATAAAAGCAAATCTGAAAGGTCAGCTGGAACTGCACTGGACCTTAAAGACCAGGCTGAAGGGCTTGCATTTTCATCTGGAGGCAGTAGGGAGCCACAGAAAATTCTTAAGTGGAAGAGTGACTTGATCAGACTCTGGGAAGTTGATTTTGGTAGCTGCATGAGGGATAGAATACAAGGGAAGAGACAGAAGTTGTAAGGGCTCAGCCCTAGACTCAAAGTGGCTCACACCATTAGCCAAGGCACACTCTCTTTCTCTCTTAAAGCAACTTGATTACTGTAGTTAAAATGTGTATCGTTGCACAGCATAAATATTCAGGACCCTGGAGATTATATCTCAGTTGTCTTATTATTAGGCTGTTTTGTTCCAGTACAAACAATAAATACATTCCAGAGCAAACGTGAAGCTGTGTTTAAGAATTAACTCGCAATAAATTAGTAATGAGATCCTTCTTGGCCCAAGGGGGGAGTGCATGACTCTTGAAACTGGGTCATTGTTTATTGAGTGTTGCTACAGTTGCTAGAGGGCAGCTAGGTGGCACAGTGGGTAGAGTACAGAACTTGGACTCAGGACGACCTGATTTCAAATCCAGCCTCAGACATTTACTAACTGCGTGACCCTGGGTAAGTCACTTAACCCTGTTTGCTTCAGGTTCTTCACTTGTAAAATGAGCTAGAGAAGGAAATGGAAAATCATTCCAGTATCTCTGCCAAGAAAACCCAAAGTAGGATCACAGATACTACAGAAAAACAACTGAACAACAAGTACAGCGGGAAAGATTAGAAAGGGTTTTAGGTTTGGTTTCAAAGGATTTGGGTTTGACTCCTTGCCTTATGACATACTATGTGACCTTGAGTTAGTTTCATCATTTGTCAAAGGTAGGAATTGGACTGGAAGGCCCCTACAATCCTTTTCTCGTTCTCAATCTAGTAGTACACCAAAGTGGAGAGATCATTGAACAAGAAACTTGAGTTCAAATTTTATCTTTGCTTCTTGCTGCCTGCGAGACCTTGGATAAGTGCCTTAACCTCTTGACAACTCAGTTATCTCATCTTTAAAATGAGACTTGGCCTCAATGACAGCTAAGGTCCCTTCTAGATCTATGACCCTATGATCTAAGAATTGAGAGTTCTAGGTGCTAGGATAACTAAGATGACTATCCATTAAGCAGGGCAGCTAAGAAAGGGAATGGCAGTTAGAACTGTCTGTCATGCCCTTGGTCTCCAGACTCTGATGCCCAGAAAAACCTCAACAAACATCCTTCTGCCCCTGCCCTTGATCACCTACATTTTAGACACTTTTAGGTGGGCATGGAAAGTTGGTCAGCCTCCTTTTAGATATTTCAGCCATGGAAAGTTGGCCAGTCACCTTTTAGACATGGCAACCATGGAAAATTTGTCAGTCACTTTTAGATGTGGCCAACGTGGAAAGTTAGCAAACTACTTTTAGATGTTGTGGGCATGAAAAGGAGGTCAGCCTCCTTTTAGATGTTTTAGTCATGGAAGTTGGTTAGCCATCTTTTAGACATGGCAGCCATGGAAAGTTGGTCAGCCAAGTTTAGACGTGGACAGCATGGAAAGTTAGTAAACCACTTTTAGACGTGGTGGGCATGGAAAGTTGGTAGGTTTCCTAGGCTTTAAAGGGATTTGATTGGATGGCACCTGAAGAGATAATACATTTTTGAGATCACTTCATCTAGCCCTTTCATTTTATAGATGAGACAATTGAGTTCCAAAGAGGATAAGTAATTTGCCCACTTACACAGAAAGGCAGTAATATAACTGGAATTTGAATTTCTTTCAACTCTACTTCCAGAGTTCTTTACACTCCACCATGTGAAATTCATCATCCTCAGGCAGTGGTGATTATTCCAGTATCTGACCTCATAACACTTTGTCCTCTTAGACCATTCTCATTTGAATTATACTTTTTGAGTACATTTATTATCTTTCCTATTAAACTGTAAGCAGCATGAGGGTAGGAATGATATCTTCTAAATCTCTGTGTCTCCCCTATATCCTAGTATGATGCCTTGTATGCAGTCAGTACTTAATAAATGTTGGTCAGATGAATGAATAGCAATGACTAGCCATCTCAACTGCTCCATTTACACATGTCCCTCATTTCCATGGTCCCCTTCAGCTTTCCCTTTCCCTCCCTTCACTGCCCCTGGCCTTGTCCAACTGCTTCCCTCCCCAGGTACTGAAGACTGCAATGATCGCCTTTGACTTTAATTAAGAAAAATGATGAAGTGTTTCCTTATGGCTACAGAAAACAGTGACACAGGGACAATGTAAGTGATGGCTTTCCCATTCTAGAGATATCGATTTATTCCATTTAGCATGCTGTATGACTTGTTAAAGAGTTTAATCATGCCTAGCATTTCATGCAAATATGAATTGGTCTTTCAATATGGATGAAAGGAGAGTGTCTCAGCCACCCTTGGACACTTGGCAGTGCTATGTGCAGTCTTGGGGAAGTCACCTCATTCCTTTGAGGTCTTTCTTTTGTCCTCTGTGAAATGAGGAGGGGAAAAACTTACCTTTCATAAAATTTGGGGAGCCCAAATGATATACCTTCTAATAAGTAGTGCTAAATCACCTACTGCTGGATGGCCCCTGGGCTTCCTTCTAAGTCAAGGAAAAGGCATCCACTCCATCCCCTCTGCTCCAGTCCAAAGAGTCTTTATTCATTCAATCCAAATCAGCAAGAATTAACTGCCTACTGTATACCAGGCATGTTTGTGAATGCTGGTGAAACAGACAAAAATAAACATTCCCTGCCTCAAGGAATTTACAGTCTCCTGGAAAAATAGATTCATTAGAAATAGACCCTATGCGTTATGCAGATAGACTCAAAATACAGCAATATTTACTTCATGTTATTTCTTGATCGTGACAGTACTATTGCCCCCATAATATAGAGGCATCCTAGAACTGTAATTAACTCGCCTAGGAACCTGGAGAATCTGAGTTCTTGAGTCTACCCTCTGACACATACAGGCTCTGTCGCTGCAGTGCTAGGTCTGGAGTCAGGAACTTTTCGTTCGATCATTTCAGTCTGTCCAACTTTTCATGACCCCATCTGGGGTTTTCTTGGCAAGAATACTGGAGTAGTTTGTCATTTCCTTCTCCAGCTCATTTTACAAATGAAGAAATTGAGGCCAACAGGGTGAAGTGACTTGCCCAGGGTCACATTATCTAGTAAGTATCTGAGACTGAATTTGAACTCAGATCCTCCTGACCCCAGATCCAGTGCCCTCTCTACTGTACCATCTAGGTGCCTTTGTACTTTTAATCACATAGTAACCTAGGCAAGGGAAACCTAATCAACTCAACCAGCATTTAATAAGCACCTACAGCATGTGACACACTATAATCCTTGAAAAACAAAGACAAAATAATCCCTGTCCTCGACAAGCTTCCATTCTACTAGAAGACACAAAGCTGGGATTCAATTCAGAAATGATGTATTAGCCATCGCCATGGACAGGGCCATTTACAAGGTCAGGGAGTAGGCACTGATTATGGAAGCATAAACAGGAGATGGTGGCTGCCCTCAGGGACCCTACTTCCACTCCATAAAACCTACCATGAGAAGTCCAACAAAAAAGGAAAGGAGAAAATTAGGCCCTGCATCTCCTCTGTCCAACCTTCATAACCACTTCTAGGAAGCAGAGGAACAGCACCTTCCCTTCCAAGAGTCTGATGAGCAACATAGTTAATTAGCAATTTGTAACAGACACTAATCCCTTCACTGAGCCCAGCTCTCAGGGCGTTTGCTGCTCATAATTGCTCAGTAACATAGATGCCCCCCCCCTTTCCCCTGGAATTGCAATTTCCTCCTCCAGTAATTGTGAGGAAATGCAAATCTTCCCAGATCGTAGCCTGGTTGTTGTAGAATAAGAAGCCTTTGTTAGCTCTTTAAGTAATATTTCATCCTCATTCTCGCCTCCCCTCCCCTAATCCTTTGATCCTTTCTTTTGCAAGATGAGAGTCATTCTTCGGCGTAGATGTTGTCTTCCCAGAAAAGGTGATTGGAGTCCAGGACATTTTTGTTAACATTCAGAGGCTCTCTAAGACCTTGCGGAGTTAGGTCTCCGGCCTTCAGGGGGTCTTGCTGGGGTCTCAGATTACTTGGCAAGTGACAATTTCCCAGTGAAACTTCATGACATTGGGGTGTGCATGATTCACCTGCCAGAGTCCCATAGTAAGTACTCCACAGAACACAAAGTCCAGTCAATGAGAGTACAATCCCATTGAATCCAGGCCAAGAAACACCATATTGGGCCCTCTGGATACAAAGGCAAAAATGAGACAGCCCTCTGCCCTCAAGGTGTTCACTGTCTCCTAGGAGAGACAACATTCAATTTGATTCCATAAGTATATCTTAGGATCCACTCTGCCAGGCACCGTACTCTCTCGTTCTCTCTCTCTCTCTCTCTCTCTCTCTCTCTCTCTCTCTCTCTCTCTCTTTCTTGTCTCTCATACATCCCTTCCCTTTTCCAGGATAAAAATTAAAGCCCCCAAATGCTTTCCCAATCATTTTTCACACTTGGTAAAATCCAGTCCCCTCACCAACGTGGTCAAAGTCCTTTGTACAAGCTTCATTTTGTCAATATCGGTTCTAAAATGTGACACCCCTCCCCCCACCAAAATGACCCACAGTCCCCTAGATGATCACAGCAGAAGGCAGCAGGATGCCCTGTCCCTGGATCTGGCCACTGCTCCTTTTAATGGAACCCAAGACTCCATCAGCTATTTAGGCTGCCCTGTCACACAATTGACTCATTTTTCACTGTCAGCTCTTTAAACCACCAGATTCTTTCCATATGAACCATAGTATCTCAATTCAATTCACTTGAGTCCAACAAGCATTTATTAAGTGTTCTCTCTCTCTTCTCGCTGTGCTTTCCCCGAAGGCTGGGTTTGTGTTGTATGAAAGTGGGCAGAGATGAATCTCAATACTCCCCAAGAGAAAGTTAGGTCTCTCGGAAGTGACCTTCATTGTGCTAAATGGTATCCAATTGGGCCCTCTAGGTCCTCAATTGCGGCCCTTTGACTGAATCCAAATCCAAAAGTCAAAGGGCCACACTTGAGGACTTAGAGGGCCACATACAGCCTCCAGGTCTCAGGTTCCCTGCCCCTGCAAGTACAGTAGAAAATGTGCTCAACTTGGGACCTGAGTTCAAATTTTACTGCCTTCCTACTTAGACGACTTCTGGAAACTCAATCTCTCTAAGCCTCAGTTTCTTCATTTGAAAAATGAAAGAGCTGGACCAGATCCCCTCTACCTCTAAATTCCTGATCATTTGCAAATAATAAGGACCCACAGGGCATTACGGAAGTGTTAAAGGCATTTCAGCTTAATGGATATTTTTTTCCCTGATTTAATCAGAATTAAGAGACTGAAACAGAGAAGGCTTTGAAGGGGAAAGTGGGCAGTCTTTCCAAGTAGTTTGAGTCAAAAACAAAGAGGATAATCAGATTTAGAGCTGGGAGAGGCCTTGGAGATCATCTCATCTAACCCAGCTCCTTTTCTAGATGAAGGAAATGAATTCTCACTCTATATCAGGGAATACAGAGTCTTTTCCCTGAAAATGGGGAAACCTCGAGTGTTGTGACTAGAACACTGGACATGGAGTATGGAAGATCTGAGTGGGAATTCTTCCTCACTGTGTGACTATGGGCAACTCAATTAACTTCTCTGAGACTCAGTGACCTAATCTATAAAATGGGGGGCGGGGAGCATCTACCTTACAGGGTTGCTGTATCAAAGGAAATAGCTTCTTTAAAGTGCTTTGCCATCCTTAAAATGCTGAGTAAATGGTAATTTTCATTATCATTATTAAAGTGGGGAGAACCCCATACATTATAAACATACAATGATTGAAATGTTTTGTTAGCAGTAAAATGTGTGGAAGTAGGTTCTGTGTGACTTGATAATGGGTACCCGATGGTCTGGACACAAAGTCAGGCTTCTACTCCAGGAAGGAGAAGAGAGCGACAAAGAAGCCCCACTTTCAGGGAGAATTCCAGAAATCCCCTACTGACCCTTCTCCCAAAGTAAAAGGAATTTAGGGTAAGCGAGGAAGTACAATGGATAGAGTACTAGCTATGGAGTCAGTAGGATCTGAAATCAAAATCAGACTCAGACACTTGCTGACCATGTGACCCTGGGCAAGTCATTTAACCCGTTGCCTCCAAACAAATAAGAAACTAAAAGAAACTTCTCTGGGCTCCTACTCTGCCCATAGAGAAGAGACCTGGGTGCTACAGGTTGGTTCAATACTCCCAAGAGTTATAGAGTGGTCATACAGTAGGAATATCCCATTTAAAATCACATCATCAAATGAAACATTTTTCAGAAAGCCAGTTTGGGAAAAGAAACATGGACCTAAAATTAGGAAAGATCCAGGTTCAAATGTTACCTTTTATATTGACTAGCTGTGGGACTCTGGACAAATAACTTGCCTCTCTGAGCATCTATAAAATGGTCATTGTAAGTATTATCTATCTTACTGGGCTATAGGTGGCTCAAATGAGATAATGTTTTACAAAGAGCTTAGCCAACATTAAAGCAAGATAGAAATCTCCACTATTATTTCTATCCTTATCAAATCAGCCTGCTTTCAACTAGGCTACCCTACAGATGAGAGCAGGCCCCATTACCATTTCCTGTATTACCTTTCAAACCATTTGGAGGAAACCACCAATGAAGCAGTTTGTCAGTAGAAGTGGAATCTCTGCATGGAAGAATATGGCGTTAGTTTATTTAAATTGCCCATCATTCTGGGTGATTGTTTTTTATACACTCAGAATCACATTGTGTTCCTCTCACCTGCCATCACTGGAGTCTACAAGGATCTTGCTGTGTGATCACTAAGAGAGATGCTGCTGTAAAAACAGTCAGAATGGGCTGGGATGGCAAATTTTTGGAGGTTCATAAATTAGAGAAAGGCTAAAAATGTAACGCTCAGAAGAACTCTCTAAGATGCTGTGGATGTAACCTGGGCAGGCCTGAAAGGTAACTTGCAGCCCCAGGGTTTCAGGGGACTTCTCAGCCTCAGCAGCTATATGAATGTGAACAATAATTTGATAGCAGAAGGCAAAGCAGGTCTCCAGATGCTTCCATAGTCACAGAGCCAAGAGGGAATTGCAAAGTCTGTCTACAACGCCTCCTTCCTCTCTTCGGTGCAAGCAGGTCACTACTTCTGCACCCACACCTTCTCCTCACCCCACCCTCAGTTCCCCAGGCATCTAATTCAGTCACAGTTTGGTACAGTCCCCCCCCATCCCAACTCCCTCCCTTTGTCAAAACTGACCTATCCTGCATCCATTCCTTCAGATTCCTGTTCTCCCCTCGGGAACCAATCCAGATTCATGGCATGATAGATTTCAAACTGAATGAGACAGCTGGGTGGTATCCAGTGTTGGGTTTGTTGTCTTGTGTTTGAGTCCTGCATCAGACCCTAGTGATGTGAGATGGGGCAATTCATTTGACTCTATTTTCTTCATGTATAAAATGGAATAATAAACCTTGAATAAGCTATTATATATATATATATATATATATATATATATTATGTAAAGTGACTTGCAAACCTTTAAAAACTATACAAATCTTAACTGTTTTTGTTATTAAATGGGACCCTAGAAGCCATCTGATCCAACGCCTTCATTTTAGAAAACAATGAAACTGAAAGCCAGTGATATGGAATACTTGACTCCATAGGCACATAGGCTACAGGTGACAGAATCCCAGGCTTAATCTTCCAATTGTACCAATATCCTAAGTTCATGTATTAATAGCTAAGTATGGGTTACCTGGACCAAGAAAAAACAATTGTGATTTAACCAGGGTATTTTAGAGATTGTGCCTTAATTCAATTCAGTTCAACAAATATTTATGAAAACATTTTCTATGAACAAGTCTAGGGCCGCTAAGGGACATACTGGATAGAGCACCGAGCCTGAACTCTGACTGACTCATCTTTATGAGTTCAAATCTGGTCTAATATACTTACTAGTTGTGTGTGACCCTGGGCAAGTCGCTTCACCCTGTTTGCCTCAGTCTCCTCATCTGTAAAATGAATTCAAGAAGGAAATGGCAAACCACTCCAATATCTCTGCCAAGAAAACCCCAAATGGGGTCACAGAGAGTCAGACACGACTGAAATGACTGAGAAACAGTTATTATTGGCCAAGGAACATGAATTTATTATGTACCTACTGTGTGCCAGGTATTGTGCGCATGTTAGGAATACAAAGTTAAGCAGTCCCTGTCCTTATTAGTTTTTGATTTATCAGAAGTTGCAAAGAAAGAGAAGACACAGAAACTACCCTCAGAGAGCTTACAGTCTTGTGAGGAGATGCACACTTGACTGTACTATAAAAACAAGGATTGTACAAGGAAGTGTGATGTGGGAAATCTGAGGAAGGAGAAATTAATTTCACTGGGGACAAGAAATGGAAGGATTAGGGATAGTATCCTATGAGAGTTTTCTCTTTTCCTCCAATACATGTGTGTATGTGTGTTTCTGTGTGTGTGTGTGTTATACCTCAAAGGAAACTGGGCCTTGAAGAAAGACCAATTGTTGGGACTTTAATAGATGGAGATGAAAAGAGTAGAGAAGAAGGAATCCCTTATAGGGATAGGAGAAAGGCATAAGGATGTGAGAGTGGGAAAGAATGAGGAACAGAGAGTGGGCCAACTTTGGTTCAAATCTAGAATACATGAAGAGGAGTGGGAGAAGAGGCTAGAGAGGCAGAGCCAGGTAGGGTTATGGTAGGCCTGGGAAGCTAGGCTCAAGAGCTACTTGGTAGGCATTAGGAGGCCTCTGAAGATCTCAGAGTAGGACGCCATGATTGGAATGTCTCTTTGGCAAGTTCACTAAGGAGGTCGTTACCAGAGTCTAGAGAGCAGAGGATTGGCCAAAGCAAGAACTTTAATGAGTGAAGTTTTAGGGACCACAGCAGGCTTGTGGAATTTAGGGGTAAGTGGGCATTTCCCACAAATCATATCACCCTACTCATAAGCCTGGCCTACTCTGTAAATAACACTTAATATTTCCTCAGTGGTATTTCTCATGGCAAGTCCTCACAGAGTTCCATGAGGAAGGAAGATCAGTCAGTAATGCTCCTATTTCATAAATGTAGAAACTGAGGTTCATTTGTCCATACAAGTTCAATACATTGCTGCAGCCACTTTATTTTCTAAAATCAAATGAATAGTCATCATTTTCCACAGGAGTCAGTTTGATTCTTTCTGGACCAAAATATAAAGTCATATATGTTCAAAAATCTTCATTTTTTTTCACAGGTTTGAGCATTTTAGACACCTGTAGGTCTATGCAAAAGGGAGCACAAGGCAGTAGAATAAACACTGAATTTGAAGTCAAAGGACCTAAGGTTAATTCCAAGTGTTGCTGTTCAGTCATGGCTGACTCTTCATGACCCTATGTGGGTTTTTTGGAGTGGTTTGCAGTTTCCTTCTCCAGCTCATTTTACTGATGAAGAAATTGAGACCAGTAGACTTTAGTGGCTTGCCCAATGTTGCACAACTAGTCTGTGTCTGAGTTGAACTCATGAAAATGAGTCTTCCTGATTCCAAGCCCAGTGCTCTGCGCTCTATGGCACCACCTAGCTGCCCCTGGGTGTCAAGTATTAGGCTCATAGATTTGGAGATAGAATAAACCCGAGAAGCCATTTAGTCTGAAAATGAGACCAAGTAATAAATGACAGAGATGAGATTCCATAGGATGATAGATTCGGGGCTGAAAGAGGACATAGGGAGCATCAGTTCCAACCCCTCAGTTTTACAGATGAGGAGGCAGAAGGCCCAGAGGTAAAGTGAGTTGCTCAGAATCACACAACCAGTAAATTAATGTCTAAGGCTGGATTTTAACACAAGCCAAAACCCAGTGTTCCTAATTCTGCCTGTTACCTTGGACAGATCACTTCCCCTCAAGGATATAGCTTCCTCCTCTTTAAAATGAAGGGATAAAACTAGATTAGCTCCAAGGCTCCTTCTAATTTGAAATCCTGGGAATTGTATTTTTCCTTTCAATTCTACCTCCATTCTCTGCTCTCACTCCTTTTCGTCAACCACACTCATCAGATGTGGAGCTCAGGGGTGTGGGTTCAGATGTGGCTTCTGTTGCATACTATCTTGTAAAAAAATTCCTCTGGGCCTCTAATTCCTTATCTCAAATGAGAGAAGCTTGACTGAATTGCCTCCAAAGTTAGACTAGATGGTCTTAAAAGTCCCCTCCAATTCTAAATCTAAATTCCTTTCCTTCTATTGGAAGTTCACCTTAGAAAAGTCAGTTTTTAGGAGGAAGACCAAATGATTCCTTTTTCATGCCTCTGGACTTGGCCAGCATCCATCCCTCAATTAACTTGATCCATATACCCCTGTGGTTCTTAACTTAGAATCCATGAACCAGTTGTTTTCTGGGTTTTTTTTTAAGTTTGATATCTGTATTTCGGTGTAATTAGTGTTCTTTGTAATTTTCTGTTTCATTTTATGCATTTAAAAACAGGCTTTACCAGACTGTCGAAGGGGTCTGTGATTAAAATTGTAAGCCCCTAGTCCAGCTATACGCTTACCAACGATTGAGGTTTGGGCAGCTGGGCAGGGAAGGGAGGAGTTGCTCCCTAGGATACTGAGATGAAGAGAATACAAACACTTTAAATAATGATTTTTACAATAATTTTATATTTGTAAATCCTGAAGGCCTCCCCTCATGTTCCTAGCTGTCCATGGTTTTTGTTGACCCAGGTCTTTCCCACAGTGAGTTAGTGACTGGTGACTTGCACCCCTAATCGATCCAAAGGATTGTTTTCACCCCAGACCCCAAAATGGCTGTTTGGAGCTCTGGCTCCAAGCCTAATTTCTCATCTCCTGCCCCTTTGTTATAAAGACCCTCCTTGTCAACTCGAGACTTCTCCTCCTTCAGAGATGGACGCCTGCTCAGTTTAGACTTGGCCAGCCAGAGCCTCCCCCGCAGAAATCTTCTGAATTGTTTTTATTTCTATTGGCTGTTTAAGGATTACCGATTCCCTCTGAGAACTAATTGAAGCTGGAATAGGAGAGACATCGATCTTGATTGCCGACTCCAACCTAGAGTGTATTTCTCATAGAGGTCAATTGCTTCCTTTTTAAAATAATAGCAATTGAAAATGATGGGATTGTTGGACTTCTTCAAGGCAAAGGAAATCCTGCCACATTCATAATTGGTGGCCAAACATTTCAGCTCCTTCTGCCTAATCAGGATCTGCTCATCCCTCTGGTCTAGCTGGAGCTGTGGCGTGTTCACTCAGCTGCTGGCATTCCTGGTATTGATGTGTGTTGGTCTACAGGTGCACACAAGGAGATAACTTCATGGAGCATATTCAGTTTTTCTTAAATAGAAAGGCACAGGCAAACACTCAGGCTTTTTTGATTCGAAAAAGAGATTACTCCGTGAAAACACCTGAGTCAATTATTCTTTCAGTCAGTAACACTGAGCGGCAAGTGACAGTGGAAAACCTGGGATGTGATTTGCAGAATCCGATTGAAAAGGAAGAGGGTTGAGAAAAAGGGAAATCATAGAAGTGACAGCTAACTAGAATTATAACAAAGGTGGGGCAATTGGGACTTGGTCCCGAGGGGTCTATATCTTAGGAAAAGTACCTTGTACCCCCAAAATAGTCAGAAGAAAAGAGAGGAGGGAAACTCCAGGCCCCTAGTCTATCAGTTCTGGGGTCAGAAACAAGTCACGATAGGGTGTTCCAGACAGATGCTGGTCCTCACTACCAGGCAATAGGGCAATAAAACTCCCAGGCAGTGAGCAAGGTTGTGATTTCTTGGACTAATTTCTAGGTGTTCAGAGTGAGCCCTTAGAACCATAGTACTACAAGGCATCATGGAGGCATTCGAATCCAATCTTCATATTTTACAGATAAGGAAACTGAGGCCCAGGAAGTTTAAATGACTTGCCTAGAGTCACAACAATAGTATTCATCTCTCTGAAGAACTTTGGTACTGATTAGGAGACATGAGAAATACTGGCACAGGACCATCCAGTATGGTGTACGCATATCAAGGAAGGCGCTGCACTCTATCAGGGAAGTAGAATTGCAGGAGCTCAAAAGAAATGTGGGATTAGCAAATTTCCACTTTAAATGTTTATATGGACTATGTGTGCCCAAACTGTGGTAGAGCCTTCTGAGATTGTACTGGTCTGATCAGCCATAGTCAGACATGCTGTAACTTGACTACGACATAGCAATGTCATTCTGGTCCTCTTCAGAAACAAAGGACAACAGCCAACCACCATCAATCATCATAGGCAGAATCTGAATCCAGGAGCTTTGGCCCTAGAACCAGCGTTCTTTCCACTACAGTATTCTGCCTTTCTTCAGTTTGCTTTTTTCTCCATAAAGGCAGTGTGCCCCTCTGGACTTCATTCCTCCTAGAAAGAGAAGTGCAGCTCCCAGGAAGCTTAGTAACCTAGGAACCATCATAGTCACATACACACACACACATACACACACACACACACACACACACACACAGCCATGCACAGAACAATGAACTTTCTCCAAAGCCAGAATTCCTAGTCCCAACTCAACAAATCCCATTGACAGTTCAGCACCAAGATGGCGCCCCTTTAGTCAAGTGAGAAGAAAAGCTCACTTCTCCCCTTCAGTTGGCCAGTCTTATACTCTCTCTCAGGGCTATGCCCTGTTGTCAATAATATAGTTAAATAGTACCCTTAGATGTAGACATATCCTTGAATTTCAAGCAAAAGAGCAATTTTATTTGACAAATGTTGATTTCATGGGAGTTTCAGGGAACCAGAACCACAACATCGTGTGGCCTTATTGCGTAAAGTGTGAAATTCTGACCTCTGTGGACTGTGTGCAGATGCATGAGGCTTTACATTAGTGGGAGTAATTAGCTTTTGGGGTGTTATTGGGGATCTTTCAAGCAGATTGTGGGATTAAAAGCTATAGGCTGTTAGCCATGCAATGAATGAGTTGGGAAGGATGTGAGTTGAGTGTGAGGTCTCTCTGGCCTTTCACTTATTGAGCTATAGCAGTTGCTTACAGCATTTTTCCCTCAAGTGAATATTATTTTACTATTATTTAGTAGTATTATGATTATACTGGTCAGCTCTCCTTGGGGCACTTACGACTACGAAATACTTTTATTTGGAAAACCATGTGGCTGTAGGTAGTGTCGGAATTCCAGAATTGAATTCAATAAACCTTTCTTATTTGCCAGATGCTAGGCATTGGGCTGGAAGGTAGGAATAGAAAGATGAAAAATAAAACCACCCCTGCCCTGCCCTCCAGGAGCTTAAGGCTGCTTCAAGGATACAATATCAAAAATTCAGGGACTTGCCAAGCTGGTCTTCTCTCTCTTTCTCATAGATGACATCTCCCATCTTTATGCCTTTACCCTGGCTATACCACATCCTTTCAATACATTCCTTCCTTACCTCTGCCTCAGTAGAGTATTTCTCTTCCTTGCTGTTTTTTCATTCTTTGTTCTCCAAGAGGACCAATTATGTCACCAGAGTGAGGGCTTGAATTGCTCGTGAATTGGATTTAAGTGAGGCAGAACTGAGCTAAGTCATCAGCCTCACTATCTTCTCCAGAGTCATGAAGTTCAGCGGTAAGACATAAGGAAATTGGCAATGGCTCAGAATGGAGGGGGCAACCTTGGCCTTTCTAAATTAAGGTCTTTCTGAGACTTCAGTTTGTCCGTAAGACACAGCCCAACGCCCATCTTCTGCATGAAACCTTTCCTGTTTCTCCCAATTGCTAATACTCTCCCTCCCAAACTGCCTTTTGTTTAACTACTTTGTATATATTTGCATTTATTAATTTTATATTTATTACATATATATAACGTACATGTGTTCTTATTGTATACCCTATTAGAATGTAAACTTCTTGAGAGCAGAGATTCATTGTTTGTCCTTGCATCTTCAGTTCCTTGATTAGACAAGGTGCTTAATAAATATTTATAGATTGGTTGATTATCCAAGATCATCCTGAACAAAAGCTTATTCACCATTGTGCCATAATGGAAGACATTATAATACAAGCACTTAACTTAGGAGAAATGGCGTGACGCTGTCAGAGAAACATATAACAGGTGGGTCAGCCCACAAAATGCAAGCAGTGGACCATGGATGAATTTGTTCATATGTTCCATTGGTCCCTGCCCTGCAGTGTCAAGACATTCTGAGAAGGGTCTCGGTCCCCTTGGATGGACCCCTATTGTGAATTTATGGGGGGGAATGAATGACAGTAGGATAGGCAGGGATCAGTGGGTTCCAGCTGACATCACTGCATCATTGGTGAAAGCTCAAGCATTGAGGATGTCATAATAACAATATATTTATATAGTGCTTACCATGTGTCAGGCACGGTGTTAACTGTTCTACAATTATTATTTGATTTAAGTCCCTTGCCCGTAGCTAAGAAAGATTTGAAGTGGCATTTGAATTCAGATCTTTCTTACGCAGCTCAGATGCTTCCTAGCTATGTGATACTGGACAAGTCACTTCACCCTGTGTGCCTCAGTTTCCTCATCTGTAAAATGAGCTGGAGAAGAAAATGGCCAACCACTCCAGTAATTTTGCCAAGAAAACCCCAAATGTGGTTGCAAAGAGTCAGACACAATTGAAACAACTGAAAAACAACCTCCTGACAACAAGTTCAACTCCCTAACCATTGGTGCAACAAAGGTGCCTCAGATCTGCTGCCTTCAAGACATTGGCAGCCATCTGAAGGCATCAGTACCTTGGGGTATAGTTTGCTAGAACTGAGTGGCATAGTTATTTCTGGAAAGCACCCCCAAATCTACTAAGACCAACACCCACACGTTACTCTTTTGCCCCTTAAAAAAAAAAGAAATCCAGAAAGCACAGAAGGCTGCTAATGCCCTCTTTTTTCTTTTTTCCTTCTTTCTGCACGTACAAGTATTTCAGAACCCGTTAGGAATGACTACTCTTATCGGCAGGATTATAACCGGCTCACTAAACAGGCTAATGCCTGTATCCCCCCAAGCAATCTGTCAGAAGGATCCCGGGAAGGGTTAGAGAAGACCTTCAGCCTCTGCATGTTGTATTCTGATGAGCAGAAGAAGCTTCTATGCCACCATGGACATGTGTAGCCCTAGGTATACGTATATGGATCACACACAAATAGATAGATCAACACCTGGGCACATGCTTACTTGGAACATGTGTACATACACATATCATACAGATACATATCTGAGCACATGCTTACTTGGAACATGTGTCTGTATCCACGCATCACACAGATATACAGTATACACCTGGGCACATGCCTACTTGGAACATGTGTACACGCACGTATCATACAGATACATATCTGGGCACATGCCTACTTGGAACATGTGTACACACATGTATCATACAGGTACATGCCTGGGCACATGCTTATTTGGAACATGTGTACACACACGTATCATACAGATACACACCTGGGCACATGCTTACTTGGAACACGGTTACACACATGTGCATGCAAATACACATCTAGGCACATGTTTACTTGGCACCTTTTACTTGGTCCCTGAGCAACACCCCCCTCTTTTCCTCCTCACCCACCCCCCAACACACACACACCTGCTTGAAATCTCCAGACCCGCTCAGGTAAACATGCCCCCTACCATTTAAACTTTACTGTATCTGTAATTGGTCTGCTTATTATCACTTAAGTGTTATTCCAGGTGTCTCCAAATGCACTTCAGAAGATTTCTAGACTCCCGAGGATGTTATCTGCAGCAGCGCAGCTCCTTCTCTAGGGAAGATTCTCTGAGTGGGTTGTGCTACATGATCTCAGTGGTTTCTTGGAGTTTAGAAATCTATGATCTAATGTAGTCTGACCAGAGCAGGATAGCATAAATACTCACTATTGTAATTAGAACAGGTAGGTAGTGCAACAGGTAGAGTGCCAGATCTAGAGTCAGGAGGACCTCGGGTCGAATCTGGCTTCAGACACTTACTAGCTGTATGACTCTGAGTAAGTCATTTCACCCTGTTTGTCTCGGTTTCCTCATTTGTCAGATGAATTAGAGAAGGAAATGGCAAACTACTCCAGTATCGCTGCCAAAAAAAAAAGCCCAAATGGAGTCACAAAGAGTAGGATATGGCTGAAACACCTGAACAACAATAAAAATTATATAATTATATAATGATGACAAAGATGATGGCAATCATGGCTATCGTTTAAGCACTTCATATTATCTCATCTGAGCCTTACAACGCTGGGGGGAAGGTAGTATGATGATTCCCTTTTATGGAAGAGGAACCTGAGGCCAAGAAGAGTTAAGTGACTAGCCTAAGGTCACAGAACCAAATGAGGCAGACAAAGGTTAAGTGACTTGCCCAGGGTCATTCAGCTGTTTAGGGTCTGAGCTATTTAGTGTCCTAACTCCTTGTCCAGCTTTGTGTGATACATGGTAACAACTAGCTGCCTTTGTATGGTGAAGCATCTCCTCCCTTATTCTAGATAGCATACCTCCCTTTGAGGGGAAATCTTTTTAGGTGGCCAGACTCACGCTAAGGTCCCCTCCCCATGGTCTTTGTCCTCAGCTCACATCTCCAGGTGACATTTTCTAGGGTCCACAAGCTCAAGACTAGAAGGAAGAAAGCATCTCCACCAGCCAAAGGGTAAATGACTCCCCTGGGCTCCCTCCATGACTTTTTAGCTGTAGTAGGGGCTAAGATGTCAATTAAGGAAATTTCCTAAGGAATGCCTGACAGGGAGGTCTGATGGGAATCATTTATGTTGCAAGACCAACGGTGCTGGCACATTTACATGTCAGTAATGAGCTCCTTAACCAGGGCCCTAAAATCACTGTCTCTCCCTGGATTTTTGTTGACTCACTGGTGAGTGGTTGGACGGTGGCATTTCCTAAGAGGGCTTTATTCTAAAAATGACAGTTAAATTGAGCTCAATGGGAACAGTACACAAGATGGTGGGCAAATCCCTTGTTGTTGGGGTCCTTCACAAACAATGAAATTCAACAACAGCTCAGCTTCCTGTGCCCACATCCTTCCGGTCCCATCAGGGGCCTTCCCAGGCATAAAACCTCCCATTACTACAACCCTCAATGGCTTAAAAAGTTTTCTTCACAACATCCCTGTGAGGGATAGTATGCAATTCCCTTATCTCCATTTTACTACTGAGTAAATGAGATTCAGAGAAGTGTGAGAGCAGGTCTGTGATGACTGCAGCCTTCTACATGACACCTGTACTTTCTGGTCCAGCCCACCTGTCCTTCTCTATGTTCTCCCGGCACCTCACTCCATCTACTATCTCTCTGACTTTGCTCTGGAGGTTCCCTTGCCTGGAACATGCTCCCAACCCCAGCCCCCTCACATTGACTTCCTATTTCTTTCAAAACTCTTGAGTCCACTCTGGAAGTTATGAGTGTCTAAGCTGGGACCCGGATCATTTGTTCAGCCATTTTCAGTAGTGTTGGACTCGTCTGCTCCCATTTGGGGTTTTCTTGGCAGAGAAACTGGAGGAGTTTGCCATTTCCTTCTCCAGCTCATTGTACAGATGAGGAAACTGAGACAAACAGGGTGAAATGATTTGCCCAGGGTCACATAGCTAAGAAGTGTCTGAGGTCAGATTTGAACTCAGGAACAGGAGCCTTCCTGACTCCAGGGCTGGTACCTTTATCCTCTACGAAGTGACCTAGCTGAAGGGGCTTTAAGGATCACCTAATCCAACTCCCTCATTTTACAGTGGGAGAAAAGGAAGTAGAGAAGGTCACTGACTTACCCGAGGTCACAAGCATTAAGGGTCAGAAGAAACTTCTCAGTCCCAGTCCTTGGACTCCAAATCCAATATTCTTTCCACTAAGCCAAGCCATGGACTTAGGAATCTACTTTCACTAAGCTATGACCATTCTTGGCAGAGGAAGAAAGTAAATTCCCCATCTCTACAGGCCATGAACATCACACCAGAAATAAATTACAAAGCTAATTTTGAAGTCGGGTCTCCTGGCTTCAAATCCAGCCAGCGCTCTTTACACAACAAAACATAGTGAACAGAATGCTAGGCCTGGAGTCAGGAAGTTGTGAGTTCAAATTCAGCCTTAG
Organism: Potorous gilbertii; assembly: GCA_028658325.1. Taxonomy (NCBI): domain Eukaryota; kingdom Metazoa; phylum Chordata; class Mammalia; order Diprotodontia; family Potoroidae; genus Potorous; species Potorous gilbertii. The sequence continues at coordinate 41,165,016 of CM053771.1, forward strand.
ATACATACTAGCTTTGTGACCTTGGGCAAGTCATTTAATCCCTGTTTGCCTCAGGTTTATCATCTGTAAAGAGGGGATAACCTACCAGGGTTGTTGTGAAATCAGATGAGATTAATATTTATAAAGTGGTTTGTATAGTGCCTGCCACATAATAGGAGATAGATAATGTTAACTTTAATGTTAACTTTTATTAGTATTATTAAACTCTTCAACCAACACACGCACACACACGCACACGCACGCACATGTACACACACGCACACACATGCACACACACACACACATACACACGCACACACTGCTATCCCCTTTCCAAAAATGCTCCCTGCCTTTCCATCTAACTCTGCCTTTGGAAGGGAAGCATTAGTACATTTTTTTTTACAGTAAAAATTTTGCTTTAAAATGCCAATCTATTTCCTAGAAATGAGTCTCCAATCTAAATCCCCAACCAGATGGATTCTCTTTGCCTCAGCTTCCCCAGAGCTCTCAAAGAACTAGACAGGGCAGCCTTGACAGACGTTGAAGGCTAAACCACTAAAAATGGAAATCACTTTCTGCGGGTTAAAGGGGGCGGGGCTGCTTTTAATGGACTTTCCTTTTTCTTCCCCATTGAATATTCAGTCTCCCCAGAGAACCAACATCAGAACGTTCTCTAAAGGGAAGCTATTTTCTTTGTAATTGACGCCTTTTATGCTTGCATTAATAAGCCTTTAAAGTCCATTTCACAAAAAGACATTTTTGCCTCACTGCCTGGTGCTGCCCCACAGGCCTGCAGGTGGACCTCTCCTCACACAGTGCACCCAGATCTGGCAAGATAGATGCCCTTTGGATTTGTGCAAATCACATTCAGTTTTAAAGGCAAAAGGCATGGTGACCTATAGCTGTTTATTGAATTGAACTGAAATTAAATGCATAGGGCAGAGTTATAACTAAGGTGGAGCAATGGGCCCTTTGTCTCAGGATGTCAAATTTAGAGGAGGCAGATACAATTTGAAGATCTTCTATAGCAAAAAAACCCCAAAAAAACAGTTAAGTGACTACTCAGCAAAAATAATGCATTCAAATAGGCAACTTCCAGTTTGGGGAAGCAGAGGATAACACTTTCAAAACTGCAAAGGGATTCCTTCATTTATAAATTTATATATGAATATGTCTTTATATCAATTCATATATGAATATGTATTTTTATAAAATTCATTTATATATGTCAAAAGGGGGGACCAGGGAGGTAAAGTGTTTTGTCAAAGGTCACAGAGGTCATCAGACTCAGAAGTAGGAGGATTGAAACTTGATTACTCAGATTTCCAAATCAGTGGTTTTCTTTTACTACTTGTTACCCGTGTGACCTTGGGGAATGACTTGGCCTCCCTGAACCTCAGTTTCCTCTTCTGTAAAAGGAGGTTGGACTCAATAAACTGATTCTTTTGTCTCCTATGAAAATCTGCATTGAAAGAAAGTAAGCCTCCTAGCTAATGAAATTTAAAGTGTGGACCCCTCTCTGATCCCCAATAGAATAAGAAAGAAACATCCAAAATGTATCAAATATAAATCCATTCATTCAACAAAAGTTTGTTAAAGGTCTACCATGTGCTATACGGCTATTGAGGATAGAAGGTTTATATAAGATTCAGGCCCCAACAACCTCAGAGGAAGATAAAGGACACGTTATAACGGTAATCACTAGTAAATATAGGGCTTTAAAGCACTGTGTATTGTTACCTCATTTGATTCACATGTTGACCTAGTGATGGAGATACCATACCATATCCCCATTTTATAGATGAGAAAACTAAGGCTGAGAGATTAAAGGTCTTGCCCAGAGTCTCACAGCTGGGCAGAGTCTAAAGGAGGGATTTGAACTCAGGCCTTCCTAATTCCAAGTCCATTGTTTTACCCTCTGTGTCACAGCCCCAACAGTTGCAGAAAAACTGCAATTCAAAGCAACAAGAAATGAGCCAGAGAGGCAAGTGCCATCATTGATCCAGCGGACCAGGGCTTGGTCAGTGATTGGGCTATCATTTAATCATAGACTTGAAGCAGATTTCAGGGGCTTTAGAGTCTAGGTCCACCCCCAACTTGGACAAGAAGTCACGGTACAACTTCACCAGGAAGTGACCAAATGGCCTGTGAGCAGGGATGGTACCTACCTGCATCTTCTCAGTACAAATCCAACATGTTTTCTGCTGCACCCTGCTGTGAGAATGACAGATCTAGGAGGGTCTTTAGAATACAGAATGTCAGGGCTGGGAGGGCCTTTAGAACATGGAATTTCAGAGCTGGGAGAGTCCCTTGAATACAGAATGTCAGAGCTCAGAGGTAATCTATTCCAAACCTCTCATTTTGCAAAGGAAGTAACTGACTCTCCATGAGGGAACATGGTTTGCCCAAAATATACAACCAGTAAGTAGTAGAACCCAGATTGAGCCCCAGGTCTTCTGGCTCCAAGTCCTATGGTCTTTGGAGAAACTCCTTCCTCTTCCCATCAGTCTGTAGACCAGATTCCTTCAGAGGGGGCCACATGGATGGCCTGGTGACCTGGCTGGGAGGCAGCAGTGGAGATGATTCTCCAGCCCAAGTTCACCCCCCAACCCCACCCCCATCTCCTCTCCTCCCATCCCCTGCCTCCTCTCCCCCCACCCCTGCCTCCCCACCCCCTTTTCCCTTAGTCACAAACTCCTGGAACAGCATCGGAATCTTCTCTGACAGTCCTGGCCAGGGGCTTGGAGCTTCACTCCTGGTTAAACGCATCTTGGGAAGTTTATTGAGGAGACCTGCCTTTGGGCCCTATGCCAAGCTTTAAATGAGATTTTTCTCAATGAAGGAAATTTAAACAGCGGAGGTCTTTATTTCTGTCCCATCTGAATTGGAATCAACACAGACAAGCGGATGCCTTCCTAACAAAGAGGAATTAATTCAGTGCTTTCTTCCCAGGTCTCTCCTTGTTACTTGCATTATGTTTGCAAAGGAAGCCTTTAGGAGCTGACCCACTATGTGACAAGGATCTTGGACTCTTGGCACTTCTAGGGACCTTAACTACTACTATCTTACCTACCAGGGTAAAGGTTTTCAAGAACTCTGATGAGTGGTTAGCCCCCATCAAACCCTGAAGACCCCTGATGGGCACTGCTTGAGTACAAGGACTTTTACCCCTTTTTATATTCTCAGCACTTAGCAAGTACATAGTAGCCTGGCACACAGTAGGCTCTTAATAATTGTTTGATGGATTGGTACATGGCAAGATTACTGAACTGGAAGTCAGAAGACCTGGATTCCAATTTTATGTTTGCTACTTTACCACATATGTAACTTTGGCCAAATCATCTCCCTTTTCTGGGTCTCAGTTTTCTGAGTTGGCTTCAATTATCTCTAAGGTCCCCTCAGGTTCTAACTATATCATTGTATGACCCATTAGCAGTTCTAAGGTACAGATAGTCAAGAAGGGATGAAACAAGAAAAATACAAGGAGAAGTCAACAAGAAAGAGGAGGAAAGGAAAAGGAATGATTAGTAAGTCCTATCCATTTCTGTGTCTGATCCTTTAGGAGCTGGTACTATCTCCTTCCTGAAATCAGTCCGTTACATTCCATGAGAAACTTACTCATCAGGAACTGTTCTCGTTTTTAGCTGTTGCTGTACAAAGCCTAACAGAGTATCTGCAGCTGTGTACACAGTAGACCAACAAAAAGCATTGGTTGAAGCATTTTAATTCCCATTTTGCAGGTAATGTTGTCATTCAATGATGGCCAACTCTTTGTGACCCCATTTGGGATTTTCTTGGCAAAGATACTGGAATGGTTTGTCATTTCCCTCTCCAACTCATTTTACAGAAAAGAAAACTGAGTCAAATAGAGTTAAGTGACTTGCTCAGGGTCACACAGCTAGTCTGAGGGTAGATTGAACTCGAGTCTTCCCAACTTCAGGGCCAACACTCTTTGACACCTTGCTGTCCTTTACAAGAAACTGTAGAGTATTTTCACAAAGCTTGAAAGCTTGTGTCTTAAGACATGGAAGTGATTGAGAAAACTGAAAATAAATAGATTAATTTTTAAAAAGCTTGTGAAGCCCTTTATATACATTATTTCATTGTAACTTCTCAACATCCTAGGTGCTACTAATATCTGTATTTTACAAACAGGGAAACTGAGCCTCAGAGAGATATATCATTTTCCCCAAGGGTCAGACTTGAACCCAAGTCTTCCTGACCCAAACTCCAAAGGTCTATCCACAGCACCATGATTTTATGCTGTGACTGGAAGCTGGACAGAGAAAGCCATAGACAAGAAAACAGAGACTCAGCCAGTGTAAGTGACTTGCCTAGGGTCATGAAGCTTGTAATTGACTGGAACAGGATTTGAACTTATATCTTCGCAGCTCCAAGTTCAGCTTTCTAGCCACTATACTGTGCTTTAATCTATGGCTGACCAGAGATGCAGATGAGAGAATGGGGGTATAAATAAAAAGAGTAACCTGCTCATTGCTCACACAGCTGGTACTGAAGGGCAAGATCTGAACTCATCTCCTGATACTGAGTTCCAGCAGGGTTCTTTCCAGTCTCTGATACTGTCTTGATTCCCCAAGGTCCCAGAGGGACCTAACCTCACTGACAGGAAATTCCTCTTTCTCCAGCCAGCCTCAGCTCCACCCTCCCCAGCTCCTGCCCCTAAAGCCCACATCCTCTCCAGCTCCCTCCTGGGAAATGGAAAACAGCTGATCCTCATCCTCCTCAATCAGCTTGCAGCTTTCCTGGAGCCAGTTTTATCTGGGAGCAGGCAGCCCTGGCATTCTTAGCAACAGCTCAGCAAACTCTCCTGTCCTCAGGAGCCCACAGCAGGAAGTGGAGAATGTGCCAACCCATGAACCAGGGGGTGGGAGGCTTGGCCTCTTAGGACCTTCTCCTTATGGGCAGACTATGGTTGGAATGTCAGACTGGACTGAGTAGCCCAGGGAGTGAGCACTGGGCTCACATGGGGCTCAACCATTACAGGCCTTCCCTGGTGAGAATCACAAGATCATAGATTAAAAAGCTGGAAGAGACTTTAGAGACGTCACCTAGTTCAACCCTTTCATTTCATAGAGGAAGAAATGGATTTCCAGAAAGGTGATGGGGGGAGGGAAGGAATAAACATTTATGAAGCACCTACTGCCTTCCAGGCACTGTGCTTGGTACTTTACAAATACTACCCTATTTGATACTCACAACAACCCAGGGAGGTAGATACAGTTATTATTCCCATTTTACAGATGAGGAAACTGAGGTAGAGAAAGTGGTAGATGACTTGCCTGAAGTCATACAGTCAACACTAGTGTCTAAGGTAGAATTTGAACTCAAGTCCTCCTAACTCCAAACCCAGTGCTCAAGCAAAGCACCACCAAGCGGCTTGGGTGAACAGCACCTTACTAACCTCTCTGGGCCATCTCTATAATAATAATGTAACTTTGGCCAAATCATCTCCCTTTTCTGGGTCTCAGTTTTCTGAGTTGGCTTCAATTATCTCTAAGGTCCCCTCAGGTTCTAACTATATCATTGTATGACCCATTAGCAGTTCTAAGGTACAGATAGTCAAGAAGGGATGAAACAAGAAAAATACAAGGAGAAGTCAACAAGAAAGAGGAGGAAAGGAAGAGTTTCTTCATCTCTATAATAAGGGGTTTGGACCAGCTGACTTGTAAGGTCTCTCCCAGATCTATATTTATGTTCTTATAATCTGTGATCATATTTAGTAATTTAGTTTACAAGGTATTTTTCCTGATGACTGTGAGGTAGGCAACACAATTAGTAACATTCCCATTTTTCTGGGGAGGAAACTGGAGATCAGAGTTGATTCGAGTGAGTCTGGCAAGTATAATGGCAGGATTTGAATCCAGTTCTCATGACTTGCTGGTAATGAATGAGACAGTATGATAGATAGAGGTCTGGATTTGGAATGTTTTCTTGCTACCATACCTTCTCTTTTCTTTTCTCTTTTCCCCTCTTATCTCATTTCCTCTAGAGAAAGGCAGCCCAGTGTAGTAGAAGTATCCTGGATTTGGAGTCTGAGAGGCTCTTCCAGTTGGAAGCTGTGTGACCCTGGTCAAGTCCTTTCCCCTCTCTGGGCGTCAAGGTTAAATGAGGAGTTTGACTAGATTGAGAGTTCTTAAGGATGAGTGTGTGTGTGTGTGATGGACTCCATTAGTCTTGAGAAGCCTGGAACCCCTTCTTAAAATCATAATTTTAAATTCACAAAATAAAATGTAAAGGATTACAAAGGAAACCAATTATACTGAAATATCATTATAAAGAATTTTTTTCTTTAATCTCCAAGGTTGTTGTTGTTCAGTTGTGTCCAACTCTTCCCAATCTCATTTGGGGTTTTCTTGGCAGAGATACTAGAGTGGTTTGCCATTTCCTTATCCAGTTCATTTTATAGATGAAGAAACTGAGGCAAACAGGGTGAAGTGACTTGCCCAGGGACACATAACTAGTGTCTGAGACCAGAAATGAATTCAGGAAAATGAATCTTCCTAATTCCCAGCCCTGAACTCTATCCACCTGAATACTTAACCCTTAATCTTCAAGGTGGTCCCTTCCCAGTCAAATTCCCAGAATCCTGTCTGAGAGATGGTCAGCAGAGGCTAGGGGGAAAGCAGCCTATTGAGAAAGAAGTCTGGGCATCCCCAGTGGGGTATCCACACTTGGAGAGCCCGGGAAAACACTGGCCATTGTCTCTGCCATGCCTTCAGCTCCACCCCATACAACCCTGACACCAAGGGAATCTAGCCACCTGCCTTTGAGTGGGCACTGCGTGGCCTGCTCTCTATTAAGGCTCCCAAAAAGCCCAACCACTATAAAGAGGGGAACGATTCCCTCCCCCTCCTTTCTTTTACTGCTTTCGTTTATTGCAGGACAAACCATGGCTGTTTACATTTGCATTTCTAGCACAATAAAAATAAAAGATATGCCTGACAATCTGTTTAAAAGCTTATGCTAGGCCTGAATTTGAGCTGTCGGGCTTACACCACTGCCAGTGCTCACCTTTTTCTCTGAGGCTTTCTGAGATAGTTAACTATCTCAGCCTGCTAAGGCTGGTAGGGAGGTCACAGACCTCCTCACCGTGGGCTGGGATAAGCCTCTGGAGGGCAGGAATTGGGTCTGTAGTTTGCTTCAGCAAGAGGCTACACCAGAAGCAGGATGCTGAAAGGCATTGCTCATGTCACCAACAAAGACATGTTATGGGGCTGAAGCACAAGTGTGCACAGATCTCATGTAGAGATGCTGTAGACTCTGGGATTCTGAGTGCCAGCCAGTCTCTAGTTACCCTGGCCACATGATCTAAGATCTGGGTGGATATGAAGGGGCTGGAAGGAAGGGAAGGGGTCAGCCAAAACAAGATGGCATTGAGACACTGTAAAAATGCTCTTGTCTCTGTCCCTTTCTCTATCACTTCTCTTTCTCTCTCCTCTCCTCTTCTCTTCTCTCTCTCTCTCCCTAATTCCCTCACTTTCTTTTTCTCTCTTTTTCTATCTTCCTCTCTCTATGTGTGTCTCTATCTCTCTCGACTCTGTCTGTCTCTCTCTCTCTCTTTCCCCTTAACTCCCTCTCTGTTTCTCTCTTTCTGTCTCTGTCTCTAGCTTTCTCAGCTGTCTGTCTCTTTCTCTCTCTGTCTCTGTGTCTCCCTCTCCCTCCGAACTCCCTCTCTGTCTCTCCACCCCCTTACTCCATCCTCCTTTCCCCCCTCCTTTCTTCCTTCCATACCATTAACACATAACCCACTCTCCCACCTCTTGGCTGTTTGTGGCCAGAACTTGGAACAGTCAGCTCAGCGCAGGGTCCTGCTCCTGGCCCTCTTAGCCTCTGTGTGACTGAGTGGGAAACCGGAGAGTTCCAGGCATCTTGAACCCTCTTTGCACATCAGCTAAGTTGTACATCCAGGGACCGGAAACTCCTGGTTTCTGTGGCCCTGAAAGAGGAGGCAGATGGGAATTTTCTTCTTATTTCTTTATTGTAGAGCAATCAGACCACAGGAACATCTTCCTGCTGATAACTGTCCAGAAAGTTGGGAATCTATATATAGTGATGGTTTCGGATCACCAGTGTAGATTGGGAAGGGGCTTCAGAGGTCAGCTAACCCAGACCCCCTCATTTTACAGAGGAGGAAACGAAGACCCAGAGAGCTCATGTAACTTGCACAAGGTCACAAAGATAGCAAGCTGCAAACTCTGCTTTCAAATCCAAGTCTTTGAACTATAGTACAAATTAAAAATAAAATACCTTATCATCGGAGGCTAAATTAATAAATAAATTATAAATAACATTATAAAATAAAAATAAATAAATCTCATCATTCCAAATTTGGGAAGAGAAAATGCTTACAGGCTTCACTTATAATCCCTGAAAATACTGGGATAGGGAAGAATTGTTCCCAGATCTCATCTAAACTCTCCATGACTTCAGAGACCAGATCTGGATTTGAGGCTAGGGGAAGGGGTGAGTCTGGGGAGGGGAGGGTCAGACAGGAGTACTAGTCTTCAAATGACAATAATCCTGCCCACCTGCCTTTCTCCATCTGTCTGAGAAAAACCAACAGGCTTTATGAAAAGTTGAAAAGTATCTCTGCACATAGCTCTACCCCCAAGCTATTGTGACTTGAAAATAGTCTGGGATTGACATTTTCCTGGTGATTAAAACCAACTTAATTGGGCATCCGGCTGGATGTGGTATTGATTGGCTCATGCATTTGTAATTAGGGTTCCAATGCCTATAGACACATCCCTCCAGCCTCCCCAGTATGCCGGCAGACAGCCCACCACACACTAGGCTGTTGTTTACTTGCAATCTATAATGAGCCTTCATTAGATTGTCACCCCGTGTGCTCTGGCATTCCATCTGCCTAACTTTACCAGGGTAACATGGCTTAGTGGGAGAAAGGACAAGCGGGGTAGCTGGGTTTCTTCCTCAGACTTGGCCAGCAGTTCTGCTTAGCCATGTGGGGACCATTCTAGCCTGTAGCCAAGAGTCCAGAAAAGGGCTATAAGCTGGAAAGGACTGCCTTGCTGCCTCTTGGAAATTTGAACCTCTTGTTTCCAGGCCCCCTCTGACCCAGGATAGGAGGAGAGCTAAAGCATCAACCAGTCTAGGTGAGTGGATTGCTTCTCTGGACATCAGGGTCCAGTGGCTGTTCAACTCATATTTGAAACCAGTACTTGTTTCTCCAGCCCCCAATGACAGCATCACTTTGGGAATCGTACAGTCATAGAATGTACATTTGAAATCAGCCTTGGCATGTAAGATATCAAAACTGGAAAGGACTGTAGAACAAAGACTGTCAGATCTGAGAGGCACCTTAGAACTGAGACTGTCAGAGTGGGGAGTGACCTAAGAACAGAATTTCAGAGCTGGAAGGGCCTCTTAAAACACAGGATGTCAGAGCTGGGAGGACCCTTAGAACACAGGATGTCAGAGCTGGGAGAGCCCTTAGAACACAGGATGTCAGAGCTGGGAGGGCCCTTAGAACACAGGATGCCAGAGCTGGGAGGGCCCTTAGAACACAGAATGTCAGAGCTGGGAGGGCCCTTAGAACACAGGATGTCAGAGCTGGGAGGGCCCTTAGAACACAGAATGTCAGAGCTGGGAGGGCCCTTAGAACACAGAATGTCAGAGCTGGGAGGGCCCTTAGAACACAGGATGCCAGAGCTGGGAGGGCCCTTAGAACACAGGATGCCAGAGCTGGGAGGGCCCTTAGAACACAGGATGTCAGAGCTGGGAGGGGCCTTAGAACACAGAATGTCAGAACTGCAAGAAACCTGAAGGATCATTGAGCCATAGACTTTTAGCCTCGGGAGGAACTTTAGAGGTAATCTACCTCAGCCTTCCGTTCCAGACAAGAATTTCTTCTTCAGAATCAAGGACCTAAAAAGACAAGGGATGTCAGTGATAATGGTGAAATAAGTTATATATGGATAAGGTCACATGTTGTGAATCCCTGCCCGGGTCTATAATCCTGTGTCCTTAACTTTTCATTCACTCATACATTAAGTGCCTACTATGCACAGAATACTGTGTTAGGTGCTGTGAGAGATGAGACATGCTCCCTTCTGTCACGGGAGTTATGGCCAGGAACTGGGTAGAAACATGGATAATAAGGATACATCTTAAGTATGTTAACTGTAATAAATCAGAAGGAGCTAGAAGACATGGCATTTATGCCATTGGACCTAAAGACATTCTCTCTGGCTGTCCCCTGCCCCTGGAAGGCTCTCCCTCCTCCTTGTGACTGCTGGTACTCCTGGCTTCCTTTAAGTCTCACTAAAATCCCACCTTCTACAAGAAGACTTTCCTAATCCCTCCTAATTCCAGTGCCTTCCCTCTGTTAATTATCTCCTATTTATCCTTTATAGAGTTTTCCTTATATATATTTGTTTTTATTGTAAGCTCCTTGAGGGCAGGGGATTTTTTTTTGTATCCTCAGAGCTTAGCACAGTGTCTGCCACATTGTGTGTGTGTGTGTGTGTGTGTGTGTGTGTGTGTGTGTGTGTGTGTGTGTAGTTAATTCATTGAATGACGAAGTTCAAATCCAGGATCAAGAGGAGAAAAAGAAAAGGCCAAGGAGAGAGCTCAGCTTGGTACTGAGAGCACAACATGGGATTTAGAGTGCAAAAGATCTGAATTCTACCTCTACACTTACTAGCTTCATGACCCTAAACAAATTACTTCTCTTTATCCATTTGGACTCAATGATCTTTCATCTCTAAATCTAGGAAGGAATGAAGAAAGGGAGAAAGGAAGGATGGGGGGAAGGAAGGAAGGAAGGAAGGAAGGAAGGAAGGAGGGAGGGAGGGAGGAAGTAAATCAGCACTTACTAACTACCTAAGAATTAAGTCCCACTGTGCTAAATGCTTTACACATATTATCACATTTGATGCTCACAACAATGCTGAAAGATGCTTTTGTTGTCTCCGTTTTACACTTGAGGAAACTGAAGCAGGAAGAAGTTAAGAGACTTGTCCAGGGTCTCAGAGTTTACCTCTTACTATTTCACTTTCATCCTACCCTTCTCTTAGATACACTTCTTTCCAAAATGCCTGTTATTGAAGGGATGGTGACAAGCAAGCACATTGATGCACGGCCTGATGTAGCCATGAGTTAGTCCATTCGTTCTGGAAAGCAAACTGGATCTGTGCCCCCAAAGTTCCCTTTGACCCAGTTATGATACCATTAGGCCTAACTCCAAAGTGTAACGATCAAAGAAAGCTGAGAAGGAGCCATCTGTAGAAAAATATTTATAGAAGCTCTTCTCCAAGTGGCCAAAACCTGAAAACTAAGAGGGTGCCCATGGATTAGGAAACAGCTAATAAATTGTGGTACATAAATGTGACAGATATTATGAGGCTGTAAGAAAGGATGAAATGGAGGAAGCTGGGAAGGCTTCTATGAATTGATACACACTGAAATAAGCAGAACTAAGGAAACAATTATATGATGACAATGATAGCCTTACAAAGAAAAATCAAATTACATCCGAAAGAGGAGAATTCCGACCAACGCAATGATAAACCCTGAGTCCAGAAGGCTATGTATAGAGAGCACACCCACCCACCTGCTGACAGAGAGGTGATGGATTTATTATGAGACACATATTTTTGGATATGGTGAGGTGGGAATTTGTTTTGCTGCATTATGTTTGTTTAATTACGAGGTGGGTTTTTTTTTTAATTTTTCGATGTTGGGGGAAGGGCAGCCAGAGAGAGAGGGGGACAATAAAAAATGTAAAATTAATGAATATATTTTTTAAAATTCCATCTCTGAAAAAACCACCAAGATCCCTGGATCTGATGAAACCATAGATCTGTTATTATGTGTGTTGTGGGACCCCTTCTGGCTCACCCCAATCACTAGTGTTTCTACAGCCATCTCAGTCCAGAAGGGAGCATCTCTCTCCACTAGGCCAGTGGGGTGTCACTAGGTTCAAAACCTAAGACCATCTGGCAAAAACCCCTCAAAACATCTGCCGGGAGCTTCCTTAATTGACAGATGGTCCCGACAAAGTCTCTCTGCTTTTGTCATCAAGGGCAGGTCATTCAAAGGCATTGGCTTTTCCAAAAGAAACTACAAGGCACCATGATATGGTTTAAAAAAAAAAAAGACCCCTCATCTCACCTAGTTCTACTTCTGCAATGAAGTTGCAAAAGTCCAGTCCTTTCTCCATGGGACAGACTTTCAGATACTTGAAGATAGCTATGATGCCCCATCTAATTAGGTAATTTCTTCTCCTGTTCCTTTAATTGAGCCTCCTGTAAGGTTAACTGGAGGCCTTTCAACATCCTGGTTACCCTGCTCAGAATCAACTGATTAAAAGTCAACAATCAACAAGTATTTCTCAAGCAACCACTGTTTATAGGACCCTGTACTGGAGATGGGCAGCTCAGGCCTGGCGTCAGGAAGAACTAAGTTCAAATCTGGTCTCAGACACTTACTCATGAAACACACATACTGAGATACTAGCTGTGTGACCCTGGGCAAGTCACTTTACCCTGTTTGCCTCAGTTTCCTCATCTGTCAAATGAGCTAGAGAAAGAAATGGCAAACCACTCCAGGATCTTTGCCAAGAAAACCCTAAAAATGGAGTCAGGAAGAGTCAGACAGAACCAGCCCAACAACAACAGTTCTGGAGATGTGAATACAGCTCATGTTAGGCTAAGTGTTGGGGATTTGAATGCAATATATGAGGCAATCCCTACTCACATGTAGCTTACATTGTAATGAAGGGACATGCATACAGAATAAATATAAAGAGGAGAATAAAAAGTAGTCAAATATCAAATAATTAGAGAGGTCACTAGTTTTATTAATCAATCAATACCTATCAATCAAAAAACTAGGAGGTACCTACTATGTGCCAGGCACTGTGTTAAGCACTAGGGATACAAAGGAAGGCAAAAGACAGTCCCCTGCCCTCAAGGAATTTACAATCTAAGGGAGAGACAGTTGGCAAACATATTCTATACAGGACAGAAAGGAAATAATTAACCAAGAGTAGGCACTAGAATTAGGAGGGGTTGGGAAAGCTTCCAACAGAAGATGAGATTTTAGTTGAGGCTTAAAGTCAGAAGGGGTGTAGCTGCGGCAAAAAAGGGAAAGCGTTCCAGGCATGGGGAGAGCCAGAGAAAATGCTCAGATCCAAGAGATGAAGGGTCATGGAATAGCCAGGAGGCTGGTGTCACTGAATTGAAGTCAGAGAATAAGGTGTAAGGACCTTAAAAAATGCTTTCCAGCTTATCAATGCTCTTCCTAAAATGAGTGATTTTCCCTCTCTGTGCCTCCATTTCTTCATCTGTAAAATGGTCAGCATAGCACTGTCCAAAGGAATATCATGAAGGCAGAATGAGGTAATTGGTATGAAAGCACTTCAGGACTTTAAAAAGGACCTACAAGTGTTATGGCATTATTATATCATTTCCAAGGAAATAGTCTTGCACCTGGTAGGGGTTGCTGTACTTTATGTGTTATAAAACTTGGAGGGGGCTCTCTTTGCCCTGGAATTCCCTAGGAGGCCCTCCCCAATGGAGGGGGCTACCCACAGCAGCTCTTAAGTCTGAGTCTACAGATGTCAGCCATCAGCAAGACGGACAGTTCCATTAGGCAGGCGCCCTCTCCGTGAGTGATTAAGGTGTCCCCACTTATACCATTCTCCACATATCATATCCCTGAGTTGACACTCCATCAAGGGCTGAGCAAGTACATGGTATTTCTCCTCCTTTTCAATTGTTTGGTGCCAGAGGGAAGGAGGAGTGGGTGGGAGGTATCAGGAGGCCCCTGGCCTGGGAGCCTCCAGAGTGGTGAGGTCAGAGCTTTGAAGAAAATGTCAGAGCTGGGAGGGCCCTTAGAACACAGGATGTCAGAGCTGGGAGGCCCCTTAGAACCTAGAGTGTCAGAGTTGGGAGAGGCCTTAGAACACAGAGGAGTTCTTAGAATATAGAATATCAGAACTGAAAAGAACTTTGGATCATGGAATAGTAAAGCTACAAAGAACCACACACACAAAAAAACTGTCTAATGTAACCCTCCATTGTTGAAGAAAACTGAAGTCAAAATGCTGTGTGTTATCAGACCAGAACTAGAACTCAGATCTCCTGATTCTCAGTCCCCTATCATTAGATGACATTTTTTCCAGAACTTGCCCCCAAAGGGCTGTGTGGCCTCAGGTGGGTCTGTGGTTGTCAGCCTCCTTGTCTGTATAATAAGGAAGTTTGACTAGGTGATCTCTAAGTGGCCTTCCAAGTTCTATTGAACTCTGAACTTGCAACTTGAATAGAAGTCTGTCTTCATCTGCATGAGCCCATGCTTCCTCATCCTCTCCCATCTATCTCTTCTAGCAAAGAAAGAGAGAGGGAAAAAGTCAGCCCAATTAACCCAACACATGAAGCAAATCTTAGAGTTATAGAGTTAGAGCTGGGAATCAGTTTCAGACCACTAGTGTTACAGGTGAGGAAACTCGGGCTCTGAGACATAAAGATTTTTGCAGGTTGGCCAAGCTAGTAAGTGTCTAAGTCAGTATTTGACTTCAAATTTCCCTGGTTGTAAATCCAGCAGTTTGTCTTCAATGTCATCTCTGAGGTCTAATGCTAACTCGCCTTGGGGCAGATCACTTAAAACTCCTGAGCCTCAGTTTCCTAGCCTGTAAAGTGAAGACATTAGATTAGATCTACCCTAAGCTCACTTCTAACTGGTTCTAAGATCCCAAATCAGACAGTTTCCCACACATATGTAGTACCTGCCTTATGGAAGAAATTTGTGTCTAATTAAGGGCTGGTCTGCAATTTAGAATCTTTTTTTTTTTTGGAAGTACTGCATTTATTCACAGGTCCCCTAATAATTATCCATATGGAAGCTTTAGCCTGTCCCATTTTTCCAACCTGTACCAGTTCACCATGACCATCACTCCTTAGAAGCCTGGCAGGATATTAGTGCCAGACAGTGCAGACATCCAATCAGGGTTAACCCTCCTGCCACACAGAGTTCCTGAGCTCAAGAGATCCACCAGAGACAGTCTCCTTAAGCCACAAGGATTACAAGCCTGTGCCACCCATGACTGGCCTAGAATTCAGCCTATGGATGGTCTCTGAAATGCTGTGATGAGCCTTAAATGTGATGTCACGTTCACCCCAGCTGCCATCTTCCCAGACCAGTTCTCCCCTTTCCCCACCCCCATCTCCTCTGTACCCCTCTCCACAGCTGTAGTTCAAACAGGAAGAGGCTATGGGTGTGACCCAGAGCTGGGCATGGCAGGGGGAGGGGGTGCCTTGTCCCCAGCATTCTGGGTTAGCCAAGATTCCCACAATCCCAGAGCCTGTGGAGAGCCGAGCCCCAGCTGTGTGCTGAGCAGGTGGGGTTAGATGAGCAGCTTCTCCACAAACAAAGCCCTTGTTCCTTTGCTGGAAAATGAAAAAGAAATGAGAACTGGGAACAGACCAATCCATTGCTCAGAGTTCTCCCCAAACAGAAGGTCATTCAGGACTCTCAGTGAGGCAGCCATTGGCTTTTAACCCTTTGTGAGAATTAGAAGCCTGAGCTTTTAGTTGATCACAACATAAAAATGCCCTGCCCTTCCTTCCCTCCCTCAATTACCCAAGATGGCTTTCTATTTCATATTTCTGCAATCTCATTCTATTCTCACAGAGTCCTAAACTTGGAAGACTTCTCAAAGTTCATGTAGTTCAATGTACCACCCCACTTGCACCCTCTGCAAGAATCCGAGACAATTCTGCACCACCTTCAGATGCCCCCTGAGCGTCACCTGTGCCCCTTTATCCCCCAATCTTTGTTCAAGTTGCACTTCCCACCTCCATGTCTTTGCTCAAGTTATTCTCTCTGCCTGACATACCTTCCCCCATCTCTTTGCCCATTGGAAATTTCCACCCATCTCATGAAACTCCGTTCCAATGCTAGCACTTCTAGAAAGTTTCCCCTGACATTTTTGGTAATAAATGTCCCGGGCATCTTATGTAGCACTTCTCATAGGATCATAGAAAGAAGGGACCTCAAAGGCCATTTACCCCAATCTGTTTAGGCTCATTGATTTTTGCCCAAGGTTACCCAACTGGTATCAGAGATGGACGTTGGAACTCAGGTTTTTCTTCTCCATAGCCAATTCCCTGAAGGAATTCCTCCACCTCTAATTTCCTTCTTATGCTCTATTGTGAACCTTAGCTATCTCTATGCCTGGTTTTTTTAAGACTGAATGGTCCATAAGAACAAGTATCTCTTATAAAGTCTATCTTCCCTCAGTATCTTTGCCAGGGTTCTCTACCTACAGGTGCCTAATAAATGCTTGCTCCGTTTTTATTCAATTTGGGAATGCCAATCTCCAGACCAGCTCTGGAAATCTCTCCACTGTCTCCTACACTGCTCAACCCACCATTCTCTTGTTCTCTTTGGAATGAGCACAGACTTTGGAGCCTGGAGATCTGGTTCTGAGTCTCAGCTCTGCTACTGGGTGTGACCTGGGCAAACCACTTCCCCATCTTGGCTTGTTTTCTCCTCTGAAAATGGGTGAGTTTAACTAATGGATGTCCAAGGTTCCTTCCATCATTAAATCCCATGATCCCATCTCACTCTCTCCCCTTCCATTTGATTTTCTCCCATTTTCTATTTTTTGGAGGGCAGGGGGAGGGTCTTGCCCTATATGGTATGAAAAGTTGCCTGGAGGGATTAGGAGGTGAAGAGATTCGTGCATTTTCATGTAGCTTGTATGTGAGAGAGTCAACGCTTGAATCTGGCCCTTCTAGACCCCAAGACAAGTCTCTACCTCGTACTGCCTCTTCAGTTGTCCTAATATGTCTGGGGAGAGGGGGAAGAAATCATTTTAGTCAATGGTGTCAAACATTCCATCGAGTTCCCCACCCACAGATTTGAGGGTTTGTTTTCCATTTCGGCCATTTCCAGGGACATCTGGGAAGGACTCAGAAATCAGAGACTTTCACGAGGAAGAGATATCAAGTGATGGACCATGCTATGAAGACAGAGGCTTTTTGATCCTTGTGGGGCTGCTTATCTCACACAGCTGGGGTGTGCTGTTTGGCATCAAACATGTGATTGTCAGATGACATTAAAAGGCTTGGGAAATTAGGGTGGCTGACTCTGCCTGGGAGGCAACAAGCTCATGATATTGTCATTAAACCTCTCCCGCCACGATCGTTCAGATTTTTTACCCTTTCTTCTTAAGTATGCAGAGCAGGGCTCCCCAAAGCTCTGCGACAGACAATAGAAACAGGAAGAAGAGCCCCCATCAGTGTTTCCTGGAACCAATCACTGCCAAAAATGATGCTCACGTTAGGAGTATTTCCAAAAAGCCAGATGGCCTCTTCCAGAATGGTGGCATGGTTCAAATCCAAGTTGATTTGAACCCATTAGTAGGAAAATATATCTGAGGACTGAGGTATGGGTAGGTTCTGTGCCCTGAATCTAAATGGGACTGTTTCAACAGAGAGTAGCCAATTGGCAGCTCTACTCATCATAGAACTCTGGAAATTAGAACTGGAAGAGATATTAGGGTTCATCTAGTTTAGCTTCCTCATTTTTCAGTTGAGAAAATTGTGGTCCAGAAGGGGAAAGTGACTTGTCCCAGATCACATGGTATCCCAACCCACTGTTGCTTTTGTTTTTCCATAGGAACATACAAGCTCCAAAGGTCTTTTCTTACAAGCACATTTTATCAAATCAAGGGCAGGTATTGTGATTTTAGGAAAAGAGATAGAAAAGATAGAGGAAGCAATACATCTGGGTCACTCTCATCTGAAAGATAAGGATATGATGCCTCTAAAAGGGGCAGCATACACTGAATCCCTATATTGGGTGGGATAGTTCTCAGGAACTTCAGCAGGAAGTAGGGGAGTCAGTGACTCTGGTGAAGGCATCCTCCTGCCTGCCCTAGCACTCTGGTAAGTCAAGGCTATCAGTCATTCTTCTTTTTCTAAGTAGGATAACCAGGCTATCCTACACAGCAGATTAGGAAACTGTCCTGCCATATACAAGAAAACTAGACAATTTAGAGCAAAGGGGAGATGGAGTCCCTCTGATTGGCTTCCCAACCCTGAAATAACAATGAGGAGGGCTTCAAAGAAGTAAAGTTGAATGCGAGATGACAATGCAAGCTTCCAACATGGAAGATTCCAGATGATATAGAAGTTTCCAGAGAAGGAGTGGGGTGTGAAAAGAGAGAAAGGGCATCTTAAAAGTGGAGAGGATCTGTCAAATAGCATTAGACAAAGGGAACAGAGGTCTTTCTTGGCTAGCTCACACAGGTAGAAATGGGAAACCAGGTCTTCTGTCTCAAATTCAATGCTATACTATACATACTATATATGTGCTTGGTGGGGGAAATGTTCAGCCCGAAGATGGAAGGATGCTATCTTAAGGCCATGTGATGGTGTTGGTAGTATTCAGTCCAACTCTTCATGGTCCCATTTTGGGGTTTTCTTGGCAAAGATACTGGAGTGATTTGTCATTTCCTACTCCAGCTCATTTTATAGATGAGGAAACTGAGGCAAACAGGGTTAAGCAACTTGCCCAAGGTCACACAGCTAGTAAGTGTCTGAGATTGGATTTGAACTCGGTAAGATGAGTCTTCCTGACTTCAGCCCTGGCGTTCTATCCACTATGGAGCCCCCTAGTTTCCCTGTTTGTGGTACATCCAGTCCTGGACATAGAGGCTGAAGAGGTAGAGTCACATTTTCATTCTACCACTTATTAATTGTGAGACATTGAGTAAATTGTTTGAACTCTTTGGTCCTTATTTGTAAAATTATGGGGTAGATGGTCTCAGAGGTATCTTTCAGTATTAAACATATGATCCTAGGATCTGATTTGAGTTTGG
The DNA here is from genome assembly GCA_028658325.1 of Potorous gilbertii. Lineage (NCBI taxonomy): Eukaryota > Metazoa > Chordata > Mammalia > Diprotodontia > Potoroidae > Potorous > Potorous gilbertii. The sequence goes on from CM053771.1 coordinate 41,183,863, forward strand.
GATGCAATGGCCCCTTTTCAGTTTGGGTGAGGTGAGATTTTCCAAGAATCTGATACTTAATTAACTCTCTGCTTGCTTTCATTGTATGCTTAATTGAGTCTAGGTCTCTGACTGCAAATCTTTGACTCCAGAGCCCTAACTAGTAATTGTGCCAATCAAAGAAGCTCATTTGCCTGGGTTGGTGGGGAAAGGTGGGAACAGGTCCCAAGGCACCATGGGGTTGCTTCAGAGAAAGAGGCAGAGAGGTAAGGCTGGGGTAGGGGATGGGGAACACCTGGGATGCAGTCCTGGTTGGGGGAAAAGCACCATCTAATAGCTTCCTATTTTAACTATTCTTGGTTACTTACTACTCAGCTGAGTTGTTTCTAGCTAGGTATCACAGTGAATGGAGTGTACCAGACCTGGAGTCAGGACCTGAGTTCAAATTCCCCCTCCCCAAACACTAAATGTATGACCATGAACTAGTCACTTCACCTCCACCTGCCTCAGTTTCCTTATGGAGAAAATAATAGCACCTACCTCCTAGAGTTGTTGTAAGGAAAAAATTACATAATATTTTTAAAGTGCTTTGTAAACCTTAAAGAAATGTGTGAATGCTAGCTACAAAAGGCATACAAGCACTTTCCTATGCCTTCTAATAGCTGTACCCTAGGCTAAAGCCCCAATCACTCTGCCCCATTTACAACTCTGACCACTTCTGTGGGTAGAAGAAAACTAGAGTTCTCAATCATTCCCCTTATAGGCTTTCACAGGTGGAAAGGACCTTGGAAAGTTACTCCAACTTAAGCCCTTATACGAGAATCTTTTCTCTTCTGACAGGGACAGCCCCTTTCCACTTATATCAAATGTTATATTTAGCTCATTCACTAAGCCTAGTGACTGTCCTGAAATTTATAATATCAGTGTTCAAATCCCAAAGTTTTCCCTAAGTCAAAGATAGGTATAGGACCCAGAATTCTGAGGCCTCATTGGTTTGTCTTCCTGACTGTCTGCCTGCTTATCTGGCTACTTGTTTGTTCATTTACTTTCGTTAAAAACTTAGAATCATGATCATGAATTTGGAGCAGAAAGGGAAACTTTTTTCTAGGCTTTTCTGAGGCCCAAGTAGTGATGTGATGTGCCTACACTGAAAGTAAAGGATAAGGCTGGGGTTCGGACTCCTGTCCTCTGAGTTCTCTTTGCCCTGTCACTCTTAACAAGTCAATAAAAATATACAACCCCAAAATAGGCAGAAAATGGGTAAGATCTTACTCCAAACCTTCAGTCTTTCACAAGGCAAACCCAAAGGAATGAACATTCAGCCCTCCCCAGCATTAGCACCTCCCACCTCCTCCATCATTTTCTTCTTTTTGTTAAAAGCTGCAGTTAGCATGCACACAGTTTTGATCTCTCTGCTTTCCATCTGCCTCACTTCACAGAGGATTTCTCGTATTTTGTCCTATGTTTTATATTTATCTTTTTTATGGTGCCATAACATTCCATTATGTTAATACACCATAATTTATTTACCCTTTCTCCAAATATTGGACATAGATGTTATTTCCACTTTTTCACTTTTACAAATAGAGCAACTAGAACTTCTTTTATGGTGATGGCTCCTTATTTCTAATCTGGAAAGCAATTTCCTAAGTGCTTTCTGAGTTTCTTAGGCATGGTAAAGCCTCAGAAGAAAACAACTGGCCCGGAGACTCTAGGAAACCAGAATGACTAATACCCTAACATCGTTCCTGCCCTTCCAACTAATCCAAAGAAAGGAGCGATAATTTATCGCCTACATCATCCCCACCCTAATAACCTAAGACTGTTTGTGAACCAGAGGGAACCTGACGAATTCTCATCTTTCCATTGTGATTTTCATTCAGGATCTGTCATAGACAGGAAGTTTTCAGATGTATATGACACTGAAGATTTATATTTGCTCGGGTTCAGAGCATTCTTTCAAACTTTCCATTAGCTTCGAGTCTTAAAAATGTAACTTCTAAGTTTTAGGAAATTTTTTCCCACTTCTTTCTAGGAAGTGATCTTTCTTTGCACACAGTAGGTTCTCAGTCAATATTCACTGGGTTTTTTTTTTTTTTACCAGAGGACAGAACCAGGAGCAGATGGTTGAAGCTTGTTGTTTTCGCTAGTCATTTTTCAGTTGTATTTGACTCCCTGTGACCCCATTTGAGGTTTTCTCAGCAGAGATATTGGAGTGTTATGCCATTTCCTTCTCTAGCTCACTTTACAGATAAGGAAACTGAGGCAAACAAGGTTCAGTGACTTACCCAGGGTCATACAGCTAGTAAGTGTCTGGGACTAGCTTTGAACTCTGGTCTTCCTGACTCCAGGCCTGGCTGCACCCAGGTATGATGTAGTAAGGAGTGATTTCATGTATGGTTAGCTTGAATTCTGTGATTCTGAGTTGATTCTCCACTTCTGTATTATATTGTATTATATATTGTGGTAACATAGCTAGGTGACATAGCAGATAGTACCAATATCTTTGTTAAGGAAAACCCAACAGGATCATGAAGAGGCAGACACAACTGAACAGCAACATTCTGTTACTTCTCCCATTTTACAGATGAAAAAACTGAAACAGAGAAGTTGAAAGACTTGCTCATAATAGTACAATTAATAAATTCCAGAGTAGGGTTTGAACTCAGGTTTTGTTGATTCTATATCCTGCACATATCTATCCACTATGATACATCACCACTCATGAAGAAGTAGCAGGACTGCCATGAACCCACTGCCATCTTCTGTCCAGTATTCTCTCCATAGTCTGAATCACTTGGAGGTGACTTCTGCTTGCCCTCTGCTACCTGGTGAGGATGAGTTGGAGCCCAAGTTAATACCAAGGTTATCTCTTTACCCAGAACTCAGCACCTTGGGAGGACCAAGTGCTAAGTTCAACATTCAGGATGAGGACAATGATGACAGTAGGTGTTCAGAATGTGTTTGGATCATAAAAAAGGTAATTTGTCTTTATGATCTAAGTAATAAAGCCACACACCAGGCAGGGGTCAGATTTCAGCTTGAATAACTATATTATGCTTGGATGCCCACGATCATTTCATTTTTAATGAGCTGTTTCTATGAATGAGACAATACCAAGAACCCATCAGACATAGCCACAGCTCTAGAGGGACATTTGAATGTAGTCCCCTTTATGTGGCCCAAGTGCTCAACTCGTCTTCTCTGGCACTACTCTTTTGGGATGGAAGTTCTTGACTCATGCCTCTACTCAACGACCTTTGCATCAACAAGGACAGAACTTCTTTAGGTAGGACTTTGGTGATACAAAGAAATCCATCAATCAATCAATCAACATTTATTAAGCTCCTACTAGGTAGTGCTAGATACTGTGCTAAGAAAGAAAACTGTACCTGGCCATCCCTGGGTGGGTTTCTGCTATGACAGAGGGCACTGGTTCTATTTGTCATTGTTTGAAACTTTTTTAAATATTACATTGATCTTTTAAAAAATCACTCTCATTTTCCAATACCCCACTCCAGAAAGAAAAAAAAAGAACCCTCCCTTATACTAGGGTAGAACATTTAAGCAAAAGTAGCAGACATGTTGACCATGTTGCCAGTGTATGCCTCCTTCTGTCCCCTCATTGCACTTTTAATCAACCAAGTAAAAGGGGATGTGTTTCATCAATTCAAGCCCCAGTAAGTCTTTTCCTTGATCTAAGTTCCAATCACTTCCAACGTTGATTTTCTCTATGTTGTTGTGGAGATATGTATTGTTCTCTTGTCATTTTGTTTTGTTACCTTCCCGTCTTCTCAACTTTCTCAGAATTCCTCAGCAAATATTACGTTTCTTACGATACCATAGCTGTTTGTTGCAGTCACATATGTCCCGGTTTGTTCAGTCATTCCTTGGTGCATAGACAGTTACTTGCTATCCAATGCATTGCTGTCAAAACAGACTTTCATAGAGTATGAGGCAGCCCAGTGGCTAGAGTGCTCTATCTGCAATTAGGAAGAGCTGAGTTCAAATTTGGCCACCAATACTTACTAGCTTGTGATCCTGAACAAGTCACATAGCCTCTGCCTGCCTCAGTTTCCTCATCTATAAAAGATGGTATAATATTAATATTCACCTCTCAAGATTATTGTGAGGATGAGAGGAGATGAGATTTGTAAGATACTTTGCGCATTTTAAAGGACTATAAAAATGCCAACTGTTACTATTGGAGTCATTATTGGAATCTTTTCTTCTCTCTCTGACCCCCTTGAAATGCATTTTCTAGTTGGGGGATCTCTTGATCAAATAGTAGCTTTTCTTGAATAATTCCGAATTACTTTTCCAGAACAGAGAGTCAAATTCACAGACCTGCCAAGAATATACCAGCGTGACTTCCCACAGTCCCCACCCCAACCCCCAATGTTGGATATTTCCATTTCTGGCCATTTCTGCCCATTTGCTGATTGTGAGGTGAAACCTCAGAGTTGCCTAATTTGCATGGTCTTTTTTTTTATTAGAGATTTAATATATATTTTCATAGGGTTATTGATCATTTTGGCATCAGCCTTCCAGCAACTCAGCCTCAGGGGAGCATCTGGAAGCAGCTCCCCAGGAGGTAAGCCTCAGGGAGCTCTAGACCACAGAGTCTCATTGTTTGACAGCTCTGTGAGATTTTGGAAAAAGGAATTCATTCAGCTTTGTAGATGGGGAGAAAGGAGAGACATGGTTCACAGATTTAGGACCTTAATGATCATTTAACCCAAAGGTTCTGAACTTGTTTTGTATGATGGATATATCATCCGATAAAACCTATGGACCCCTTCTTGCAATATTTTTCTAAGTCATAATTGAGGAAAAAACTAAATTTTAGTTACAAGTTAGCAGAAATAAAGAAGCAATTTTCCCCTATCCAAATTCATGTGCCTCCTGAAATCTATCTAGTCATTTACTAAATGTCTACTATGTGCCAGACACTGTGTTAAGTGCTGGGGATACAAAGAAAGGCAAAAGAAAGTTCCTACCCTCAAGGAGCTCACAATCTAATGGGAGAGACAACATGCAAACAACTACATACAAACAAGCAATTGACAGGAGAAATTGTGAATGATCAACAGAGGGAGGGCACTGGACTCAAGGGGGAATTGAGAAAGGCTTCCTGTAGAAGGTAGCCCCTTGACCCCAAGTTAAGACCCCTGTTATAAGGTGCCTCATTTTACAAATGAGGAAACAGAGGCCCAGAAAGATGAAGCAAGGTTCCTAGAATCACATAGCTAGTAAGTATCAGAGGTCAAATTTGCACCCAGATGAATCCTCCTTCACAACAAATCATAATAATCATTTTTCTATTGATTTCCAAGGTAAGAAGAGTACTCTCTGCATATTACCCTGTGAAGAAGAAAGCATATATATATATATATGTATAATGCCAATTTTACAGATTAGAAAATTGAAGCTCTGAGAAATCAAAGATGCAGAACTGAAAGGGACCTCAGAGACCATGTATTTCCACCCTTGATTTTACAGGTGAGGAAACTGAGACCCAGGTAGGGGAACTGTCTTGTCCAAGATCAAACACATCCAAGCGTGAGGATTTGAACCCAGGGACTCACACTATTGTGCTGCATCCCCTATGAGGTAACTTTCTCAAGGTCAGACCACCAATAATATCAGTGCCAGGACTGGAGCCAATGTGCCTCCACTGGACCACATGGGCTGTTCATTTTTTCTTCCTGACTTAAGTGGATGAGCCTAGAATTCTAGTTTCATACCCTGGATTTATTGTATCTCTTAGCTTTTTCATAGAAGGAAGTAGATGGAGTTAAATTGTAGGATGAATCCACAGTGCCATCCCCTAGGAAGGAGAGAGTGAGGTTGGTGACTTTACACAGCCCTCCTTCCCTCCAATTCAGCTCACTTGCATGTCATGACATCACCTCCCTGATGTCATGGTCTTCTTCAAGAACGAAGGACAAACAGCGACACAGCAACTATAAATGACTTATCCAGGGTCACATAGTGAGGATGTAACAGAGTCTAGACTTGCACCCAGGTCTTCTTGATTCTAAGACCAGCCCTCTCTGCATTATAACCCACTAATATCACCATGACCATCATCAGCACCACACCATCATTCTCCATATACTCCAGCCTTCCAATGACCCTGTAAGTTTTCTTCCTTGCTACTGCTCTCAATTCTTCCATGCTTATCTACTATTCTATATGACTGCCTATTAAGTCCTACCATCAGTTTGTTATAGGGATTATGTCAATCTAACCTGTTGGAGAACCATAGGATCAGAAGCTCATAGATTTAGAGCAGGGAAAAACGTTAGAGATCATCAGGTCCAACACCATCGCTTTAAGATGACAAACTGAGTCAGGGTGAGGTTAAATGACTTACACAGGATCACATGGCTAGCAGGATTTGTACTCAGATCTTCCTGATTCAGAAACCAGTGCTCTATCCATTATGCTCCATTAACATCAAGAGGATACCAATAATTTTATTTTCCAATAATCCCCTATTAGTACTATTGCTACTAGTAAGGTAAATAGTAAAAGCCTCATTATCTCCATTATTCCCAGATAAGGAAACTGAGGTTCAATAAAATTAAATGACTCATCCACTAGTCACAAAGTTGGCATATGCCCAACCAGGGCAGGGCTTCCTTTGGACTACAAGGTTAGCATCCTTCTCATGACACGTGCCTCCCACTAAGGAAAAATAGGAATAGCCGATATTTATATAGAGCTGTAAGATGTGCAAAGTTATTTACATAAATTATCTCACTGGTTCATTGAATTGGAAGTATGTGTTCAAATACAGGGAATCCCCAAAGCTCAAATTGGTCAATCAACAAAGCAAAGGGGGATTCTTTCCCCCAGTTTGGAAGTTTCCAATGTGAGGCAGGGGCTGTATATTTCATGAGTAAATCTGTCTTGTTGAGCCTATGTTGAGCCATATGTGTTGCAAATTCCTGGGAACAAAAAGTCAAGTCTATCTCCAGAGAGAGCTGCAGGCAAAGGTTTCTCAGGCCAGGGGCAAATTTGGTTGTGGAAAGAAAAGGAGAGATGGCACAGAGGACAGTCTGCCTCTTAGGTGCAGTCATGTCAAGAAAGTGGGCAGCCAGCACATATGGCCTCAGCCTCCGAAGCTGTGGAAAGAGGGAGTAGAGGAGATGTACCCTGGAAAACAATAGGGGAAGGCAGACCCTCGGAGAGACCCTGAGGACTGACATCACATGGTGCAGGGCTAGCAGAGCTACTGAAGGTGTGGGACAGCAGGCTGGAGGACCACCACAGGAGGATCACCACAGCATAGCATGGCCCTTGGATGCTGGTGACCTTGAAAAAGCCTGATCATTTGTAAAACAGTCCCATGGGATGCCTTTGTAGGCTATGTCGACAAGTGATCGGTTGAAGCCTACAATCTGTCTGATTATGAGAGGCAGAGTTTGTGGAGGTTCAGGTGGGATCCTTTTAGGGATGGGAGATAGCAGGTGATGGCTGGTCTTTCCCCTCCCCCCTCCCATTTAGAGTGATTGCTGGCACTGTGAATGAACTCCTCTTAAGAATTTTGATGGTCCTCCAGTCATCTGCTTCCAACTTGCTGAACTGATTATGATTTTAAAAGAGGGCAACATTCTGTATACTGTACCCTGCCTTATTATCTGTCTCCCTGCTGCACTGCAGTTATTTTTATCTGTTGTATATTGTTCTCAGGAGAATTCTTCTGCCCAGGCCTGCTGATAAGGACTGCTGCTAAATGAATTTGCACTTTGCTTGAAGGTTAAATGGCTGTCTTTTACAAGTTTGTGAATAGCCTCTGCTTCTTGCCTGGCCCCTACTTAAAAGGCTAACTGATGTCTTTCACCTTGAGAGGCAGAGTGGGTAAGGAGAGAAGGGGGGAGATGGCCTCAGAACCAGGAAGACCTTGGGTTCTACTCCTGTGTCTGACACATACTAGCTGTGCAGCCATGGGCAAGTCATAGTCCATAGACCCAGAGTTAGAAGGAATGATAGAGTTTGTCTAGGGCTAGGCCATCCCTCTCACATTATAGATAATGAAGCGGGGAAAGGGGAAGCAAATAACATTTATATAGTGCCTCCTATGTACCAGCACTGTGATAAGTGCTTTACAAATATTATCTCATTTAATTCTCATAACAATTCTGAGAGGTAGGTGCTGTTATTATGCCCATTTTACATTTGAGGAAACTGAGTCAGCACAGGTAATGTGACATCCCCAGGGTTATACAACTAGTAGATATTTGAGTCCACATTTGAACTCAGGTGTTTCTGACTCCAAACCTAATGCTCCATCTACTGTACCACCTAGCTAAGGAAACTGAGGCTCAGAGAAGAGATAGAGAAGCAAGAAAGAATGTACACAGAGTTCACAGAGGTAGAGCTAGGAAAGACCTCAGAAGCCTTCTAGACCAATCCTTTGATTTATAGATGAGGAAACTGAGATACAAAGAGGGAATGACTTGCTCAAACCACAAAGGGAGTAAGTGCAGAGGAAGGATTTGAATCCAAGTTCTCTAACTCCAGAGTCAGACTTCCCATTGGACCAGGCTGTATCTCCCACTGAATGACTTAGACAGCCAAGAATACAAGAACCATAATTTGAACTCAGGACCCCTAACTCCAGGCTCAGCACTAGTTCCAAGTTAGGTCCCAGGCAATTCTCTCCAAGTCACATAAGAGTAAATGGGAGTTTCTACACTGGAATTTCCCTCACTGATGAAACATAGGTCCAACACATACACACACAAATACAAATATACACACCTCATCGTGTCAAATGTTGTCAAGTGTGGCACTGTTATATGATGTCACCGAGAGTCTGATGAAATCACTGACAGACTCACTTCATAGGACCTGGGTTCCAATCTTCAGCTTCCATTTACTCATATTTAAAATAAGGAATCCTGAGTAGATGGCCTCTAAGGTCCTTCCTAGCCTTTAATATACCATCCTACCATCTTCAATCACTCTAATACTTAGAGCCTTGTTTCCTTCCCCTGTTAAATGAGGGGTTTGGAGCTCCCTTCCAATTTTGAGCCTAGGATATTGTAATCATGAGCCACTTCTCCATGCGCCTCAGTTTCTTCATCTGTAAAATGGGTAGCTAGGTGGCACAATGGATAGAGTGCCAGGCCTGAAGTCAGGAAGACTCTCCCTGTGTTTAAATCCAGCCTCAAGACACTTACTAGCTGTATGACCTTAGGCAAGTCACTGCACTCTGTTTGCCTCAGTTTCCTCATCTGTAAAATGAGCTGGAGAAGAAAACAGGGAATAATTTCAGTATCTTTGCCAAGAAAATACAGTTAGACTTGACTGAAAAACAAACGACTGAATAGCAACAAAAAAGGATGGTGGTTTCTGACTAGATAAATTCTAAGCTTGATTTTAGAAGCTGACACTCCTACCTATAGAATCTGTGATTTCACTAGGGCAGGCATGTTCTCATTTGCAGGGCCCAAACCCTAGGTATCTTTGTACATTGCCCTCATGAGCTCTTGTGTCTGTAAGCATTCCTGAGCTACTGTCCAGGCTTCTGATGCTGAGAGCCTCCTCCAGTGGATTTAGGCTCCATCTGTAGACAACAGAAATACAGTTCTCTTGCCAATCCCATACTTGAAATTTGTCTAGTTTGTTAGAACCTATGAAAACCCATTCTTCTCTTTACAGGGCTTTGGGGAGCATGGGGCTATTTCCAACCCATAAAGAGGCATCAGAAGAAGACGTTAGCCAGGGATGATCAGCCAAAGATAGATAGATACATATATACATGCATACATACATACATAAAAAGATTCATAGATATATATAGATATATAGATATAGATATACATAGTAGAAAATCAGTCTCAGAGGCAATTAGCTGGCACAGTGGCTAAAGCACCTGGAGTCAGGAGGACCTGAGTTGAAATCTGACCCCAGATACTTTCTAGTTATGTGACCCTGGCAAGTCACTTAATCCCAATTGCCTTCAGGAAAGAAAGGAGGAAGGAAGGAAGGAAGGAAGGAAGGAAGGAAGGAAGGAAGGAAGGAAGGAAGGAAGGAAGGAAGGAAGAAAGGAAGGAAGGAAGGAAGGGAAAGGGAAGGAGGGAGGAAGGAAAGAAGGAAAGAGAGAGAAAGAAGGAAGAGGGAGGGAGGGAGAAAGAAAAAGAAAAAAGAAAGGAAGGAAGGAAGAAAGAAAGAAAGAAAGAAAGAAAGAAAGAAAGAAAGAAAGAAAGAAAAATAATATTATTGTGCTATAAGAAATGATGAACAGGAGGACTTCAGAGAAGCCTGGAAGGACTTATATGAACTGAGGCTGAGTGAAAGGAGCAGAACCAGGAAACATTGTACAAAGTAACAGCCACAGTGTTCAAGGACTGTTTCTGATAGACTAAACCCTTCACAGCAATGCAAGGACCTAAAACATTTCCAGAGGACTCTTGAGGCAAAATGCCATCTGCATCCAAAGAAAGAACTATGGAATCAGAACACAGAATGAAGCAAACTATTTTCTCTTATGTTATGTTTTGGTTTGGTTTGGTTTTTCTCATAGTTTCTCCCATTCATTTTAAGTTTTCGATGCAACATGGCTAACGTGAAAATGTGTTTAATAAGAATGTATGCGTTGAACTGAAAACAAACAAACAAACAAAAAGAACAGGATAGAGTCTCTAAAAGAACCCAGGATAGCAGTTTTCAAGCTAGAAGGTGTATTTAGAGTCATTGCAGTCCAATTTCCCCATCCATATTTCAATGAGGAAACTGAGGCACAGTAGAAAAAGTAATTTGTAACAAGACATAAAGTTCAATTCAACTCAAAATAACAGACGTGGGCTAGATGAAAACTATGTGCACAGCTTTATGCCAAGCCTTGGGGACACAAGAACAAAGTGAAATATCAAGAGTTATACTGGAGAATATCACCGAAACCCAGAAAAGTAAGCACAAAATAAAGTCAAGGCTCTCCTAAATCCAAGTCTTGTGATTCTGTGCCTTGACTCGTATATGATGGGTTCTATTCTAGTGGGGTTCTACACTAACTTCCCTATACCAGTGTCTTTCATTTGGTCCCCTTGTTCAATTAGTCAATCAATCAATCCACAAGCATTTATTAAGTGTCTATCACCATGCTAGGTGCTAGAAAGACAAAAAAAAAAGGCATTCCTGCCCTCAAGGACTTTACAGTCTAACAACATGACCATAATTAAGAACAAAATGCACATAAGGTAAACTAAACACACAATATTGTTAGGGAAGCAGGGGATGGGGGTGGGGTGGCCAGTCCCTGCAGCTGGGGTAGTCAGAATATTTCATTTAGGAGTTCTGGACTGAGCTGAGCTTTTAAGAAAGACAGGAATTCTAAGAGATGGAGAGAAAGAAGGTGAACATTCCAGGCAGGGGGTCAATACACCCTGAAATTGTCAGGTATATTGGAGGAGATTTTTATTCAGGTATGGGTTGGAGTAAGTGATCTCCAAGATCCCTTCTAACTCTATAATTCTACTTTGTCTACATGTAATTCTCTATGCCAGTACTAAGTACGCTGAAGATGGAGGCTATTAGATGGTCTGGAAGAATTTTAAGGATGAGGCAAAGCTCAAGGATACTCTATCATCTCTATGTCTATATCATCAATCAGTCCTTTCAGTTGAATTAATTCAGCTAATATGACAATCCTATGCATTTACCTCAAGCTGCTTAGGGGACAGAAAGTCAACAGGGCAGGTCCCCTCAATCTCATTGATCGTCTGTTGTGTGTCATGGCAAGCGATCAGTTCTGGTAATTACTTTTTTTGCAAAGCTATAGGCCAAATACAGTTTGACTAAGTGTGATTTGATGATGGTAGTCTTAGCTCTGGAGTCAAAGCAGTTTGGTTCAAATCTAGGCTCTGTCACTTACTACCTCTGTGAACCCAATCAGAAGAGAGTGGTTCCCCCTCAAAAGAGCTCTTCAGTAAAAGGCTACATATCATACTTGTTGGGTAAGATGCAAAAGCTGGGTTGGATGGGGTGGCCAATGAGGCCCTTTCAAGAAATGTCACTTTACTGGTGTAGATCTCAGTCTTCTCTGTTAAGAGCACTAAAGAATTTCTAAGACCACTTCCATCTCAGACACCCATGACTTGCCTAAGTTCCGGGGCAGAACATGGCCCTGGGTCCTGTGGACTCAGGATGTTGGGTCTCAGTCAAAGGCCTTGCAATGGAAATTACCAAATTCCTGGCTGGAAGGGAAGGAGCTGACTGTGTTAATGCAGAAAAGAACCTGTTCTTTCTATCCCCCCTCCCCTAAAATGTGCAAACTGCTACTGTCCAAGCTGTTCAGCTGAGAGATGGATTTTCCAATAAGAAACCATATGATGGCATATTTACTTCTCATTTAGCTGACAAGGAACACGTTCATCATTGGAAAGTTACTCTAAGTAATGTCAGATGACTAATGCTGTGATTTATGTCTGTAGAAGCTTGGTTCAACATCTGTATGAGTTATACTGAGTCTAAGCTATAAAACTGGACACAAATGGGTCAGATAAGCCCTGCTGGAGAAACTTGAATAATCTTCAGTATTTTAAGTCATATTCAAATGAAGAAAGGAAGAGGGAACCTACAGGAACATTTCCCATGCCCTCTGCCTCATCCTGTCACCACTACCACCATGTTTGGTATTTGTTCTAAATGAAGCAGTGGAAAATGGATTTGGAGTCCAAAGATCTGGATTCAAATCTTGACTTTACTCTGTAAACATAGGCAAAAAATAATACACACAGATCTAACTTTAAAGTTTGCAAAGCCCTTTGCCTATATTCTCATATCTAAACATTACAACACAACCCTAGGAGTTGTGCTTCTCTCTGGTCCTCTATGACCTCATCTGTAAAATGAGGTTTTTGGACTAGAAGACCTCTGAGGTCCCTTTCAGCTTCCTGGACCCATTTTTATAGGTGGGGAAACTGAGACATGGAGAGATTAAGAAATTTGCCCATGATCTCACATCCAAGGGACTTGAACCTAGTTCTTCCTGACACCAAGCCAAGAACTCTTGTCAACTACAAGATGGTGTCATTCACTTGGCCTCTCTGGACCTCAGTTTCCTCACCTGTAAGATGAAAACGATGAACACATTGGCCTCTAAGTTCCCTTCAGGCTCCAAAGCTATGACTCTAGGTCATAGTCCTCTCCTCTGGTTCTTAGGTAGTTCTTCATCTGTAAGATGAGGAGATTGGACTATGTGGTCTTCAAGCAGATGGTAGATATCCACTTGGTTGTATTACCACATTGTTATCATTCAGCTGTTCCAGTTTTGTCTGACTCTGTAACCCCATTTGGTGTTTTCTTGTAAAGACACTGGAGTGATTTGCCATTTCCTGCTCTAGCTCATTTTACAGATGAGGAAACTGAGGCAAACTGAATTAGGTGACATGCCCAGGGTCACACAGCTAGTAAGTGTCTGATTTGATCTCATGAAGATGAGCCTCCCTGACTCCAAACCAGAACACTATCCCCTGTGCCACCTAGCCATCCTGTATTGCTGTAGGGATTAGGTTTTTCTTTTTTTTTTTCAATTATGGGTTGGATTAGTTGCCAAGGTTCCTTCAAGCTCTGAAATTCTTCTATTTTCCAATTCCATGCTCTCCAGGATACCTTCCCACTCTAAATCCTATGCTTCTAAAAACAGCCCTAGTTTCTGAGAACCTGATACTGTTCACTCAATTTAGTCAATTGGGTCCAAATATCTTCACACTCCAACTTGATATGGTAAGAGCCAGGTACAACCAAGTAATCTTCTGCTGCTCTGCTGTTTTCAGGTTCGAAAAGGGCTCAGGTCAAAACAGCACTGATGAAGGAGCAGCTCAGGTATTTTTATACCATTTCATAGGAGAAAAAACTGGAGCTCGCAGAAATCATAGATGATCATAGATCAGAAGGGACATCAGAAGTCATCTAGTTCAACTCCTTCCCTTTAAAGATGAGGAAACTGAGGAACAGAGCAGTCATTACATCAGAAATCTAGCTTGAGAAGAACCGTAGAGATCAACTTCTCACTTCCTGAAGGTCACCAAGGTAATAAGTAAGTAGCAGGGCAAAGATTTGAGCCTAGAGGTCCTCAGGTTCCAAATCTCACACTCTTTCCAAGATCACAATAAGTTATAGGAGTTTGACTGAGAGGTAGAAGGGAGTGTAAAGGTAATATATTCCAACTCAAGGATTCTGGATTTGTGTGATTTTATTTTTGTCATTTTACAAATGAAGAAACTGAGGCACAGAGAGGTCATACTGCTAGAGTTTAGGGCAGGATTCAACAGTGTATCTACTGACCCCCAGTCTGTCTTCTTTCCATGTTCCTTAAACTGCTTTTCTACAAATGATTATAGCTATTACATCTTGTTAATGCGTAATTTTTATGTGCTATGACATTAATATTTTTCATGAGATTCAAAATACTAGGGGTTGTTCTATGCTGTGTATTAAACACTCTTTGATGCCAAAGCCCAAAATCAGATGCCATGAAGGGTGAAAAACTTAAAAATGAAAACAAAACCCCAGAAAATATGGCTCTGGCTCCTGAAGTTTGCCATATAGTGGAAGAAATAGAATATAGTCATGGGAGTAAAAATAAGGTCAAAAACCCTATCCAGGATCCCAGATTTGTCCAGCTAGGTGGAGGCAGGGTAGGGTCAAGGCTGGGATGTTAGATTGGGTACAAATCTTACTATCTGTGTGAGTTTGAGCAAGTGACTGACCCCTCTCTGGGCCTCAACTGGCAAATGAAGGAATTGGACCAGATAGCCTCTAAGGTACCTTATAGGTCTAGTTCAAGAACGAATTCAGGAATTAGGCTGTCTGCAAAGGTATTTGAGGTATGTATCATATGTATCTGAGACAGGATTAATCCCAATGGGCTATATAAGAGCTGTGCAACAGCTGGAGGCAGGGGGCAGGTGGACTTCAAAAGGCTTTAAAAACCAACTGAAATGTCAACAAGTTTGGAAAGACAGTTACTTAGCTTTCCACAGGTGCTGGATTACTATGTTTGTGACAAGCACAGTAAACAAGAAAGGAAAACTCATTAGAAGATACTTGTAAGACATTCAGGCTTTAATGAGCTAGAAAAGACAGGAAGATAGAATCCGTTCTCATAGGGGTAGGAGTCTGATTATCCTACTTAAAGGAAGTCAGAGTCAAAGTACCCCATGGTTTTGAAGGGCCCTGAAACGAGTCAGAGAACATCAGTGCTAGAAGGAACTTTGGGGCACTAAATGCCAGAGCTGGTAGGGGCCTTAGAACACAGGATGTCAGAGCTGGGAGGGCCTTTAGAACATGAAATGTCAGAACTAGGAGGGGCCTTAGAACACAGAATGTCAGAGCTGGGAGGGACCTTAGAACACAGAATGTCAGAGATGAGAGGGACCTGAAAGGGAGCAAATTTGTAGGACTTGGACTGAGATCCAGGTACCTGCCTCCCAGTCCTGTCCCTTTTCCACTGTGTTCTGATTCCATTCAAAGATAAACTGAAACAAACATCTGCAAGTCACTGACTCTTTGAGACCTGTCCATGGTAACGTTCTTTTCTTTTTCCAACTCTCCATGCTGGTCCCCTATTTTTATGAAGCATTATTTGCTTAAAATGATCTCTGTGCTGAACTGTGTCCAGCAGGTGGACATATAAAGAGACCAGATAACGTAATAGCCCCCAGAGCCTGGGAGCTGCAATAAGGAAGATGCAGGTCTCCGTTCAGTCTCAGATACTTGCAAATTGTACCACTTTGAGAAAGTCACTGAATCAGAATTTCAGTGTCCTCAGCCATAAAATGGGCACTGTAGTACCTGCCTCACAAAACCAGTGTAAGGTCCAAATGAGATGATGTCTTCATGCTTTGTAAGCTTTTCAAAGGGCTGCTATATCAGCATCAGTTGGTTCAACCCAGGAAGTGCCTCTAATTCTTGGGGTATGTGGGTTATGGAAGATCCCAAGACAGAGCTCAGGTTTTCATATCCCAGCCCTGCTGATGATCAATCCCAATTTCCATTCAGATTCAGACTTTGTAGGTGTTTAACTGCTCTGGATTGATTTTTGCCAGTATTTCTCTCCCGATGTGGAACTCAGCTCTGTCCAGTAAGAAGCAGTTACAGGCCAGGGCTGGTAGCAACTGGCATCGGTGATGACTTGTTGATGAAGGAGAAAATGTAAACTGATGACAAAATGAGTGTTTCCAATAGCCCTCCACACAAGAGCAGGCTCTTGAGGCAGAGTCCAGAGGGTACATTGGGGTGGGGGTACCTACAAGGCTTAGGTTAATGCCCAAGAGAAAAAAAATAATTTGTTTTAGTTCTTGATGGGATCTGTCACTTCCCTGATGCGGGGAGTTCTGGGTGAGAAACTCCCTCTACCAGTGAAGGTCAGCACCTTCTCTGGAGTTTGGGGCCCTTAAAGAGTGGCCCAGAGCCCCCACCCTAAAGTCAGAAGTCCCTGAGTTCAAATCTGGCCTCAGATACTTAGTAGCTGTGTGATCCTGGGCAAGTCACTTAACCCCAATTGAGAGAGAGATAGAGAGAGATAAAGAGAGATAGAGAGACAGAGACAGATAAAGAGACAGAGAAAAAAAGAGACAGAGAGAGAAAGAGGCAGGCCCTGGACTTTAACAAGTTACGGGACTTTCCCAGAATCACAAAGCCAATGAGTAACAGTCTGGATTTAACCCCAGGATTTACCTGACTCCAAGATCAATTGCCTAGCCATTAACCGAGACTCTCCCAAGAAAACCCTTCCCAGAATAGTGCTTATTCACCAAGTCCCTGAATACTCAAATTAGAAAACCAACTCCTTCTCCCACCCCACCCCAACCTCTAGCTCCTTTGAAACTTAAAGAAAGTGGTTTTAGGCAAGATTAAGCACCGCTTTGCTCAGCAGGTAGTAACCTGAGAAAACTTATTACCAGAAGGAATTATGCCGCCTGAAAACAGAGTTTCAAGAAGGCTTTTTATTGTAGGATTCAGCACTGGAAACAGTTTTAGAAATAGCCTGGTTTAATCACTTTGTTGTACAAGTAAAGAAACTGAGGCACAGAAAAAGAAAAGAATTTGCCCCAAGTTGCTCCACTTACAAAGTAACCAGGCTTCAAATCCTGATGCTTGGACCCCAAACTTCCTTGCTGTTCCATTATCCAATGATGCCAAATTCAAAGATTGTCAGTCTACAAGCTCGGAAGGAAGAGGTTACATAGGGCTGTCCTTTCAAGGGCACTAGGGTTCATACATTTAGAAGTGGAAGAGATATTTGGTGTTCAGTCATGTCCATTTCTCTATGACCCCATTTTGGATTTTCTTGGCAAAGATACTGGAATGCTTGCTCCAGTTCATTTTATAGATGAGGAAACTAAGGTAAACAAGAGTTAAGTGACTTATCCAGAGTCACACAGCTAGTGTTTGAGGTCCGATTTAAACTCAGGTCCTCCTAACTCCAGGGTTGACGCTCTATCCACTGGTTTACCTAACTACCCTGTTAGAAAAGACCTGAGGAAGCATCTATCCAAGCCCTTAATTTAATAGATGAAAAAACTAAGGCTTAGAGAATGGAAGGGGCCTGGCCAGGGTCACACACATATAATAAATGACAGCCAGTATTTGAACCCAGCTCCTCTGAGCTGTGCTTTCTGCCCTATCACACTGTCTCTCAAAAGGTTGATGTCATGGAAAGTAGCTACCTCACAGCCCAACAGAGTGTTCTGAAGCTCTCTCTCCCCACAGATAGGGTCTTAGGTTCCATGAACCAATGGATCAGGGCAAGTGGGTCAACTCACATGCCCTCATGTTTACTCTGATCTTGTACCAGGTAACCTGGCTAGGACAAATTTTTACCCAAACTAAAAATCATCCAACTAAATATCTATCTATCTGTCTGTCTGTCTATCTGTCTGTCTGTTTATCTATCCATCTACCTATTCATCTATTTATCTATTCATCTAGCTATCCATTTATCTATCTATCCATCTATTTATCTAGTTGTTTATCTGTTCATTTATCCATCTATTTATCTAGCACTTATCTATTCATCCATCTACCTATTTATCTATCTGTTGTGGATAGGAGACTGTGATTGGCACCTTTATGGATCCTCCACAGAATTTAGCTCAGGGCTTGGTCAATGGGACGTGGGGGAGGCGCCATTTTGTAAATATTGGTTGCATAAGTGGATGAGTCGTTGTATTTATTTGGTCTGTGCAGTTGTAAAACAGGAGTCTCCTTCTTTCCTGAGTCTTTTTAATGCCTTCAAAGTACATCTGGTCACATTTGTCCTTATCGCATGACGTAGCCAACCACTGTAAGATGGAAAATCCTGTGAACAAGCCAGCGTGCAGAGATTGCTACCTGGGACCCTTGGCTTGACTCCATACTTGGTAGACAATGGAGCAGGAAAGGAGGCTCCCAGGAAGGTGATTCTGCCTTGTCCCCTCAGGATGGAAATAAATTGCCACAGGAACGGAGCAGTTAATGAAGATGATAATTAGAATTGCTTATTAGGAACTCACTTCTAAAGTTTACTTGTGCTTATAATAGAATCTACAACATATCTGCTTAAGGAGAATGGCAGATCTTCCTGTTCTGATACACTTTAAGTAAAGATCCCTAAGCCCTTTCTTTGGGTCTGCCAAGCACATCTTCTTTATTTAATTTTGAGGGCTAGGGAGTCTCACCAGCTAGAGTCATGTACATGGTACTCTCCCCTCCCCCCATCTTTCTCACCAGCCAAAGCTATTTAATTGCCAAAAGAATGAATGCTCAGAAGGAGAGAGGTAGGCTGCCCCCCTCCCACATGGTTTTCCCTTTTGAACCAAGGAACCCATACTGAGAGAGGTCTTATAAAGCCTTCTGCTTAAACCAAGAGTCCTAGACTTTGACCCCTTCCTAGAGGACATATACATGTGACCCAAAGTTCTTTTTTCTCAGGCAGAAAAAGAGAGGAGCTGTCTCTTGCCTGGGTCACCTTGGCCAAGTTCATGGTTGGAAAATGGAGCATTGGGATTAATTGGATAAAATTAGGGATCTAGAACTGAAAGGGGTCTTAGAACATAGAATGCAAGAGCTGGGAGGGATCTTAGAACACAGCATGTCAGAACTGGGAGGGCCCATAGAACACAGGATGTCAGAGCTGCAAGGAAAACCAATTGATTGAGCCAGAAAACACCATTTGAAAACTTGTGCTTTAATGCACCCCACCCACCTCTAACCTTCCTTAAAAATTTACTGCTCACTGTGTAACAGTTGAGCAGGAAAGATTTATTCTTCAGTCTACTGTGAGTGGGCCAGGAGGAGAGAGAAAAACAAACTGCATTTGACTCTGGCCATGGAACCAAAATAGGAAACAAAATCTCTCATTGCCCCAGGGACTCGTTCTCCACTCCAGTTTTCTCATGCAACCCTTTTAGTTACTCCATTCATGGACTCCCCATTGTCAGACTAGGGGATCTCATAGCTTCCATTGTTGCCAATGACACTGAGAGGGTCCCAACCATCTCCTACAGGGTGCAGACCCAGCAAAGAGAGAATGATTTCCCTGCTGTGTATCTGAAACACTAAAATAGTGGCCAGTTCCATGGTAGGAAGAAATCAAAATTATTCAAGGAGAAAAATAAATCATATTTATTATTTGTAGATATTTGGCTAAATTTGTCTCCATCCAACTAACTGTTTTGGTGTCCTGTAGACCTGATCTGGAGGTGAGCTCCTCATCAGATTGTGACTTTGGGAGAGGGATCAGTGACCTTGTGAATCCAAAGCTGCCCTCAGCCCCTTGCTGGCCCTATCCCCAAAGCAGCAGGAATTGGAGACTGGGGCTAGGAACAAGGGAGCAGCTGATCAAATCACAGGATAGTACGTTTAGAGCAAAATGAGACCTTAGTGATTATCTAGTCAAGTACCTCTATTTTACAAAGGAGGAATAGAGAGGGGTCATTTAGAGCTGAAGGAAACCCAACGGATCATCCAATCTTGTAGTTCCAGTGACATCTGAGGGCCTTTAGTAGCCTTTCAGGGAACCTGAAAGGTCAAAACTATTTTCATAACAATACTAAGATATTGTAATTTCTAATATGATAAATATTGATAGACAGAACTCGCATCAATAAATACTCTTTTTGGGAAGGGTCCTCAATAGTTCAATAGTTGGTCCTGAGACCAAAAAATTTTAGAACCAATGATCTTCCACCTACTGCCATTTTATAAGAAAATTGAAGCAGGGATGGGTGAATTGACTTGCTCAAAGTCTTACAAGGAATAAGTATCACCCCATGATTTGAATCCAGGTCTCTAACTGCCCAACCTAGTGCTTTCCCCACCATTCCATGTCACTCGTATAAGGACATTTCTTTCCCACCTTCACCACCTCAAATTGAGTACTCCTATGGACAATTTTGGCTCAAGGATGCCAGGTGATAAAAATAAATCAATTCATGAACAAGCCTTTATTGAGTACTGTGCTGGATGCTGGAGATACCAATATAATACGCCCTCTAGTAGCTTACATTCTACTTCAGGGATATCACATGTTCACAGTTAAGGGTATTCAGGAAGGGGAGAAAGAGACAGACAGAAAGAGAGATTGATAAATAGATGAGTGGATGGATAGAAAAACAAATGGATGAATGGATGGATGGAAAGAAAGATAGATGATAGATAGATGACTAGAGGGATGATTATAGAAAGCTAGATAGAAAATAAAGAGATAGCTTGATAATACAAAGATAGATGATAAAGAATAGAAAAATAAATGACAGAGGAATGGATAGAGATAGAGATACATACAGTGTAAACACAAAGTAATGAGGCTGGGGAGTGATGTAGGACAATAAAGAAAAGAAGTAGCAGTGAAGCTGAGTCTCTGAGGGAGCTGTGGAAGGAGAGCTCTTTGGGTATTTAGGGGACAGTGTATTCAAAAACACAGAAGTGAGCCATAAAATATTGTGTATGGAGAACAGCAAACAAACTCATTTGGCTGGACCCTTGAATTCATGAAGAGGAGTAATATGTAATCATTCTGAAAATGTCAACTGGAGCCATAATGTAAAAGGCTTTAAATGCAGTTTTTGTTTTCTAATTCTCGAGGTAATAGGGAGCCACTATACTTTAGAAATAGCAATTTGGCAGGCATGGGAAGGATGGATTTGAGTGGAGAGAGGCTTGATGCAGAGAAACCCAATTAAGAGACCATTACCATAGCACTGGCTGGGGAGGATGAAGCCTGAACCAGGGTGTGCCTGAGGCAGGGCTAGAGAGAAGGCAGCAGATTTGAGGGATGTGAAGGAGGCTGAAGACACAAGATCCCATCACTTACAGGCTACAGGGCACGGAGGACAGAGAAGAATGAAGGATGACTTTTAGGTTGCAAACTTGGATGCCAGGAAATATAATGGCACCTTTCATATAAGACAGAGAAGCCAGTCAAAGGGTAATTAAGTGAAAAGATGATGAGCTTTTTTTAGGCATGCTGAGCTTGAGATGCCTGAAAACCTGACTATCCAGCTGAGGATGTCCAGGTGGGTGAGGCAAGAAACATTTATCAAGTGTCTACTAGGTGCCATGCACTGTACTAAATTCTGGGAATTCCAAGAAACAGAAAAGACAATCCCTGCCCTCAGGGAACTTATAATCTAATGGGGGAGAGAATGAGCAAACAATATGTACAACCAAGATAAACAGAAAATAATTAACAGAGAGAAGGCACCAGGGTGAAGAGAGCTTAGAGAAAAGCTTCTTGCAGAAGATAAGATTTAGTTGAGACTTAAAGGGAATTGAAGACATAAGTCTAAAGGTCAAAAGAAAGAAGAGGGTTATAAATCCAGAACTGGCAGGGACCTCAGAGGCCCTAGCGTCTAACCTCCTCATTTTACAAGAGGGGAAACTGAGATCCAGCAAAGTTAAGGTCTGTACCTTACTCACGGTGGCATAGAGAGTAAGCCAGCAGAAACGAGATTTGAAGTCAGATCCTCAGACTTGGGAGTCAGGACTTGGTCCACTGTTCTGCCTGGGTACTAGATGACACTTCCTGAGAACTCGATTCCTAATTCTCCAGTGGATACTCTTTAGTACGGAAAACAGATATCTGGAATAGACAATTCCCATTTGACCAAGATCTACAGGATCAATGTTCTCTAGTCTGCCCCACCATTTCCTGGGAGTGTCGATCTTTGCCTCTTGGCATTTAAACTTCCATCTTCTGCTGGTATTTACACAGATCTGCAGAATTGTTTTGATGTCTTTTTTGAAAATTTTCATTAAATCTCAATTGTCCTTCAAATCTCCACATTACATTTAGATTGACTTTGGCCATTATTGCAACTTTGGTGTTTTAATCTGATCTCATTTTCCTCCCTGACGTTGGTAAAGTGGAGCTTTTCTGTGTTCTAACTGTATGATCCAGGGGTCAAACGTTGTGCTTTCTCTGCAGTACCTCTCATGGGCCATGCACGTGTGTGTGCATGTGTGTGCGTGTGTGTGCTCATTCCAGATAGACTTAATTACATGCTGTGCAGGAGAAACTAGTCATCTGATGAGCCATTAACCCATGTGACTGTTCCTTGATAATATCTTTTGACAAATTCTATAATTTTTCCATCTTCACTTATGATGGTGCCTTCATGGTGGGAGAAGGGGGCGGAGAGCCAGGGCACAGTGTTATATGCTCCAAAATGGTTTCAACTTGAGGCTAAAGGGACATTCTCTTGGATTTCTAAAAAGAGAAAAATACTGATTCCAGAAGGTTTGGGGGTTCAGAGCTGGCAAGCGTCTCAGCCCACTAATCAGGGTTACTGCCATGGATGCTTGCTGGTGACATCTGAGGGTTCTCCCATTCCCCTTCATACTGGCAAATTATAGGCTTTTAGGTAAGGCTCACTTCATTTTGCAATGATTGTGAGAAGTAGGTTTAATTAGCCATAGACTCAGCAGGGGCATGGAGCTGGCTGGTATTATTAAAATGCAGTTTCCCTGCAAAGTGCCCAGCTCTCTCTCTATGGCCCCTGGACTCCCCAACCTTGCACTCATTTTGTCTGAGTCCCCAGGCAACTAGAACCTAGGAAGAAGGTTCTAAAATCAGAGAGAGAAAAAAATGAAAAGGAAATAATATGAGACCAAGGATGCCTCCTCACTAGAGTCAGGCCACAGGGTTGCCTACCCTGCTTGGACCAACTCTCGAAATCTGATGATTGACAAAGATCCTCAAACAGAAGAGGCTCCTGGTCTAGTCAGTTTCACAGGATGAAAGCCAATGGCTCCCCCTGGCTTTGACCTTCATCTCTAATCCAATGACCTCCCCAGGCTTGCTGAATGGGGAGGCAAAAGATGGGGTCAGAGTTCAGAAGAGGCAGTTTAGGCCCTCTCCACTCCTTTTCTGTCCAGTGGGCCCGAGGGAAGGATGAAGTAGCATTAAATGTTTGTTCAATGAGATTGAATTGAACTTTTGATTAAATTAACATCCATTAGAGAAAACTGTGCCCGGACCTCTACCAGAACAGCTATTTGACGACTGAACCTGAGAACTTCATGCTTTCATTGTTTCATTGTTTTTTTTTTAATTCTAACCTAAAAATCCTTTCTTTTCAACCTTTACCATTAATTAGTCAATTTATTTATTCATTCATTCATTCACTCACTCATTCATTCATTCACTGGCTAAGAATTTATTAAGCCTCCTCATGCCTAGAACTATTCTAGGTCTCAAAGGGAATCACTGGATCACAGACTCAGAGTTGGAAGAGCCTTCAGAGGACCTCTAGCTCAACCCCTAATTATAGCGAACATTGACATAGAACTTGAAGGTTTGCAAAGTACTTTCATGGGTTATTTCATGTGATGTCCATGACAGCCCCATGAAGGAGGTGCTTTGATTTTTCCCATTTTCCAGGTAAAGAACTGAGGCTTAGAGAGTTGAGGTGATTTGCCCAGGATGACAGATTCAAAAGTGTCACAGGGAAGATTAGAACTCAGATCTTCTCGATGCTGCTCTGTACTACCTACCTGATTTTAGTTTTGCAGATGAGGAAACTGAGGCTAAGAGTAATTAAATTACTTTTTCAAGGTGACAAGAGGCATAATAACACAGTGCTGGTCTGCAGTAGATGCTAGGGGGCGCAATGATCATGAACACTGAGCTTGGAATCAGGAGGACTCATCTTCCTGAGTTCAAATTTGACCTCAGTCACTTACTAGCAGTGTGACCCTGGGCAAGTCACTTAACTCTGTCTGCCTCAGTTTCCTCATTTGTAAAATGAGCTGAAAAAGGACATGGCAAACCACTTTATCAAGAAAACCCTAAATGGGGTTGAAAAGAATCGGAACTGACTGAAACAACTCAAGAACAATAAATGTTTGCTGACTGTCTGATGGAGATGGGATTAAAACCTAGGTCCTCTGATTCCAAATGTAATGCCTTTCATTTTTACTACCCAATTCCTTCTCCCAAAGAACTTTCTGGATAGTTCAGGAGATGCTGGATAACATTCTGGATTTAGCGTCAGGAAGAATAATACTTACTAACTTTGTCACTCTGGGCAAGTGATTTAGTTTCTCCATGTCTCAGTTTCCTCATCTGTAAAATGAGGGGGTAGACTCTGAAGCCCCTGCTAGTTCTGATCTATGACACCTTCTTGGGAGTCATATATATGTGATACATAAGGTGATATATAAAGTATATATAAGTATATATAAAGTCATACATAAGGTATCCACAGTGGTTAGATTGTCACTGGGATTAGTCAGGAAACATTGGTTTAAAATCCTGTCTGTGCTGTTTATGAGTTTTAGAAACTCATTTGCCTAGAGCATTGAGAGGAGAGACTCTCACTCCATCCATCAACTTCATACACTGGAAGAGGAAGAGGACCTGACCTGAAGCCCTTCCATCTGATTGACTGGTTCCTCCCAGAAGCTCCATCTTAAAAAGGACACCCAAGCCAGCCATGTCTCCATTCCTCTCCAGGCTGTGCTCTTTACTCTCCCAGACTTTCCCTACAATGGCCTACACCAGGCACCCTCATGTCTTCCACTCCTCCATCTCCAGCTCTTCAACTTTCCATTATGTGTGGTCTTCTCCTATTAGAATGGAAGCTCACTGAGGTCAGAGACACCTTTCAATTTGTTTGTCTTTATTCCTACTGCCAGAGCTTAGCACATCGCTAGTATACAGTAAGGATTTAATAAATGCCCATTGACTTAACTTGATAATAACCAGGGCAACCATCTCACAGTGTTGTTGTGACATCCAAACAAGACACCTATGAAACACTTTCCAAGCTTTGAAACACTACAGAAATGCCAGTCACTACCAATGTGTAGTTGTTTTTGTTACCATATTCCACACTTAGCTGTGGTTTCATCACAGCTGTGGGTCTTCCCTCCACCAATGAGATCCCAAACCCTCTATGACTGAGGGGAGAGTTGTCCAGGGCTGGGCTTCAGTGGTGATGAACCTCAGTCCACTTGTTCAGAATGACCTTTGGAGGGTGGAAATCCCAACTGTCATGGGCCATTCTCAATCCTTCTCCAACTTGGCAGGAGTGGCCAGGGTTGGGGGCTGTGTCGGAAAAGTCTTCACAAGCCAATGGGAACAAACACATGGGAAATCATTACAGCAGGGTCTATAGACAATCATGCATGAGAGGATTCTTTGCTATGTGCTATTAGTATGTGGAGGAGGAGGAGAGGGAAAGGAGGGAAAGAGGAAAAGATGGAGGAAGAAGAAAAGGAGAAAGAAGAAAAGGAGAGGAGGAAAAGGAAAGGAAGACAAAGAAGAAGACAGAAAGAGAAAGAAGAGGAGAAAGCAGAGGAAGAGAGGAGGAGGAAGAAGAGAAGAAAAAGAGGAGGAGAAAAGGGTTGGTCATTGACATAACCCTAGAACTAGAAGGAAACTCAGAGGCTCTGTAAGCCAGCCTCTCATTTTACAGATAAGGAAACTGAAAAATGAAATCTTAGGATCACACAGTTAGAACTGGTAGGGACCTCAGAGACCACCTAGTCTAACCCCTTCATTTAATATATGAGGAAATAGACCCAGAGGTTTGGTGATTTATTAAAGATCATATAGTAGTGTATGTCTGAGGCAAGATTTGAACCCAGCTTCTTTGACTTTGGACCTAGGGCTTTCTCCATTGTACCACTCTGACCTCAATTCAGGGAAGTCTTTAGAGGCCAGCAGCCTACTAAATTCCACAGGAAATGAATCTCATTCCTGGCCCAAAGATATCAATTAAAATGTAATCAAGAGAGGGCAGGTTTCTAATTTCCCCACTGGGCCATACTGCCTGCCCATTCACCCATAATTCTGGGTCAGGATAATAGGCATTTTTACTTGCATCTGTAGACCTTGAATGGAAGGGAGGCCTGAATACCTGATCTAGGGAGTATGTTGCAGCAGCCACCCACCAGACCTCTAGAGACATTGCTGTGGAATGCCCATTAGGCAGCTAACCCTCCCATCGATGGCATATGGATCCTTCAATTACCTTTACTATCACATGCCTTCCTTTTGGAGGTGCCACATTCCAACCAAGGTGGTCTTCATGCTGCTTCTCAAGTTCACCATTCCTACCTCCAGGAGTGGAATTTTCTCCCTTGTCAGCTCTACTACCTAGCATCCTTCAAAACTCAATTCCTGGGCCACTTCCTAGAGGAAGCCTGCCCTGGTCCCCGCTCCCCCCAACCCCAGTTGTCTGGATGCTCATCCCTTCAAAACAACATGCATATGCTCATCTGCTTCCAAATGTGCCTCTCTGGGGAAATGTAAGATCCTTAGGGGCAACAAATCTCATTGCTTGTGCTGTACCTACATCCCCATGTCCAGCACCATGCCTGGCACAGAAGAAAGGGATAAGGCTAAGACCTGTGATTTTGTTGCATTAGCAAACCCTCCATGAATGTGGGCTGGTACCTAGCTTTGCAGCTGACAGTCAGTGCCTATAGCACTGAAAGGCTAGGTAGCTTCCCCAGGGTCGCAGAGCAGGCATGTGTCTGCTATACTGGGAAGCCATGACCAATGAGGGAGGGCCCCACCTCCACCATTTTCATTTCGAGATGAGACAGAGTGAGTTACACAGGATGAGCTGGGATAGAAGGGTTGAGATCTGGATCACAAATAGCATTCAAATATCCTGTTCCCTTCCAAAAAAACAACCAAAAAAAACTACCCATCTTTCAAGATTCCCTATATTGAAAAAAGCACCATACCTGCAGTCACCTAGATTCTCACAATCTCAATGAAATCTTCAGCTCATTTTATTTCACTTCACCCTTTTATATCCAGACAATTGCCAAATCTTGGGAGGCAGCTTGCTGGCACAGTGGATAAAGTGCAGGGTTTGGAGTCAGGAAGACCTGAGTTCAAATATGGTCTCAGACGCTTACTAGCTGTGTGACCCTGGACAAGTCACTTAACCTCTGCCTCAGTTTCCTCAATTGTGAAATGAGTATGATAATAGCACTTACCTCCCAGAGATTTTATGACAGTTAAATAAGATAATATTTGCAAAGTATTTCATACATAGTAGGAGCTATATTAATGCTTTTTCCCTTCCCTGTCTGCCTCTATATCACTTATATTTGTTCTCTTATCAATATTTACACAGCTACCACTCTAGTAGTCCTCATCCCTTCTTGCCTACTGCAGGGAATCTATTCTACCCTTGCCCTATAAAATATATTTAAAAAGGAACTATATATATATTATATATAATATATAATATATACATATTGGGAGCACATGCTCAAAATTTTTTACTGATAGAGGTACAAAATCACAAATGTTTGGAGACCACTGCCCTCAGTCACTAGAGTAACTAATTCTAATCAACTAATTAACCTCTGCTTGCCTCAGTTTCCTTCTCTGTAAAATGAGGTTCATAACACCAAGCTGCCAGGGTGGTTGCGAAGTTCAGATGAGATTATAATGTTTGGTATTTGTCATGGTGTTGGCACATAGTAAGTACTAGGCAAATATTAGCTATTATTATGCATGTAAAGGTGATGAAGGGAATACAGTGCCAAGCCTGGAGTCAGGAAGACTCATCTTCCTGAGTTCAAATCTGACCTCACATGCTCATTAGCTGTTGGTCCCTAGGCAAGTCCCTGAATCTTGTTTGCGTCAGTTTTCTCATCTGTAAAAAAAAGGTGAAGGAAATGGCAAATCACTCCAGAATCTTGACCCCAATGGGGTCATGAAGAGAAATGACCAAACAATAAACAGTTGTTATCATGTCCACCACCATCATCATCGTTATTCTTCCTGCTTCATTCCATTTTCTTCATCACTTATTTTTCTCTTGTCACTTCATGAATTACAAAGTTGCTTTGCAGTCACTTTCCATGGTTTTTGCCCCAGTGGGCAAAAGTGGTTGCCCAGCTTCTGTCATTGCTAATTATAACTGGAGCAGGGAAGCACTATCACGGAGGGAGGGAATTCCTGTTCAGGAATGGAGATGTGGATTGGGCCAGGTGCCCTCTGAACTCCTTTCCAACTTTGAGATTCTGGGACGCCAGAATTCTGTGTTATTTTCTTTTGAGTATGGAGAATAGAAAGGAATGAACAAGACAAACGGAGAAGAACCCATCTCTGTGACTATGGATGTATGTGGTTTTGTTGGGATCAAAGATTTCCCACTTGGGATGCAACCAAGCCCTTCTAGGAAGTCAGAGATGGAAGATGCTCTCCGATACATCCACACTCTACCCTCCCTTCCCCCTACAAAAGTCCTCAGGTCACTTTCCACCTGAGCAAGAAGGGCAAAAAGATTTCTGGTGCTCATGGAAGCTTAGGTTAGACATTTGTAAAATTATGTCAATTCCATCCTCTCACCCACCCCCACCAGACCACACAGGGACTGGCGCAGTGCAGTGGACTGGGAGACAGAGAAGGACCAGGGTTCACATCCCAGTCTGGTCATTTGCTAGTTGTTTAATTTGGAGCAAGACCATCAGCCTTGAGACCTGGAGAAGGGACAGTGGGGACAGTAGCGGTACCTACTCCACAGGATTGTCGGGAGGAGCCAATGAAATAATATGTACCAAGTCTGCTCCAAGACACGTTGATTATCAGTTACGATATGTTATGCAGCCACCTAAACCCTCTGGTCCTCAGTTTCAGCATCTATAAAATGAGGAGGCTGGACGAGGTGACGGCTTTGGTTCTTGTCCAGCTCTAACTCTATTCAATCCTGACACCTCAGGTAGACTTCCCCAGGCCAGCCTGCTTCTGACTGTCATTGATCCAGAGAAATGCTGCTCCTCACTCTTTGTTAAAGGGAAGCAAACAGCCCCTTCCCTCTGATCCCCTTCCCTAAATGGAAGGAAGAAAGGAGGGAGTGGAGGGAGGAGGGATAGAAGGAGGGAGGGAGGAAGAGAAAGAGGGAGTAAAGGAAGGAGAGGAGAAGGGAGGAGAGGAAAGGAGAAGAGAGGAGAGAAGGGAAGGGGAGAAGAGGAAATGAGGGGAAGGGAAGGGAGGGGAGGGGACGGGTGGGGAGAAAAGTGATGACAAGAGGCTCTGAATGTGATCTTAACAGATGTTAGAATACCTGCAGAGTTAGAGGTAGACAACAAACCAGAAATAGGGAGTTAGAGGCTGTTAGTGAATTGTCCCTCTTATCACCACTATGTCCAGAGTCCAATTGACTTAGGCACCTCTGTTTCCACTCCCTGTCCAGCATTCAGAGCTCATGGTGCTGCTGTTTGCTAAGTGTACCAGCACAGACAGTAATGCATGACGGCATTGGGGAGAGCTTCTGCTGTCTCATTAAAACACAAACCATGGCAGTCAGGCAGGGTCATTAAGAAATGCCTTCGGCAGCAGAGCAGAGCAACATCAACTGATCATTTGAATATTAAGTGCTTGGGGTCAGACTCTGGGCTCTTCCCCGATCGTTCATATGAATATGTTGTGGCCCATTGGCAAAAAAAAAAAAAAAATGCCCATTTGCTGATAGCATACATGGTTGGAGATGGGCAGGACACTTAAAAGCCATTAGCACTGACATGAATCAAATCAACCACCCCTCAGAATCTCAGGTTTTAGAGCCTGAAGTCACCTTTGATTCTTTTTCTTCCTTTTTAAAAATCTTTTTCTTCCTTCCTTCCTTCCTTCCTTCTTTCATTCCTTCCTTCTTTTCTTCATTTATTATTTATTTATTTTTTGATCTGGTCCTGTGATGCACTTAGCTCATGGTTGGCACTTGTCAGGGGAGTAATATTTCCTGGGGAGTAATTTCCCGGTGTGGGAATTTACCCCATTGATGAAGAATGGTGGTTTCTCAGGGACTTGCTCATGGATATACAGGCAATATGTGTCAGGGGAAGGATTTAAACCTAGAACTTTCTGATTTTAAAGTGAGCCTTCTATGCTACATTACCAATCTAAAATTATTTTACAGATATACACCAAGTGGTTGTTATGTTGTTAAGTCATATCAATGTCTGACTCTTCATGACCCCATTTGGGGTTTTATTGGCCAAGATAATGGAGTGGTTTGCCATTTTGCCATCTCCAGATCATTTTACAGATGAGGAAACTGAGCAAATGGTGAAATGACTTGCCCAGGATAGATAGCTAGTAAGTGTCTGAGGCTAGATTTAAACTCATGAAAATGAGTCTTCCTGATTCCCATGCCAGCACTCTATCTACTTCGTCACTTAACTTCTCTGATCCAAAGTGAAATGGAGTCAAAACTGAAGTATTTAGTGACCTTGAGTCACTTAAAATCACAGAATCTCAAAGTTGCAAAGAACCCCAGAAGCCACATAGACCAACCCACTGCTGCTCCTCAGTACAGCCCCAACAAATGCTCCTCCAGCCACTGAATGCCTTGAGTGGAGAGGACCCCACTGCCACCTTGAGGGATACATTCTATCCCTAGATGATTATGCTGCTATTTAAGTTTTATCCTTACACCAAGTCTCTACCTCTTCATAACATCTCCCATCGCTCCTGGGTTTGCTCTCTGGAGCCAAAGAAACTGTATCTAATGCCCCTTTCACATGACAGTCCTGAAGATGCTTATGGATTTCATGCCCCCTCTAAGTCTTCTCCAGGGTAGACCCCTTACCTCCAACTGATATTCATGGTTGTCTGGTTCTGACTCAGACTGGGCAGAATTCATCAAACTATATGATGGTGTTACCATCATATACATTCTGTGCCATAATGGTGCTGACCCATAGTGGAGGTAGGTACTGAAATCTTAAAAGGGAATAAGTTGCCCACCCCTACAATCACTCTAAATTTTTTTGGTGAAAATGTATTGTATCCTAGGATTGAGAAAGAGAAGGTCATTCACATTGTCTAATCAATCCAAGGTTTCAATACTTGTTTGATTACTCCTGTGACCCACCAGTACTAATCACAGCTCCCTTTGGCCGGGAGCCTCTCCCTGTTGCTGTGGTTACATCTCCCTCCAAGATCCCCCTGGGAATAGTGGAGTTGATTGAATATTAATGGACTTATGAGTGCCATATTGATTGATATTGAACTGAATCCTTGGGAGCACATATGCTCTCCACAGAATCTGCGCCCAAGTGCCCTCTCAAAGCTGGATTCCCATTTCAATGGGAAGGTCTCTTGTGGTCCTGAGAGACAGCCTTCCTGAGGATGAAAATAGGAACTTGACTAAGACAATCTTTTCAAAAGCCTTTTTCAAACTCCTTTACGTACTTTAATGTTTCTATGTCAATAGTCACCATGCTCATTGAGAAAAGAGGATTTATCAGAGAAGGGTCCTTCCCAGTCTTTGTATAGTGAAATCACTCAAGGTTCTTCTCTGCCCTGCTCTCAAATTCCTCAACTCAAGTCCTTGATTATTTTGGCCTGGTGAGCCATACATAGTAAAAGAGTATATTGTTATTGTCACAGTAGCTGTGATTAATGCTAGGTACATTAGACCTAGAGTTAAGAAGACATGAGTTCAAATTCTACCTTGGGGGAAAAAGTTTTGCTTGACTATGAATATTTGTTATAAAGGTTTGAGTTGGGTTTTTTTTTCTTCTGTGAGAGGAGTTGAAAGGAGGAGAAAATGGATTTTTTTGTTCATTGAAACAATGTACCTTACTAGCTGTGTGACCCTGGGTAAGTCATTTAGATTCTCCAGGCCTCAAATTCTTCATTTGTAAAATGAAGGTGGTAAGAATAGCTGTATTACCAGCTTCATACAATTGTTCAAAGGTACCTCAGACGTCATCTGGTCCCATTTTCCCATTTTACAGATGAAGAAACTGAAGCCTAGTGAGTTTAAGTGATTTGCCCAAGTTCATGTAGGTAAAGCTGAGAGGTAGAATTTGGGCCAAGTCCTCTGACTGCAGTCAACATATATTCCCCTGTGTTATGCTATCTTTCTTGTTTTAAAGACCAATAAATTAATAAATGTAGATACTTTACAAATATTAAAAACTCAATATAATATGAATTATGTACTTACTTGCATACATGTCACTCCTCTCCCCTGATACACATTCCATGTAGGCAAAGTCTATTTCATTTTTGTCTTCACAGTCCAAACATCTAGTACAATTCCTGGCATACAGTAAGTGCTTAATAAGTAAAATGCAAATAAATTGTATTAAGTGAACAAATATTTGACAAGTGGTTGAATTGCATAGCAGAATGAAACCCAGGCTGCATCCAAGTCCAGAGGTTCCAAGTAATGTCCAGAAATTTAATTCAATTTAATAACTGATTAGGGATCTAATCAATCCATCTCTCTAACAACAAGCATAAAAGTTATCAGAAGAATTCACATTTTTGTAGCACATTAACATTTACAAAGCCCACAAGAATCCTAAGGAGATAGCATAAACATTCTCTGCCCCATTTTATATAAGAATAATAAGCCCACAATCACACAAATATATAATATTGATTTCTAAAAAGTCAGGACCAATATTTTGAGTAAGTAGAGTACCCAAAACACTCACAATCTCCAAGCTACATGAAATCAAAAGTTTTCAAAATATAGAGACTGACCTTAAAACTTCAAGGTCAAGTGGAAATTGGAGGAAGTATCATTGCCTTTGTCCCATCTGCCAAGAATGACTTTGGGGAACCAAGAAAAGTGAAGCTTTCTATCTAATACTTGTAAGACAAAAAACAACTGTTTCATCCAACTGAGCAAAAGTCCTTAGAACACTAAATATGAAAAAAAAGTTGGATATTAACTTTCTTATGAAAAAATTGACACAAATGAGGTGAATAATAATACTGCCATTTTAATCACAGTAGGTGACATTTACATGACACTTTAAAATTGGTAAAGCACTTTGCAAATATTATCATTTTATCCTCACAACAATGCTGGAAAGTACATCTTATTTTTATTCCTTTTTACAGATAAGTAAATTGAAGTAGGTTAGTTGATCTGCCAAGTATTACATAGCTACGAAGTGTCTGGGGCAAGATTTGAAACCAGGTCTTCCAGACTAGATCCACAGTTCTGCCTTGCTGCCTAGTTCCAAAAAGTACCCATCTATATAGTACTGGACAAAGTGATTTACATATTTTAGCTCATTTGACTCTAATATCAACCCTGCCCTGGATAGCTCAGTCAGTAGAGCATCAGATTTTTTTAATCTGAGGGCCCAGGGTTCAAGTCCCTGTCTAGGTACTTTTCTAGGCAGCTAGGTAGGATAGTGGCTAAAGCACCAGACTTGGAATTAGGAAGACTCATCTGAACGCTTACTTGCTGTGTGACCTTGGCAAGTTACTTGACCCTGTTTGTCTTCATTTCTTCATCTATAAAATGAGCTGGAGAAGGAAATGGCAAGCCACTCCAGTATCTTGTGACTCAGATAGGGTCACAAAGAATCAGATATGACTGAAATGACTGAAAACAAAGGAATGTTAGCTTGAGTCATTGTAAATTCCATGTCCAGCACTCTATCCAATTCAATACAATTTAGCACACATTTATTAAATGCTTACTGTACCAGGTTCATTCTAAAAACTAGGTTTGCAATGACAAAATCAAAATAGGCCTTTTCTTCAGAGAAGTCCTATTATACTGAGGGAGTGGAGTGATTTCAGCACTCTTTTTCACATCCCACTCTCTTGCCTAAGTTTCCATCCTCAATCAACAGAGTTTCCAAAATCTGGGATAGGGAGCAGCTTTCCTCTGTGTTGGCATTTATTGGAACCCAGTAAAACTCCAATAAGAGGCAACTTGCCATTACATAACTCAGAATTTAGCCAGCATCAAACTGTCCCTAATAAAGTCCTGAGAGAATGCAGCTGGCACCAAGGTCAGATTTACATCTTACAGCCCTTGTAAAGGGATTCCAAAAAAATAGGGGTGAGGGGAGAAGAAGAATGGAGCCAGATTTCATGGCCTGTGAGGAAAATGCTCTTTGAGAAAAATCAGGACATTTTGCAATGTGAAAAAGACCAGACTTGAAGTCAGAAAACCTGGATTCCATTGTTGTACCTATTACCTTTGGGACCTTGGGCAAGCTGACTCTAAAAAGAAGGGGTTGGACTAGATTCAATTCTACTTCAACAAACAGTTCTTGTTTTGTATGTGTATGTGTGTATATATGTGTACACACACATATGTGTATATGTAATTTGTTTTTGTTGTTTCCATAATAGGTAGAAGGAGAGAACACAAAGATGAAAATAAAATTGAATTTAAAGCAAACATTTCTTAAGTACCTATTATATGCTGGGTGCCATAATATATGCTGGAGATAAAAAGAAAGCTCCTGTCCTCAAGAATATATTTTAGCGGGGGAGGTGGGGGATAAAATGTGTACCATTATACATGCATACGTGTACACACATATATACTATATGTACATTCATGTACCTATATATCCACAGATGTGCATCTTTATATACATATGTATGTGCGTATACATGCACATGTGTGTATATATGCACACATACATACACATACATATACACATACACATAACGTATACACATACATACACAAAGTCACTTCAAGGGAGAGAGAGAGAGAGCATTAATAAACAGGAAGATCTGGTGTGGGAAGTGTCTCTAGGTGAGCTCTAACTGTCCTTGCAGCTCTAAATCTGTAATCCTGTGAAATGAGACGTTCTATGCAGGACTTTGTAAACTGAGAAGCATTCTATGGGCGTGAGCAATTAGGATTATCAGTCATCTCTGCGAGGGTGGCCTGTCTCTTCCTGCTCCGGGGTGGTTGGCTGTGGCTGTATGACATAACTCCAAGTGAGATTGTCTTGGTTGTTAACTAAAGGGCTGACTCCCAGGGAATCTGGTAATTACCCTCGGATGGCTCCTTACCAGCAGCCAGAAGAACCACACACACCATTGTGGTGAGTGACAAAGAGGGGCCTACATGTTGTGTTTGGCCCAGCAGAACGGAATGCTTCCTAAGACTACAGGCCCCGATGAGATGCCGACTGTTTCCGGTTGTACCAGAAAAGCCAGAAAAATGACTGGCCTCAGGGCTTCTCAGAGAACCCTGCTTTATTCCTTGTCAGAACCAATGTATTAAGGAAACAAGTGAGTATCTCACACAAGTGGGCTGCTACTTAGCACAGTAGGCCAACTGCTGGCTTTGGGGTCAGGAAGGTCTGAGTTCAAATCTTACCTCAGATACTAGCAGATGTGTGACCATAGGTGAGTTACTATCTCAGACTCAGTTTCCTTATTTGTAAAATGGATATTATAATACCACCTCAAAGGGTTATTGTGAAGATCAAATACAATGATAAGGAGAGAGAAAGAGAGAGAGACGATGCATACATGCATACATACATATGTGTGATATGTATGTGTATATAGTGTTTATTTCAGTATTTGCTATTCTACTATCATTAACAGTTCTCCATGTGAAATACTATTCTCATACAACCCATTTTCAAAGCAATGGAAATCACTGAAATAGTATGGTTCAGTAAAAGAAAAGAATGCCTCATTTGGACCCTAAAGACTTGGGTTCAAATCCTGGCTCTTCCATTTTCTACCTATGTGACCTTGAACAAATCATTTTCTTTCCCTGGGCCCCAGTTTCCTCATGTGAGAAATGAGAATATTGGATTGCAAGGGCTCTAAGTTCATTTTCAGCTCTTAAACTATGACCTTATTACCTTAATTTGCCATACTTGAGGATAAAAAGGATGAACTTCTAGCTTTTGAACATATAATTCAGCTCTTGTACGATTAGCCAAGTTTGGGGGTTTTTTTCCACACGTTTTAAACTTGTTTCTTCTCCTAAACCATACACTATTCCAGGGCAGAGATCATTTATTATTTTTCTGCTTTCTTCCCATCACCCTGGGCATCCAATCTGTGCTTGGTAACCCCATACACAAATTGGTTGATAGGAATGCTGAAGGTGGCTATGTTCTTTAGGAGTGTGTTTAATGTTATTCATGAGCAGAACACATCTGGCCAGCCATATTTTCAACTTCTAAGGAGGATCCGTTGAGACTCAAGTTTTAAGATTTCCGTCATTTCTCATGTGTTTCCAGTTTGAATTCCTAGAACTTGGGTTGCCTAAGGAGCATTGTTTGTGTGAAAATGTCTTGTGAGAAATGTTTTGTGACATTCTTCTGGGGTATGGGTGGAGGGGGAGGATGGAGTTATACAAAGGCTGCCTCTAGGGTCTTTGGTCCCTTAGACCTAACTCCTTCAAGAGCAGAGTACTGCCAGACCTCACAAATTCTGACCCAATTGGAGGAAGTCTCCTGTGGATCTGAGGACTCGATCTTATTCTAGAATGTTGTCAGAGCAATGTGACCATGCTGCCTTCAAGTCGGTAACTGAAACTAAAGCAAGATAAGCAGAAGTAGATCCCAAGAGGAATGGTTTTAACTAATTCATCTTATTGAATTGTAATGGACACATTGATTTTTCTACACATAGTTTAATTAAAAGTAATTTATTCTCAAAGTAACCATTCTTCTTGAAATTTCATTTATTATCATTAAAATATCAACAATAGTAGAAAAGACTGTGATATGGTGAATAGTGGTGGCAGAATGGAGTGCCAGGGCTAGGGTCAGGAGATTGGCAGACTCTTCCCCTCATAACAACGCCAACAGTAACAGTTACAACAATCTAGTAATAGTAAAGGACAGACATACTCTGCTTGTGGTTGCCCCTAAATAAGATTGCTTGGTGATATCATTAATACATTGTTACTGTAAACCTGCCGTCCTCACCTGGGATATGCTGCTGCATGGATAATGCCATGGACATTCCACTGTTCCTATGGAACTAACTACCCCTTGTAATATTGTTTCACCTAATATCTGAATTTTGCAAAAATCAATTCATGTATGTGTATATGTACATATATGTACATATGATAAACATTCAGGGGATCAGGAAATGCCTCATATGGGAGGTGGTATTTGAGCCAAACTTCGGAAAAAAATAGAGACTTTAAGACATGGAGGTTATGAGTAGATACATTGAAGCCTTGGGGAACCATGTGCAAAGGCACAGAGAGGAGATAAGTATTAGGTATTTAATAGATAGAGGAGATAAATAATAGGCATTTAATACATTTACCCAGTGGACTCTTCCTTCCTAGTTCAAAGCTGAACCTGGCCCCATTCCTACCCAAACAAAGGCACAACAGCTTAAATTGTTCATGTTCTATGTGCATGACCACTGAGCTACATCTTTAGCATGGCTGGAATCCTGCCAGATTCCTCATACATGGCAATGAGTTATCCCTGGAATCACGGATGCCCAGGGCTGCTTGAATATTCAAATGAGTCATAGAGTCCATCCTCCTTTGCTTAAACCTCCCCCAACCTAAGACATCCAGGTCCATTGCAATCTCTGTAATTCAACAGGATTAAATCCACTGGAAGCCTGGCTCAGAAGACACACAAGAAATATGTTTCTCAGTCAGTAGAAATCACTGTCAAATATTTCAGTGGATGCCTGGTGAGGAGGAGGCAGGGAAAAGGGGGAGAGGGATGTTAGTTGGCCAACCACAATGGAGCAGCATTTAACACATAGCATAAAGCTGAGCTTAATGAAGGCATTAGCCTGCAGAAGGGACATTACTAGTGAAGAAAAAATATCTGGGAGTCATTAACATCTTCCCTGGCATGGTGTCATTAGGGGAGCAATTTCCAAAAGACTTTAATGAGCAAGCTAAAATCTAGAGTTTCAAAAAGCTTCATCCACATGTGCTCCTTCATCAACCTGGAAAACATTGACTTCTTGTCGCAGTTCATCCCCGTCGCCTTGTCTTCATTCATTAGCCCAGTGTATGACTCACAGCATCGGCTTGGCAGCGTCCTCATACAAAGTGGGATGGAGGGGAGTCTGTGTCTGGTGATGAAGCCTGCCTATTGCCTCTTGGCAGAGAAGCAGCAGATTATCAGAGCAGAGGAGGGCATACATTTTCAGACCTGGCCAATGCGTTATTGTTTTTGTTTGACTCAACTTACTTGTTTCAGGAAAAGGATTCTTTAGAGGACAAGGGGGTACAGAGTTATTATGAATTCCCAAAGAGCGAGATGGGTAGGGAGAAACAGACACAGAAAGAACCAGAGACAGAGAGAACACATCAGGGAAAAACCAGTCTTGGAGTCACAACACCTGAGACTGAATTCCAGATCTACTTCTAGCTAAGGGACCCTGGCAAGTCACAGAACTTTTCCTTGCTATGGTTTACATACATACATACATACACACACATACGTGTGTGCGTATTGTGGGGGGAGGGAGATAAGGGAATTCAGATTTCTGATTTTGTCAATGTAGAGAACTCATTATCTGTCCACCAATGCAGACCAGCAACTCTTCTGTGTTTCATAATCTTTAAGAGAGGGAATAAGTAACTGCCTACGATCATACAGCCAGTATGTGTCAAAGGTTGAACTTGAACCCAAATCTTCTGGACTCCAAAGCTGACTTTCTATCTACTACAACCCAATGCCTCTCTTTTCCCACTTCTTAAACAGGAGTAATACTGACACTGCCTACCTACCCTAACAAACATGAAAACGTCACCTTAGAAAGCAAAAGATCTATAAAAATATGTGATTTATTATCTGCTTTTGAGTAGAGAATATTATTTTATTTATTTATTTATTTATAGGAAAAAAGGCAATGTGGTGTAGAGGATCAAAGGCTGAATTTGGGGTCAAAGAGAACTAGGTTTGAGTCTACCTCAAATGACAGTCATCTCTGTGACTTAATGAGTTAGTCCCTTAATCAGCGAACAAGCACTTATTAGGTGCCTAATATATTCCAGGCCCCGGGATACAATGACCAATTTAAGTGTTCTAGGAAGTCCCTTATTTCATGATATCATCATAGAGATCATTGATTCAGTGCTAGAAGGAACTTTTAGAGATGATCTAGCCCAAGCCCTTCATGTCGTGGATGAGGAGACTAAGGTCCAGGGGCTTGTCATGGCAACAAGCATTTACTCAGTGCCTATGGTAGGCGAGCTGAGCACTGGGAATCCAAGGAAAGGCAAAAAGATAATCCCTGAACAGTCTACAAAGGCTCGGGAGTTTCTATCCACAGTACTCCCTATCATTTCAATAGATTTCTATTCTCTTTTAGAAAAGGGATTTACTGAAAAGACAGAATAAGAACGGTAATTACTAAATAACCTCCTCTTCCCTCACCCCAAGGCAGGGGCACACTCTTCCTTTAAAAACACAAAGTCCCTGGAGAGAGTGGCCACAAATTTAAAACAAAATGGGAGTAAAGCACATATGCAGACACTCTGTGCCACCAAGTGTCACCTCCCAACCCTGGGCTTCCAAAGTCCCTTTTTCCTCTCATGGAA
Source organism: Potorous gilbertii (assembly GCA_028658325.1). Classification (NCBI taxonomy): domain Eukaryota; kingdom Metazoa; phylum Chordata; class Mammalia; order Diprotodontia; family Potoroidae; genus Potorous; species Potorous gilbertii. Next base: position 41,223,597 of record CM053771.1, read on the forward strand.
TCCTCATGAGATTCCTTTTAGCTGCAGCTTTCCACTGGGCTCCAAAGGTATATGTCCTTTTAAAGTGCAGAGCCAGTATTTCCCTGAGGCCATGAGTTCCAATCCTGAAAACTGCTGCCATTCATGGGGGACTGTCTTCTCCTCTCCATCTGGAGATGCTTCATCTGTCATTGGCCATTACCACTCTTTCCATCTGCTACATGCTAGTTGTCAATGGGGCCACAGTTGGATCTCATGTATCTCCTGCTTCCCTGGGTACTCTCAACCAGAAACACTCATTCACCTAAGACCAGGAAGAATTAAACCATGAAAGAAACAGAGTTACTATGTGCTCACTGACACAAGGCATCAGGGTAGAAGATCAGGCATCTACCTTTCTCCCTACCCACCTCTGCCACCTGGAAGGAAAAGGAACAAAAAGAGTTAATGAAAGGGTAAACCACTTCTTTTTATATGAAGACTCTGTTCTAGTTTGACAGCTCATGAGCTAACAGTCCTTCCAGTTCCTTATACAGCCAAAAGACTCTTCATCACTACCAAGTACCACTAAGGACCAGTCACTCACTGCTGAAAGTAGGCTCATCAAGTCCCATGTGTGGTTCCATTGGATACCAATGGAGAATATTCGTACATACTCAAAGCATTAAAACCAGGCAAAGAATACCTGTGCCTGCTTCAAAGACTGGCCACCCTATTGGCTACTCCCCGTTCCACTTACATGTGATCTATGTGTGTATGTATATATACATATGTATGTGTATATGAAATATATATTTTTGAAATATAATAAAATTGATTGCTTTGATAGAATAGAAGGTCCTTGAGAACATGGTCTCTTTTTCTTTTGTCTTGTATCACCAAAACCTAGCACAAAACTTGGAACATATGAGACACTTAGTAAATACTTGCTGATTAACTCAATAGAGGAAGTTTCAAGTCAATCAATAAACATTTATTAAGTACCTACTATGTGCCAGGCACTGTATTAAGCACTCAGGATATATAAAAAAAAAGCAAAAGACAGTCCCTGCTCTCAAGGAACTCAAAAACGAATGTGGAAGATAAATAAATTTGTACAAACAAGTAGAATAAATAGGAAATAATTAAAAGAGAGAGGAACTAGAATTATGAGGGGCTGGGAAAGGGTTCCTGTAGAATATGAGATTTTAGTTGGGACTTAAAGGAAGCCAGTAGCTGGGAGATAATAAAGGAGAGAACCCCAGGCACTGGGAACAGTCAAAGAAAATGGTCAAGAGTTGGTGTGTCTTATTTAGCTAGAAGGGCAGCATCCCTGGATGGCAGAGTATGTGGATGGTAGTAAGAAGGTATAAGAAGACTGGAAAAGTAGAATGGGGTTAAATATGAAGGGCTTTGAAGGCCAAACAGAGGATTTTGTATTTGATCCTGGCGGTAATAAGGAGCCACTAGAGTTTGTTAAATAAGGAAGTACCATGGTCAGATCTGTACTATAAGAAAATGGATTTGGTGTCTAAATGGAAGCCAGATTGCACTGGAGAGAGACTTCAGGCAGGCAGGCCCACCATCAGGCTACTGTAATAGTCCAGGCATGAGGTAATGAAGTCTGTACCAGAATGGTGGTGGTGTCAGAAGAGGGAAGGGGGCATATTCCAAAGATGCTGCACAGGTAAAACTGGCAGGTCTTGGCAATGGCTTGAATATGGGGGATATGATACTCATCACAGATCCTTGAGATCTCCTCATGGAACTTGAGAGCTGGAAAGAACCTTAGACATTATCTAGTCTGAACCCCTCTCCGGGAAAAGGAAAATATTAAGACTCCAACAAAGGAAGCAGCTTAGCCAAGACATTAGGGGCCCAGCCAGAGCTAGAACCCAGGTCTCTCAGTTCCCAGCCCCTGGATCTTTCCTCTCTCCTCTCCCCCCTCCCCCCAGCTTGTGTTTTGCCCTTTCTCTCTGTCTTCATGCTCAGCATTTTTGGAGCTTCGTTAGAATGGAATGCGCCCCCTCTCCCATTCTCTGCTTCTGTAATGATCTTTATCATTAGGATGAATTAATTCCAAGAGTTATTTTCTATCTGTTGTTACTGGGACTGGTGTGTGTTATGCGGGTGGATGGTTGGTTGTTGTTGTTTTATTGGGAAGGGGGTTGTTTTTGGTTTGGTTTGGCTTTTTCCCTTCCTGTGAATAGCTAATGGAGAAGAGAACTCGCTGAGCATAATATTCTGTGATAACTACTGTCATGTCTCAGGACAAAAAAAAAACCTGTGATGAGAGCTGGAAATGGCCTGACATGAGACTCCTTCCTGACAGCCTAGAAATCATCAGGAAGAATGGGGAGAAGACACAATAGCATTTGTCCTTTCTCCTTGGCAGGAGCTTTAATGAGGAAAGGAAATTAACCAGTCTTTTGACATTCCTGTCAACTCAGGGCTCTGGGAATGTTGGTTATGAGGTCCCTTCTCCATAGCAATGAGCTCTGGGAACTCATGTACACATGCTTTAAATGTCTCACCGGCTAAAGAGCCTTTCAGAAGCCCTGTTTCCTTAGCTGGACTCGTGTATGGAGTCTGGTCCTTTAGGGATGAGGAACATGAAGACTCCTCCCTTTCATAGAATATCATTTCCACCCACGTCCCAACTCCAGTATATAGAAAGCCTGGTCTAGGAAAGCAGTGACTGGCCCCAGCACCAAATACATTACCTAGTACACAGTCAGAGCTTAATTAATGTGACTTGAATTTGTTATTAGATTCTTTTTTTCTTTTAGTACATTTTGAGTTCTGAGCTGTCTCCCTCTGAACCCTGCATTAGAGAAAAAGGCCAACATTTAATACAGATATATAAGCAGAACCATACAATACATACTTCCCTATATCAGTTTTTTCTCTGGAGGTGGAAAGCATCTTCCTTCACAGGTTCCTTGTAGTTCATTTCAATATTCATATTATTCAGAATAGCTTAGTCATTCACAGTTACTCTTCACACGATGTTGCTGTTATTGTATGCAACATTCTCTTGGTTCTGCTTATTTCACTCTGCATTATTTCATGCAAGCCTTTCTATGTTTTCCTAAAATCAACCAGCTTGTCATTTCTAACACAGTAGTATTCCATCACCATCATACAGCATAAGCTATTCAGCCGTTCCCCAACTGATGAGGAATCTCCTGCAATTTCCAGTTCTTTGCCATCACAAAGAGAGATGCTATAGATATTTTAAAACACTTAGAACACATTTTAGAACTTATTTTAGAATGTATATTTTAGAACATATTTTTCCTTGATCACTTTGGAAAACAGACCTAATAGTTTTCTTTCTGGGTCAAAGGGTATACACAGTTTGATAACTCTTGGGGCATAATTCCAAATTGCTCTCCAAAGTGGGTGGATCAGTTCACAACTTCATCAACAGTGAATTAGTGTTCCAACTTTTCCATATTCCCTCCAGTATTTGTCGTTTCTCCCTTCTATCATTTTAGCCAATCTGATAAGTGTGAGATGGTACTGAAAATTGTTTTAATTTGTATTTCTCTAGTCAATAACGATTTAGACTTGAATAAGTTACCAAAGTGGGCAATACTGCCCCTAGGGAAGCACTGGAATGATGGGGGGCAGAAGTAGTTTCAGGTGATGCAAATTTTTGAAAAAACCGTTAAAGAAAGATTTTGAGGAGCACTGAGTAATTTTTTTAAGGTGGCAGTAGGTCAAATAAGTTTGGGAACCTCTGAATTTTAGACATATTTTCATATGACTATATAGAGCTTTGATTTCTTCATCAAAAAACTGCCTGTTCGTATCCATTAGGGGATCACTCATATTCTTATAAATTTGACAAAATTCTCTCCGTATTCCAGATATGAAGCCATGTTGTTAGATTCTTAATTTGGAAGACCTGGGGCCACCTCACACACTTCAGCATCTTCTTTTGGGGGAGGCTTGAGGACAGCCTCTTGTGGAAAGAGTCCTGTCCTATGAGTCAAAAGTCTTCCATCTAGTCCTGACTCAACAGTGGTCCTACCTAGAGGACCCTGGGCAAATCCTTTCACTTTCCAGAGCATTCATCTTCCTACCTGTCAAATGAGGAAGTTAAAGACAAGCGTTTCTGTCAACTGCTCTCAATTTCAACAACCTACATTCTAAAGTCTCTAAAGCTCCAACATTCTATGTTCTAAAAGCCCTTTTTAGCTCCAACATTGTGTTCTAAAGCACCTCCCAGCTCTGACATTCCATGTTCTAAGAGCCTTTCTGGTTCTGACATTCTCCATTCAAAAGATCCCTTAGAATTCTAACATTCTAGGTTCTAAAGTCCCTTCCATCACTGACAGTCCATAAGCCTGAGTTGATGAGTTCTCATTAACTTCAAAGGTCTGTGGCAGAGGGCCAGGGAGCTGAGAAGTTGAGGGGAGGAGAGAGGAGGAGTATCAATCAGTCCCCAAATGCTTATTATCTTCAAAGCACTCCATAGGTGCTAATGAATGAATCACCACCGCCAAATTTGCTTTGTGCAGTAGAGGAATCCCTGACAAGTTGGGTGCAAATCCAATTTTTTTCTAAATTGAAGCCCTTTTTTCAGTGAAATAGGGGAGTTTACTCAGATTGGAAGCTTTCAGGGAATTCTTCCACAACCCTAAAATTAACCAATACCCTCCTCCAAAACACACACACACACACACACACACACACAGAGTCCATTGGCCTTGCTGGCTTGAATGTTGACATGTGACAAAACCTGAGGTAAGCAGCAGCCCACTATATGCTCTGGCTGATTAGATTTCCCGGTCAGTGGAAGGTTAAGCAGATAATCTATTTTGTGTCAAATCCTGCTGAAAATCTCCCCACCATCTGAGTCCACTTGCCTGCCATAAGTCCAATCTAATGAACAGAGTGGAATCTTTTTTGATGACTGTGGGTCTGGCAGGGGCTCAGGGCCAGAGCTCTGAAGATCAATTCTCTTTGCCCAGAATGACGGGAATTAGAGAAAGAAGGTGCAGCAGGCTACTGGGCTGAATATGAGAAACAGTGTAGAAAAGAACATTGGCCCTGGATGGAGCTTGAGCACCTGCATTTTCACTGTTGTTCTGATTGATATTGGTTACTTGAGGTAACTTTAAGACCCTCAGTTTCTTTATCTATGAAAGGGGAATTAAGTTTGACCTCAAGTACTTGGGGTACAATGCTAGACCTACAATGAATCCAACCAGGGAAGACTTAAGCATGGTGCAGCTGAGTGAGTGCTGGATTCATAGACAAATGACATGAGTTCCAATCCTGACTTTGCTACTTCCTATTTGCAATTCAGTCAAGTCATTTGACCTCAATGGGCCTCAGTTTCCTCACCTAGAAAATGAGAAAATTGGCTAAGATAGTTACTGAGGTCATTTCTAGATGGGTGATTCCCACCCCACCCCCACCCCACCCCACCCCACCCCCAAGACACTGGGTGACCTTAAGCTTAACCTCTTCAAGGCTTACATTTCTCTTTTGGTTTAGCCTTGTAAATTCATTGAATACCTGAAAGTTCCTAAGAGGAGACTCCCTCTACCACTTCAAATTGGCACTTTTCCCCACAATTAATAGTCTTAGAGAGTTTTCTGAGGCACTGACAAGTGAAGTGACTTGTGCAAGGTCACATGTATCAGAGAATTGACCCGACTCAGGCTTTTTTGACTCAGAGGTCAGAACTCTATTGATTCTTCCACACACTCTCACATCTATAAAATGTGGATTCTAATATTGATAGGACCTGTCTTCCAGGGTTATTGTAAGGCATAAATAAGGCAATGGAAAGAAAGTATTGTACAAAATTTAAAGCACTCTAGCTATCCAAGAAAAACAAATGTCCTTGATGTTTAAAAAGTAATTTAAAGTTCTATATGCTTGTTTTCTTATTACTCACATCTTTTAAATTAATTTATTAAAATTCTTCTAATGAAATGACTGGTTAGTTAAGTTCTGATTGAGTGTACTAGGACCCTTTCGTGAACCCTCTACATTCACACACACACACACACACACACACACACACACACACACCTAGAGATGAGTATTTGCCATTTTCAAGTCACTTCCCAGCAAAGACTTCACTGATTCTTCTTTTTTCCAGTCTTTGAGGTTGCTAAAGGGATGACCCAGCACAAAGCCATTTCTGAGATTGGAGAATAAGTCACTGGAGAGATGTGGTGGGGGTGGGGAGTGCCCTATTGCCCCCCAAACCACTATTCAGAGAATAACTGGGCTAGCTGGATCTTCAGGGTGCCCATCATAGCACCAATCACTGAAAAGTGGAAGGGTACAGAGATCCACAAGAGGGAAGTTAACCCAGGGTGCACCTCAGGCCAGTCCTGGCCATTCCTAAGGTTCTCAGTCTTCTCTCATCATGGTCAACAGAGGTCACCTTTCCCCTAGAAAAGGTGTAACATTCCACTTATTGTTATACATCCTTTTCTTTTTTAGTTTTATTTTTATTGATTTGTTTCATTTTTACATCACCTTTCTTTCCAAATATTTCCTATCTCTCTCCTCGACCCAACAGGCCATCATTTATAACAAATAATTTTTAAAAAGAAAGGAGGGAAATCCAATTCAGCCAAAAAAAAAAAAAAAAAAGGAACACATCTTTCAGGTCTATATGTAGGTTTATAGGTTGGAAGGAACCCAAGAGGTGATGGGGTCCAACCCTATCAGGTCTAATCCATTTTACAGATGAGAGTGCTGAGGCAAGACAGGTTAATAGACTTGCCTGGGGTCATACCATTGGTATCTGCCACAGAATTTGATCCCAAGTCTTCCTGACTCCCGCGTTCCATACCCAGTCTCATTGTCCATTGTCAGGATTTTAGGAATTCATAAGGTGGCCATGCCCTAAAACTGCATCTCTCAGAATCACTGTTGGGGCACCTTGGCTCAGGGAAACATAAAGTAAGTACTGCTGGAAGGGAAAGGAAGGAGTGTACCTCCCATAGGAAATCCCAAGAAGAATTCCACACCATACTTTCCATAGAGAGAAGGGAGAGCTCTTTTTATGATCAATTAAGTGAGCTGCTTCTCAAATTAGAGGGTTGCTTCTCAAAGTCCAAGGCCTTTGCTATTGAACACACCCAAACTGGGAAGCTCGGCACATGTTCCATGGGATACCCAGATTCTAACCCATCTATCTCCTCCAACACAGTGGGTAAGGAGTGTGTGTGTGTGCGTGGGCATGCACATACACACGCATGCACGCACATGTACATTCAGAGCAGATACATAGTCTATGCTGTACCTAAAAAGGAATTCTATCTACCATACTCCCACATCTGCAGGAAAACCTCCAGTGATAGAGAAACCAACATCTCCCCAAGGAATCGATTTCATTTTTGAGCAGTGTAAATGGTCCTGATGCTAAGCTGAAATCTCCCTCTGTGCAACTTTTATCTATTAATCATTGCTGTCAAGTTCAATTCCCCTTTGACATGGTGGTCCTACTCATGCTTGCAGATAGCTCTTATATTCTCCCTTTCTCCTCTTCTCTAAGCTATTTTCTCTGTCCTTCTATGGCATGGTTTAGCATCCACACTCCCCTGGTGGCTCTCCTCTGGACAGTGTCCAGTTAGTCATTGCCCTTCCTAAAATGTGGCACCTTGAACCAAGAGCTTTAGATGTGATCTCATCAAGGTAGAAGACACCAGGCTCACCAGCTCTCTCCTTCTTGATAGAATGCAGCTATTAATCCAATCCAAAGTTACATTCTCTCCCTCTCCTTTTTGGGGGGGCTACTACATCACACTGATGATTTATTTTGAATTTACAGTAAAAAAAAAACCCACCAGGCTTCTATCCATGCTTCCTCCATCCTGTGTCTACATATCTATGTGATTTTTATTAACTCAAGTATACAATGGAAAGAATATTTTAGCTCTGGAATCAGAGAACCTGGGTGCAAATCCCATCCCCCAATACTCACCATATTGTGACTTTGAATAAGTCACAACTTCTTTGGATCTTGGTTTCCTCACCTATAAAATGAAGGGATATGATGAGATGATTCTTCTAGGTCAGGCTCTCCAATCCCATGAATAAACTTTACATTTCTCCTTAAGTCTTATTTTACCTTCAACTGAGACCCAGTTCTGTTGTACAACCTGCTAGCTATTCCTCTCTACTTATAGGACATACCAATGTGATATCCTTGTGATCTCTGCCCGTGTCTGATCCAATGTTGAGTGGAATGTAAAGCGGAGGTTAGAGCCCTGGGGACCAACTGGAAGGAATTTCATCAATGAAAGGTGCAATCTCAGCATCATCTGGAAGGTGAACAGCCTTGATGTTTATAGCACCAAGGTATCACTAGGCTGCTGTAACTGAGAGTCTCATTTCCAGTTGAATGTTACATGAAACACAGCTCAAATGCCCACAGAACTGCGAGAGCATGAATCCAATTCCAACTACAAAGGCGACTGTTAAATAGTTGATGAGGAGTATAATTAATCATCAGCTAAGGCCCAGTGGCAAGAGGTCTAAAGTTAACTGATCTCAAGATACTATTCCAAAATCTCTGTGATTTGGGGTGATACTCACTGATGAATCCCATCAGGCTATTTACCCCTTCTTCTATCTGCCCCAAATTGACCTGAAAATTGTGAATTGCCTCAACCTTTTGAAAGCACAAAATCAAAGAACTTCAAAGTAGGAAGGGAACTTGGGGGCCATTTAGTCTAACCCAGACATGAACAATTCCCTTTGCCTTATTCCTGGTTCTCAGGCATCCAGTCCCTGCCATGTCCTTGACCCTGGAGATTCCAGCCTCTGTCACATCCCTGACCCTCACCTGCTTGGACTCTGCCATGTCCCTGACCCTTGCCCACCCAGCCCCTGCCATGTCCCTGATCCTCACCCAGCCCCTGCCACATCCCTTACCCTCGCCGGCCTAGCCTCTCTGGTTGCAGACCTCACCAGCACCAGAAGGAGCCCAGTCTACTCCTGAACAGTTCTCAGAGTTGGAAAGTCTTTGTTTTTGTCTCATTTTTCTAAACTCCCACCTAACCTTCCCTCTTTGTAACATCTACCCATTGTTCCTGCTTTTAAAGAGAAAACAGAAGGTCACAAATGACAAATCTTAAGAAGGGTCTGGATTTCTAGAGCCACAATGTCAGGAGTGAGCCTGGCATCCTGGTCTACTTCATACCGCAGTTAACCTTTGGTCAATCAAGTGTCCCCAGGGAGTGAACAATCTACTAAGGAGGAAAGGAGGTAGCCCAGGGGACATGGATCCAGATAAATAAATACCAAAAATATGCGAGTAATGTCATTTGGGGGAAAGTATCTTGATACTGGCTAGAGCTGGAAGAATCTCAGAGGTCTCCCAGTCCAGCCCCCTCTTTTGATAGATGGGGAAACTGAGGCTGGAGAAAGGAATTCTCTTGTTCAGCCATAGACAGGTCGTAAATATTAGAGTCAGGGTTTGAACTCAGGTCCTCTCTCACTCCAGATCTTCTAGCTGCATAACTGGCTCTTTCCATCATACCACACTGCCTCCTTCATGTGAGAGCCAGGGAGAGCAATCTATATGTCCATAGTAACACAGTTAGCTAGGACAGAATGGAAATTAGAACCCAGTCTTCATGAATCCCAGGCCAAGGTTCAAGTACATCTGCTTCCAGGTCCTAACACTGTACCAGGAGCATGAGAAATGAAAGGAGAATTCCCATAGTCTTAAAGAATTTGAAAGCTCCTGCCATCCTCATCCCAGTAGGGATCCTGCCATCCTGTTGGTAATAAGTCTTGTCAGTCTGCCCCCATCAAGGGCCTGCTTGGTTACCTTTGTTGTGCTGTAAGTCAGTTATGTGAGTGGGCTTGACAAATCAGCTGGGAGCCCTCCCCACTCCCTGTGGCAGCCTCCAAAGGTGGCTCTACCCTCATGGCCCTTCTGCCTTCTCCAAATTCAACATCCTCTCTGGCTTGTTTTCTGCCTTCCTTAACCCCTTCCTCCTGTCATTTTCCCTGGCAACAACTGATATTTTATAGCGTTTTCTAGTTTGCAAAGCAACTTCCTTCTAATGGCCCTGTGAATAGCCCTAGACACAGCACTAGTATTAGAATCATCCATGTTTTAGCAAATGAAGAAATAGAGGCTTGGAAAGAGGGGAAGTTAATTGCCTGCATCACATGGCTTATGAGGGGCAGAGCAGGGATTTGAATCCAGACCTCAGGACTTTAGGTCTGAAGCACTCTCTGCTATACCCCACTGCTTCTCAGTTGTCCCTTTTCCTGAACCATCAGTGCCTAAGGGGGTAACCCAGGGCCTTTTGGGTACACAAGGCAAATTTATGTGTCTACAGAATTCTTTCTTTCCATAAAGGGTTCTTGTTACCATGGGTTTGACTGGCTGTCAAATAGGCATGAAGGAACTTGGCTGAGGTCCTCTGGGTTCCTCTTTGTGACTATTTTCCTTTATTCAAGGGTAGCTGGGTGGCCCAGTGGATAGAGCACCAAGCCTGGAGTCAGGAAGATCTGAGTTCAAATTCAGTTTCAGATATTTGCTATTTGTATGACCCTGAGCAAGTCACTTCACCCTGTTTGCCTCAGTTTCTTCATCTGAAAAATGAGCTGGAAAAGGCAATGGCAAAATACTCCAGTATCTTTGCCAAGAAAACTCCAAATGGGATCATAAATAGTTAGAAATAACAGCAGTTCCTCTTGCTCAACAGTACCCTAGGGCCTGGTGGACACCTCCATGCTCATGCTTGGCCATGGGCCCTACGCAAGTCCTCTAAAAAACACAAAGACCCATTTATCTACTTCAACTTTGGGTTTTCCTTGGCTTACATCTTGAGTTGTCATATCCTAATTAGAAAAGCAATGCAGATCATCATGCTTTCTCACTAAATTCCCAATCTTCCTTGAATCTGTCTTAACTGCTAAAATTTATTCCTTTAAACCATGCCAGAGAGAAAGAATAAATTTATACAATATATACAATCTTTCCTAGAGTTAACACCAGAGTCCTAGTGCTGAGATGCTGATAATGGTCCAAGAAAGCTAATAACCTTTACCTTTGGCCACTATGTAAGTTCTCCTAGCTCTTATCTTCCTTTCGTCATGGACCCAAAGGCCTCTTGAGAGCCCTTTCAACCCTTTGCTTCTGAATCTCTCCCCTCAGGTAATTAATCAATTCATTTCAGTTCCACAAATATTTATTGAAGACCGCTGTGTACAGGGTACTGTTCTGCTGTGGGTGAGGGGGTAGTCCATAGGTAACATCATTAGTTTAGACCTAGAAGAGAAGTTAAAGGCAATCCAGTCCAATGAATGTTTGGCAAGAGTCCCTCATGGCCAGCAGTGGCCTTGGAGGTTAGCTCTAGTTATGATGGTGCTTATTCCAAGTACAAAAATTCCCAATGAGAGCCCAGACAAAAAGACAGAATCATTCATGGTGACCTAAGGCCTCCAGGGTAATGTGTTCCCTGGGTTAAATAAGTTTCTCCATTCCCTTTTTTCACATCACTATCCATACATCCCATTCAGTTATTTTTTGCTATATTCTTGTTCCAGGTGTTTTTTTGTCTTTATGAACAGGGATAAAATGAGAGTTTTCAGAGAAAAGAAAATGCTCAAGCTGTACAGTTGGGGCATTGAAGACATGACAAGGTGATGCCATATGTCCAAGTTAACATAATTGGCATATGGAAACACATCCATGCTTGTGGGAGCATGGGACTAGGATATGGGGCTAAGACCATCTCAGGTGAAGAGGGCATAGAGAACAGCAGCAGAATCAGGCACACACCAAAACAGAGACAAGGCGCTAAGCCATGGTCACAAGCACTGAGAATTCCAGGATGTGAAGCGGGAAGGGACTTCAGAGTTCTCTTATTTTACAAAGGAGAGAACTTTAGCCCAGAGAAGGGAAATTGCTTGCCTAAGGTCACACAATCCCACTGATATTTGAACACAGGTCCTCCAATCCAGTTCTCATCTGTAAACTGGAGAAAATAATCCTGTAGCAATTGCCAACATGGCTATTTTTATCACATTAGATTGTATACCTAAAGCAGTTTAATAAACTTAAAGCATTTCATAAAATCTGCATAGGATTATTTCTCTAGTAGAATGTATGATCCTCAACTGAGGGACCAGAAGACTTGCTAGGACAGAGAGCCTTGGTGCTTTATCACAGGGAGTCAAAATTTAAAGGGAGTCAAAGGGACAGCCTCATACAAGACTCTTCACTCATCAAAAGCTAGACAGGAGATCAGGGGTTATAGAGGCAGATGACCAGAAAGGGGTAAATTCCAGACTTCCCTTGGTGATGCTTCTCTCACTTCTCATCCCAGTTTGTAGATAAACCCTTTTTTTCCTGGCCTCCCTGCTTCCCCAGAGTCTGACAAGCTCTCTGATAGGATCAGAGACTGAGAAAGATCCTGCCAGCTACTCTCTGAGTCTGGCCCCTAAGATAAGCAATCATATTCCCACAATAGGATAATGGCCAAAAAACAAAAACAAAAAACACCCAACCCTTTCTTGTCTTGGAAACTGACAGCCTAGGCTAGACTATGCAGAGACTGATCTGCCAGTGTTTGTCCTAGGAAGCTAGTGAAAGTCAGACCAAGTCACATCACAGAAGCCTAGGGAGGTGGTGGATGGAGGTAGGGCCAAGGTCAGTTCAGATAATGGAGGAAGAAGACAGCATATGTAGCCTAAACAATTTGGAACTGGAGGAGAAAAGCAGTCTTTGAACCCCACTGGTGCTCCAGACCTAGAAAGGCATTTCAAGAGTGGATACATCATGATTAACCAACTAGCAGCTCTTACAGGCCCAGGCCTGCAGGCTTGATAGTGTGAGCAATCAATCAAAGCATCCCACACCTTCATCCACTTCTCTTCTTCCCGCTCCTTCCTCCTGCATCCCTCATCTCTGCTCCATCCCATACAACCAGCCCCTATAAAGTAACCATGGTAGTGGAAGCTGTTTGTTAGAAGGACGTTGCCCAGGAAATGTGGTCAGGTTCCTGTAAGGACTTGTATGAGAAGGCTTGCCTCATCCCCAGGCTCCCTTTGTTGCCCTGAATTTCTTCTTGGAGTATTTAGGATGAGAACTTCCTCCTAGATCCACCCCTCTTCCTCCTCTCCTACCCCCCAACAAAAGGCTTATCCTCTAATCCTTTCCTCCCACCCAGACACACAGCCCTCAACTATTCACCAAAAGATGCCTTTCATCCAGGAACCAGCTCTCTCCCAGACCATTAGCCACTGGGTCTCTTTGTCAAGGAGATTTGGGGGCACACTGGTAGTGTGTGCCAAGGAATGACTGAAATGACCCAAGGAAGGGCCCCTGACTAAGTAGCATTTGTGAGTCTCTACAGTCTGGTTGTACAAAATAGCCTAGGTCTTTGTAAGTTTCACAGTATTATACAGAATAGTTTTGGGGGCCTGTAGAGCAGACTTGGACCTAAGAGGTGTTTAGAACATAAAACTGATCTGGGAGAGCTCTTAAGACAAAGAAGGTGAGAACTGAAAGGGAGCAGGACCTAGGCCATCAGAACTGGAAGGGGATTTAGAACAAAGAATGTTAGGGATAGGAAGAGTCTCTGCGATCAAAGTCCTCATTTTCTGGATGAGGAAACTGAGGCTCACGGATGAAGTGAATCACTCAAGGTCATTCAGGCAGCAAGAAGCCCATATGACAGAATTATAGATTTTTGTTGGCACCTCTATGGCCATCTGTTCCAACTTTTACCCACCCCTACCCCCCTGCCTGCCAGAAACAAAACTCTTTTAAAACATACTTGACAAGAGACCATCCAGCCTTTGCTGGAGGACATCCAATTTAGGGAAGCAAACATTTCCCAGAGCAGCCATTCTGCTCTGGGACAGTTCTGATGATTAGGAAGTTTTTTCTGTTATCAGACCTAAATCTTCATCTTCCAATCCCACTCTCTGAGACAAGCAGGACAAAGTCTGGTCCTCCTAAGGGAAAGCTGGCCAAGTGTTTGAAGGCAGGGTAATATCCCACCTACACCTTTTCTTCTAACGTCTCAGATCTTTCAAACAGTCCTCATAGCAGAACCAGAAGAACAGTGTACACTCTTCTCAGCAATAGTGCTCCAAACAATTCTGAAGGACTTATGATGGAAAATGCTATCCACTTCCAGAGAAAGAACTGATGGAGTCTGAATGTAGATCAAAGCATACTATTTTTCACTTTATTTTTTTCCTAGTTTTTCTTTTCTTTCTTTTTTTGTGTGTGTCTTCTTTCACAATTTGACATGTTTTGCACAATTGTACATGTATAATCTATATCAAATTGCTTCCCTTCCCAGGGAGATGGGAGGGGAGGAAAGGAAGGTGAGAATTTGGAACCCAAAATTTTAAAAAATGAATGTTAAAATTGTTTTGACATGTAATTGGGGAAAACTAAAATATTATTAAAGAAAAAATAAAAATTTAAAAATCAGTCTTCATATGTTATGGACTCAGGGCCCAACACTGCCCCGCTTTCTCTCCTCTGGATGTTCTCCAGTATATCAAAAGACTTGCTTAACTGTGGTACCCAGAACTCAACATAGTTTTCCAAATGTGGCCTGGTGAAGGCAAATTCCTATAAGACAATCTCATTCCTGGAAACTCCACCCTTCTTATGAAACCCAACTTTGTATTAGCTTTTCTGGCCACTATATGACAGACTGATTCATTTTGAGCTTGCAGTGCACTAAAATCCCCTGATCTTTTTTCAAATAAACTACTTTCTATTTGTTCTTTCCCCATTATGTCCTTGGAAAGTACTTTTTTTTTTCAAAAGCAATACTGTAAGACTATTAAGTTTTGCAACAGGTTTCCAAATCCAGGGATCTTCTCACTGTTATGTAGAGTGCTCAGAAAATCAGTCAATCAATAAGGACTTACTCCACAGGAATGTCCCATTTTTGACAAACCAAACAGTAAGGAGTATGTTAAGATTTAAGATACTTCTTTAGGGAGAGATGGACCTCCTATTATCCTAACTCATCATCATAAGCTCATAGGGGACCCTAGAGATCATTTACCCCAACCTCCTTGCTTAGTAGATGAGGCCGGAGAGGGGAAGTGATCAAAGAGGCAAAATGGTGCTATGAATAAATGGGAGCCAACACTGGAGCCTGGCATACATGGACTCAAATCTCATTGTTTGTACCATGTGAGTTTAGGCAATTCACTTGAATTTTTGTTCTCTGGGCACCTCTCTATAAGACTATAAATTGCAAAGAAGGTATTGCTCTGCATAAGGAGAGGGAGTTTCTTCATCTGGGAGTTTCCTATATGAATGAAATCATAAGATTGTGACTTCCTTCCTTTCTCCCTCCCTCTCCCCTTTCTTCCTTTCTTTTTTCCTTCCTTTTCTCATTCTTTACTTTTTCTTTTTCCCCTTCCTTCCTTCCTCCTCTCTCCCTCTCTCTTCCTTCCTCCTTCCCTTCTTTCTTTCTTTCCTCCTTCTTTCCTTCTCTCATTCCCTCCTTCCTTCTCTCTGAAGGTAACCTACAGTTTAGAGGAGGACAAAAGGAAAGTACACAAATGACCAATCCCTGTCACACATATAGTAAGTCATCACCAGGAACCTAATCCTTTCTTATGCTTCTGTAGTATGACTACATAGTAAAGTAAATTCGTGCCCATATGAGGATGGAGTATAGATTGTGAATGATCCCAAGTTGAGTAAAATCAATATTCCTTAAAAAGTTTGCTGAGACAACCTGAGTCCCAATCTAGAAATAAGAACTATAGAGTAAGAAACATGAGCTGGAATTTTCAGCCTAAAGGAAACATAGCCCAAGGCAGGCCTAGGAATTTGTCCTTTTGGGCAAGTTGGATGAGCCAAGTCTGTTCTACCACATCATTAGAAGGACATTGAAAGACCAAAATACACCTGGGGAAGGAAATTAGGGTAGTAACAGATGTGATACACTAATGTATAAGGACTGGTTAATGGAATTGGAGGTGTTTGTTCTGAGGAAAGCTCAGAAAGCACATGATCATTGACTTTGAGTAGTCAAAGGGTCATCTTTACCAATATAAGAAAAGGATTTGAATTTTTTTACTTGGGCCTGAAGAAATAGGAATAATAAGTATGAAGAGGGAAAGAGATAAGCATTTATTAAACACTTTCTATGTGCCAGCAACTGTCAGGTATCATATAGATATTATATCCTTGGTCCTCACAACAACCCCTGTAGAGGAGGTGTTATTATTTTTTTATCTTATTTAGTATTTTATTTTTTCTCAATTACATGTAAAAACAATTTTAACATTTTTGTTTTTTCAAATTTTGAGTTCTAACTTCTCTCCCTCCCTTCCCTCTACCCCCAATTAAGAAGATAAGCAATTTGACATAGGCTATGTATGTATAGTCATGCAAAACACATTTCCGTGAAAGTCATTCTGTGAAAGAAAGCACAGACAAAAAGAAAGTAAAGAAGAAGTGTCTTTGATCTGCATTCAGGCTCTCCCAGTTCTTTCTCTGGAGATGGACAGCACCTTTCATCCTAAGTCCCACAGAATTGTCTTGGACCATTATATTGCTGAGAACAGTTAAGTTATTCATAGTAGATCATCATACAATATTGCCATTTCTGTAGACAATGTTCTCCTGTTTCTGTTCAGTTCATTTTGTATCAGTTCTGAGAACATCCTGCTCATCATTTCTTATGACACAATAGTATTCCTTCACAATCATATACGACAACTTGTTCAGCCATTCCCCAACTGATGGACATCCCCTCAATTTCCAATTCTTTGCCATCACTAAAAGAGTTGCTGTAAAAATTTTTGTACATATGGATCCTTTTCTTCTTTTTTTATCTCTTTGGGATACATACCTAGTAGTGAGTAGGTGCTATGATTATTCCTATGAGGAAACTGAGGCTAACTAGGGTTACATGATTTGCCCAAGATCACACCAATATTAAGTGTCTGAGACTAGATTTGACTACAGATATTCCTTACTCCATGCCCAGTGCTCTATGTGCCACCTAGCTGACCGCTGCAGAAGACCAGATCTAGGCTTGATACCAGGAAAAAAATTCCTAAGAATTAAAGTTGTCTGCCTCATAAGGTAGTGAGTTCCCTGTCACAGGAGGGCATCGTTCAGAAACTAGTTAGGTAACCATTTGCATGGATTCATGTAGAGAGTACTCCTTCTCAGTCTCTGAGGTTTCTTACACTTGTGAGGTAATGATTCATCCACAGAAAACAGCCTAGCTCAGTGGTTAATGAGTCAGAGGGTGGAGGATCCTGAAATACTATAAAATTGACCAAGGTTTAAGTCACTCATTTTAAAAGGTCTCATTAAAACTTTGCTCAGAGCCCCTACCTCTCTCTTGAGAGAGGTTTATCTCTGTCAACCTCCCCTAGCCAAGATGCAGCCAGAGATTGTTAGGGATAGATTAGAACAACACAGTGACTTGTCTGAAAGCTGTCCTGACACCAAGGAATCCTCCTTTAAAGAGGGTATCAGAGTTTCCATGGGGCACCAGGTGCTTGGAGCCAAGGAGCTTGATCAGTGAAATTTATGACACCTGTATGTTCAGAGAACACAACCAGCATAGATCTGTCAGACTCACGCACAGGCATATTAAGGATATGGTGATAAATAGCAGTGCATCACATCTAGCCAGGTTTACGCCTGTGGTCTTCTATGTGTGTCCTTATAAATACTGTTTACACAAAGGTGCTTGGTGAAAACAAAGAATTATTACATGCTTTGCATGAGTCTAGGTTTTTATGGGTTGGGAAATCAGAAGTTCCGATAACTGCCATTTTTTATTTTCCCTGTTATTTCCAAAGGTACCCTAATGTGGCTGCTAGAGCTATGAAATATTTGGCCAAGGTCTTTCCCCTCCATTTTTTTGAATTTTAAAAAAGGCCACCATTAAGCCAATGTGAACATGATTGAAAATCTTGAAACTGCAGAGAAAGCAATGAGAATAGATGGGCTATCCCGATCAAAAGGAAGTGAGGCAGAGTGGTTGTGGTCTCCTGGACTGAAGGAAAGGTGAAGCCTTTGGGTATAAGAAAGAAGTAAACCACTGGTAAGCAATTGTTCGAAAGAGCCTGGAGAGTAGAATACAGACTCCCTGAGGATGGAGACTGTCAAGATATCTTTATCATGGCATTCTTAGAGCTTGGCATAGTACCTTCCTCAGAGCAGGCATGTTCTGCCTTTCTGGGTCTATCCTTTTTAGTGACATACTGACTTTGCCTTAGACCAGGGTTTTGTTATCTTGAGTCTGTGAACTTTAAAAATTAGATAGATAAATAGGTATGGATGGATGGACAGATAAATAGTTAAGCATATTCCAATATAAAGTTTCCTTTACAATCCTGTGCATTTTCATTTAGACATTTAAAAACATGATTCTGAGAAGTCCATAAGAGGAGAAGTGAAGTTGGTGACCTGCAGAGCTCTCCCTCACTCAAAGCAAAAGTCACGTGCAAGTCATGTCATTAGTTCTCTGATAGCATGGTCTTCTTTGGCAACAAAGGACAAACACACAGGCCTTACCCAACTATTAAAAGGATCTAGGACTCACAAAAAAAGTTAAGAACCCTTGACTGCAGATACAACCCTCTTACTATCTACACCTTCTCTTTTCAGGAATTTGTATGTGTGTGTGTGCATGTGTGTGCGTGCATGTGTGTGTATGTGTATGTGTGTGGAACCCTCCTTACTAGACATTCTCAACTCACATGAAACCTTGCTAATCAGCGCCTCCTTGCCTATGATCTAAGATCTTAATAATATAGATTTAGAGCTGGAAGGGACCATGGATATTAGCTAGACCAACCCTCTTATCAAACAGATGAAAAAAATTGAGGCCCAGAAAAGTTCAATCATGGAATTGGAAAGGTGGAAGGGACCTCAGCCACCATCTTGTCTAATTCTGTACCCAAAAGGAATCCCCATGGTACCATACCTGACAAATGGTCATCTGGCCCATGCTTAAGGAATTCCAAGAAGGGAAACCCACCACCTCCTAAGATGGCCCATTCTACTGATTTGTCAAGGAAACACAGAGAGTAAATAACACAGCTGGTCCTTCTGACTCCAGAAAAAGCTACTCTTTCATTGATCTTATCATGCTGAGTCCCTTATCAGACCAAGAAACTAGTCAATCCAGGAGCAGTGGTGTACCTAATAAAATCAGGAGGACCTAAGTTCGAATTTGGCCGCAGGCACTTGACATTTATTAGCCACTGACCTTGGGCAAGTTATTTAACTTCTCCTTTCCCCCCTCCAAAAAGAGAAAAAGAAACCAGTTAATCCTAACTAAAAAAGACCTTTTTCCTTCCTATAAAACTGTTGGCCCACTTTGGCATTACTTGTGGGATGATCCAGATAGACGAAGGAAGAACCTGGCATAACCTGGTTGCTGGACCAGGAGGGCTATCTGTCACTGGGTCTTTGATCCCTTCCCAGACTGTTTCCCAGGCCTGGAATATTCTCCTTCATCTCTGCTACTCAACTTCCTGGGCTTTCCAGCTCCAATCACCCCCCTTCTATAGGAAGCCTTTCCCAATCCCTCTTCATTCTAATGCCATCCTCCTACTGATTTCCCCAGCTGATCCTGCAGATCTTGTTTGTACATAGTTGTTTGCATGTTTTCTCCCCTTCTCCCCCTCAGATTGTGAGCTCTTTGAAGACAGATTGTTTTTTACCTTTCTTTGTGCACCCAGCACTTAGCACAGTACCTGGCACACAGTGGGTGTCATACTATTAGATCTGGCCATCCCTCTTTGGATTGAGTTTCTTAGCCTGATACCTTCCCATTCTACTCACTCCCTCATATCTAATTATATGCTTGTGTCCAATCTGAATGGATGTGTGCCCTACTCCCTGTAGCACTGGTTGTTCTAAGATGAGTCATGAGCCTTTGCTTGTGAATAAAGGCCCATTGTACTGCTTTCAGCATTCACTGGCCAGTCTGTCTCTTCTTTATGAGCAGCCAGTGCCTTCCCCTCACACTTGCACCCATTCTGTAAGGATCTCCCATATACCAAGCTTGATCTGACTAGTTAGGGCCCCATCGGGCAGCTTTACAACCAGAGAAACAACATCTGCTTATTTACATGTAGTCTCCCCAATTAGAATGTAAACTCCCTGAGGGAAAAGTATCCCCAGAGATATTCATAGGGCCAGTCCTATAGTAAGGGTTTAGTCAATTGTTGATGAGGATTCTTAATAAATATTGTTTATTTGAGAGGAGTGGAGAGTGCCTGCTGGGGGGACCATCCAAGGTCGATGGAGATCCTGGATGGATCAAAGGTGGACTTTTGCCAGCTCATCGGAGGGAAGGAAGGCCAACAGGGGGCTGCTGTAGCTTCTACCTTCCTTAGGATACCCTTTCCAGTTCGTATTGGCTGAGCCTTCCTCAAGAACTTGAAATCACTCTGACCCAAGCCTCTTGTCTCCCTTATGAGATGGAAAGTTCCCCAGGGACCAAGTCAGTGTGTTCTTCTCTTGCCTAGCACAAAGCTAAGGAAACCATATTAGCCAGCTCAGTCAATGGGAGGGACTGTTATTCTAGAGCAGAGCATATGAATGTTATGTTCTGGACCCCTCTGGCAGTCTAGTAAAGCCTATGGACCTCTTCTCACAATCAGGTGGCCAAGTGCATAAATAAAATACATAAGATAAGAAAGGAAACCAATGATATGATAACGATACAGCAACCATTTCTACAGTGCTTTAAGATTTGTAAAGCATTTTACAAATATTCTCTCATTCAATGCTCACAACAATCCTGGGAGAGGAGTTCTAGTATCATCCCCATTTTACAGCTGAGGAAACTGAGGCAGGCAAAGATTAAGTGACTTGCCCAAGGTCACATAGCTAGTAAATGTTTGAGGCTGGATTTGAATTCTTCTTCTAGGTTCAGTGCCCTCTGCATCATGGTACCACCTAGCACCTATACAGAAATAATGTTGAATAATAACCCTCTTTTAGAGAGATCTCTATTCTGCTATTTCACAATTCTGTGAACCTCAACAAGTCATTGAAGCTCTTGGACACTTGGTTTCCTCCTGTCTAAAATGAAGCAGGGATAATTTTTGCCCTAACAACCTCACAAAGTGGTTGTAAGGAAAGTGTTTCAAGAAGTAGGAAGATAATTATCAAGTATTTTAAAATATGGGGAAAGAGTATGGTAAAGAGGATAGAAAGCTATCCTTGAATCTAGGGAGAACTGGGTCCAAGTCTTGGCTATGTGAATCCAGACCAGTCTCAACCTCTCAAAGCTGTAGGCTGATGGTTTTCAGACCCTTCATACTCCTCACAATTATTGAGGACTCTAAGAATGGCTTTTGTTTTGTGGTTTACGTCGATCAGTATTTTTTGCTGTCTTTCTGTCTTGTCCAACGCTACATGACCTTCCCCTTTCTAGTCCTCCATTCATCAGCTGTAGAATAAGGCATTAGACTAGTTAATTAATCACTGCATCTCCCTCCATCTCTAGATTTTATAACCACATCAGTAACCAGGGTCATATTTGGAATATGGGCTTCTCTTAGAACAGGGAGCTGGACCAAAGGGGAAGAAAAGGTCGCCTTCTGATCCAATAGGGATCAGTGCCTGTCTGGGCATATTCAACTGGCCCTGAAGTTACACTGTCTCTTCAGGCAAAAGAATCAGGCATCCGGCACAGGGGCTCCTGCCAAGACGTCTGACCACAGTTCACAAAAGAAGCCCCAGAAACAAGCGTCTTGTGTTAGAGAGAGGTCATCCAAGTTTGCCCACCAGATCGATGCCCTCCTAGCAAGGGAGGGCTGAGCCAAGGAAAGGCAGTGAAGTGTTTTCCTCGGTGACAAGCCAAAAGGCTGGGGAAAAGACTGCATTCTGTCCGATCCCCCAGTGTGTTGGCTCATTGACAAGAATAACAATGATGAGCCTAATCTTTAATAAAAATGCTTTAATTAAAATAATCTATAACTAGTCAGCTCTCAATTATCTGCCCTACTGGAGCAGGAACAGGTACATGGATAATCCAGAAACCATTTATCTATTTGACTTTGGAATATGTCATCCTAGCATCTTTTTTTTCTTTTCTTCCTTCCTTTCTTTCTTTCTTTCTTCCTTTCTTCCTTTTTTCTTTCTTTCTTTCTTTCTTTCTTTCTTTCTTTCTTTCTTTCTTTCTTTCTTTCTTTCTCTTTTTTTTGGCAATCTCCTAAAATGAATTGCTAAATCCAATGCTGAGAAAGTGTATGGAATAATCAGTGAATAGAGTACTGGACTTAGAATCTGGAAGACCGGGGTCCAAATCTTGCCTCTGACATCTGGGGGACCCTGAGTAAATCACTGAACTTCTCTGAGTGCCTCCAGACAACTCTCATTCCCGCATCACCAATTTCCTATTGGACATTTCAAATGGGTTGTCCCAGAGATATATGGAATCTGACATGTCCAAAAAAGGACTTATTTTCTTTCCCCTAAAACTTTTTCCTCTTTTCAAATTCCCTATTTCTGTTGAAGGCAACATCATCTTTCTGGCATCCCAGTTTGTAATTTTCCACTCTTACCCTCCACACCTTTTCCCCTTCTCTCTTTCCTTCCTCAAGCAGCTGTCATATCTTGTAGTGACATCTCTCTCACCTGACCCCTTCTCTACTCATCCCTTTAATTTCAACATTTCCTGTATTGTTTATTGACACCACTACCTCACTGATCTCCCTGTCTAAAGACTTTCTTTTCTTCAATCCATCTTCCATACAGTTGCCATGATTGTTTTCCTCAAGCACAGAAATGACCATGTCATTTCTATTTCCATTATATATGTGTCTCTCATATACAATTTTTCCATGTTGTCTCTCCCATTTAGAATCTGAGCTCCTTGAGAGCAGAGACAGTGTTTTTGCCTTTCTTTGTAGCTCAAACACTTAGCATAGTGCCTAACACACAGTAAATGCTTAATAAACATTTGTTGACTCATTTGGTTGACTGAATAAACACCTGTGACTGCCTATTATCTCTTGGATGAAATAGAAATTCCTCTTTATAGCTTTTTCCATATTTGGCCCCAGTTTATCTTTCCAGGCTTATTGAATATCACACCATCCTGCCCCACTTTTCAGTCTTACCTTCATTCTTATTCACTTTTCCCATCTCAGTTACTTGACTCTGGCTGCTCCTCAGGTCTAAAATGTACTTCCCTCTCACCTCTACCTCCTAGAATCACTCTCTTTCTTTAATATTTGGCTCAAGCATGAGTTTCTTCATAGAGCCCTTCCTAATTCTATCTGCTTGTGCCCTCCTCCCTCTGTCTCTCATATGCTCACTATTTTTATTTTGTTTCCTTCTTATTTATTTTTTATTCTCTTTATCCTTTTTTTCCTATATATGTTACATATGTTGTCTCCCTCCCCAACAGAAGATCATCAGCTCCTTAAAAGTACCAGCTATGTAACATTGGTTAAGTCATTTAGATTCTCTGGAACTCAGTTTCCTAATCTGTAAAATGGGGAGCTAGGATTAGAATATCTTTCAAGGTCAACCTCTAACTGTAACATCAGCTAGCAACCAGAGGTCTTCTGGCACTTTTAGCTGATGGAGAACAGGGAAAGTTTTAGCTGATAATGTTGGAAAGGCAAGGTAATCAGGAATTCTAGCAGGTCTTGAATACCCAGCCCAAGTGTTTGAAATTTACTCCCAAGGCAATAGGAATTTCTGATGATTTCTGAGGAGAATGGCAAGATCAGACCAGTGCATGAGCAAGCTTATTCTGGTAGTGGCCTATAAGAAAGCTTTATCTTTCTATCTCTTCTAGTGCTTAGCCCAAGGCACAAAGCTGTACAATAATAGGTGCTTAATAATGGTTTGTTAAGTGAGTGAACGACTGAGTGAATTGCCTGCCTCTCGCTGCAGTCGAGCCAGTTTTCCTGCAGGCATTCATAATGTTTGAGAGAGGGGTTGATGAAGGGAATGATGTCCAAAGGCAGTGTCTGCTGCCTCCCATCTCTTGATTAGACCTCTGTTTCTTTAATAACATTCATTATTGACCTTTTAATCATGAGCCCATCTATAATGATATCTCCTTTCTTATTAGTACTAACAACAAATGATGGCCTATGCTGTCTCCTGCTCAGCCTCAGGCTTCCTGGTTATGAAAAATGAATTGGTCTGGAGGGATGGCCTGGGTTTGATCCCTGGAGTCAGGCCCTCTTGGGTTTTCTGCATCTGTCTATGTGCTCTACCCTATGAATGTCCTGACTTTCTCTCTACCTGCTATGCTCTGATGATGTAGGTTTCTTCTAGGATAGAGCTGGGGAGGAATGAGGCAGCATGTAAAGAGAAGAGGAGGAAAGAAGAGTCATAGATGAGCATGAGTTCCCCAATGGGAGAAATTGGAATCTCTTTCCTGGTAGGCATTTGGAGACATGTCCCCATAGTTCCAGAATCTCAGAACCAGAAGGGAAGTCATCTACTTGAACATTTACCTTCTATAACATGTAATAAGGGGTTATCTAGTCCCTGCCCAAAGGTTCCAAGTGAGAAGGAAATTCTTGTGTCTCAGGACAGCCGATGTGATCTCTTGATCCCTTGGATTATTAGGAAACTTTTCTTAAATTCAAACCAAATAGATTCCTCTTTATAATTTCTATCCATTGTTCATAGTTCTTCTCTCTAGGTCCTCAAGTGTGGCCCCTCGACTCAGAAGTGGGGAACCTGACTGATTCAAAGTAGCCTTGATTCATGTGATCTTGAGGCTGCAGGTTCCCTGCCCCAGCTCTAGGGTAAAGCAGAATAAATCTAATCTGTCTTCCACTAATCCCTTCAAATACTATCTGTGATCATGGTCCTCTATTCCCAAGTCTTCTCTTCTCCAAGACAAACATCTCCAATTTGTTGAATAGGTCCTGTGTTGGCATAGTCTTCAAAGCTCTAGCCTTTCAGATTTTCCTTCTTGGGATGGGTTCCATCTTGTCAATGAGCTTCCAGAATGTGGCACCTAGAACCATTCTCAATGTTCTAGATAGTCAATCAGGGCAGAAGATGGTAGAACTATTGACCATTTTCCATCTCTCTTTCACAGTTGAAGTTATCATTGCCCTTTTTGGTAACTGCCTTGGGGTATCATTCCCCCAGCATCAATCCCTCTCTCCATCAGTCATTGTGAATGCCTGTCAGATAGTGACTGGACTGAAACATCATTGACTCAGATTGAGGGGCCTGCAAGTCCATAACAATACTGAAGTCATTTTGACCAGCCCTCATTAACCATCTTCTTTCTAAGATGGTTCTGACTCTTACCCAGAGGCAGGGGCATGGTATCCCTAAATACTCATTAAGCTTCTCGTCCTCAGCTGCTCTATGCCTGGTAAAGGTAATCACAATAAAAATGGCTCATCTTATATAACAATTAATGAGTAATAAAGCATTTCATATCCATCATCTCATTCAATTGTCACAACAAACCTGTGAGGAGAAAAAGATGAAGATGAGGATGAGGATGGTTAGAGGCAGTATTCAAGGCAAGCCCGTTGTGGTCCTTTCCTACAGAAATAAGAGTCATCTTCATCTTCATCATCATCATTGCCCCTCCTCCCTTTTCTATTTCCTTTTCCCTTATTTGCCCCCACCCACTTAGAATATAATCTCCTTGAGGACAAGAACAGTGTTTATTTTTAGCTTGTATTTATTTTTGGCAAATAGGCGCTTTATCTACTCCAACCCCAGACCTGGACTCAGAAAGTCCTCAGTTCAAAGCTAGTCTGAGATATTTACTAGCTGTGTAACCAAGAGCAAGTCACTTCTCTATGTTTGCCTCAGTTTCTTCATCTGTCAAATGAACTGGAGAAGAAAATGGCAAACTACTCCAATATCTACTTACTAGCTATGTGGCTCTGGGCAAGTCATTTCACCCTGATTGCCTCTGTTTCCTCATCTATCAAATGAGTTGGAAATGAAATGGCACTCTAGTATCTCTGTCAAGAAAACCCCAAATGGGGTCACAAAGAGTCAGACACAACTGAACAAGAACAAATCTCTCTAATATCTAGGCCACTCAGTTTGTAATAAATGCTTGCTAATTGATTGAAATAATTCACATTTCTATGGAGCATCCAGAAGCTAATAAAGCTCAAAATTGTACTGAGACTTTTGGGGAACCCCTGTGCTTCAAAATTTATTGGGCTATGAAGTAAACAAAGCATTTTGCATATATTATCTCATTTGATCCTTACAACAGAACTGTGAGCTAAGTATTTTTATTATTTACATTTTTCATATCAGGAAACAGTGCCTTTGAAACTGCCAACCAAGGTCACAGAGAAGTAAGTGGCATAGCTGGGTGTTTGCCCCATTTATTGAACCCTAGGAACAAATCGTATTTTCTAGGTTGGGGACCCTTTTGTCTTCTATCACTTTCTGGGGCAGACTTGGATGGTAAAGTGGCGGCTTCTGTTACTGGGAAGCAAGGACATAATTATGGGGAACCAAAACTCTGAAAGACTACCAGTTTTTAAAGCTAGAGGCGCAGAATGTACAGATGGTTGGGATTCAGAAAACATGGACTCCAGTGTGAAAGGAAAGAATGAAAACAATGATGAGAACAGCTTGAATTCTGAGTAAGAGCTACCATAATTATTTATTTGTCAATCAATCAACAAACAATTATTAAGTACCTACTATGTGGTGCTAAGGCAGTCTGCTTTACCAGGAGTAAGGCAGAAGAACAAATACTATGAAGTCAGGAGGCCTAGGTTCTCGTCCTGTTTCTAACTGAAACTTACTGTGTAACGGAGCAAGTCACTTCACTTTTCCAGTACTCATTTCTTTATCTCCAAAACAAAGAAATTAATCTCCAGAGTCCCTCCCAGCTTTGACCCTCCTAGTGTTTTCTAATTCTAACTTCTAAGAGGCTCCAATTCTATCACAAATTCAGTTGTTCTACTTACCCACTTGGTGCCCAATGCCCTATATTCATTTGTGCTTATCCCCAGACAGGCCTGGGCCTCTATCTTCAGGGTCTAGGACACCCAGGATTGAGAATCAGTGACCTGTGCAATTTGTAATTCAGTTTTCCTGCCTTGACTATTTAACTTTTTTAAAGGTGGGCAACAGGATAGAGCGGTCAATGGTTAATGCCAAACTCCCCTTCCATACAGCTGGAAACTTTTTTAAACTACCAAAAGGTATAAAAGAAAGTAGACTTGTTTCCTTAAAACCTCTTATCTTGCCTTTCCAATCTCCTATGATTACTTCAGTTGAACAAGGGGGAAAAAACTCTGCCTTTCCCCCATATCAGAGAAGGGGCTGTGCTCTATGAGCAAAGCAGGATTGAGGTAGTTCAAAAGAAACTTGAGATGTGAAAATTTAGAGAATCTACCCAAAGTTCAGGTGGACTTTTTGTGCCTGACCTGTGTTAGATTATTCCAAGCTCGTATTGGTCTGATCCGTCACAGTCAGACTCACAGAAACTTGACTCTAGCATAGCAATAACTTTGAGAACTAAGGACTGTAACCCACCAATCATAAATGAATGAATGATTACTAATTTATCCACACAGCCATATGGTTTGGAAGCATCAGTGTGGTACAGGAAGACATAGAGTGATATAGACTCAGAGGTTTTTGTTTTGGGTTTTTTTTTTTTTTTGGAGAGGGGAAGGCAAGGCTATTGGGGTTAAGTGACTTGCCCAAGGTAACACAGCTACTAAGTGTCAATTGGCTGAGATCAGATTTCAATTCAGGTCCTCCTGACTCCAAGGCAAGACTCAGAGTTTTTAACCTGAAGTTTGTGAACTTTACATATATATTCATATGTGTACAGTATATTTCAGTATAATTGGCTTCCTTTGTAATCCTCTGTATTTTATTCTATACATTTAAAGACATTATTCTGAGGAGTCCATAATTGAGAACTGCATAACTGGGGACATAACTGAGGAGTCCACCATACTGCCTTGAACACACAGGACTCTAGAGAAAAAGTTAAATGTAGAATCAAAGGACCTGTGACTCTCTAAATACCCATAGGATGTTGAGCCTATCCCTTACCTATTCTGTGCCTCAGTTTCTTCATATGTAAATGAGAGGTTTAAAACTGGATATTTA
This sequence comes from Potorous gilbertii, assembly GCA_028658325.1. Taxonomy (NCBI): domain Eukaryota; kingdom Metazoa; phylum Chordata; class Mammalia; order Diprotodontia; family Potoroidae; genus Potorous; species Potorous gilbertii. The sequence goes on from CM053771.1 coordinate 41,251,630, forward strand.
CTAAGGTCTCTTCTAGCTTTAAATTCTATCATCCCTCTTGTCCAAGAAAAAACAGCTCTCTAAAGACAGTACAATTCCTCGTTATTGACTGATGGGTTGACTGAGTAATCTGGAACCACCACCAACTGGCACAGTGGGTAGAGTGCCAAGTCTGGAGTCAGGAAAACTCACCTTCCTGAATTCAAATCTGGCCTCAGACACTTACAAACTGTGTGGCCCTGGGTAAGTCACAAAACCTTATTTGTCTCAGTTTTCTCATCTGTAAAATGACAAACCACTCTAATATCTTTGCCAAATAAATCCCAAATGGGGTCATGAAGAATTGCACAAATAAACAACAGTCTTGAAAAGTTATTGATTTTTTTGACCTCAAGATTTAATTAAACATTTTCTTGCTTTGCTTGTCTTAATAGGGAACTTCTGAAAGTAAAGGCCGGTTCTACCTAATTTCTGTTATGCAAATATTCCTGGTCAAAGGACTCCCAGAACTAATTAAAGGAGAATCCAGAGAATAGAAGTACTTTTAGAACAAGTGGTAATTAGTCCCTTTGGGAGCAAAGCCCTTTGCAGATTTCTGCCTTAAGGTGCTCAGTGAAGAAAGAAGCAGGTTATTCCCACTGCCTATAACTAGAGGTCCAGGAGACCTCTATGGCAGCAGACATAGAGCTGCCAGCTCAGAACCTGTCCCACTGATGGCTAGGGTTGAGTATGAGATAGGTTCGCCAGGAAGGCACTATACCATGGTCCATTCCATTCAATTCAGTTCAATTCAACAAACATGACTATACAATTAAAAAAAAAAATCGGTAGGGTATTCCCATTCTACCTCAGAGCTACAACATGTTCATAATCAGCAAACACAAAATATACATAAAGCAAGGCATAGAAATTTCAAAAAACTGGATACTCAGCCCAGTCCACTTTGGATCTGCTGCACTGCCTGGTTTCAGCTCCATGGAAGCCAAGCACTATGCCCTGGTGTCACTTTCCTGATTGCTTTTACATGTTGTTGTCCCCATTAGATCATAAGTTCTGTGAGGGCAAAGACTTCTTTGCCCAGTGCCCGGCACATAGTAGGTGCTTAATATACATTTCTTGGATTGAATTGGATCAGACTGAGTATTGGGATAAGAAATCAGACTGGAGATCTAGCATTGGCACTTACCTACGTAGTAGAGATTATTAAAGACATGAGAAGAGGGGAGATTGTCAAGAGACAGGGTGTTGTGGGAGCAGTTAGGCAGACCAAGGCCTGAGCCAAGGGATCATTCTCCACTTCAGGGAGAATGAAAGTTATCAAAGGAGATGAGGGATTAGCCATGAGATATAGATAGGATGAAGGAGGACTAGGCATTACTCCATGACTATCCAGGAGAAAAGAGGTCTTTGAAGGAGATGGTCAGTAGCAGTGGACTCTGCAGCAGCTCTGGAGAATGAGCTCAGAGAAGGGACCGTTGTACTAGATGATGATGGTTAAGTCTAGTGAATGGGGTAGGATGGTAGAAGAAGTGGAGGCAGTTCAGGAAGTCTATCAGTGAAAAGAAAGAGACAAGCAAGATGGTAGCTATGGATGGTAGCCATGGGGGATGTCTCATGTGAAGGTTTTTCAAGATGAAGATTGAAGGCAGAGGAAAGGAGCTAGACAGAGATCAGGGATACTAGGGGGAACAATAGTGAGTAGAGGGGAACTGAGGTCTGTTTGAAACGGTCATTCATCTTGTTAGTCAATAAGTATTCATTAACACCAACTATATGTCAGGCACTGTGCTGAGCACTGGGGATGTTTTGTTGTTGAGTTGTGTCCGACTCTGAGACCCCATTTGGGGTTTTCTTGACAAAGATACTGGAGTCATTTGCCATTTTCTTCTCCAGCTCATTTCACAGATGCGGAAATGGAAGCAAATAAAGTTAAGTGACTTGCCCAGGGTCACACAGCTCATTAGTGTCTAAGACCAGACTTGAACTTAGGAAGGTGAGTCTTCCTGACTCCAGGCCCAGCACTCTGTACTATGCCACTTATCTGCCTCTTCACTGGGTATACAAAGGCAAAAAACAGTCAGCATTTAAGGAGCTCCAGTTACAATGGGGGAGACCATATGCAAATAACTGTATCCAAACAAGGTCTATTCAGAATAAATTTATAATAATATCAGAAGGAAGATATTAAGAGTAAAGAGGACTGGAAGGTCCAAGGAAACAGACCCCATCATCCCTGAGGGGTATTTTGTGGGGGAGGAGAGACAATGAAGGCTGGCAGAGTCCAATAGTATGATTGAAAAAACAAAATGTCATGAACCTTGTGCTACATTTGCCTTCTCGCACTCTGCAGTACAGCCAAACTGGCCACCTTCTGTCCCTTGGTCATGATACTCCATGTCCCATCTCATTGACTGTCCCCTGCTCCTGGAATACACTCCCACCTCACCTCTGCCATTCTCCAATTATGCAAACACAGGAAAGTTGCTTCCATTGCTTTGTACCTCAGTTTCCTCATCTTTAAAATGAGGTTGTTGGGCTAGATTGTCTCCATGAGACTCTTTCTAATACACAGAGTCTATCACTCCTTCCTTTTTCCTGTATTCTACCCCACATCACTGTCCTCTCTTCACCAAGCTTTGAACAGAGACCCCAGAAAGGGCAGTAGGAGTATCCGCTTCTGTCCAAGAATTCTAAGCCTTCTAAAAAAATAGTATTTTGGGTGGTTTAGCAGATAGAGCACTGGATCTGGAGCCAGGAAAACCTTTATTCTAATCCTACCTCAGATACTACCTAGTTGTGTGACCCTGGGCAAGTCATTTCCCTTCCCTAGGTCTATTTCCTCATGTCTATAAAATGAGGGGGTTCTCTGGAACCCCCTCTTCCAGCTTTAAGACCATGACCCTTTGCATCTAAGTCTTGGGGCAGGGTGGGGGTGGGGGGGGCAGTTGCTGATCCCTCCTGGTTTCTCAGGGGATGATCAGGCTACTCAGGAGTATTCCCCAGCTAAATGCACAGGAGAGAGCACAGGCTGAACTGCTCTCTGGACATCAGTCACTGGGCTGTGTGACTCTGAGGAGCAGGTAATCACACTGGCAAATATGCTTGTAATTCTAGCTGGCTAATGAAGCCCATAATTAAAGCAAGTGCTACAGGAAACATGAGGCTGGCCTCCCAGAACCCGGTCATGTGGCTCCCTCCCCACTGGGAGGGGCTGGTCCACCAGGGGAGTACAGATTCCAAGGCCTAAAACCTGTTCTGCCCTAACCTGGGGAAAAAGAAGCAACAGCAAAGTGAGCCACAGCTGCAGAGAAACCAACCTGGCCAGTTGTAGATCCCTTTCCAAAGAAAAAAGAACGGAAAACGCAGCTACATTTTCTGCTGTGGCAATTCTAAAGCTTGTTCGCTGGCCTGGATGAGGGTGGGAGTGGAGAGAAATCCAGACACCAACAGCTGTTTCTTGGATCCGAATATAGCACTCTGAGTCTCTGATGGTGTGGCACAACTTTTCTTGAAGTTTCAGTCTTACTGATCTGCAAAATGGGTTCAGCTATATGTTTGAAAACAAAAGGCTTGGCCAGGGAGTTGGGTGGAGGGGGTGGGGAAGGGGAGGAATCCTAATTATTGTGTGGGGAGTTGTCTCAGCCCCTGGGGATGAAAGGGCCTGGTTGTACATGTATATAAGAACCCTTGCTTCATCATGCTAATTTATTACTGCCATACCACAGGGCTAGAAGGCCAGACCACACTGGGTGTAGTTGATGCTAATAAATTCTTTTAGGTGCCATAGAAGCATCAGTTATTATTCATATTATTTTAATCTTTTTTTTAACCAAACCTGTTATTGCATTGGCATAGGACAAAGAAAATGTCTTCTCCCCAAGCAGGTGCAGCCCAGCTCTGCAATTTACAATTTAAAGACTTGCCCCAGGATACTGAAAAGTTAAGGGACTCAGTCCAGGGTCACAGGTGGGACTGAGTCCTGTTTGTCCTCATTCTGAGGCCAACCTTACTTTGGGGTTTGCATCCTGAGGTCTATAAACTTTTATATTTGGATAACTGTATTTCAAGATAATTGACTTCCTTTGGTATTTCTTGAATGTTATTTTTTTTTTATGCATTTAAAAAACCATGATTAGGGGAAAGAATCCATAGGTTTCCCCAGACACTGCCAAAGGGGTCCATGCCCCTCCCTCTCCCTGTTACCCTATGCTGCCTCTCCAATCAATAGGCATTTATCAAGCACCCACTACAGTCCAGTGACAGACAAAGCATAAAGGAAAAGAAAACAATCCCTGCCCTCAGGGAACTTCTATTCTTTCGGAGATGTAACATGTACATGTAGAAGTAGATAAAATGTGTCAAATAATACACATTTGGATTATAGCATTAGTTTTATCAAGTCAACAATCATTTATGAAGTGCCTACTATGTGCCAGGTTCTGTGCTGAGCACTAGAGATACAAAAAGAGGCAAAAGACGGCCCCTGTCCTCAAGAAACTCCTAATCTAATGGGGAGACAACATATAAACAAATATGTACAAAACAAATTCTATTCAGGAGATAATGAACAGAGGGAAGGCACTGGAATTAAGAGAGGTTGGGAAAGACTTCCTATAAAAGCAGGCATTTCAGCTGGGACTTAAAGGAAGTCAGGGGAGTCGAGAGGCAGACTTTAAGGGGAAACTATTCTAGGCATGCAGCTCAGCCAGGGAAAATGGCTGAGGCAGAGAGATAGAGAGTCTGGTTCACCGTAGGAGCCAGGAGGCCAGTGTCACTCAGAAACCATGTGGCAGGAAATAAGATGTAAGATTAGAAAGTTAGGATGGGGCTAGGTTAGGAAAGGCTTTGAATGCCAGGCAGAGGTTTCTGTATTTGCTCCTATACATGTAAATGACTATGTACAAATAAGATGCAAAATGGAAATAATTCAGAGAGAAGGCATTAGTATTAAGGGGAACTAGGAGAGACTTCTTATAGAAGGTGAGATTTTATAAGTTATAATAACATTATTATTGTAGCACTAATAGTTGTTCAGTCATATCTGACTTTGTATCTCATTTAGGGTTTTCTTGGCAGAGATACTAAAGTGGTCTACCATTTCTTTCTCCAGTTCATTTTACAAATGAGGAAACTGAGTTAGACATAACTGAGTTACTATCCTTGGGTAAATAAAGGACTGGGGACAGGGATTCATCCCTGTCTAGCATGGTTTAACAGAAAGTAGCCTTGGATATGGGGTCAGAGACCCTGGATTTTAACTCCAGGTCTGCCATTTGGGGAACATCACTTAAATATTCAGAGCCTCAGTTCCCCCACCTATAAAATAATCTGTTCCAACTTCAGAGAGTGCTGAGTAGAATGCCAATAGGTCCTTAGCTCACACTTGGGAAATGAATGAATAAACCCAGTCTGCTGATGGTGAGAAGGTTTTTCTTCATCTCTCCCTCCTCCCCTCTCCATCTCCTTCTGAGATTACCTACCCATTAACACTGGATAGATTTTGTGTGTGTGTGTGTGTGTGTGTGTGTGTGTGTGTGTGACAGTATAGGATCTGAACCTAGCTCCTATGACTCTGGATACCAGGCATTAGGAAGACATGAGTTCAAATCCAGCCTTGGTCACTTACTAGCTGTGTGACCCTGGGCAAGTCACTTTAACTCTGTTTGCCTCAGTTTCCTCATCTGTCAAATGAGTTGGAGAAGGAAATGGCAAATCAATCCAGTATCTTTATCAAGAAAGTACCAAATGGGGTCACAGAGAGTCAGACATGACTGAAACACCTGAACAACAACCTGTGGTTCTAGAATTAGTATCTCTCCTGAACTATGCTATCTCACAAAGGGATGTCTCCATAGTCAAAGAAGATGAAATCTCCTGCTCCCTTATCATACTGCTCTTCCTTCATCTCCTCCCCTACCATAATCTGACCTATTATCAGTTTACAGGAAAAAGTGGGAGCCAGCCTTGAGCCAGCTAGACTAGGGGCAGGCTGGGGATGCTGAGATCTATGAGGGGGAAGGAATGTGGCTCATCACAGCACATGCCAGGGCATGGTGTGTCACAGGGAAGGGTGTGCAGGGAGGAGGCTGGTGGAGTGCCCAGACTACAGCATAACTGGCATTAATCACCATGTGCTCTGGTCTAGACATTCTGGGTTTCACTGGTTACCACTTCCCAGGAAGCCCCCAGAATAGACTCTCTTTGGTTTCCCTTTATTTTGCTAAGTTACTTACAGGAAGTGGGTAAGGGGGGGGGGTGTCACAAAACTGCTTGAGTAGCCTAATTTGGCAGGGTCACTCCCCAGAATACCTATCTAGAGATAGCGATCTAAAAGGTAGGTGTGATATCTGGGATGACCACTAGGAGTGATAGAGTTCAGCACCTCTCTCTACTAGACAGGCTGAATTCATCTACTTGAGGAAGGACCAGACATTCGCTCCCCCATCCCTGTGCACTACAGTCCAGACACAGAGATATTTATAAAAACTCTCCTGAGAAAAAAAAAATCTTTCACTTCAGCATTAACTCTAACCTTTAAACACCAAGCAGAATTGTAGGTTGCTCAAAGCACTTAAGAAAATTTTCAAGAAAGGAGTGAAAAGAGACAGATAAATACATGGAGACAAAAAAAAGACCAGATAGTTAAGGTTTTTAGAGCAGCTAGAAATGATAATAAAGGAAAATATGGACTCTGAAGGGTCATAGGTCTTGGGTTCAAAGTCCAGTTCTGATATTATCTATGTGATCTCAGGGACAGCACTAGACCTGACTGAGCCCTAGTCTCTTCATCTGTGAGATGGGATGACCGAGTTGGAACAACCCTGAGTTTCATTTTTATGGTGCTGGCCTCACAACAAAACAATTGTAGAATTGTTTGCACTGTAGCATAACAAGTATCATGAAACCCTGAAAAATAATAACAGTAACTAACATTAATCTAGCATTTAAAAGTTTGTAAATCGTAATATACATTTTAACTCATTTGAGCTTACAACCACCCTATGAAGTAGACCATGCTGCTATCATTAACCCATTTTACAGATGATGAAACTAAGGCTTAAAGGAATTATGTAAGGAGGGTTCAATATGGAGGAGAGAAGAAGGAAAATTTCCAGAAATGACTGTGATTTTAAGAAAATTAATAAAACTTAAAAAAAAAAGTTGTGAGTTGCCCACAATCACAATTTGAAACCAATACTTGCCTGATATCAAGTTCAGCATACTGTTGTTCAGTCATGTCCAACTCTCAGTGATCCCATTTGGGGTTTCCTTGGCAAAGATACTAGAGTGGTTTGCCATTTCCTTCTCCAGTTCATTTTATAGATGAGAAAACTGAAGCAAACAGGATGAAGTGACTTGCCCAGGATCACACAGCTAGTAAAGTGTCTGAGGCTGGATTTGAACTCAGGAAGGGGACTGACTCCAGATGCTGCACTCTAACCACTGTGCCACCTAGTTGCCCTATATTATCCACTAAAAGTCCCCAAATAGATGTACCAGTAACTGGGGTAGGCGGTTGGCTAGGAAGAACTTGATGTAACATATTGATTCAAGGAAAGGGCCAGGTTTCTAGGGTGGAACAAGAAGGGAGATGAACTTTGCAGACCCCCAGAGCAATCCAAATCCTTGTCAGACCAGCTCCATTCACTGGCCCCCGCCCCCGCCCACGCCCCCCAGCACCGACGACAGCATGGAAGGTCATGTGATCCTGTCTGGTGGTGGGAGAGCCCTGGATGGCTCTGCCCAAGTCAATCAGGATCCACTGGCCAGGAAAACCCCAGAGCCAGCTCAGATGGCAGAGACAGGCCAAGGGGATGGTTCCCAGAGTGAAAGGCTGCATCTGGAACACCGTGGGGGAAACCCTCTCCTTCGATCTGTCTGTAATCCTCAAAGCTGCACCTGTGTCCCAGAGACCCCTGGTGAGGCCAAAGGGGAAGATGGGGCCAGGCACCTGCTGGAAGCCTGGGGCTGGGAGGGACAGAGCAGCACCTGCCAAGCGCCTTCAGGGCATCTCCAGAAGTGAGTTTAAGACTTTGGATTTCCAGAGAGATTTGTAGGGATTGACTGTGTGTGTGGGAGTGGGGTTGGGGGGGGCGGGGAATGGCAGTGGGAAGGGGGTATTTAGGAGAGGGAGGAGTGGTGGGAAGCAAATATTTACACCATACTTTAGTCTCCTTCCCAGGAGCAACCCTCTCCCTCCCCAAAGGTAGGGATCCTGCTTTTCTGTGAAGTCCCAACTATTGCTTTAGCCCCTGAAACTCAGAGCTGGATGTTCCCAGGCTCAAAAGAGCCAACCCCAACACTCTGACCAAAGTATTGTCACAACCAAGGGAGAGAAATGATTGTGTGTTAAGATTCAGAATTGGAAAAGACTCATCAACCCACACCTGAACAAAATGCCCTCTCCAACCACTCTAAGTGGTCATCCAATCTTGGGTATCCCCCATGGGAAGAGTCCACTATCTCCTGAGTCAGTCTATTCTACTTAGGGATAGTTCTTCCTGCCCTCTATTTGCCCCCCTTTAACTTCTACCCATTGGTTCTAGTTCTGCCCTCAATGGACAAGCAGACCCGACTGTGTACCTCTCAGACACAGTAACCCTTTTGAAGACAGCTATTGTGCCCCTTCTCCAAGCTGTGCCCCACATAGCCCTAGTCACATCATGCAGCCCCATGGAACATGATCTCAGGGCCCATCATTCTCTTAGCAGCCATCTTCTGGAGCTTTCCAGATTCTTAATGACCATCCTAGAATGTGGTCCCCAGTCCTGAACAAACTATCCTAGATGTGGTCTGGCCAAGGCTGCAGGATTATCTCCAGGACTGTCCTGATCACAATTCTCTTACAGACACCCAAATTCACCTCAGGTGTTTTGGCTACCATGCCATACCACTGATTCAGCCTTTTTCTCAAATGAACTACTCTCTAGCTGTAATTCTTCCATCTTGTGAAATACAAGAGATGGTACCCTTGGTATCATGGAAGAAAAAAAAAACCCACTAGATGTATAGTCTGAGAACTTGGGAGTTCAAATTCTACATTTCCCAACACCTAGTCACTTGACTCTCTGGACCTCAGTTTCTTCATCTGTAAAATGGATTAGATGACCTCTAACATACTTCTAGCTCTGAATTTTCAATCAACTCTCATGTTGACTTTTTGTGCCCAAGTATAAAACTTTACATTTCCCATAATCATGAAACTGATTTTTGAACTCAAGTATAGACTTTACATTTATCTGATATTTGTGAAATTGATTTTTGAACCCAAGAATAAGACTTAAAAAAAAATTATCTGTTCAATTTCACCTCATTCAGTTCAGCCTTATGGTGCTAGTCTGCCTGAGTCTTTTCGAATTCTGATTCTCTCATCTATGTTTCAGCTATGGTTATCAGCTCCCAGTCACCTGCAAATCTGATTGGTTTTAGTGACAACTGTGTCTGCTATCTGCAAAGCATGGAGTGGTTTCTCCCTAGAACTTTGCCTGCTAGATGAGGAATTGTCAGATCACTGTTGAGCATGAAGCAGGTCATTGTTATCTACAAATTAAAATACCCAAAGAGCCATGTTGGAGAGAAGGGGGATGGGGTATGTCCCCATAAAACATTTGCTGGTTTGATTGTGGGTTTTTTTTCTTCTTCTAAACTAAACATGCTTTATTGTCGATTTTACAAAGCAAATTTTCTAGTCTAGGTTATAGTAAGCTGATCATGTTATGTAAATCTCAGTGAAATAGGGGAATGTCATGAATGGCTTTGAGCACTTGAACCACCCCCTTGCTGGGGCCAGTCTTCTTTTGTGTTTTCTTTTGAGATCCATGTTACTCCAGGGTCAGAGAGACAAGGCACAGTGTCTGACCTCAGCTCATAACCCCAGCGAGCACGAACCTCTGATTCCACATCTGTGTGCCCATGTTTCCTCTTCTTTAATGTGGAGTCAGTCAGCTCCTGCCTCTTTCCCAAAGAAATCCTCAGATTTTCTGTGACTGGAAGGCACATTAGGAATTTTCTAGGTCAAGTGTCTCATTTTGCAAAGAGATAAGGAGACTGTGGCCAGAGAGAGGGAGCAGCTTATTCAAGGTCAAAGAGCAGGGGGATATAGCAGAACTGGGATCTTGAACCCAGGTGTTGAGCCCTCAGGGAAACCTCCCAGGCTCAGCTGCTTCCTGGCCTTGCAGTATCAAGAACCATGAAGCAAGGATCCTTGGTCCTTTATCTGCAGCCCTTTGTAAACATTTCTATTGAGTAATTTCCCCACCTCCACCCCTCACTCAAAAAAACACACACATTTTTGGGGGAGGCTAGGAACAAACATTTATCAGGGACCTACTATGTGCCAGGGACTATGCTAATAACTTTACAGATATAATAACCTCACTTGATCCTCACAATAGCTCTAGGAGGTAGGTACTATTATACTCATTTCACAAATGAGGAAACTGAGGTAATCAGGGTAAAGTGACTTGCCCAAGGTCACATAGCTAGTAAGTGTTTGAAGCTACATTTGAACTCAGGTCTTCCTAACTGCAGACCCAGTGCTCTGCCCATTTCCCCTATCCAGATTCCTCAGGAGACAATGAGTTCCCTCTCATAAGGAATCCCCAAGCAAAGGCTGAATGACCAGTTGTCATAGAGATTTACAGAGGACATTCTTCCTCTGGTTTGGGTTGAACTATTTGACCTCTGAGTTCCTTTCCTGCCCAAGGCACTTCCACTGAAGAAACTCCCCCACCAATATTGCATAGTCCCTGTCCTACCTGGAGGGAAAGAGGGAATGAGCATGTTTATGTTGCCTACTAAGGGCACTTTTTGAGATTAGATAATCTCAATGCCCTTGGCAGTGAGAGGTTAAAGGTCACTCATCCAGTATGTGGGAGGGTGGGACTTGAACCAAAGACATTCCGACTCCAGAGCCAGCTACCTATCCGCTACACCATATAGTCTCTTCTTCTGGCTGATGCAAACTGTAACACTGTATAAATATGAGCTCTGAATATAAATCCTAATATTTGGGACTAGAAGCAGACTTAAAGACCATTTTTTCCAGTCTTCTCTTTGTATAGTCAAAGACACTGAGGCTGTGATTTACTTGAGGTCATGGAGATACCAGGTAGGATTTGAACTCAGGTTTTCTGTCTCTAAATTCAGTGTTCTTCCCCAGGACTGGGCCATCCTTGTCTGCAAGGACCTGCCTTTCAAGTTGTTTCAAGGCAAACTTTAGCTGAAAACCTCTGAAGGCCTTGAGCTGAGGGCCTTCTGTTGTAGCCCAGCATTAACATCCTGCAGTGAAGGTTTCTGATCTCCCCTTAATCAGAAACACACTCCTCCCACCCCTACCCCCCCCCCCAGCAAATGATTTCTAGAATAGAAAGGAGATGTCAAAATCCAGGAGCAGGGGGGGAAGCATGGATGTCTGAACATTCTGAGGTCGTAGGGAGGCAAGTGGGTGGATGAAGAGCCCTGAGAGAGAAGTCAAACTCCATCACTGCCAATGGTTGCCTCTGTGACCTTGGACAAGGTGCAGCTTGTCATACCTTGGCTTCAATCTTCCTTCTGCAAAGGGAGGGATTGGACTAAAGGACCTTTGAGGTCCCGTTCAGCTCCAAACCTATGAACCCGAACTCAACTTCTTTCATACCTGGCATGATCTTGGACATGTCACTTCTTTGTGCCACCGTTTCCTCTTATAGAAGGCGGAGGTTCTTTGATCTGTGATCTGGCAACCTCTACTTCAGTCATGTGTCTGACTCTTCCTGACTCCATTGGGGGTTTTCTTGGCAAAGATACTAGAGTTGCCATTTCCTTCTCCAGCTCATTGTATAGAATTGGAAAATAAGGTAACTTGGGTGAAGTGACTTGCCCAGGGTCACACAGCTAGTATCTGAGGCTGAATTTGAGCTCCAGAAGATGAGTCTTCCTGCCTCCAGGCCCAATGCTCTATTCACTGGGCCACCTAGCTGCCCCTATGACCTCTAATTCTAAATTCTGGGATGTAAAGAACTCACACACACTGGGAAAAGCTCACACCACCAAAGTCAGACCACGCTGGATGTGCATCATAACCAAGTTCCCTGGGCCAGCTGGAGAATGTATGGGGCATGTGGAATGCAGGCAGTTGTTTCTAGAATGCCAGGGACAGAGGAGACTGAAGATCATTCTGAAGTCCTTGAAAGAGTGAGTTTATTGAACAGTACTGGGAGAGGCAGCAGGCTGAACTCGGGGTCACAGGACCTGATTTCTAGTCCTGACCTTGGACACTTACTCGGTGCCTCAGTTTCCCCATCTATTGCAGGAGATTGAATTTGATGGCCTCTGATTTACACTGGCTCTAGCTCCACAAGCCTATTATTTCTGTCTTGTGTTCAATTCAACCTACTTTCTGGACATGGGAAGAGAAATTGGGTTGGGGTAGAGTGGGGTGGATGAATTTAGTCTTACCTATGGCCTTCTTGCATCAAAATGCAAGTCCTTGACAATCCCAACTGTCTTACTTATATTTGTATCCCTGGCACTTGAAACAGTGGTTGGCACACAGTAAGCACTTAATACATGCTTTACTTCTCTGTCTCTTCTGCCCTTCTGTATGGATCTTAGGATCATGGACTCTTGAGTGTAAAGGGACTTCCAACGGCATCTGGTACAAATCCCAAGGTCACCCAGGTAAAAAGCTTCAGACATTGGATTCAAGCCCAGTCCTCTGACACCAGAACCACATCTCTTCTCACAGGCCAAGTTTCTTCCCCTAAGAGAAATCACAGAACCTTAGAGTCAAAAGGGAAATCCAAGGGCAAGAGGCTCTTCAGTAATGTTGGAAAGGTGGGCCTCTTCCATTGGAAGGGAAGCAGCCCATCTGGAAAAGGCCAAGAGAGGGGCCATGATTGACTGACATTTGCACAGCAAGTTAGTGGCAGAGCTGGGCCCAGGACCCAATTCTCTTGACTTCCGGTTGAAAGTTCTTGGTTGGTGGGTGTTTAAGCTGATTTCCCCAGAAGCTGGAATCCTGCTTGGCCCCCACAGACATGTTTGTCCACCCATCATTAGAAGGTGCTAAGACATTGGGAGCAGCTGGGCCATCTCAGGCCCTGCTCCCATCATGGAAACATGGAAACATGTCCTATCTTGTCTGATCTGTCCCTCTGGACTTCTTCCACTTGAGCTGGTGTCAGGTAGGGAGGATGGCCCTTGGGCATTGGCTAGGAGGCTAAGGAGGGAAAGCTGGGAAACTGGGATTGATGGTATGCAGTGTGGATTCCAGTGATGAGGCAGAACTCCTCCCTCTCCAAAGGAAAATTACTTGGGCGGGGCTTTAAACCCTGAGAGGAAAGCTCCTATAGTCTCAGAGAGTAACTTCCCTCAGGGCCCTGTATTGTGGAGATGGCCAGGTCCCCACCTAAGGCTTTGGATGTGGGGTAGGGGCTGATTCTGGGACCTTTGCTGGGGGGCAGTAGGGGTAGGTCTGCAGGGCAGAGGGGAAGATGGGACCCACAGGCAGAGGACTGTTTGAGCTTTGTTCATGCCAGGGAATCCAAGCAGGTTTTGGCCCTCAGCCTGGCTGGGCTTTTGATCATGAGTCGACAATGGAGGGAAATCTGATCTGCCTCATGGGGGTGTTGGGAGAGATAAGTCTGGCAAAGGCGAGGCCTCCTGCGATGGGGGCAGGCCCACACCTGCCAAGTCATATTGGGAGTACCAGGGTAGACACAGGGAAACCCCATCTGAGAAAGGCCAAATCTCTGAGCTATCCAGTGTCCTGCTCTCCCAGCTCAGGGAATGTGGGTCTCTGGCTGGAGGCTACAGGGAAAAAGGATAGGGCCTAACCCTACCCAGGTTCCCACCACACCCCAATGCCACAGGTGTTCCCTTCTAGGTGTGCCAGCCCGTACATATATGCCTACGAGCTCACTTTGGGTCCCAAGCGTGAAGAGGTAGATCTCAGAAACAGGAGTATTTGGGGAAAGCCTCTAGGATTTCACCAGACTCCTGGGGAGAGGATAGTACTCAGGGCTTTCAGTAGGGATAGGAGCAGGCAGCAGAAAGAGATGAGAGAATAACTACTATTCCCATTTCTTTCCTTGAAATCATCTAGTAAAGCACACAATGCAATTGCAAGCACAGTTATTCTCTCTTTTGGAGAATGAACAGACCTATGATTGCATTAGTGTAAAGAGGAAATCAAAGAAATGTCTCACACTCATCAGTATTTGCTCAGCAACTTAGGGACCTAAAGAGCCACCTGAGATACTTGCTTGGGTCCCATAGCCTTAAGGTCATAGAGTCACAGCTTTTAGAGCTAGGAAACTCCACAGAAACAATAGACCAAGGGTGGGGAACCTATGGAACAAATCCCCTTAAAAAAAGGATTTGTTCTGTGAAGTTTGGATTTAAAGGGCTGCATTTGAGGACCTGGAGGGCCACATGTAGCCTTGAGGCTGCATGTTCGGGTGGGGTTCATAGGTTCATGGGGTTTTTGGCTTGGAGGTCAGCTCTATTCATTATATTATTCATTACACCACACTCCCTTTAAAAAAAGTGGATTCTGGTGATGAGACAGAACTCCTTCCTCTTTTACATCACCAGTATATTGACTATCTTTTGCAGATACAGAAACTGATTCTCAGGAAGGTGATTTGCTTTATACATGGGAACTTAGTCTTAAGTTTCAAGGGCAGTGTGGTCCACAAGGACATAGGTCTAGATTTGTGGTCAGGAAGACCTAATATCAAACCCTGCCCCAGACACTTACTTAACTGTGTGACCTTAGATAAATCACTTTATCTGATCTCAGTTTCCTCATCTGGAAAATGGGGATCAGTAGCACCTAGCTTACAGGTTTGTTGTAAAGTATTTTACAAACTTCAAAGCAATATAGGATCATATTGAGAGCTGGAAAAGATCTCAGAAGCCATCTAGCGTAACCTCTTCAGAGTATATAAATGTCAATTTTATTATTCTAAGACTTAGCACTGGCCGAATATTACCTTCTGTTTACTTATCTATTAAAGTCCCCTGATGATGTAGTCCAACCCTTTCATTTTACAGAAGAGAGAACAGAAGTCATAGAAGCAGCAGTGACTTGCCCAGGGGCACACACACAGGTCGTTAGGTAACAAGTTTCTAATCCAAATCCAGCTACTTCTCCTGAGTGACTCGGTATTTATAGATCTCACAGAGTCAGTGCCTTAGTGTGACATCCTTGAAGAACCTTCATTCTTGTTTACTGGATAAATACAGAGAATCTGATGGAGGATGCCTAGTTTCTGAGAGACTTGAGAGGAAAAGCTTGTCTTTTAGTTTTCTCATCTGTAAAATGGGAGTGGGAGAGTTTGCATTAGATGATCCATCTCTAAGGTCCCTTTAGGAGTTTTGGATTTGAGATCAGAAGAACTGAGTTTATATCCCATTTCAGACTCTTACCAGCTATGTGACCTTGGGAAAGTCATTTTACTCTTCTATGTCTCAGTTTCCTCGTCTGTAAAATGAGAGGGTTAGAGCAGATGGCCTCTGAGGTCCTTCCAAATGTGTCTGATTCCTATGAAATTCCAGCTCTGCCTCCTACTCCTTGGGTGACCCACGGCAAGTCACTGAAATTCTACGGGTCTTGGTTTCCTCATCTGTAATATCAGGGGATTGGACTACGGTGTCTTCCCGCTCTCACTCCTGGCTCGGGTCCCATGAGACTGTGCTCTCCCGCGGCATCCTCCGAGGGCAGCTCCCTCGCCGCGGGTCTGGGAGCTGGGTAATTCACTCCTGTGGGTGGGATCGGAGGGGCGGAGCCGGCAGGGGGATGGGCTGGGGGAGGGGCCACCGAAGAGCCTTCTGCCATCCCGGAAGGAGGAGGGAGGAGGAGGAGGAGAAGCTGGATTCCTTCTCACGTGAGAAGCCGCCGATGCCCAGAGCACCCCGTCCTGCTCACTGCAGAGCCTCGGCTCACCAAGTGACCTATTTCCGAGAGCCCGCTTGGACCCGACTCGCTGCCTCCCTGCAGCCAGGGCTCCGCGGAAGGTGGGGGGCGCCGGGCGCGATGAAGTGGGACCCCTAAGCCGGGGGAGATCCCGGAGCCTCCGAGGCGGCTCCAAGTTGCCTGCCTCCCAACTTGGGCTCTCTCCGTCCGTCTGGAGCCGGGCCGACCGACGACCTCCCGCTCCCTCTCTGCTCTCTCTGCGCCCGGCCCGGCTATGAAGTGAGGGCCCGGCCCCGGCCCCTGGCGGTGCCCCCGGCCCCCTACCATCATGAGAGCGGCGGACTCCGCCACCTGGGAGAGGGTCAAATTCCTCACGGGCCAGGTAGAAGCGTGCACTTCCTGCGGGGCCGGGGAGGAGCCCTCGGGGGAGCGAGGCCGGGGAGCCAGCCCGTGGGGGCGGGGGCCGGAGCCCGAACCCCATCGGGCGTCCCGGCTCCGGCCCCAGCCCCTCGGAGCGCAGCCAGCGGCGCCCAGCATGGAAGCCGACGGGGACGAGACGAAGCCGGGTAGGTGGCGGCCCCGGCGGCCGAGCGCCCCGGGGGACCCTTCGCGGGCTCGGGAAGGGAGCCGTTTGGGCAGGGGGGAGTGGAATCTGGGGCCCCGGCCGGCCTCGGGGTGAGGCGGGCGGGAGGAGAAGCAGGGCTTCCGGGCCCTGGCCATGGTCGAGTCCGCCGATCTGCCCGGCTTGCGCTCCTGGGCACCGCTGAAGACAATGCCGCCCGCCAGGCCGGCCGGCCCTGGGACGGAGCTGAGGACCGCCCCTCCCCCGACGGAGCAGATGTTTGCGGGGAGTTAGCGAGCAAAAGTTCTCGCGGCCCCGAACTTGTTGGCGATGGCCCGGGGAGCGAGGCGGTCGGCGCGATGCCCTTCTGGTGGGGAGCGGGAGGCGGCGCCGCGGTGTTTACATTCCTGGGCTCGCAGCTCCGGCGACTGGCCCTGGCGCGGGTCTGGGGAGGCGGGCGCTGCCATCCCTGCCCAGGTGCGGGCTGAGCCTCCCCAAGTGCGTCTGGCAGGTCTCAGGTGAGAGGGTGCAGAGAGCCGGAAGGCCAAGGACAGAGGCCATCGGATCATGGCTTTAAGGCTGGAAAGGACCTCAGAGGTCAAGGAGAAAAGAGCCGTAGCTCTCGCGCTCAGCTCCAGTCTTTCTTACCTGGGGGACCTCTCTGAACTTCGGCTTGCCTATTTGTAAAATGGACTAGATGACTTCTAAGATCCTGTCCAGTTCCAAATCTGTTAACTCCTCCCATTGAACAGATGGGGAAACTGAGACCCAGACAAGGCTACGTAGGTAAGAAGTGATCGAACCAGGTCCTCCAACCCCCATACTTAGAGCAAATAATAGAATTTCGATCTGCAAGGGGCTTTACCAACCAACTAGGCTAGCCCCCTCCTTTTCTAAAAGAAAAGGCAGAGGAAATCAGTTGTCCAAGTTAATCGTAGAGATGGGATTGAAATCCAGCTTCTCAGACTAAATTCTGGGTGAGAAACTTTGCCTTGTGGGTGGATTTCAACTTTACTGAACCCAGCTGGATGGGATGTGTTGAAAAGGCAGCTGGACCAGGAGGGGAGTTAAGATTACAATAAATTCCAGCGTCTACCTTTAGTTAATCCATAAATGATTCAAAAGAACTCATTGTCATCTGCAAGCAGATATCACTGGTGCTTCTTTATCTAAAATGCAGAAATGGGTGCATCTCTTTAGCAGTTGAACTCCTTAGAGATCAAGGAACACAGAAAAAGAAATTTCAGTGGAGGAGAAACATATGTGCTACTCTAATTGTAGAATTTTTGCTAATGTGAAACATTTGCCAAAAGAACAAAAGACACATTTTAGCTTTTAAAGTGATCTCAGTTGAACATGCTTGGACCATGCAGTTACATGGTCAGTTTCCTTCCTGTATCTTCTTTTGGGTCTGATGTGATAACTTCTCTAGGACTATTCATGCCTGATGGTTCTGTGATTTTATATGTAGGAAGCAATTTAGGCATAG
Source organism: Potorous gilbertii (assembly GCA_028658325.1). Taxonomy (NCBI): domain Eukaryota; kingdom Metazoa; phylum Chordata; class Mammalia; order Diprotodontia; family Potoroidae; genus Potorous; species Potorous gilbertii. The sequence continues at coordinate 41,269,561 of CM053771.1, forward strand.
CTCAAGGAAATCTCCGGGATCTGTTTATAGAAGAATGCAGAAGAGTTTAGGACAGAGAATGTCCTAACTGGCAGGGACCTTAGATCGTAGACTATCAGAACTGATAAGTTCCTTAGATCATAGAATGTCAGAGCTGGGAGGACCCTATGAACACATTATGTCAGAGCTGAGAGGGCTCTTAAATCAGAATGTCAGAAACTAGTGGGATCTTAGCACATAGAATGGGAGAGATGGGAGAGAGAATAGAGAATATCAGATCTGATGGGGTGGGGATCATGCCTTAGAAACTAGTTCAGCCCACTCCTTTGACAGATGGTAAAACTGACCCTAGAGAGGTCAAGTTACTTGCCCAAGGTTAAATAGGGAGACCCTGGCACAGCTGGGATCTATCTGACTCTAGTTGCTTTGACCCCTATGACCAGTATTTTATTTTTCACCCTAAAGCATAATCCATGTTTGAAGCTTTGCCTGGTATTTCCAGTGGTGAAAGATTTCCTGGCATTACTAGGGCTTTTAATTCTTTCCTTTCAAGTGAGGGAAGTTAGTTTGGAAGGCCTCAAGCCGTAACCTGTCTAGGCTGCTTTGCTCTCCAGGGATCCAGGCCCTAAGACTGCACTTCCAGCTGCAGAGACTAGTCCTATCTGCCCACAGCCAGGCCAGGATTGGTCACCACATTGTTCTGTTTCTAGGAGCAACTGAAATGCTTGAACACTATTGGTGATTCTGGTGAACCCTGAATGGGCCGGTTCCTATGGAAAGACTGGCTCAGGAATGGACTTTCCCAGAAAATAGTCACTTCTGTGCCCTGGAGATACCTCACAGAAAACTTGCAGTGTTTGGATTTTTGGGGGAGACAGAGGGCAGCAGTGACCTGACCTCTTTCAAACGAGCCCATCCTCCTGTAATTTTGTCTCTCCCTCCCTCCCTGGATCTGGTAGGGAATTGTGATCCCTGTACAAACATGGAATACTGCAGTAACCTGGGACTCTAGGCACATCTGCTGGAGGAGTTATTTATGCTGTGTGTGTTTTGTGTGTGTGATGTACACAAAAAAGGCACCTGAACCTGGTCCAAACAGGTCAAAATCTTTCCCTGCTCCAAGCAGATAGCAACACAAAGGGATAGAAGTGTCAGCTTCCATACCATTCCATTCTAGAAAGAAAGGGGATATGAGATCTTTCTCCTGATTTAAAAAAACTTCATTATTCAGATTTTTAAAAAATTGTTTATATCTCCTATATCTTAATACATGCTATATATCTTTATATCTTCCCCCCTACAATTCCTCCTAGAGAACAGAACTTTATGCAAAGAATTTAAAGGAGAGAAAAAGGAGGAAGATGGAGAAATCAGCAAAACCTGTCAATACATGGGAAAAAACATCTGATGTTATATACAAGCACATCTATGGCCCTCCATCCTCCCAGAGAAAGGGCTGCACCCCATTCTCAGCAAAGCTTTCCTATGCTACTCAGCCTATGGAGGATAATGGAAAGACCAGATTGGAAAGCCTTGAATTTAAATCCTGCCACCGATATGGTGTCTTGGGCAAATCTTTTTAACTGTGCTGTGCCTTGGTTCCCCCATGCATAAAATAGAGATGAGATGATACCCATCTCACCTGAATCTCACAGCAATGTAACAGGAGTGCTTTGTAAACTTTGAAATGCTACAGAAATGGGAGGTATTATTATGTAACCATGGGCAAAGTTTATGCCACTTCTGGTACCTCAGTTTCCCCTATCTTTCCTGCACTGAAGTGGAAACAATCCTGGATTTATTGAAAAGGATCCTTTTCAGTATCCTACTATGTGCCAAGCACTGTGCAGAGAGGGAAACTGAGAATTTTGACTTCTGACTTTGTGTGACATTGGGCAAGTCACTTCAATTCAATAAACCATTTTTGTGGGGGGAGGGAAGGGTTGTGTTTTAACTGCTGAGGACATAGGAGTTGTTTGTGATCAAAGAGAATTTTGGAGCTCAGGTTCAAGGTGGGCTGACAATTGGGATAATGGTTAAAAAGAAGAGGTCATGATTATGCCGGGGTGTGTATGTGGGGGTCATGTGTGTATATGTGGGGGAGTAAAGGTGCAGATCCTAGGAGTTGTGGAAGTTAATTACCTAGCCAGCCTGGTGGTTGAGGGAACATTGACACAAACATGGATATCCCCAAGGTGGAGGTTATCTGGTTAGGAGGTTAGGGTCAGGTGGTGGGTTCCCCTCTCTGAGTCTCAGTCTCTAAACTTCTCGGTGACCTGCATCCTTTTGTGGTGATGAATATAGTAATATATCTTTACACCCTCAGAGTTCTGTCATTAAATACCTTGTAAATAGAAGGTGCTATTATGTAAATACTCATGTAGAATGTTGCCAGGCAGGGATGTGTGCTTCTCTTGTATATAAGTAGATGCCACTGGTGTATTTGTAACAACAAGATCTTAATGACACAGTCCATTCTTAGGACACCTATCTTCAAGGCAGCAATGCCAAAGTACCATTAGCCCTCATAACACATGGTCCTTGGGGGCAGAAAGAAATTGGTTTTTGTAATTGACACTTTAAATATTGAAACATATTGAAACAACTTTATATCATATCTGTAACTACTGCAAGGAAGCTATAATGCCTTTACCATGACTTGGACATGCCGTAAATGATAGAAAACACACACACACACACACACACACACACACACATTGGCAACTGTGGGAATGGGTAAGTGATTTGCCCAAGATGCAGAGGCAGGATCAGAATTCAGGTCCTAGGACTCTGAACATAGTGTTCTTTCCCCTAGATCAACACTGCTTTCCCCCCTCAACACATGAGGATCCTAAGCTTCCCTGGCTAAAACCTAAGCTTCATTTCACTTGTCAGTGTGGCTTGGAGATGGGATTCCTACCTGGAATAGGTTGGACCAAATAAATGGCCATTGAGATCCTTTCCAATGAACACAAAAGGGGAGGGAGCAGTTGTGTTTCAGGTTACAGCTGGATAGTCTAAGTGTTGTACTGGCATCCAGAAAATATTAAAAGACCCAGAGGAAAGGCCTCTGGCAGGTTTGGACGGGCAGGGAGTGGGCAGGCTGCAATCTGAACTGGTGAAGGTAGTTCTCATTTTGATGATATAATTGTAGTGATGACTGACATTTATATAGCTCTATACAAAACTTATCTCATTTTATTGTGTGACGTAAGTATTATAAGTGTTATCAGCCTCATTTTACAGATAGGAAAACTGATTGGAAAGAAGTTCAGTGATTAAGCCCATTAAAGTGTAATACTAAGACATGTAGCAGAGAATCAATTTTTTTCTCCAATCAAGTCAACAGTTTAGACTGTATTTGGAGTTCTGAGATCTGCTTATTTTACTACCTTGCCTCCTGACCAAGTCAATTCCGTTTTACCTTCTGTGTTCAGAAACCAAAGAACATCCCTTCTCTCACCCTAACCCCACTTTCTCCTCCCTCCCTTCCCCCACAGTTCCCATGATGGACAGGCACTGAGGCTCTCTTGGCCATAGGGATGATGAGCTATATGGTTTCTCTGGCTGCTGTTGATGGCCAGGAGTTTTCCGTGGGGAGATCAATAGAAACTATTTTGGGTGGAAATTGTGACTGAAGTAAACATTCAGCCCAGCTACAAGGAGGCTTTACCATGGGAGCCCAACAGATGAAATTCCCAAGAGTTCCTTCCTTGTTTTGAAGAGATGAAAGGAATTCCAAGTTGGGTGAAGGGAGCTGGGGAAATGAAGGCAGTTTTGAGATTTGAGGCTGGATGGCTGAGTGGGGAAGGCTGGACTTTCCCACACCTTCCTGGCAGGCACAGCTAAGGTATGTCTTAGGAAGTAGTTTCAGACTGACCGTAGGGGGAAATTTGAGAGGGCCCAAACTGGCCTGGGTTGTGTGGCCAAGCAAGATAACACATCTCAGGACAGTAACTAATAATAATGGCTGAGAGTTATTTAGCATCCCAGCCATGATCTCATTTAATAATGTATGTAATACATGCTTCAGGTACAAAGTTGTCAATGTTCTGCATTCCAAGTGCCCTCCCAGCCCCGGCATCCTGTGTTCTAAATTACTTTTCCTTACTTCTCTGTGGAATAAAAGAATCCCCACAAGAGGAGGGACATTTTAAAAATTTGTCTTTGTATCACTCACTCCCCTCATCTTGTACCTAGTAGGTGCATAATAAATGCTTATTGCATAGCGGGGAGTGAGGGAGCAGACTAGGGAGAATCTGATAAACAATTGGACCTCAGTGATGGAAGTGAAGGTGGGGAAATGCTTGTCTCAGATGCTGTGAAGGGGATTTTTGTTCCAAGGTGAACTGGACCACATGGGTGGGGTTCAGTGAAAGGACAACCCTAGAACTGGGGTTCAAATCCCACCCCTGAGGCCAACGACCTTGGGCAAACTACTTACTCCTTTGCCGGCTTCTGTTCTTTCTCACCTGTAAAATGAGGGTAGGACATCAAGGTCCTGCAGTGGAGAGAACTGTGGGCCTGGAGTCAGGAAGACTTTAAATCTTCCTGAGTTCAAATCCTACCTCAGATACTTAGTGGCTGTGTGACCCTGGGCAAGTCATTTGACCCTGTTTGCCTCAGTTTCCTTTTCTGTAAATTATGAGCTAGAGATGAAAATGGCAAACCAATTCATTATCTTTGCCAAGAAAATCCCAAAGCGGGTCAGGGAGAGTCAGAAACTCCTGAAGCAACTGAAAAACAACACTCAAATGAGGGTACTGGTTGAGATGACCTCAGAAGTCCCTTCTGTATCTATGAGCCTATACTCATACACATACACATGTACACACACACACATATATACAAATATACATACCCACATGCATCTATACATACATCTACTCTTACACTCTGTATCTATCCTGTATGTATATATTCATTTACATGTTGTTCCTCACTTTTGAACATTAAATCCTTGAGGGTCACGATTGTATTTTGCCTTTCTTTGTACCTGTAGCCCTTAGCACTCTAGGTTCCTCAAACATAGATAGGGTAGTAGAGAGAGGGCTGGGTTTAAGAGGCAGAAAGATCTGAGTTCAAATCTTGTCTCAAACCCACCTCCTAGCTGTGTGATGGAATTGGGCAAGTCTCAGCCTCAGTTTCTCTTCTGTTCGCTGGGAGTTCCAACAGTCGCTCCCTTGGGTGTGAAGTGCAAATGAGATACTAAATGGAAAGGGTTTCGAAACATGAAGCACTGTATAAAAATTACAGTTATTGTTGTTGACTCCCCCCGAAGGCCCTTCCAGCTCTAAGATTCTGAGGTCCCAGGAAGGCCCAGCTGCCCAATGAACCTCCCTCCTTTGCCCCAGTAGAGCTTTGGAAGTCACCTAGCAGGCCGTTTCCTAATCTTGGGGCAGGTGTAATAGGTACGGAATCTTTAAAGGGAAATTTCCACTGCCATGGCTCCCCTGGAGAAGTCAACTCCCCGGAGACTTTCTCCTGGTGTTGCAAAGAGAAATAAACAGCCACCACCAAGGCCAAACCAGTTGGTTTTTAATTTTTTTTTTAATTTGCTTTTCCTCTTGCACGAATGGGTGCCCTTTTCTTGCTTTCATGCAGTTTAAGTCGTGCCTTATCTCAACGCCTTTAGTAACTTGTCAGTTTTCTATTAGCTCTTCTGAAAAGGCAGTGGGGATGAGATTGCATCTCCAATTTCTGAGAATTAAGGAGACTGAGAGAAAACTGCCCATTAGGGCCAGATGAGGGGATGTTATGTACTCAGAATGCTCCCCCAGCCTGGTGGTAGGAAGCTGTGGTGTTTGCAGCCTCCCTGAGGTCTGTAGTGAGTGGAACCAGCCTTGGAAAGATAGCAGATGAGCTTCCCATTAGCAGGGTGGGAATGGACTGGAACCTGTATTAGTTATGTGCAAGGACTAAGGCAGTGTAGTATAATGAACTTGGAAGTAGAGTCTTGGCTTTTCTGCTATACCCCTTTATTTTACAGATGAGGAAACTGAGGCCCAGAGGAGTTAAGTGACTTGGCTACCACACAGCTACTAAATATCTCAAGGCAGGATCTGAACGTGGATATTCCTGACTCCCAAGTCTAGTGCTTTATTTTCAGTGTCTTTTACGTATCTGGGTGACCTTGGGCAAGTGACTTTTCCCTTCCTGGGCCAGTAGTTTTCTTATCTGTAAAGTGAGGGCTTTGGATCAACGATCCTTCAGGTCCCTTTTAGCTCTAAAGTCTGTAGTGCTAGGAGGTTAGGGGTCAGAATCTTGTCCAAAGAATTCCCAGGTCAGAGATGGTTAAGTATAGAGGTTAAGACTCAGACCCAAAATCCAGTGTACTCTTTACCCTACCAGGCTTCTTCTCAGTAAAGCTAAGAGCCATAAAGCAGCGTCTGGCAGTTATAAAAAGGTGATGTTAGGAAAAAAACTTACTTAGAACGATAGCTGTCCCAGGGTAGAATGACATTCATTGGGAGGTGGGATCTTTAAGCCAAGGCTGGAATGATTAGGAGGCATGTTGTGGTAGAGAGAAGCCTGTCTAGATTCAAATCGTACTTTTGATCCTTGTGAGCTGGGGAAGGTCACAACCTCCCTGGGCCTCAGGTGTTAGACTAGATTTTTAAAAAATAAATATTTACTAAGTCCCTGCTTTGTACCAGGCACCATGCTAAGCACTGGACCAGGTGACATCTGAGGTCCCTTTCAGCCCTGGATTTATGAACTCATAAATGACTGATTGAGAAAAAGCATTTATTGAGCACTTATTATATGCCATATGTCCTAAATGCTGGATATAGAAAAAAGTAAAACAGTCCCTTTCCTCAAGAAACTTACATTCTCATGGAGGAGACAACACAGCAGAGTGACGAGTGATGGTCAGGGAAGGGAGTTACTTTGTTCTGGAGAGTCACAGATATGGTGACTGGAACAGAAGGGCAGCCAGTCTCTGTCCTTTGATTTAGGGATAGGTTGGCCTGATGAAAGAGGCCCCCTCTGACCTCTAAGAGCCTGTGATTCTGTGAAGGACAAGCTCCCAGGTAATCAGAGCTGCCCGGGAAGGGAATGGAGCTACCCCAGCAAAACAAGTAGAGCTCCTGATCACTCAAAGTGCACAAGTAGAGGCCAGATACCCATTTAGTGAATACAGATGAAGAAACTGAGGGTTAGCGAGGTCACGTTTTGCCCAAGGTCACCTAGGTAGTAAAAGGCAGAGCTGGAATTTGAACCCAGGGCCAAATCTAGCATTAGTTTCACTGCCCCTGAGGTCCTGTCTTCCCCAGCTCTGGGATCCCATGACCCTTCCTGTCTGAAGTCACCTACATTCTAGGCTTGGCCTTCAAGGACGATGTGATGGCCGCCATCAGCATGCATGTTTCATCAGAGTTCCCAGCCAGCCTTTCTTCATCAGTCTCCCTGGCCTTCTGTCAGCTGCAAGCATATTTGAATCATCTGTAGTAATTTCTCCAAACTGACATTCATTGTTTATCTCGGGGCAGGCATGGTAATTATCCTTTTTAACTTCCTCCTCTTCTCTTTCCTCAGCCAGATTGTTTATGTTTGTAGAAGATGTCTGCTCGTTGCCTGCCCGCGCCCTCTACATCTCCTTCCCCATGTTGGCCTCCTGTCTCCCGTTTGGCTCCGAGGATGACTTTTTCTGATTATCATTTCTCCAATTAAAATAATTCCTACCTTCCTCCAGCAAAATTTCTTCTGCATGCTGGAAAGCCAAATGAGAATTCCTTGGGGGTGTTGTAGCTCCTTCCAATCTTAAGCACCAAGCAGCTGCTTTCCCCAGAACATAATTCTTGCAAAGTCTTCTCCAAGTGAATGACAGCCCTCCATCAGCTTTGTTGGCCCCAGATGCTTGAGACTGGGCTGGGTTTTTAACTTCCATGAGCGCTCTCTTTCAAGAGGTTTGGACTGCCTCCCATGGACTTATAAAAGAGACCTTAAAACTCTATTCAGTCCAATGTGTAAGTTGTTATGAAAAGCTCGAGTCAGAGGCCCTGAGTTCAAATTCCAGTTCTGCCACAACTACCTTGGGCAAGTCAAAACCTCAGTTTCTTCATCTGTAAAATAAGTGTGTGTGTGTGCGTGCGTGTGTGTGTGTGCGTGTGCACATGGTGGTAGGGAGTGTGTTCAACTAGATGACCTCTAAGGTCCTTTCTAACTCTAAATCTATGACCCTTCATTTTACAGAGAGAGAAACTGACTTGCAGAGAGTTGAAGGGATTTCTCCAGAGTCCCACAACTAGTAAAAGGCAAAGCTAGCTCTCCAACCCATTGCTTCCCACTCCAAGTTTTTTTCACACTCTACCCTATGCTCCTTTCCCCAAGGAAGTCTGGTTATCTGACCTTTCACTTAAACCCTTGACGGCATCGCCATTGATGATGCCATATTGGTGAAGAGCCCCAGGTTGGGTCATGTGAAGATGGGTTGAAGGAACTAGGGGATGTTTAGTCTGGAGAAGAGAAGGCCCGCAGGAGACAGGGTAGCTGCCAAGTATTGAAAAGGTTGTCATGGGGGAGGAGGAGAGATGAGATTTGTTCTCTGTGACCAGAGAACAGAGCTAGGGGTAATGGGAAAAAGTGTCGGGAAGATGGACTTCAGGTCATTGTAAGTTGGGAGTGAGGAAAATGCTAAAGAAAAGACCTTAAATATAGGTATTTCTATGAGATGATGGTAAGTATTGTTTTTGTTAGGGTTATTAGCTGGGTGTGGTAGTAGATTGAGGGCTGGTCTTGAAGTTAGGAAGACCTGAATTCAAATGATGACTCAGGATGATGCTGGGTAACTCACTTAGCCTCAGTTTGCCTTCTGTAAAATGGGGGTGGTTGTGAGGATGAGATAATTCATATGAAGTGTTTTGCAAACCTTATAACACTTTATAAATGTTAACCATTATTTTTCTTGTTTCATGCAGCCTTTTGGGGACTCCGGTTCTCTTAGGGCAGCATCTGACCCAGGCTTCCTCCTCCCTGGGACCTCCTTGGTCTTGTGTTGTGTTTCCTTCCACCTCACCCCCTAGCCTTCTTCCCCAGCTTCCTGGCAGGTACAGGTAGATAATCTCATCACCTCAGCCCTGCTAGGTTTTAATAGGGGTTGCTGGGTTAATGTAACTCTTCCTCTTAAAAAATATATTGATGTTTTGGGGGGAGGTGGTGGAGGGAGGTCTTCAGAGACCCCGAAAACTTTTATTGAGTACCTTCTGTATACGGTGATCAGTTGGCCAAGATACAAACATGAATACGGCACCACCCCAAAATGGAGAAGTTTATAGGCCAGGTCATATTCTGATTACTGGTATTTAGAGAGTTTGGTGGAGGGACCAACTGTGTGACATTAGGCAAATCACTTAATTTCTCTGGGCCTCAGTTTCCTCATTTATTAGGAAATCAATCTAGCTCATTCCTGAGCTTTTAAATCCTTTGGCGTCTAAAAAAAGTGTAAGATGCCTTTTGCTTTAATCCAAAAGAAGGACTGCAGTGGGGCAATGGAGATTATGGTTTATTATGACTACTGCTGCTGCTGCTGCTAGTACTACTAGTAGAGTTAGTACTGGTATACTACTAGTAATAGTACTACTAGTGGTGTAAGTACTGGTGTACTACTACTACTAGTATTACCAGTAGTGTAAGTACTGGTATACCACTACTACTAGTACTACTAGTAGTGTAAGTACTAGTATACCACTACTAGTAGTACTACTAGTAGTATCAGTACTAGTATACTACGAGTGCTACTAGGAGCTAGCATTTACATAGCACTTTAAGGTTTAAAGTTCTTACTTGATCTTCACAACAGCCCTGTGAATTATGGGTGCTAACATTAACCCCATTCCATAGAGGAGGAAAACTGAAACTGAGGGAAGTGAGTTTCCAGTGTCCCACAACTGTGATGACATTAAGGATTCTAATTCAGCCCTTGATCACTCTCTGCACTAGCTGCCCAGCCAGGGCAGCCCCATTTCCTTGCCCCTGAAATGAAACCACTTCTTTGCAGAAGGCACTTGTCTCATCTCTGTTAAGTCCACACTCCCTCCATCCAGGGCTCAGTATTTTAGGAAGCCCAAGAGACCTTCTGACTGACAGCTTCTCTCTTTTTGATTTCAGCAATATCAGAATCACCCAGAACATCCCAGGGCTGAGCTATACTTCTTATCTATTTTACCAAAAAAAAAAAAAAACCCCAAAAAAACCCCGCATGCCTCCTGACTTACAGGTGCATATATTTTCCCAAGGCCGCATTGCACCAAATCACTTGGACCAAGCGGGCCTGCTAAAATAAGTCACTGCTTCCGGGGAGACTGACAGGACCTCTCTCTCCCTTCCCCTCCCCTGCTCCAGCAGCTGATGCTTTGTGTTCCTGGCTGTTATAACACCCTCAAATTTAGAGCTGGAGTGGGCCTTAGAAAGCCTTTCTTCCTCCATTCTGGTCCAGATTTGGAGTAGAAAGATGTAGATTTCCAGTCCTGGTTCTGCTATTGACTAGCTATGTGACAAGTTGGAGCAAATCACTTTCCTTCTCCATCTCCAGGCCTCAGTTTCCTCATCTGTCAAATGCACAGGTTTAATTCTATGATCTCTGAATCTAAGGTCCTCTAGCCTCTTCACTTTATAGAGGAAGAAATTGAAACCTGGAAATGTTCAATGACTCACCCAAGGTCATTTAGTAAGTTTAAGCTCATAAAATCCATCTCAGTAAACTTTTAGGGTCATAGAATGGGATAGAACTCAAGGGGGAACTTAAAAGTCAGCTAGTATGAATGGATAATCCATCGAGGCATTTACAGTCTCTTCCCCACCAGACCTTCCATTGCCTCTCCCTCCCATATGTTTAACATGTATTGTTGTGTGTTATCATTACCTACATTTGTGTCTGTCCCTTTACTAGAGATGTAGGGAGGCAGCGAGGTCAAAAAGACACTGGTTCTAGAATCAGAGGTCCTGGGTTCAAATCCTGCCTTTGAGGCTTAGTTACCAATGTGGCTTTGGACAGGTAACTTGACCACTCTAGGTCTTAGTTTCCCCATCTGTTAAATGAGTGGGTTGAATGAGAGGGCCTCTGTGGTCCCTTTAGGTAGAAGTCTGTGATTCTGTGAGAAGTATGAACAGTAGTAAGCTCCCTGAGGATAGGAGTTGAATGTTACCTAAATTTGTTACTCCACCCCCAACTCCCAACACTGAGTACCATAGCTAGAATTGCTTAATAAATTTGTCTAATACAACAGTCAGTCACTCCATAAACATTTATTAAGTGCCTGCTGTGTGCTGACCACTAGATTAATTATTAGCTGACCTGAGGTGCATTCAGTCAGTCTATAAACATTTATTAAGTGCCTACTGTGTGCTGAACACTGGATTAAATTGTTAGCTGGCCTGAAGTGCCATAGATACGGACACAGGGTAATAGGGCCATAGCCCTTGGGCTCAGCCCTGAATGATTCTGAAAAGTTGGGGGGGAGGGTTGGGGGAGGAGGGGGAGTGGGCTTCAGCAGGGACTGAGCATTCCTGCATTCCCCCTAGTCATTTGATGTGGCCTTTAGGCTGTGCTTTCCCATCCTGACCACTTAGTGAAATGAAATGGAGTAACTAAAGGGGTGGCCTGATTGAGCCCCCCAAATCACATATTTCAATAGTCTTTCAGTTCTAATGAAGGAGCGTATTCCTTCTGCTTCTTTTGTGCTGGGCTCTGCCTTTTATTCTAGCTCATTACTCACTCTTTGCAGGTAAACAAGTGAAGGTTGGCCTCCCCGAGCTTCATCTTGCTCCCCAGGGTCCCTGGTGTCTAGGGGATGAATCAGGAGAAGACTTTGGCTTCTCTTCAGGCTGAGTTCTGAATCCTGGCTTTCCCTTCTTCATCACCACCTGACTGTGTAAGAGGCAGAAGATCTAGGTTTCTATTCTTTCTCTGCCACACTGCCGTGATCAAATGGCTTACTCTGTGGGCCTCAGTTTCCTCACTGTGAAATGACTGTTGGATCAGATGGCTATGAAGGTCCCTTCTGTCTCCAGATCTGTGATCTCAGTTGTCATCCTCATCAAAAAAATGTTTGTGGCTTAGGATGCTATCTTGGGGGCTATATTTGAAATCCTGTGGAGACCTGGGACCTTCCCACTGAGGGCCTCCATATAAGACAGACCCTGATCTGGGCTCGCATGTGAAATCCAAGCAGGTAGAAACATTAAACTAAGACTTAATGGACAGAGAGTACTCGAGGCTCCCACATTCCATGAGCATCCTATACAAATTCCCCTATTTGGCATCTCAAAGCCTGGCTCTAATCTATCTTTCCAGATTTCACCTTTCTCACTTTTACACCTGTGTTCTAGCCAAAGTGGTTTATTCGTCCTTGTTCACAACAGTTCTATGTCCATCACAATGCCTTTGCACTACACTGTCCTCCCTGCCTGGAATGCCCTCCCCGCTCCTCCCATCAGCCTCTTTGAATACCACAGCACAGCTCAGGTGCCACCTTCAGTGAGACCTTTCCTGACCTCTGTTCCTCTCATCCCCCATCCCCTATCCCCAACTGATGACACTGTCTGAAAAGACTTCCTCATTTTCTCCTCATTTATTTTGCGTCTCCTTCTCCATGCACGTGCTGCTTCACCCATTAGAATACAAAGGAAGGGAAAATGTTTCTTCAATACTTGACTGCATGTTGGGGCAACTAGATAGAATACTGGATTTCAAGTCAAAAAACCTGGGTTTGAATTCTGGCGCTGACACCATTAGTGTGACCTTAGGCAAGTCCCCTTTCCTGACCTCTGCTTTGCCATTAGAAAAATTAAGGTTTATGTCAGACTGTTTTGTCATGCGGTAGTAAGAATGCTGGACTTACATGCATGGGACCTGAGTTTGAATCCTAACTCAGCTACTTAATTCCCTTTGTGACCTTGGGCAAGTTAACTTAACCTCTTTTGAGTCTGTTTGTTTCTTCAGCTGTTTAAGGAGGGGATATCCTAGATAGCTTCCAGCTCTAGTGTTATAATCTTATGTTCCCTAAAGTCCCTCTCAGTCTTAGGGTGTGTGACCCTGCTTGTGTTTTAAGGGCAGTTTGAAATGGAGGGGACAAGATGCCTGCCCCAGGGCATCCATTGAAGTGGATGTGGCATAGTAGAAAGAACACAGTTTAATGTTCTAGTAGTGTGACTCAGAGCACCTCAGTCTTCACATCTGTAAAATAGGGACAGTTACCCTGGTTTTGCCTCCCTCTCCCATAAACTGCTGTGAGGGAAGTGCTACAAAGCCTCTGTAAGGACTAGATGTGGGAACCACTGTTTGAGTTGTGGAGGTGGTGGAGAGGAGGAGGAAGCAGGCTCTGCAGGGCCAGAGACCAGCGGACATCCGGCAAAGCTCCATTTCCCAGTGTCTCCCTGAAGATGCCCGCTCTGTCCCCTCCTTCTCTGCCTTAGGACAACCTGATTTGTTTCTTCTTGGAGGAATAGAGCCTGGCTGTCTTCCTGCTTCTGCTCCACTGCTCAGGACTCCTTCCCCATTTCCTGGATTAACTTGCCAACCCTGCTTAGTGACAGCTCTGACCTTGGTTTCTAGGAGACTGATCAGCGTCCTGTGAATTGGGGCCTTTGGACGGAAATGTCTGGCTGGCAGCTGGACTGGCTGGCGTCTTCTGTGGTCTTCTGGCCTAAGGCACTTCCCAGCTCCCCAATTCTCCCAGTGGCCTTGAAGAGTCCTCTGCAAGTTCCTGGTGCCAAGGTTACATGCAGAGAGATAACCTTCCATCTGTGGCTCCTTCCAAGGGCACATTCTGAACTCTGGGATAAGTCATGAGATCAAAGACTTAGAACCGAAAGGAACTTTAGAGACCTTTAGATCCAACTGGTCCCATTTTAGAGTTGAGGAATTTAAGGCATAAAAAGATAAAAGTGACTTGTCCAGCTAATAAATGTCTGAGGCATGATTCGAATCTGAGTCTCCTTGATTCCAAGTCCAATACTCTACTAAACCACCTAGTAACCTTACTAATAGCGGACATCTACAGCCCTTGGAGTTTTGCAAAGTACTTTCTGTACTTTATGTCATTTTGCCCTGACAACAGACCTGTGAGGGAGCTGCTGTTATTATTTCCCTTTTATGGATGGGGAAACTGAGGCTCAGGGAGGTTTTGACTAACCCATGGTCCCACAGCCAATAAGTGTTGGTGGCAGGATTTGAATCCAGGTCTTCCAGAGCTCTGTCCATTTTTCACAGTGCCCTCATCAACCAACAAGCATTTATTCAGTGTCTGTCATTGCTGTTCTGTTGTTTTCAGTCATGTCCCGCTCTTTGTGACCCCTTTTTGGGGAGTTTTCTTGGCAGAGATACTGGAGTGGTTTGCCATTTCCTCCTCTATTTCATTTGACAGATGAGGAAACTAAGGTAAAGAGAGTTAAGTGACTTGCCCAGGGTCACATAGCTTGGAAATATCTGAGGTCAAATTTGAACTCGGGTTTTCCTAACTCCAGTCTCGGTGCTCTGCCTACTGTACTTTTAAGTGCCTACTATGTGCTAAGTAATGGAGAGATAGAGTGCAAAATGAAAGGATCTTGGCTCTCAGGCTTCCATTCTTATCAGTATACTAAGGCAGGAACTATGTTTTATCTAAACTTGTATTTCCTTCAGTGCTTAGTCCTAATTGTTTACTATATTGAATTCGAAAATCTAGAGTAGCCTAGTATTGGAAGAATGACTCTAGGAGATTTGATTTCAGCCTGTGGCTTGTCCACTTGGTAGCTATGGCCTGGACCAAGTTACTCTGACCATACCAAATAATTGCCTCAATGGTCAAACATGGAAGGAGGTGGCCCTTGCCAGACTCAACATCCGGAGATGATGGTATCCTAGAGGATTCTCACAGAAGCCATCTGTCCTGCATGGCAGGGCACCATGGGAACCAAAGGGCTTTGTGTCTTAAGAGCACTTTGTAGTGACTAAGAGAGAGAGATTTCATCTACCTGGAATGTTGTCTTGGAGGGAAAGGAAAAATGGCATTTTCTACCTGGGAGGGGCCCAGTCTACAATGGTGGAAAAGGCATTTTGACTCCTGAACTTTGGACTCAGGGAACCCTAGTCCTTTCTTCCTAACTGGAGGGAAATGGGCAGAAACAGGTGGGAAAATGGTAGGACTCCAGCCGGATCACCTATGACTGCCCTCAGACTCTGTGGCCTCAGGACTTCGGGTTTTCAGGTGGAGTGGTATTTCCAAATAGCTGACCTAGTAGCAGGGGTGGGGAACCTGCGGCCTCAAGGCCACATGTGACCCCCTCCATCCTCAAGGGCAGCGCTTTGACTAATTTCAAACTTCGTAGAACAAAGCCCCTAAATAAAAGGGGTTAGAACTTAGACTCGATCAAAAGACTAGACCCACAGACCTGGAAGGCCACAGATTCCCACCCCTGAGTCCTAGTATTTTAGAGGAGAACTGAGAGTAAGTGTGTCCAAGTGACTGATACTCACATTTCAGCAGCCCTCTAGGGTTTATAAAGCATGTTCTTCATTGCAACCTGGTAAGGCAGGTAGCAGGAGGATTTTGATTGCCACGCACCAGGGAAGTATTTGAGAAAGGCTTTGAACTTATGCTTCCAGGTCCACCATGCTTTCTGAGATGCTAACAAGGCTTAGGTGACTTATTAGACTGACAAAGAGCTTCTGTTAATGAACATGGGGAAACTCCCAGCCAAACAGTCCGAAATTTTCATATGATGAGTTTGAATGTTATGGAAAGAGACTCTGGCCTGAGACCTGAGAGATGTGAGTTCTGGTCTCAGCCCTGTCACTGAGAGTGAGACCTTCAAGAAATAATTTCCTCATCTCTAGGTTTCCATTTTCCCCTGAATAAAATAAGGGGCAAGGAGGACCTCACTGATCTCTCAGATGACTTCCAGTCTGACAGTTTGTACTCTAAAGACCTTGCAACTTTGAGATATAGGCCCTTCCTAGATCCTATAGTCTCTAAGTTCCTCCCAGCTTTGACAGTATACATTCTAAAGGTCCTCCCAGCTATGACATTCCCTGTTCTAAGACACCTCTCAACTCTCATATTCTGTATTCTAAGGCCCTTCCTAGCTCTGACATTCTGGTTCTAAGGGCCCTTCTAGCTCTGACTTTCTAATTCTAAGGGCCCTCTCAGCTCTGACATTTCTGGTTCTAAGGGCCCTTCTAGCTCTGACTTTCTGGTTCTAAGGGCCTTTCCCAGCTCTGACATTTTGGTTCTAAGGGCCCTTCTAACTCTGACTTTCTGGTTCTAAGGGCCCTCTTACTTCTGACTTAGTGAGATCTAAGGACACTCCCAGCTGGAGTATTCTCCAGTTCTTCCTTTGTTGTGGGGTAGATAAGAACACACTTGCAAAGCTTGGGGTCTTTCCCCACTTGCATGGATGTTGCCACATCAGGAGCCCTACAGCTGCTTTCGAGTGATTCCATGTGGGCTGTGGGGGGTGGGGTGGGGTAGGAAGAATTGGAAAGCAAGAAGGGAAATGAGCTGGAAGCGTTTGGCAGAGGAGTCTGGCCCTGTGGGGCTGGTGTGGGTGTTTGTGCATTCTGAATGGCTTCCTGCCTGCGGCTCCTCAGGGGACCCAGATGGCCTTGCCAGGCTCACCCATAACAGGGCCAGGGCATTCTGAACAGGCTTTTCTCATACTTGGTGACAAAAGTGGTGCCAACCCAGAAAAAGAAAAAAGCCCATGGACAGTGAATGATAGAAACAAAGCTTGGCTTCAACACGTGACTCAGTTCGTTCTTTCCCCTGCAGTTCAGTGCCAGTGCTATCCTTCAGCTCCTTATGGAGGTGTGCCCACTTCATATCTCTTTGCTGTCATCGCTGTTTCTTTTTTTACATCATCCTAGACAGCTAGGTGATAAAGTGGACAGAATGGTGGACATGGAGTCAGAACCACCTGAGTCTAAATCTACCCAAATGAGATAATATTTGTAAAGCATTTAGCACATGCCTGACACATAGGCAATATAAATATTCATTCTCTTCCCTTCCCCCCCCGCCCCCCTCCCCCATCCTCAGATGTATGACCTTTCTAGATATATGACCTTGGGCAAGTCACTTAGCTGCTGTCTGTCTCAGTTTCCTCAACTGTAAAATGGAGATAAAAATAGCACTTCTCTGCTGATTGTCATGACAGTCAGATGAGATAATATTTATACAGCTCTCCACAAAACTTAATATGCATATCTATGTATATATGTATGTATGTATATATGTTTATATACACCAGCTTTCATCAGTAGCATCCTTTCTGTCTCTGGCCCTGGCTACCATCAGAACTGCATCAGAAAAACACAGATGGACAGTAAAGGCACATGTTTCAATAGAGGTCAGCATTCCCTGAAACTTCGCATTTTACAGAAGTCCTCTATTAGTCATGGCCCCCAGCTTTGCCCATCCTCTGCAATGTAAGCATCATGAATCTAGCTGAACCAGGTGTAATATCCTTCAAGGCGTCAGAGACTTTGTGCATTTCAAACTGGCTCATTTTAGTCACCCAGTGAGATTTCTTTGGCCATTCCTATTTTGTATGTAGGGGGGTGTGGGTTGGAGAAGAGATAGTTGGTAATATTGACACTGTCCACTTATAACTGGTGCTGAACCTCCACACTGGACAACCTTCTCTTTCTGCTTGCAAATGACCTACTTAATCCTCCAGACATTTAATTTCAACCACCCCACAAGTACCAAGTGTTCCCTCATACTTGCTTGAGTGGTGAGGGACTGAGCACCCAGTTCTAAGCCTAAGCAGGCAGTCAGGAATTCTTCAGGAACTCCTCAGGCTGACCTCATCATTCTTCACCATTCCCTCTCATGAACTTTCCAGAGGAAGGGAAACTGAGCCTGGGAAAAAGGGGAGGGGGGCTCCTCCTGAGCTTGCATGGCATTCCCTATGGTTTAGCCACCCTCCTGTGGGGTGGTCAGCTGTATGCTCCAAACAATCTACCAAGTTATACAAACATCCATTATACAAATATCCATGTCATTTCTTTGCACAATCTGGTGTGACATATGGTATAATGGGTAGGGCATGGGACTTGGCATCAAAAAGAATTCAGGATTTGGAGGAATGTGGTCCAAATCTCATCTCTGACATTAGCTTCCTGACCTTTAGACAAGGTGCTTAACTAACTCTTTGGTGTTTCCTTGCATCAGGTAAGTGAAATGGAGTAGCTGACTTATGGGAATGAATTCTTCCATCTCTGAATTTGCAATCCTGTAATCTCACCTCTTGATATTTATTAGCTGTATCATTTTAGATGAATCAGCTCACCCCTGTGGGCCTCAGTTTCCTCATCTGTCAAACAAGGGTGTTGGGCTAAGGTCCCTTTCAGACCTAATTTCATGACCTTTTGGCCCCGTCCCTGACATTTAATACCTATGTGACCTTGGGCAAGTTAGCTTGGACCTCAGTTTCCCTCCCTATTAAATGAGGGGCCTGGCCTCTAAGGCCACTTTTATCTTTAAACTTAAGCTTCTGTTAGCTCAGCTTGAGGTCTAACTCTCCACTTAAAAAGCTATGTGACTTGGGAATTGGAAGGGGCCTTGGAAATCATCTAGTACATGCAGAAGTCCCATCTTGAAGAAACCCTGACCCCAGGTCGTTGGGAAAAGTCATTATCTAGAGCAAGAGTTTCTACCCTTTTTAGTTCTGTGGACCCCTTTGGCAGTCTGCTGAAGCCTGTAGACCACTGTGCAGGACAGCATTGTTAAATAAGTGAAGGAAATTCTAAATTTCAGAGGCTAGTGAAAATAAAGCTATAGTTTCTTTATCATCCAAATTCATGGACATCCTCTTTCATGGCCTCCTTTGGGGTGCCCCCACCCAGGTTCAGAACCCCAGACTCAGAGGGGTAGACTAAGGAGCAGTAAATTCAGTCAGGGGACTAAGTTTAAATGCTGACTGTTGTTCATTACCTGCCTGATCTTGGGCAACTCACTCCTCTTCATTGGGACTCAGTTTTTCCTCTGTAAAAATGGTGGATTTAGGCTCGAGATGGTCTCTAATCTCTGTCTAGTTCTAATATGATGTGATTCAGAGCTGTGTTGTGTTTGTGTGTGTGTGAGTGTGCTCATGGGTTTATGAAAGGGAGAGGAAGACTCTGGTGTAGAGTTGACATCTTCTAGGTAGCCTGGAGGAATGGGTGGACTGGGGCTGGGGTCCACCCTGCTCCTTGGTCTCTTCTGAGTCTGGGAGCCCTTGGCTCTTTCGTCTTTGTTCTTTAGGGTACACAAGACTCTATTGACCTTTCCTGCTCAACAGTGATAACCACGAAAGCTTCCAGGTGGGGCCTTGGGCTTGTTTGTGCCTGACGGAGCCCCCACTACCACTCTCAGAGTTTTGACAGTCTCTTTTTAAACCAGGGCTGGGGATGTTTGTGGAAGGAGGGAGGGAGCCTTAAGTATATTTGATTTCCATGACATATTTGTCCGGGGAGTTCGAAGTAGAGAACAGCAGCACATACTGAGAATATGGGCAAGAGGGAATGTTTTCCTTTGATCTACCAGTCTGGGCTGGTCTTCAGTGTCCTTTCCCACCAGGAAGCCTTCAGAGGGGCTTCAGGAGGAGATGCAGAGGCCTGGTCAAGGGGCAAGTTGATTGTTGTTCAGTTGTTTTCAGTGGGGTCCTACTCTTTGTGACCTACTCTTTGTGACCCCTTTGAGGGGGAGGTTTCTTGACAGAAATACTGGAGAAGTTTACCATTTCCTCCTCCAAGTCATTTTACAGATAAGGAAACTGAAGCAAACAGTTAAGTGACTTGCTCAGAGTCACACAGCTTATTTGGTAAGTGTCTGAGGCCAGATTTGAACTCAGGAAGATGAGTCTTCCTGACTCCAGGCCCAGCAGTCTCCACTGCGCCACCCCCAAGTGCGTTGTAAAATTCAGCATTTTGAGTTCCTTTGACATTAGTGGAACTGTCTGCACTGCTGCAGCAGTCAAAAGTTCTGGACTTGGAGTCAGGGACCAGAGTTCAAATGCCAGATCTGATGGGGTTCCATGAGTGGGGCACTGGACAAGTCATTAACCTCAGTTTCCCCATCCATAAAATGAGACTAAAATCACTTGTGTGGATTGCCTCCAAGGTCCTTGTGAGGAAAGCATGTTGGAAATCTTAAAATACTCTAGAAATAGGTGTCCTCATTAGTCTGCAGAAGACTGTTGGCGAGGGCTGAGAGATTGAGGGAGCAGAGGGGCCCCTCCCTGAAATGTTAATGGGGTAGATACCACTCTGCCACCAGCACTAGGCTGACATAATCTGGACTGGAGAGCAGTTTGGTGTACAGAATAACATTCCCCCTAACAGGCTGATGGAGTAACGGGTTTGGAGCTCCTTTTCCAGAATCACAACATTCCAGAGTTGGAAGAGACTCCAATCTAATCCAACCTGTAACTGGACAAGAATGCCCTTTGTATCATGTCTCATAAGGGTTCATCTCAGGTGTGCTGGAAGCCAGCCACAAAGGGGAAACCCACCATTGCAAGAGGCAGCCTTTTTCACTTTTAGATGGCCCTAAATCTCCAGAGCAAGATGGCGCAGTAGGTAGAGTAAAACCTTTACTAGCTGTCTGACCCTGGGCAAGTAACTCACCTTGGTCTGCTTCAGTTTCCTCAACTATAAAATGAGAATTAATGAATACAGACACTTACTAGCTGTGTGACCTTGGACAAGTCACTTAACCCTGTTTGCCTCAATTTCCTTATCTATAAAATGATCTGGACAAGGAAATAGCAAACCATTCCAGTATATTTGCCAAGAAAACTCCAAATGGAGTCATGAAGAGTCAGACATGACTGAAAAGTAACTGGTCAACAAAGTATCTTTCTCTCAGTAACCTCCACTCATTTCTCCCAGCCCTGTCCTCTGGGACTGAGCAGCACATCCTCATTCCTCTTTCAGGTGATAGCCCTTTCAGATCCTGGAAGAATGTAATAGATCAGGTATAATCTGACTCCTCCTTTTCCTAGTCTCAAAATTCATTCAACAAGATTTTCCCCCCCTACAATCCATCCTCCCCTTGTTTTTGTTTTGTAGTCTCCCCCTCCCCTCCCAGTGAGCCTTCCCTTGTAATGAAGAAAGGGAAAACGATCCTATGGACAGTCATTTTTAAAAGCACCTACTGCTTTTTCAGACATTGGGCTAGGTATTGAAGATGCAAGGACAAAAATGAAAGAGTCTGTAGTCTCCTACCTCCTAATGGAGGTATGTATGTGCAAAGCATATCTAAGATAAAGAGGATTAATCAACAAGCTTGCATCTAGGTGGTGCAGTGGTTAGAGCACTGGGCCTGGAGTCAGGAAATTCTGAGCTCAAAATCTGGCCCCAAACTCTGAGGAATTCTGAGCAAGTCACTTAACCTCTGTTTGGCTCAGTTTCCTCATCTGTAAAATGGAGATGGTAATAGCACCAACCTCCCAGAATTGTTGTATCAACCATGGTAATATTTGTAAGATGCTCAGCATAGTTAGTGCTACATAGATATTAGCTATTTTTTAAGCTCCTACCATCTACCTGGCACTTTGCTGGGTGATGGAGATGCAGAGACAAAGATAAAATCATCTTTGCCCTCTAGAAGTTTACATGTAGCATGTGTGTTCATCGTTCGTTGCCGAAGAACATCATGCCATCAGAGAAATGATGACATGACTTGTACTTGACTTTGTTTTAGGTGAGGGAGGGCTGTGCAGGTCACCAGCCTCAGTTCTCCTCCAGAGCCATCTGAATCTAGTGACCCAAAGGAAACAGGATAGACCAGTCTAAGTGCATGTACAATGTAGGCAGAATACAGTCAACAAGCAAGCATTTATGATGTGCCACTAATATGCCAGGCCCTATGCCAGGTGCTGAGGCCACAGAGACAAAGATGAAGTCGTCTCTGACAAGCGGCCCTCTCCTTGGGCACAGGCCCCCAGGTCACCTTGCTGTGCAGTTCATGGAATGCTGACAGGTTGGAGGAGTTTGAATCTCGTTGCCTGGAAATGTTTAACCCAAGTAGGCCCTGTACTTTTCCCTAAAAGACTGTCCCACATTTACAGCTAATAAAGGTAGTTTAGCTTTTCCTTCCATTTCCTGAAAATTTGACTTTTTTTTCTGGATGTGTACTTATGACGACATATTTGACATTTTCTCTCAGAAAGGAGAAAAGGGGTGATTTGGGAGTGGTGGGTTATACTGCCATAATTTTCATAACTCAGGGATGACTGGTGAAAACAAAACAGAGTTTGCCATTTATCTTTTTAGAAAGATGCCTTCTCCTCCACATAGGCCTCCTTTAATCCCCTTGCCTTATACTTACGTTTGGCAGCCAAGTCCTGACTTTGGGAATTTGGGCAAAGATCTCTTGCAAACTGACCTTCAGTCAACCATCATATCCCTGCTCCCATCAACCTCCATCCCCTCCTTCCCCTCTTTCCTTCTCCTCAGACTCAGTTTGAGATGCCTTTGGGCTTAATCTTTTCACTGGGTATTGGCCAATAGCAGATACTGGGTGCCTGCCGATGGCAGATACTGGGCATCTCCCAATGGCAGACTTGCCCTAACCATGAAGTGGCTTTGGAACGCCAGAAAAATGAGTGAGAAGTTTCCCTGGGCCACAATAGCAGCCTCGAATGAAATGGTGGATTTTCTTGTAAAAGCAGAGTTAAAATGTGAACACCTGTTCCCTATTAGCATTCTTGCTTCTCCAAATTGCTTCTTTTCTACTGCTTTGTCCGACTATGGAAGCATTCATTCTTCTTGAAGTGTTCACAAGCTGTAGTTATCCCTTCCCCCACGCCTTCAAACCTAAGAACTCAAATTACAGATATTCGTCCTCTCTCTCCACCCTTTCAGGGCCCTGAACAGTCAAGGCTTTTTCTCATATGCTGCAAGATCTGGGGAGGGGCGATGCAGTGTTGTGGAAGGGGCCTGGAACTACTTAACCAATTGTATGACCTTGGATAAGTCACTATACTTTTCTGGGCCTCTGCTTTTAAATGGATGGATGGGACTGCATGACTTCAGAAATACATACCACCTTCAGACATCCTGTGTTGTAAGGACCCTCCCAGCTCTGACATTCTGGGTTCTAAGGGCCCTTCCAGCTCTGTCAATTATGTGTTCTAAGGGCCCTCCCAGCTCAGACAATTCTGTGCTCTGAGGGCCCTTCCAGCTATGACATTGTGTGTTCTTATATCAGGTTGCACTCCCCTTTCACTTCTAGGTTTTCAGGTGACAAGGAAGGTAGCCTGGGAGGAAAAAAACCAAAAGAAATTAAAAACCACCTGTGGTGGAGAAAGTGATTTCTCAGCCAAGACCTTGGAGCTTAATCCCTGGGCCAGGCTGGGTCTATTCTAATCAGTTACCAAGGCCTGGCTGGCAAGTCCACACTTGAAGGCTGAGGTGGTAGTGTTATTTAATCCCTCACTAGCTGCAGAATTAGCCCTATGGTTCCCACCTTTGGAGAAGAGAGCTTTGAAAGCTTTGAGTACATTTCTGATTCAAATCTTGGATTGGAAGTGTTTCTCCTTCCTGAGGTGGGGGATGCAAAAGGGCCTGGTCTTCAGAGCCCCCCCCCCCACATACACATTTATTATAATTGCTCTTGGCCTTGTTATTACATAAGGAAGAAGAAAGCATGCACGCTGCATGTTGGTTACAGCAGGGGATTGCTAAAGTGGGGGGGGGGAGGGATTGGAGAGTTACTCCCCCTTCCCCCACCTTTGTCATTTTTCAAATATTTGTCTCCTCTGTTCTCCCAAGAGGCAGCCTGCAGAGTTGATTATAAACGCAGCATTTGACCTTTGTAAAATGTTGGTACAACGTCCCAGATTGTCAAAAGAAACATTGCGTAGGGAGTGAATGGGAGCAGATAATGGTGTGTTACTGTGGAAGGAGCTTCAGAATACAGAACCAGGGCCTCAGCTTTCAAATCCCAGCCCCGCCACTCAGGACCCATGGATTTCCCAGCAAGTCACTCTTGCTTTCTTCATCTGTAAAATTTCGGGGCACTGTTTTAGACCAAGAGGCCTCTTATCGTCCAGCCTATTTTAAGTAGAAGCCCCAGCACTGGAATCTTCGTTTGGGATGGGGTTTAGACCATCCCTAAAGTACCTTCCTACTCTCAGTTTGTGATTCTAAGTGGATAAGCAGGGAGAGGGTGTGACTCCCCAGCTGTAACAAGCAGGGGAGCTTGAATGGGGTCACCCAGTAGGATGCAGCTATCCTGGGACTCTGGATGACCATCCATCTACAACTCTTGAGGAAGTCCTGACTCAGGAAGGCCCCTAGAAATAAAGTGGGTGGTCACATTGGCAAGTTGCCAACAAGAGATTCAGACCAGAGAGGGTCAGGAAGACCTTGAATCAATGGACCCATAGGTAAATGGCTCAGAAAGCAGCTGGCCTTTCCAGGCCTTGAAGGGCAGTTTGTACTTTAGGGGCCAACACAATGTGGTAGAAATATCCCTGAGACTGACTCAAGACACGTCATTCTCTCCAGTCTGCCATGGAAGTCATTGCTTTCTCTGGTCTGCGATGTCTTCATTCTGTGAAATTAAAGTAGCAGGTATTGCCCTTCCTACAGCGGAATTGTGAGATTTTCAAGCTGGGCAGGACCTCAGAGGTCATTGGTGGCAGACTTCTGGTTTGCAAAGCACTTTTCATTTGGGTCAGCAAGCCTGGGCTTGGAGTCTGGGGACCTTGTTCAGATTCAGCCTCAGACATTACTAGCTGGGTGACCCTAAGAAGTCACTTAATCTTGTTTGCCTTGGTTTCCTCCTCTGTAAAATGAACTGGAAAAGAAAATAGCAAACCACTCCAGTGTCTTTGCCAAGATAACCCCAAACAGTCAGGAAGAGTCAGACATAGCTGAAAACTTGATCATTTCATATGTCATCTCATGCCAGGTACCCCAGATTGCAATTCTTTGACCCTTAATAAAATGCCTCATTTTTATTTATTCATCACTTTGTTGGTCTGAGTTTTTATTCTTGACAATCTTGACAACAGTCCTCTGGGGTAGGTGCAACTATCATCCCCATTTTATAGGTGTGGAAACAGAGGCTGTGTGATTCAGTGAATTGAGTTGTGCCCAGCACATACTGGATTGGATTAAACTGGAATTTTCTGGAGTCATCTAGCTGAAGGGTTTCTGGTTCTGTTCCCAGCTCAGACCTATAACTGTAACCATGGACAAGTCACTGTCCCTGGGCCTCAGTTTCTTTATCTTCCAGTGAGGTGCTTGGAAGCTCAGGTTGGTTAATGAAGCTTTTCAGGGTCACAGGTCAGATTTGAGTCTAGAGGACCAGAGCCCTTTCCAGCACACTAGAATTGTAGAGAATCTGTCTGACCAGGTCATTTCCTTACTCAGGAAGCTAAAGAGGTCCCCCATCCCCTCTAGAATAAAATAGAAACTCTTCTTTGATATTTAAAACCCTTTAAAATCTGACCCTCCCCTGTCTTTCCGGACTCCCCCTCCTGAACTCTGCCCTCCAGCCTCACTGACCTCTGCTATTATTGCTCATTTCTCCACTTTCCATCTTTCCTCTCTGGCCATTTCTGGGACATTTCTTGGTGTGAATCATGTGCTCTGTACTCCCTTCCACCCCTAGAAGGCGTTGATCCACACAGGGCAACATCCAGGAGTCGCCTTCTACTCAAAGCCTTTTCTGTGCACCACTACCCCCTCTCCCTTGTCCTCCAAATTCCTTTACATCTGGGGTTCTTAATCTGGGGTCTGGGAACTTGTTTTGTCTTTTTAAAGATGTTTTGATAACCATTTGTTCAGTAGTTTTTCAATCGTGTCCAACTCTTCATGACTCCATTTGGGATTTTCTTGGCAAAGATAACTAGAGTGATTTACCGTTTCCTTCTCTAGCTCATTTTACAGGTGAGGAAACTGAGGCAAATGGGGTTAAATGACTTGCCCAGGGTCGTACAGCTAGGCAGTGTCTGAGGCCAGATTTGAACTCACCAAGTTGAGTCTTCTTGACTCCAGGCCCTGTTCTCTGTCCACTCCACCACCTAGCTGTTCCTTGAAAACTCCATTTCTATAGGATTGATTTGCTTTATAATTCTACATCTTTAAAAATATTCTAAGAAGGGGCTTGTGCCTCACCAAATGGATGGAGTCACCACAAAGGGGAAGAACCTTGGAAGGTTGTTGTTTATTGTAATTGTATCTCCAGTACATAAGTAGGAGCTAAATAAATGTAGAATTGTGGTTGAGTTGAGGATAGATGTGGATAGGTAGGAAAACACTGAGAAAAACTAAAAGAATCATGGCCCTGGGAAGGCTGGGGCCTGCCTCAAGTCTTCCATGTAGGTAAACATTATTGTCTGAGCAGCTCCCTCATTGAAGAGAAGGGTGCCCACTTACCTGGCCATCTGATGTTATCTGAGGCCTTTGCTGACCATGTTTGCTAGAACTTGGGGGGCAAGGGGGTGCAGAGGAAGAGATGGTCTTCTCCTTAGTCTTTCTGAATCGCTGACTCCCAATGGGCCCACCCCATCGGTATATAAATACAAGCCTTGTTTGCCACTCGTAAGGTTTCCTGTGGGTCCCTTCTTCCAACTGACCCGTGCCTGTGTTTCCTCAGCCCAGTGCAATTAAACTTGACTGCCTGGAATCCAGTGAGTGACTGGAGTGTGGGAAAAGTCTCCGGGCCTGAAGCCTCTTCTCCTCAACCCCCATCCCCATCCCAGGCTTTGCTTCCCAAGAGGGGCTCAGATTACATATCAGGACACAAATCATTTCATTCCATCGTGCTTTGGGGAAAAATCCCAGATGCCGAACTCCCAGGGCCCAGGAGCGGTTGCCTTCCCACTGGCAAATGCCCCTCCTGCACTGCCAGCCCAGCTTCCATTGGCTGGGGATTCCAAAGCATCCCCCGAACCCGGAACTCAAATGTTACTTGTTAGTGATTTTATTACTCAACAATTTAGAAAGGAAGCCTTGCCAGTTTTCATAAGTGAAACATTTAAAGTATGCAAAACATATTTTACTCCTTCCTAGAGCAGCTGCTCGGTTGGGCTGGAAAATAATCAGCAGTGAATTATATACATTTGTATGCTGCCCTGCAGTGTTCTAAAGCTCTGAGACCGTGCCCGATGTACCAAGTGACTGTCAGCTCCAGAGCTGGCAAACAACTTGGGGGCCAACAATTGGGATCTCATCCCGCCCGCTGTATTTTTCCCTCCATTCTCCATATGGTTAATAACAAACGGCATGAAGGGAGAGTTTGGGAAACAAACCAGCTTATTTCTTTGGCTACCCCAAATCACTTCCCCAAGCTCAAGGGAGGCACCATCTCCAAAGGGAATGTGGCAGAAGGTATTAGAATCTGCTCGTGTCTGGAATCTATGTCTGAACCTCTTCTTTAGGTGCTTTCTTTATGAGAGTGAAGGAATGATCATGGGGTCAGAGATTTAGAGCTGGATGGAAACCTCAGAGTTCAGCCCTCTCATTTTCCAGATTAGGAAACCAAGGTGAAATAGCTTGCTCAGGATCATATGAAATAGGTGTCTCATGGTGTCATGCAGAAAGAACGCTGGTCACCAAACTGCAGAGTTCAATGGTCAGTTTCAACCCATACCTGCAAAAAAATTTATTGTTCTTCAGTCATGTCCAACTCTTTGTGATCCCATTTGGGTTCTTCTTGGCAGAGATACTGGAGTGGTTACCATTTCCTTCTCCAGTTCATTTTGCAGATGAGCAAACTGAGTCAAACTGAGTTGTGACTTGCCTAAGTTCGCCCCAGTAAGTGTGTGAGGCCAGATTTGCATTCAGATTCTTCCTTATTCCAACCCAGTCATCTGTCCACTGTGCCACATAGCTACCCTTCCTTCAGGATAGTTAATATTTTCTCCATCAGTAAATATGTAATCAGTCAATCAGCAGGAATTATGTAAGCACCAGATCCTGGGGTAAGCACTGGGGTTACAAAGAGAAAATAAACAAATCTTACCTTCAAAAATCTTATGTTGGATGAAGGAGGAGCATACAGAGAGATGTGTATAAAATAATTAGGACAAGTGGAGAGAGGCCTTTTTTAGGGGATGGGGCTTGAGCTGAGCTGACTCTTGGAGGGAGCTAGGAGTCATGGTGAGGGGCCTGGATTCCTGGGAAGCCCACTGTGAGTATCCAAGAGGTAATGAATGGGGATTTGTGCCTGATGGCTTACCCCAAAGAGCAGTGACCCAGAGGCCAGTATGACAGTCTATGACTTTCAGGGCAGCCTATCACTAGTGGAAAAGCCTTTCTCCAGCAGCAGGGCTGTTAAGAGTGACTCAGTGAAACAAGACCTGGTTTCAAGCCAGTCTGTGTTCTGTTGGCTGCCTTCATGCCTTGGAGTTGGAAAAACTGGGATGCAGGCCTGGCTCACACATTAGCTGTGGGACCTGGGGTTAAGTCACTGCATATCTCTATCCTATAGGGTGAATTCGGTGCTAGAAGGGGACCCTGGAGGCTATTCAGTCTAATGCCTTCATTCTAACAGGCAAAGGTTAAGCTGTTTTCTCAGTCACATAGAGAGTATTGTGAGTCTGGTTTATAGGGTGTTTAAGGTTGGCAAAGCAATAAAAGTACATCATTCTGTTTGACCCTCACCACATCATGGTGATAGGTGTGAAGTAGATGATCTCACTATGTCCCATTTTACAGATGCGCATACTGAGGTTTAGAGGATGTAAATAAGAGGGAGCTGACTCTAGTGTGTCCACTAGGATATGCTGCCTCCATGTATATGAGCTTCATTTTAACAATACTTACCCTGCCTTCCTTCTGGGAAGTGCTCTGAAAAAAATAGTCTTTCGGTTAATCGAAGTACTCTAGATGCGTTGGAGTTTATTGGTCTGAGTCAAGGACAGTGGAGATTGACAGCTATCAACAGAGATGTCTGGGTCCCCTGATGGCCCTCTGTGACTGTCAGGCCTGGGTCTTTAATGTCAGCCTTCCTGCTAAAGCCCTGTTCTTCCATCCCTGTTTGAGACCGGGCTCCAAGGGACACAGAGATCCAGAAGCCAGGACTGCAGCTTGAACTGATTCTGTAGTCATGAAGCCCGCCTCTCTCTGGATTCCGTTAATAAGCAGACATACTGCTTCTGCTGGCTCCTGAATCCATGCCAGCCCCTGGTCCTCCTTCCCACGGGTGGCAGCCTGGTGTCTACTTCTGCCTCCTCCAGCCAGATGGTGTGTGTTTGGGGGGTGAGCTTCCTCTCTGTGCCTAAGTAGCCAACCAGGGCAGATGTCCCCCTTCTCTCCTCCACCTCCTTGCTGCCTGGCCACCAGAAGCTTCCCGACCCGAATGCCAGAGGCGTCCCCTAGAACGTTCCTACCACCAGCTGTGCAGCCAGAAGATCCTTCAGGGAACCTGGAGCTTGGGAAGTGTAGTGTGTAGCAAACACAGAGACACACCAGTAATTACAGGCCTTTTCAGTGCAAGCCTGCAGGGGCAGCTTGCTACAATGCTAGATCCGTAAATTTAGCTCCCAGTGGGTGAGCTGGAGAAAACTTTCAGCCCAGGAATTATGTAACAGCATGTTTTTCCTTCATCCTTCCTTCCTTCCCCACCCCCCCATCCTCACCTCCACAGCACCACTATCTCTGCTTTCAAGTTGGCCTTTAACCCTTATGTTCCCTGGCGCAAAGCTGGATGAAATGGTCTAGGGATGCCTGCTGCCTATGGGGAAGGCAAAGGATAGCCTCAACACTCAGAGAGGATGATGGGAAGCTCTGAGTTTCAGCTGAAAGCTATGTTTAAGAGGTTGCTGGTGACCACAACATCCCAGGCAAGTGAGGTGGATGAAACGATGAGTAAAGGAAGGGGCAGTCACTGAGAAATCACAAAAGAAGGTGCCATCTCCTTGGTGTGATGATTACTGGGTACCTAGGAGACTCTAGCACCCTTTCTCCCTCCCTTTCAGTAGCAGCCATCAGGACTTTCTGGCTTAGGGGAGCATGTACATATGGACCAGGATGGTAGGTTGGTTCTGGTCCATTGGATTTTCCCCAATTGTCATCTGCACCTTGACAAATCCAGGAACTTGCCCAAGTGGGTTGCATGGCAGTTGAATGGGTGGAACTGTAATTCTCCATTGGCACAGTGTCGGCCTACTTTTACTTAGTCTCTCTGCCCATCCCCCTCCCTGTTACTGGCTCATTGGTTTTGACAAGTCTGTCTCAGCATCACAGGTAGAATAAGGTGGGTCTGGGAAAGTAATACATCCAAGGAATCTCCAAAGAGTCAAGAGCATGTTGGAAATCATGGCCTGCTTTCCAGTTAGCCCACTGCAGGATGGAGGAGACAGAACCTAGGAGTAGCCTAGGAAACAAAAAAAGGAGAAATGGTAGATCTCTTTCCTGGCCCTTTCTCTGCAGTGCCCAGGGCAAGGCCTGAGGCTGGGACTGAGGAGGGACCCTGGCAACTTCTAGTAAGGCCAGTTCCAATTTTAAATAGCACCTTAGTTTCCTCCTAGCAGTCTTGGGAAGGGGGTATATAAGGAGGAAAAAAGATTGGTTCAGGCCAAGTTCTGCAAAGTTTTAAAGCCAAACAGTGGAGTGTATGTTTTTATTCCAAAGGTGATAGGTCGATGTTTGTTCGTTTGGTGCTTTTTCTTTGTTCTTGAAGAGGACCTTGACACCGGGAAGGTGATGTCATGACGTGAAAGGGATTCGATTTAAGTGAGGAAGGGCTGTGCAAAGTTACCAGCCTCACTCTCCGCTAGATATATAAATTAGGTCAACTGGAGATGACCCCGAGTGCAGTGGGAGGCCTTAGCCTTTTGAAGGTAAGGTCTTTTGCAGGTCTCAGTATGGCTGAGTTTATTGAGTAAGGGAGTAACATGGTCAGGATGGTACTTTAGAGAAGTCCCTTTGACAGCAGTGTAGAGAATTTGGAGAGGGGAGAGAGTTGAGGAAAGGAGCCTTTGGGATAGAGAATGAAGAGTGATGATGAGGACAGTACAGGTGTGTGCACAGAGTCCTGTGGTTCTGTATCCAGTGTACCCTGGCTCTGTCTTGGGGGGCAATATGGATTATAAGGTATCTTCTCCCAAGGCTACAGCTTCCAGGCTGTCCTCAATGCATAGACTATTTTGTGATACTATTTTTGATGGGATTCTAGCCCTTTTCCTCTTAATAAGAAATGCCCTTTATCATTGCAATTTTGCACCTGTTCTGGTGCTACTTACAGAGTTTGTTACTTGCCTGGGGCACTGAGAGGTTAGGTGACTTGTTTAGAGTCACACAGTCCCTTTGTATGAGATCTCCTATGCTACGTTGCTTGACTGTTCCCTATGTCTGGAATGTTCTCCTTCCTCTCCTCCACCTCTTTTTTTAGTTTTCCTGGCTTCTTTCAGAACTCAGCTACCTTCTGCAGGAGGCCTGATCCAGGATTCCCCTGAACCTAGCTCCTAGTGTCTTCTCTGCGAATAATAAAATGCTTCATAAATGCTGGTTGGCTGACTGAGTACAAACAGTTAAGCACCTTTGATTATTTGGTGAATACCTAGATCACTCCTTCATAGTATGGTAATTTATAGATCAACATTTTTTACTTTTAAGTTTGTCTAGAGTTGTATGCAGGATCCCCTTGCCCTAGGGACTCTTCATGGGATATGCATAATGCTTTGAAGGTTGACAAAACCCAGGGCTTTCCTGACAAAACCAGGATGTCCAGCTCCCTTGACCTAGAGATTAAAACATCTCATGACTTTGAGTGTCCTCAAAGCTGCTTACCCAAACTTGTTTTGGGAAAAGGATGAGTTTGATGATAACTAATTAATAGATGAGGGTTTGTTCTAGCCCACACAGGCACAGGCTGTACTCTTGACTCTGGCCCTCCTGCCTTAGAGACCTGTGTTCTGGATTGGGGGTAGGGATTAGAGGGATAGGAGACAAGAACTTAGAGGTCATGTCCTTTGGAGGGGGGGCCAAAAACACCAGCTCCATCTCTGAAGGACACCACTGTTGAGCTTTGGGTTCTTCACAGTCATCTTTCCAGTGCTTTGGAAACTCCCTCATGCTACCCAAAGGCTGCTTCCTCCCTTCTTGAGAAACGTAGCTTAAAATGGGCAAAGCTATTTTCTTCCTTCTTTCCCTTCCCACCCAGTGCTGAGCCCTTGACCTCAAAGAAATTAGAAATGGAAAAAGTTTTTCATTAATCTACTGCCTGTCCCTGTGGCCAGGGTGGAATGACTCCCCAGGGGCGTTGAGTCTCTCAGAGCTCCTAGGTCACCATGCTCCCAGGGCTCTGTCCAGCCTTGTTTTCATTGTGCAGAGAGGAGCCACAATTGTCGTCTTTCTCCTTCTTCCTCCTTCTACCTCATCATCTCCTTTTCTTTCTCTTTTTCCCTCTGTTCTCTCTTTCATCCTCTTCTTCTCCCTCTGCATCTTTTTTATTTCTTTCTCTTTCCTTTTCTTCCTTTCTTATCTTTTGTCTTCCTCCTTTCTCTTTCTCTCTCTGCTTCCTTGCTCCCTTCCTTCACTTCCTACTTCCTCCTCTCTCACTTTCTCTTCTCCCTCCTTCCCCTTATGTCTTCTTCTTGTCCTGTCTCCTTCCAGCTCCTCCCCCTCTTCCTCTTGCTCCTCAGGTGCATCTGGATGGGAGTCCCCCTCCCCAAAGGGCACTCCCAACCAATCTGGGAGGCTTTGCCATTTGGATTGTTGTAATAGGATCGTTATTAGATTAAAAGATTTGGCTTTGCTTGAGCCTCTCCTACAGAGAACTTCTATTTCTGCTCTCCCTGTGAATCATGCAGGCCTGTGGGCCTAATTCCTGCCTCCCATCTAGGAGGGACAGGGCTTTGAGATCTGAGGACCACCTGGGGCTTTTGTCACAGTCCAGCAAACCTGTTCATAAAGTAATTACAGGCGCAGTTGGAGCTCAGGGTTCAAGGGTAACAGGAGTTAGACCTCCTTCAGCATTAGTGTGCCTGGGGGGGTGAGGAGAGGGGGAATCCATCCCTGAGAGGGCATTGCTTAAAAGTGTTTCTGTAGGTAAACTTCTTGGAGCAGACATACCTTGTTGGGACAGGCAAGTCATTTTGAGGAATTTGGCCTAGCTTTATCTCTGCCCCCTCTTCCCATTGGAAACGGGCCATTGGGAAGGGAAAGAGAGGCCTTGAATCATAATAGAAAGAACACTGGATTTCATCTAGGGAGATGTACCATAGGTAAATCACTTAGTCTCTCTGGGCTTCAGTTTCTTCCTCTGTAAAATGGGGGAGAGGTTAGACTGGATGATCTTTCAGGTCTGTGTTAGTTCTACATCCTACATACCCCATGAATATTAGACAAGGGAGCTAAGCATCACCAGGACTCCTGCATCATTTCCCAAGGGCTGTTTTCAAACTGGCAATTCGGTTTCTAAGATTTGAAAGAACCTTTCAAGCCCCTCAAGGCCAGTCAGGTAGAAAGGAGTTCCCTTCCCCCCTACTTCTACCTAAGTAGTGACCCATCACCTTCAGCTCCAGCCCTTGGGGGATAGGGAGCTCACCCTCTCCAGGTAGCCTAGGTCCATTGGCCAGCTCTGTGAGTTCTTTAAGCAAAGACTGTGCATGTGTGTGGTTGACTGAGTTGTAGAGTGGATTCTGGGGGTCTCTTCTAGCTTATAGATCCTGTGATTCTTATGGACAGTCACATGCTCTTGCTCGTTAAACTGAACTGAAAGTTCACTGTGATTCATCCCAGCCTGAGCTACCACAAGAATCCTCCTGAATGTATAGCAGAAAAGATGCATGTCCAGGTATTGTTGGCAGACCTTCAGTAAGGGGCAACTTGATCCCTCCAGAGAGGCAGCTTTGGGGCTGTTCTCACAATTTTGCCTTTGGAAAGCCTAAATGAGCATCTTTGCCTTACTCCTCCTCTCCCCCTGGGGCTCTTGGTTGGCCCTCTGGGGTCAGCCAATCCAAAACTAATCCCTCTTCCACATCTCCTCCGGATATCTGACAGTTATCATGTCCCACCCAGGTCATCTGTTCTCTGGGCTAAGCACTCCCAGTACCTGTAACTGATCCTTACATTTCCGTCTCTTCTAGCTATAGCTATAGCCCTACTTGTTCAAGAGTTTCCAGTCAGGCTTTCCAAGGAGCTGCGTCTTCTCACCGTGTTCATTAATGATCTGCCACCCTCACATCTGCTCACCCTGTAGCAGCCTGTCCTTAATCTGGAGTCACTGAATTTGGTTTTGTTTTTGTCTTTATATTTGGATCATTGTATGTCGATAGCTTTGATTTCTCATGTAATCCTCCGTATTTTATTTGTGCATTTGAAAACATTCTTCTGAGAAGGGATCCATGGGCTTCCCACGAGCCTGCTCTAGGAGTCTGTGGCTCAGGGTACATGCTTCCACTCTCAGCTTAGGGCCCCATTTCTGTCCTTCCCATTACCGTAACTCTGGAGCTACAGGGGAGAGCATTAGTACCCTGGAAAGTTCAGGGCAACTATGTTTCTCCAGACTGTAGCAGAAGGTAGCATCTCAAAAAGTACAGTGGAAATCTGAAGGGAGACCTCGTTTACAGGGAGATAGATCTGTGTGTGGCTTCAGGCACGGTCCGTAGGCATCAAACCTGTAACAGACAGCTCATCGAAGTAAGTGCCTAGACTAGGGGCACATGGCAAGTCCGTGGAAGAGCCAACATTCTAAACCAGTTCTCTGGACCCTCTGTTTGGGGCCCTCTTCATTACTGTCCCCCACAACACACACACATACACACTCGCACTCTCTCTTGCTCTCTCTCCCTCTCTCTCCCCTTCTTCCCTCTTTCTTCCTCTCCTGCCTGCTGGTCTCTCAGTAGATTGGCCTCTCTGTCTCTCTTTGCTTCTCTGTCTCTCTCTTACACTATCGAAAGGTTCCAGCTGACTCTGCCTCTGCCTCTGCCTCTGGGAGAGAACCCTGACTTGTGTGGCATGGTTGCAGCCTAGGGAGTTAGACCCCCATCTTCCAGCATGTCCTATAAGTCACCCATCAACATGTCCTTAGGACAGAGCCTGCCACCAGGAATGAGGACGTGCTGCGCCCTGCCATTCTCTTGCTCAGACAACACTCGGGGTATCCCAGGTCGTTTGGAACAGCACATTTTCAGTAGGAGATTGATCTGCTGGATCAAGAGCAGAACCACTGAGATGGTCTAGCCTAGATGAAGTTGGTTGAGGGACTGAAGACTGGGAGCAAAGGGGAATCGCAGCATATTTGCAGCCCATGGGATCTTGGGACTCCATGCGCTTCAGCGTCCTCATCTATAAAATGTGAAGGTTGAACCAGATGACTTTTAGAGGGCCTTCTGGATTTAAATCTATGGTCATGTGATCACTGCCTTCGGCATTTCAAGAGCCTTCCTATAGAAAAGGGATGAGCTTCCTCCTGCTTGGCTCTGGGAGCAGAACCAGAAGCAATGAGAGGAAGCTGCAAAGATGCCCATTTGGGCTGGAGGCCAAGCAAAACTTCTTACCAACTGGAGCTGTCCCCACTCAGAATGGGTGGCCTGGGGAGGCAGCAGGGCTCCTTTTCAATGGAGGCTTCAGGCTAGGACTCTGTGGGGGAGGGGGGGCATTGAGGAGGATTCTTCTCCTGAGGCTAGGCTTGACCAGGTAGCCTCAGAGGTCCCTTCATAGTCAGCCATCCCCCAGTTCTCACCACTTACAATAGGATAGCTCTGCTACAGTTAAAAATCCAACTGTAATTCTGTGGTCACCCTGGAATTCTAAGGCTCCGGAGAATGAGAGAGGCAGGGGGCCTCTGTGACAATCCCTTCAAACAGTTCACTTGCTGTCCTCCTCTTCTGTAATTGGAGGGTGGTAACCAAAGAGCCCTTGGTGATGCTCAGAAGCCGCCCTTTCAGGAGCAGCCCATCAGCAGCCCTGTCTCCATTTAAGAGACTCCAGTTGCTTCTGAGCTATGCAGCGGGGAAGGCCCGACTTATCAGGACTTAATCTCTTTACTCCAGGGTGGAAGCACAGTTCAGAAGTGGAATCAGGCAGCCACCCTGACATTGACAGTAATAGTCTTGTGGCCCATTGTCTTGTTATTAAGGAAGCCAGCTTCAAAGGTGTAGGGCCATTTTGGAAATGATTCCTGCCCTCTGAGACTTGGAGGACCCTTGAAGATGATCTCTAGAAGGATTTGTTTGGATGAATTGCACCTTCTAGACTCTGGATGGGGGCCAAATACTCTCCCCATAGCCTGAGGAACAGAGGAAGGACTTAACAGGTCTAGGCCCAGGGGGATCTGAATTAGAAGAACTAAAGGAGAATTAGGAGGATCTGACTGTATTTTGTCACCAGTGTGGAAATGTGTGGGGATAAAGGGAAATTTGAATCTGCAACAGTCTGAATACCATATCTGGAACATGAGGGGAATCCAATAACTCCAGGGATTCTCTCCACCCACAGGTTGCTTTGTGACTACAGTTTGATGAGGCACGAGTTGTCTTGACTAGTCAGTTCCTTGGCACTCACTGTAACTTTGACTAAAGAGCCTGGTTGCAGCTCTGCAACAGGGAAGAACTTAATAACTGGAGCTGTCCAAAAGTTGGTACCTTTCCATCATGAAGGTATGCAAGAGGAGGTGGGCTGATGACCCTCTGTCTGGAGGGGATTCCTGACCTAGGGAATGGAAACCTTCTGATCATTCTTACAGTTCTGACATTTTGTGGGATCTCTGGAGGACGTCCTAGGTTCTTAGTCCTGTGCTTTCGACCATGAGGAATACTGAGTATTAAGTATATTAACATATGAGCATGAGATATGGTCTCTTTCCTCTACATAGTCTGGTTAGGAAGAAAGAAGTAAATGATAACTCTCACATGCATAGCACTCTCCTCCCAAGACTTCATTGAGACAGATTGTTATCAGGAAGATCTATCCCCATATTGGAGATGAAGGAAACTGAGCCTTGGAGAAACGAAGTGACGAAGGTCATGGACAATTGAATTTAGAGGTAGAAAGGACATTGTTTTGTCCTTCATTTCAAAGAGAACCGATGACATCACAGAGTGATGCCTTGACTCTCAAGGGTACTGGATTTAAGTAAGGCAGAATTGCACAAAGTCGTCAGCCCCATTCTCTCTCCCAGAATCATGCAAGTCCAGTGGTAGGACAAAAGTCAAGATGACTGGCAAAGGCCCTGGGATATGGTGGGTGACTTTGGCATCTTAATTGTCTGATCACATTCTAAGCACTCCACAGTGCCTACTTCAGCCACCTTCTTGGCCATTGGAACAAATTGTTCTCGTCAGCCCATTCTTCCAGGGAAAATCTTCCCATGCTTGGAGTAGACATCCCCTCCCCCCTAACTCACCAATGGGTTTGAAGCCTGAAAAGGTCTAGTTTAGGGGGGAGGAAGGGATCCAACTTGTTCATTTCTAGCCAAGAATGGATGTCACAAAGAGACCGGGATTGTTTTCAAGAGAGAACTCTAAGTTGCAAAGATACTGACCTGCATCGATAGAAGTTTCTAGATCTGGATGTTCAGTATGTTGATGAAATCCCCAGGTCTAGTCCCTAGCCTTATGAAATCGGGTCCATTTGGGGTTGTCCTTGGAGCACTAGCCAGTAGACATCTGGGAAGACCCAGATACCAATGTTCACTTGGCAAAGATTTTTCATTCTGAAACATAGAATTGTAGAGTTGGAAAGGACCTTGGCAGTCATCTTGTCTAGTATAGTATACCTGATATGGGGTCCTCCAGTCTTTCCTCAAAAGATCTACAAGGAAGGAGAGCCTGCTCTACTCTGGAACAGCTTCAATCTTGGAACCCCTTCTCAGAATAATGTTTTTAAATAATTGAAAGAAATGCTTACTTTCAGTTGGGGACTAATGAAAATAAAAGTGTAATATTTTTTTCCATCCCAAGTTCATAGACCCCCTGAAATCTACCTATCCTGCCTCTTTTTTTGGGTGGGTGGGTGGAAATGTGTGTGGACCACAGAACCCCTGATATAGAAAGTGCTGCTTAAACTGTGTCTTCAAAGAGGATAGAGACTCTGTGAGGTGGAGTTGAGGGTGGATGACATTCCAAGCATGCGCATGGGGGAAAGCAAGCACAAAGATGAGAGAAGATAAGGTCATTTTGGCTAGAGTGAAGAAAGAGGATTGTAGAGTAAATAGGGTGAGAAAGAGAGGATGGAGCCAGGTTGAAAAGGACTCTAAAAATCAAATAGAGTTTATATGAGACAATTCCAGCTTTTTTATCATTACACCCAGCTGAGAGGAAAAGAAAAATTCCCTCTCCCCAAATTGTAATTTCTTCCTTGGTTCATTTCCTTGTATTTGATCATGACCCCCTGGTTCCCCTTCCTAACCTTGTTAGCCAGGTCAGGGTTCTTTCTTCTTTTCCCATTCACCACAAGGATAGGGCCTTGTGGCCTTCTGGTGAGAGGGGGTAATCTTACTTAATCCGTTCCTTGTCAGTCTTTGCTATCCTTCTGTTGACTTTACAAGAAAGTACAAGTTTGGGCCATTGTGGATGAAGCCACATTGGTGCTCACACAGGAGTCCTTCACCTTGTGATTGTGAGATCACTGATGTCATCTCTGTCAAGGGCAGACAGGACTCCTCAGAACCCTTCAGACAATGAAAGGAGACTCAAGGCTCTTCAGGAGAGGGAGAAGTTTGCCCAACTGCCCTTCTTCCCCCACTTGGGACAGGCCCACTTCTGCACAAGGCTTTTATCTGACTTAAGACCCACACATTAAAGCTTTTTTCCTGGATTCCAGTCAACTCTACTCATCTCCAAGTCACACAAAGGCCAACAAGCCAATGCTAAGTGGAGGGTGGAGGCAATCATCCAGGTGATTCAAGGCAACACAAACAAAAAGGAAACCTCTCCTGCAAAAGGCTTTGTTCTAAATTAGCTGAGGAATGCCTTTGGCTCCTTGTTTTGCTTTGGCTGGGAAAATGAGGTCCAACTGTGCTTTCTGCTTATTCCCACTGAAGTAGTTACTTGGTTGGAGAGCTTGAGAGGGTGTTTGGGAGGTGTTTTTGTTTTGGTTAGTTATTGTGATTATATTTCTTTGAGTTTAGGGCCAGGAATCATAGAACATTGAATATTGGACTTGGAATGTCAGAGTTGGACAGAGTGTCAAAGATAGAAGGGCCCTTAGAACCTAGAATGTGAAAGCTGAAAGAATCTAGGACCTAGAATGTTGGAGCTGGGAAGGCCCTTAAAACACAGAACATAGAATATCAGTGTTGGCAGAATTCTTAGAACCTAGAATGTAAGATCTGGGAGGGTTCTTAGAACATGAAATGTAATAGGTGAGAGGGCCCTTGGAACACAATGTCAGAACTGAAATGGCCTTGGAACCTAAGATGTCAGAGCTGACAGGACTTTTATTTTAAGTTTATTTATTTTTAGTTTTCAGCATTCACTTCCACAAGAGTTAAAGTTCCAGATTTTCTCCCCATCTCTCTCCTCCCCCCACCCCAAGACAGCATACATTCTGATTACCCCTTCCTTCAATCTGCCTTCCTTCTATCACATCCCTCCCTTCTCTTATTCCCATCTCCTCTATTTTCTTGTAGGGCAAGATAGATTTCTATATCCCGTTACCTAGATATCCTATTTCCCAGTTGCATGTAAAAAACATTTTTAATATTTGTTTTTAAACTTGGGAGTTCCAACTTCTCTCCCTTCCTCCCTCCCCACCTATCCCCACTGAGAAGGCAAGCCATTCAATATAGGTTATACATGTGTAGTTATGCAAAAGACTTCCATAAAAGTCATATTGTGAACTATATTTCCTTCCATCCTATCCTGCCCCCCCCATTTATTCTATTCTCTTTTGATCCTATCCCTCCTCAATGTTTAATTCTAATTACCCCCCATTTGCCCCCTCACCCCCCTGCTTATTCCCCTTCTCTCCTACTTTCCTGTAGTGTCAGACAGATTTTCATAGCAGATTGAGTGTGCATGTTATTCTTTCCTTAAACCAAATGTAATGAGAGTAAGGTTCACTTTTTCTCTCTCACTTCCCCTCCATTGAAAAAGCTTTTTCTTGCCTCTATGTGAGAGATGATTTGCCCCATTCTATTTCTCCCTTTCTCCTCCTAATATATTCCTTTCTCACCCTTTAATTTTATTTTTTTTAGATATCATCCCTTCCTATTCACTTCACCCTGTGCCCTCTGTCTCTGTGTGTATAATCCCTCCAACTACCAAAATACTGAGAAAAGTCTCAAGAGTTACAAATA
Source organism: Potorous gilbertii (assembly GCA_028658325.1). Classification (NCBI taxonomy): domain Eukaryota; kingdom Metazoa; phylum Chordata; class Mammalia; order Diprotodontia; family Potoroidae; genus Potorous; species Potorous gilbertii. The sequence goes on from CM053771.1 coordinate 41,309,709, forward strand.
TTATCTTTCCACGTAGGAATATAAACAGTTCAACTTTAGTAAATTCCTTATGATTTCTTTCCTGTTTACCTTTTCATTCTTCTCTTAATTCTTGTGTTTGAAAGTCAAATTTTCTATTCACTTCTGGTCTTTTCATCAAGAATGCCTGAAAGTTCTCTGTTTCATTGAATGACCATTTTTTTCCTTGAAGTATTATACTCTGTTTTGCTGAGTTGATGATTCTTAGTTTTAATCCTAGCTCCTTTGACCTCTGGAATATCATATTCCAAGCTCTTTGCTCCCTTAATGTAGAAGCTGCTAGATCATGTGTGATCCTGATTGTATTTCCACAATACTCAAATTGTTTCTTTCTGGCTGTGTGCAATATTTTTTCCTTGACCTGGGAGCTCTGGAATTTGGCTGTAATATTTTTAGGAGTTTTCCTTTGGGGATCTCTTTCATGAGGCAATTGGTAGATCCTTTCAATACTTATTTTGCCCTCTGGTTCTAGAATATCAGGTCAGTGTTCCTTGATAATTTCTTGAAGGATGATGTCTAGGCTCTTTTGTTGATCATGGCTTTCAGGCAGTCCCATAATTTTTAAATTGTCTCTCCTGGATCTATTTTCCAGGTCAGTTGTTTTTCCAGTGAGGCATTTTACATTGTCCCCTATTTTTTCATTCCTTTGGTTTTGTTTGATAATTTCTTGATTTTTCATAAAGTTATTAGCTTCCATCTTCTCCATTCTAATCTTTAAGGAATTATTTTCTTCAGTGAGCATTTTAACCTTCTTTTCCATCTGGCCAATTCTGCTTTTTTAGGGCATTCTTCTCCTCATTGGCTTTTTGGATCTCTTTTATCATTTGACTTAGTCTATTTTTTACAGTGTCACTTTCTTCAGCATTTTTTTGAGTCTCCTTTAGTAAGCATTTCTCATGATATTCTTGTATCACTCTCATTTCTCTTCCCAATATTTACTCTGTTTCTCTTACTTGATTTTCATAATCCTTTTTGAGTTCTTCCATGGCTTGAGACCAATTCAAAGTTTTCCTGGAGGCTTTGGATGAAGGAATTTTGATTTTGTTGTCATCTGTCTGCATGTTTTGGTCTTCCTTGTCTCCAAAGTAAGATTCTATAGTCTGATTTACAGACTGATTTACAGATCTGATATACAGATCACATAGTAAGTTGGCAGAGCCAGTAACAGAAAGCTGGGTCATCCAACCCCCTACTCTAGAACTCTTTCTCCATAAGCCCTCATCCTCTAATTTTCTCCCTCTGAGCAAAGGACAGTGGCCTCCCAAAAGGCCTTAAGAGCATTATCACTCTCAGCTGATACAGTTTCTGTTAAGCTCTTTGGAACTTTTCTCTCTATAGAAGTGGTTTTTCCACCTCTTCTGAAACTCTACTAGGATTGCCACACCTGGTGGCACCTCCCTCTGTTTTTTGTTTTGGGTCAGGGAGGGGCTGGGATGTCAGATACACCTAATAGGTGAGCCAGGCAGAAAACAACTATAGCTCTCAGTAACCAAGGACCACCGCCTAGGTGCCACAGAGGAAAAACATACATTTTTTAAGGGTGTCGGGGACAGGGTGGGGGGGAGGGTTGGAAGGGTTTGGCCCAGTTTTGGTCTCCTTTTTCCTCTCACATAATTTACAGCTAGGTAGGGGAGCGAGTTCTCTTTGCCTTAACCTCAAGGTTGTCCTTATGAAGAAATAAGAGGGGTACCATCTGTGTTGTTACTCCAGCCTTTTAACCTTTGTAAAAACAAAAACAATACCCATCTCCCTTATCTACTGGTCATAGAGCAGGAACTTTTACCATTAGTGATTCATTCCTTTGGCTTAAGAAATTTCCCAAGGAGTCTTCTGTTAAAATACTAATGCATTAATCTTTTAGATGAAGCCTTGTATCGTGAATAGAAGCCAGGAAGATTTAGGTTCAGATTCTACTTTTGACATATACTTTACTTTGGAATTTTTATGGTCAACACTTAATCACAGTGCATGGCACATGGCAAGTATTTAATAAATGCTTTTTCATTCATTCTTTCAGACCATAGGCAAGTCACTTAAATTCTCAGTGCTCCTAGGCAACTCTTAAAAAGATCTCTAAGACTTTAAATAACAGATGCATTTCCAAATTGCATGAGTGGCAGGAGGGAGTTTCTGCACTGGAAATTGGCTATATCAATAAAAAGAAGTAGGAAAGCAGCTATTATTAACCACTGGCACTTTGCATAAATCTTGAAAGACAGTCTCCTTTCTGCCATATATCTTTGGAAGGGGGCAATGGGAGATTTTGATACAGCAGAGTAGATTTGAGGGAGGGATAATTTGGGACTCTGGGCCCAGAGTGGCAACCTAGATAGAAGGTTTACTAAAAGGGGCAGAAGTACACAGGAAGGTTAATGGGAGACGCCTCTTGGATAAACTGTCTGCTCAGAAATGTTGCTTAAGGAGGACTAGCTGAAAATGGAATTGGAAAGAAATTATACCGGAGGAAACAACTTAACTCTAGGGGTTAAAAAGAAGTTGGAAGCCACCTTGCAGATTACTACCAGCCCAAGTCATATAACCAAGGATGGACTGATAAATGTTTAACAACCACTTCATCAGGGAAAAACACGTATACTTTACTACTAACACTTGCTCCATCATTTTCTTCAGTTTAGACAGTCCACAAAACAATGAAATGGGCACTGAAATGCTCATGCTGAAAAGTTAACTATTTGAGCTGGCTTAGAGGGCTTCAACCCTCTCCAGCCTTCAGGCAGTGGATGGAATGCTGGATTGACTGCTCAATTCTAGAGCTTCTTAAAAGACTAGAGCAAGGCTCTAGCTCTTAGGAATATTTACTCAGTCCAAGAATTTTGTTTGTGGAATTTTCCCTTTCGATTCTATGTGGGGCCTTGCCCTCTTTTGCTGCACTGGCCATCGTCATCAACCTCTGAGACCATGTGATTGTGGGAGGCACAGCGTACCCCACTCTTCTGTAACTTCCTTGCCTTTGCCTCTTTACTAAACCAGTCATTGGGGTTAGGAGAAACTTGGATGTTGTAGAACATAGATTCCATTTCTGATTCTTGCCTGCTGTGTGACATGGAACAAGTTGATTGCTTTCTCTGAGCCTTGGTGTCTTTATCTGTAAAGAGGGTAATACTATATGAGTGCCTTTCAAGGTGGATGTGAGGAAATTGCTTTCTGAATTAATCATAAAGCACTCTAGAAATGTGAAGTCATTTCATTCTGTTTTCCTCTCTTCTCTCCTTATTAAGGCAGATCGAATGTTTTGGGAGTGAAGAGATCAGTGAGTAAATGCCCTTTTAAAAGTCCAGGCCTTTTGGATTACAGAAACGAAGGGGAAATTGTGTATGAGAGAAGAGGTGAGGAGGGCTCTTTTGAGGGTCTTACAGTCCCAATCTTACATTGTGTGCCCCTGCCAAGCAAGAAGCTGCTGTTGGTATAGTCCTATGCCCTGCGTGGTCCAGACCTAGGATTTCTTTGTTTCAGGAAACACATACTGTTGTAGGTCAGCACCTTCTTTTAGAGAATTTACTGAAAAATTAAGGAACTTGCCCAGGGCTACACAGAGCCAGTTATGTGTCAAGGGCAGAACTTGAACTCAGGTCCTCCCAGTTCTCCATTCACATATCCCATCCCCACCCTCCACAGATTGACCTCCTATCTACTGCCACCCGTCAGAAGGTGCTATAGTGGAAAAGGCATGGGCATAGAATCAGGAGAGAGCTGGAGTCCTAGCTCTGATACTATCTGAGTGACCCTGGGTAACTCACTTAAACTCCATGGTTTCCTTGTTTATAAAATGAAGGTATTTGAGGTCTCCTCCATCTCTACATTGGTCATAAGCTAACCATGATTGCACCACCTCTAAGGTCCTTTCTAGCCTCATCTTTCAGGGAGAGAAGATTCTTTTAAGGGCAGTGTTTTAGTGACTAAACAGTCACAACTTGGAGTGAGTCTGTTAGAGAGTCATCTAAAACACAAATTATTCATAAACTGATAAAAAGAGTTAGTTCTTTAAAATTCACAGAGTTCTCTTCCTTCTTTTTCTTTTCCCTCCAGACTGGCACAGAGAAAGAGACCGAGAGACAGACTGACAGAGACAGAGACATACATACATACGTACACTCCTTTTCCCCTAAGGGATCTTAAGTTTCCAGCCCTAATTTGCTTGCTTTTCTAAGAAATTACACAAAGGTAACCCTAGGCCCAGTCCTGAACTGATTATTCCACATGAACTGATGAGAGGAAATTGGCTTCCCCCATCTCCCAAGCAGGGCTTAGGACCCACTGGTATTATTCAGCTGAACATACCTGGACTTGAATATCTGTTCGTTTGACTTGTTGGATGAGGGACTCAGAATGTCAGAGATAGAAAGATCCTGAGAGTATAAATGTTAGAGCAGAAGGGACCTTCACATTACAAAATGCTACAGCTGAGAGGACCCAGAAAACAGAATGTCAGAGCTGGGAGGACCCCTAGAACCCCTCTCATTTTATAAATGAAAAAACTGAGGACCAGAGCAGTTCCTGGCTTTGCCTAAGTTCACACAGATGGCAAAAGTAGCAGAATCAGTCCTCTGACTCTAAGACACGTGACCGATATGGATCTGGGAGAGACCTTAGAGGTCATCTAACCAGACCTTCTTAACCTTGACAGACGAAGAAACTGAGGCATAGGGATTAAATCACTTGACCAGTGTCCCAAATGTAAGGTGGCAAAAGCCAGAATTCATACCCAGGTCCATTTCATCCCACTTCTCTATACCTAGTACTGCTCTGTGTTGCTCCTTCACCAACAAAACCAAGCCAGGCCTTCTTGTCTCTTAGTTGCATTGAAGGAAAAAGAGTTCCTTGTTGTCCATTCTGTGCCCTTTATTTAAAATTACTGTGGCTTAGGGGTTTGAGAGCTACCCAGGCTGGTTTAGCAGAATCTGATCCTTTGTTCCTGTGGTCTAACAGGCAACTAGGTGCCGCAATGGACGAGGGCTAGGCCTGGAGTCGGGATGATTTGAGTTCAAATCCATTCTCAGACACTTAACTGTGTGACCCTGGGCAAGTCACTAACTTCTGTCTTCCTCAGTTTCCTCAACTGTAAAATGGTGATCATATTTGCAGGGTTAGTGTGAATAAATCAGATAGTATTTGTGAAGTGCCTGACACATAGTAGGCACTATAAATGTTTATTTCTCCTTCCCCCTTTCTCACAGTCCTCTTTCCTGACCTATCCTTTTCAGAGGGAGTGTGTGGGGCTGTGTATGTGATAAATTACATAGATTTCTTTTCTGTGATACTTAGCTCACCCAAGTTATTTGTTGACTTAGTTTCAAAGTTCTTCCAAAAACCGGCAAAAGATAAAGATCCTATTCTTTTGAGTTAAAAAGGGATCTTAGAGGTCATCTGTCCCAATCTTCTCACTTAGAGATGAAGAAACTGTGGTTCAGGGAACACAAGTGATTTGTGTAAGGTCATTTACTTTGAGTCATGGGATCATAGCACTGGCGCTGGAGAGGACTTCAAAGACTATCTAATTCAATCGTCTTTTTACAGCCGGGGAAACTGAGGCCCAGAAAGTCTAAGTGACTTGCCTCATCCAGGTAGTAAAAACCAGTGTTCTTCTGAGCCAGCTCAAATTTATCTCAGGTCCATCAACTCCAGGGTCCATTCTTCTTAATGTGCTGCTTTCTTTGTCCCTCAATTTAAAAGTCATGAATTTAAACAAAAAGGTTCAGCCTTCTATGAGCTCCCTAGAACTTGTAGATTGGACCACAATAGGTCCCTGCCTTCGCTCCACTTAATGGCCCTCCTGGCTCTGAGTGAGTATCACTAGTAACAGTGTCTCTTTTGACCAGCAACTCTGAGGGTCTTCTCCTCTCAGTTTGATTTTTTTTTAAATTAAAGGAGCCATCCCTTGACTCACTTTTTAAAGAGACCTATTCACTGAATGGGTGTTACCTCACTCAAAATGAGAACCTGAAAAGGCCTTAGCCTGAAAGGGCCAGAGTCTCCCATTGCAACCTGGGCCATCTCCAGTCATCCTGATGAATATCAAGCTGCTGGACCCAGATGACAATGGAGGAGAAAGTGAGGCTAGTGACCTTTCACCATCCTCCCTCACTCAAAACAAAGTCCAGTGCAAGTCATGTCACCATCTCCCTGATGTCATGGTCCTCTTCAAAAATAAAGGACAAACATACAACAATGTGGCTCTCAGGAAAAATAAGACAGTGATGCTGCATGTTGCACACCCAGGTCAGGGGACAGAATCTTGAGTATTGTCAATTCAGTAAGTGTGATGAGGGCCTGGGCTTTCTCCTTAGACCAGGAAGATGTTATTTCCACTTGAGTAGACTGGAACAGCTGAGTGTGGCTTCCCACATGCCTAGAGAGGATTCCTTCCTTTCCTCTGACTCTTAGAATCTTTTGTGGTTCAGTCGTTTTTCAGTCTTGTCCAACTCTTTGTGACCCCATTTGGGGTTTTCTTGGCAGAGATACTGGAGTGGTTTTCTATTTCCTTTTCCAGCTTATTTTATAGATGAGGAAACTGAGGCAAACAGGGTTAAGTGTCTTGCTCAGGGTTGCACAACTAGTGTCTGAGGCCAGATTTGACCTCACCTTCTTGACTCCAGGTCCAACACTCTATCCACTATGCCACCCAACTTAGAATTTTTCCCTTCATTCAACAAATGCCCAGTTTGTGTCTCCTTTTAAAAGAGGTCAATCTCCATCTCCCAGTTACTACTGTTCTCCCTACAGAAATTGCTGTGTGTGTGTGTGTGTGTGTTTGTGTGTGTTACAGTTGAAGTCCAGTCCTTTAAAGGAAGGGCTTTTTTCATTTTTGTCTGTTTTGCCCAGGGCTTAGCACAGTACCTGGTACAGAGTAGGTGTGTGACAAATGAACAAGTGTGGCGGGATGGATAGATGGATGAATGAGTGAATGGTGGATGAGGGGGAGCTCCATAGAAATCTCCCTGTGTTGGGAAAGAAGGGAAGAGCAAGGTTGAAGTGAAGCTCTTTGGGACGAACCGGACTGACTCTGTGGACTCAGATCTCAGTGACCTGGGATTAAAACCAGGGTCAAATTTGGTGCCATCTTTGGGCTCCAGCTAATTCATTTCAGTGGGGATTGAGGTAGAGGCTTTCTAAGGTCCATTCCAGCTATGGCCTTCTGAGCCTAGAAGTAGATAAAAAGCAGGTTGGCTTAGGAGTCAGGATAGCTTTGAATCCTGCCTAGGACATTTATGACAAATCTCACTGTATAGGATCATACAGTTAGGGTTGTAAAGGACCTGAGAGGCTGATAGGCTTAGCTCCCTCTTTTTATAAATGAGGCTGAAACACAAAGATGTGGTTTGTCCAGTGTCAGCTAGTACCTAAGGTGAAATTTTAGCTCAGGCCTTCCTGATTCCAAGGATAGTGCTCTGTCCACTACACAAGGAGGCAGCTAGATGGCTCAAGAAGATCCTAGCTCAAGCCCTGCATCAGATACTTACTCCCTGTGTGACCATGGGAAAGTCATTTAACCTCTGTCTGCCTCAGTTTCCTCATCTGTAATATGTAACACCTACCTTCCAGGGTTGCTGTGAGAATCAAATAAGATAATATTTGTAAAGCATTTCATTTTTCTTTCTTTTGCATGGCACATACCTTTTAAATAATATTTAACATGTTACATATTAATGTTATATATCACTATACATTATGAATGTGTTATATAGTAATACTATTATACATTTTAAATGTAATTTATTAATAATTATTTTCCCCATTACATGTAAAACATTTTTAAACATTTTTTTTTAAGTTTTGAGTTCCAAATTCTCCTCCTCCCTCTTTTCCTCCCTCCCCTGAGAGAGTAAGCAGTCTGATATAGGTTATATGTACCATCAAGGCATTGGGCTTTTTGAACCTTAAAGCATCATATAAATATTTTCTGTTATCAGTATTATAACTTATGCCTTACTTGCTGGTTTCCATTTCCTCATCTATAAAATGGAAATAAAGGCACCTACTTTCCAGGACATTTGTAAGCACTGAGTAAAATGATGCCCTTGTAGTTGTGAAATTCGCTAGAAATGTCAACTGTTATTGCTATTTTTATTGTTTATGACAGCTATTCAAAGATCCCATGACTCAGTTAACGGGAATCACCTGGTAGGTCCATCACTGAGGTGGTATTCCCCCAGCTACCATGAGGAAGGATTCTGGGTAAATGACCACTGGGAATACCCAAATGCTTCTTCCCTTTCTAGGAGAAGCTTGAACAGGCTGAAAGTCTTAAGTATACCTACCCCATCTTGCCCCAATGCAAAAAAAAAAAAAAAGAAAAGAAATGGAGATTAGTTAGTCATTTCCGTGCATTGTTCTTGTTTCCTCCAGTGTTACTCCGAGAAGAGGTATCTCAGCTGCAAGACGAGGTTCATCTCCTCCGGCAGATGAAGGAAATGCTCACGAAGGACCTAGAGGAGTCTCATGGAAGCAAATCCACAGAGATTCTCTCAGCCACCGAGCTCAAAGTCCAGCTGGCCCAGAAGGAGCAGGAGCTGGCCAGAGCCAAAGAAGCCCTCCTGGGTGAGTGACATGCACTGGATGCCCCCTTTGAGGACTGGGTCCCCTTCCTTAGTGAACCCTTCAGCTGCCCACTCATATGGGCAGTCCTAAAGGAAGCAGACAGACAGGGAATTCCAGGGCTAAGGTGGGAGATGGCATGGACAGGGCATGATGCTCTGACCAGAGAAAGTCTGGGAGAGGTAAGGAGTCCAAAGAAAGGCTTCAAGGCAGAATTGGGATGGAATGGTATGCTATAGCCTGAACTTGCATGTCTGCCAGGATCCCTCTAGCTCTCCCGAGGAGCAGGACATGGGGTCTCATCTGAGTAATTGCTGGAATAGATTTTATATTGTCCCCGCTTTCTCAAGGAATAAGTCTACTTGAGTATTGATGCACTAGGTAGAGCTGAAACTAAGGTAGGGCAATCAAGCCTTTGTCACAGAGGCTCCAAAAGCACTTGTACTGTTTTAGTATCATAACCACAACGAAGCTCATAGATCAAGCATTTATTAAGCTCTTCCTGTGCGCCAGGCATTGCACCGTCATCACCGTTGTTGTTATCACACCTAACTAGTTAAAACTGGATGCTAACTAGGCGGTGCCTCAGAGTGGGCTCTTGCCCTGGCCTTCCATGCCCTGCTTCTTCCCCCCAGCAGCAGCCTCACCTTGGCATCGTTATTACATGACGTCACCCCCTCCACTCTGTTTTGCTCTTATTTCCCTCCTTTTTCCCTCCCCATCCGGTGCATCCCTCTCAGGGGCTTGACTCCTGCTCTCCCACTGGGATGCACCATCTATCATCCCAAGACTCTTGAGCTATTCTTTGCTTGGAACATTTTTTGAATTACTTTGCTTCACTATCATCATCCATTTGGACGGAAAACATCCAATATTTCGATATCCTTTCTAAGTATGGAATTCAAAAATAGGTGTGGTCATCTAGATAAGTAATCTGAGCAAGGCACAGAAAAACGAGGCAATCATGTCCATTTCTTTGGATAATGGGACTTCATGCCATCAAGGGTCATGTGACTTTTTGGGGCTATGCTATCTCATCGTTGGCATGTATTGAGCTTTCAATCCAGTCACTTTACCCAGACTCTCTAACCTCAAGTCTTTTTCACATGATCTATTATCTAACCAAGTCCTCTCCCATGTTGTACAAGTACTGTTGAGTATTTGGGCCCAAGCTTAGGACTTTCTATTTATTCCTATTCAGTTTCCTTGTTTTATGTTAGCCCCTCATTCTAGCTTAGTGAGACTGCCACTCCATATGTTAATTATCCCTCCCACCTCTGAATTGTCAGCTGATTTTATCCCTGCTAGAGAACTATTAAAAAGGCCTATGGTCCTGTCCAACTAAAAATACTTTTTCTCCACAGTCTTATGCAGATCCTTGCCGGACCTTTTTGTATTTCTGCCTTCCCTTAGTTCTAGGATAGTCTCCACTAACAAGCAGTGAAAGCATCCCTTGCTGGAAACACTCAGGACTAGTCTGAGCAGAGCCCCAGAGACTCTCCCACAGGGGAAATGCTGGCTGGCACTGGGTGGGGTGAGCTAGCAGGCTCTGCTCCCTGAGCTCTGAGCCTCCAGAGTGTAGGGGCTGAGGCAGGCTTCAGCCAAGTGCTGTTTTCACAACCTTTCCCAGCATTGATTCCAGAGACCGCAAACCTCTCTGTGGAATTAACCTCAGAAAGCCCCTCAGCCCCATTCCCTCCCTCCCAGGTCTGTACCAGCATGCCCTGTGGAGCTGGAAAGAGGAGAAAGTCCTTGTTCCCTGGACTCTTCCTGGAAAGTAAGGGAATGGGGAAAGGGAGGAGGCAGAGCCTAGCCAGCTAACCTCAACACATGAGGTGCTCCCCAGTGCAGAATTATGAAGTTTATAAAGTTTAGTTATAAAACTTAATCCAAATTCATTTGAGGGCACCATGTAGTGTCCTAACAGAGCACCGGATCTAAAGGAACCTGCGTCCAGATTCTTGTTCTGCTACTTAATACCTCTGTGACCTTGGTGAAGTTAATCAACCACCCTGGGACTGTGGTTTTCACAAGAACTCAGAAGGGTGTAAGGGAAAGAGCAGTTCATTTGGAGGCTGGAATCCTGGGTTCAAATCCTGACCCTTCTAGTTACTAGAGCTGGGAGACCTCAGACAAGTCACTTCATCTCTCTTGCCTCAGTTTTCCCATCTGTAAATTGAAAGAGGGTGTGGTGTTAGACTATATGGCTCTGGAGTGCCTTCCAGATTTGTGTGAAGTTGGATTTCATGAAGCTGATGCCCAGAGAGATCCGAGATCATACAGCCACTAAGTAGCGAGTCAGGATTCGAACTCAGTACCCTTGTCGGTAAGCTCACTGCTATTTCCAAGAACGTTTTTGCCTGTCAGCAGATAGGATGTCTGGCATCAGCTCAGTTCCACTAACAGCAGGGAACAGGAACCCAGCCCAGGGATTGAGGTGCAGGGACAGGATTTTCTTCTTTAAGATGGTATGGAAAGGAAGAAGGCTGGCCCTTTCCCAGAAGAACTCAGGTATGCAGGAAGCACTTAGGCACTGGGGGTGGGGCAGAGGAAAATAAGTCAGGTTGAGGCGGGATCACAGAAAACACCTTAGAGCCTGATTACTAAGGCCCCACCATAAAATCAACAAGTGAGGCTTGGCTACAAAGCCAAAACATGAAGTTGACTTAATCTGGCACCAGCTGGGAAAGTCTACAATGCATTTTCTGTGTGACATGTAGTACAACAGCTGTGGTTTCTCCCCATTTTACAGAGCAATTGACCGAGTTTCCTGGGAATTGAAGTGTTTCAATCAAGGGACTTGAGGTCTCTTGGCTCTAAGGGCAGCGTGGTTTCCAGTCTTATTACCACATTGACTGTGTCATCATAGTCATAAAGACCAACTGAGCTAAGAGTGACCCAAGGCTCCCTGAGTTCTCATCTGGGAACAGGGCTAGCCTCAGAGTCTAGGTTGGGTAAGAATTAAGAGGCTAGAAGGCTTCAGTGGAAGCCAAGCAAATAATAATTAAATTACATCCTGAGTTCTCTACTTGTTCATCCTTTAAGCTTCTCTCTAAAGAAATTACAGCTCTAGAGCCATCAGTTGAGATTTGGAAAGGACCTTAAAGGCCATCTAGTCTTCTTTCTCTTGAGGCCAAGAGAGGTAAGGTTACCTATCTAAAGTCCTGCCAGTAGGAAGTAGCAGAGTCAGGATTCGATCTCAGGTAGCCCAAAGCATGATCACAGTCCTTGCTTTTCTAATATGAACAGAGAACTCTTGACATAGAAAAGTATATTACTTTGCCCTCTGACTGTCCAGAAAACCAGTGTCTGGGGATCATATGTAAGACTTAAGGTTCCAGATGTAGTAGTCATCCCCATGATATTATCTTTCCTCTCTCCAATGATGAAATCACAAGTTTGGTTCTTAAAAGAAATTGATAGTTGTCAAAGCCACATAAAAATTCTTTGTCCCCATCATAACAAATCTGTAAAGCAGCTATTCTTCCTTTTACCTGTCAAGGAGAGACAAGATATGGAGGGCTTCAGATTCTAGCCTTAATACACACCGACTGCATGGCCCTGGGCAAATCACTTACCCCCTCAGGGCTCTTGACAGCTTTCTAGGACCAATAGATTCAGACAGAACGCTGATCTGTACTAGAGGAGGGCATTTCCATACTGGGAATTCCCAGCATGTACAAAAAATCACAGACCTGGGAATTCCCCCCTCCAAAAAAAAAAATCTGCATTTATCCAAGGAGGACTCTAAAATGAGGGGATTAGACTAGGTGAACTAGCTGTCTGCTCAGGTTACTTTAAGACCCTTAGTCTTTGAGCGTGTATGATCTATCTGCGTCTTGGTTTCCCCAGCAGTAAGAAGTAGATTGGACTAGATGAAATTAAATGACTAATCTAAGGTCATACAACAAAAAAGCAGGTGTAGAAGACTCATTGTAATTAATAAGAATCATTACAAATGATATTTCCCCGAACTCTCAACTCCCTATTCCCCGTCTTGATGATGATGATAGCCCCTGACCTTTCTATAGCACCTACTATGTGCTATGCACTGTGCTGAGTACTTTACAGTTATTATCTCATTTGAGTCTCACAACCTTAGGAGGTAGGTGCTGCCACTGTTCTCATTTTACAGAAGAGGAAACTGAAGCAAACAGATTAAATGATTTTCCCAGGACCATATAGCTGGTACGTGTCTGAGGCTGGATTTGAATTCAGGTCTTCCTGACTCCAGGCCCAGTGCTATCTCCACTGTCTATTATTCCCATTTTATAGATGATGAAATGAGTGATCAGAAAACTCAGGCCACTTGTCCAGTAACCCATATCTGGTAAGTGGCAGATTGGGACCTAGGCTTTCTGACTTCTGGTTTAGTATTCTTGTCATCTCACTTCAGCTCGGGCCCTGGGGAGGGTCAGGCTAAGGCAGAGATGAGGCAAGAATGAAAGCCTGTACCCTCTGTTTGAGGATGTTTGCTGTGGGTTGTTGAATCAGAGCTGAAGGTTCTCCAGAAGGACTGTCTATGTGACAGTACCCTTTCTTTCTTTGTTGTGCTACCACTAGTGCCCAGTGCCTGGCCCCTGACTTGGAAGAGATCCTTTAAAAATGCTTATTGATCATTGATCTGGTCCAACTACCTGTTTTTACAATGAAGGAAACTGAGACCCAGAGAAATAAAGTGATTTGCTGAAAGCTCACAGCTTTCAGCTAGTAAATGGGCAGATACAGGATTTGAACCTAAGTGCTCAAAATCTGAATCCAGAATTCTTTCTACTGCCCTGTATCAGGGTCAGTGTTTCATGGGGATGAGTGCTGTGGAGTCCAGCTGGGCCCCAGGCCTCCCTGAACATAGTGGTTGGGATCTGGAGAAGCATTCACCTACTTCCTACTACTACAAACATAGAGAATAAATTGTAGACTGATGTGGGCAAAGCATTGGCTTGGATGTCAACAGGAATATATGAGCCTGGAACAAGAAAAACTAAAAGAAAGGTAGCCATAAAGCAACAACAGATGTTGGGGAACACCTGTTAACAGCCAGTGTCCCCATCAATCGGAAACAAAGCCTGCTAAGATTTCCACTGTTGACAAATATATCAGCAAACACTACATTGGGAGTGACTGAGATTTGAATAAGGTGGCCTTGGGAGAGGGCTTACAAGGCAGAAAACAGTCCGTGCCAGTTCAGAATCACTGCCAGTCAGAACTGGGAGGGCCCATAGAACACGGAATGTCAGACCTTAGAACAGGGAATGTCCGAGCTGGGAGGGCTCTTAGAACACAGGATGTCAGAGCTGGGAGGGAGCACAGAACAAGGTCAGAACTAGGCAGGATGTTAGAACAAAAGATACCAGAGTTAGAAATAATCTTGGAACCCAGAACATCAGAAATGGATCGGACCTTATAACACAGGATATAAGAGCCTATGAAGAGATTTAAAAACTCACAGTGTCAGAACTGTTAGAGAATAAAATATCAGACTTTAAATACAGACTCTTCAGAGCTATGCGGGGAGGGATCAAAGGAGAGAGGTTTATAAGAACCTTAGAGCATAGAATGTCAGACCTGGGAGGGATCTCAGAAATCATGTAGGCCAACCTCATTTTAATAAATGAAAATTTGAGGTGCTTGTGAAATGACCTGCCCAGGGTCACACAGTTAGTTGGGAAATAAAGTCAGGACTCCACTACAGGTCTTCCACCTCCAAATCCAAAGTCTTTTCTCCCCCAGCCTGCTGTCTCTGTCTTCCCTCCTTTTCCCTAAGAGCAGCCAATGTCCTTGAAGCCAAGGGAACACATTTGGTCTGAGGCAGGGCTCTGTCATTACCATCAACATCAGTCATGAAATTACCACCACACTGAGGATTATTGAGTTACTGCTGATCCCTTGGCTGAACACATGGGCTGGTGTGAGATGTGAGGTCTGCCCTCAGGGAGCTTACAGTGTAGTTGTGGAAGCAGGTAAGAAGTCTGTTCTCAATTCTGGAAGGACTCTTAGAAGGGTGTCCAAGGAAAGTCAGCATCTAAAGAGACCACTCCTTACTTCCCACCGTCCCAGGAGGGCTTCATGGAGGAAAGCAGACTTAACCTGGACCCTGAGGTAAATGATCAGAAAGGAGAAAGATACTTTGGGTATGGAGACCACCCCAAACCTGAGTGGGCAGAGGAGAATTATAGGGTTTGGTCACAATGTCAAGACAGAAGACAGTGGAGAGGGATAGGAAGAGGGAAGAGGGCCAGCTGTAGAAATGGCAGCCCCGGCTGGAGCAGAGTAGATGGAGGCTGCACTGGGAATATCATACCTGCTTCACCTTCCTTCAAAGGTACCTGTATGACAGGGTTGTTGAGAGGATCCAGAGAGAAGGTAAAAAGCACTTCTTAAGTGTCAAGGCTATAGAAATAGGAGTATACTTGTTATTGACCTCTGTGACCTTGGGCAGATGACTTCCCTCTCCAGGGCCTGTTTCCTTCTTTTTATAAGAAGTTTTTGGTTAACCTCTTTCTAAGTTTCCTTTCCTGCACCATGACGCCTGAAGCTATAAAAGATTGGGAGGGTCTTGAATACCAAGCTAATGAGTTTGGACTTTATATTCTGTTGGCAGTTGATAGTGGCATCAAAGGCTTTTGCACGGAGGAGTTAAATATGCAAAGCCATATTTTAAGAAGATTAATCTACTCGTTAGGAACAACTGGGTGGGGTCAAGGGGCCTGGAGTTAGGAAGACACATCTTCTTCCTGAGTTCAAGTTTGGCCTCAGACGCTTATTAGCCATGTGACCCTGGACAAGTCACTGAACCCTGTTTGCCTCAGTTTCCTCATCTGTAAAATAAACTGGAGAAGGAAATGGCAAACCTTTTCACTATTTCTGCCAAGAAAACCCCACAATCACAAAGAGTCAGGCATGACTGAAACGACTGAACAACAATAATCCACTCTTTAATTTATCAGGCTTGTCTATACTTATTTGTTACAAGGGAGGGTGGAGGTAGGTTGAGTCAGTGTGAAGAGACAGTGATGTCATAAGAGAAGGAAAGAAAAAGGATTAATCTGCCATTCCCCCCCAGGCACCCTCTCTTTGGTAGAAGGAGGAATTGACCAGTTGGCATTTTGCCTGCCATGGAGGGAGCGTATCTATTCAAGTTACTTCCCTGAGACATCCAAATTCAACGCAAGCATTTTTTAAAATAAGCAAATAAATAAAGAATAACCATGCCCTGGAGATTCCTCCCTCCCAGCATTCTAGACTCCACTGGGCATTAAAGCTTTAGGGCAAATAGGGATAGTCTTGGAAGTCTGCAGCAGCTGTCCTGGAAAGCCAGGCTGCCTTTGATTCTAGGCCTAGAGATAGGAGGTGATAAGAACATTGGTGTCTTGAGAAGGCATTTCAGTAATGAGTCATCAGCGCTGACCCAGCTGTGTAATCTGCTGGCTTCGGAGCAGACCCCTGCCAAGCCCAGGAGGTATGCTGACGGAGCTGGTGTGTTTGCCTGGGCCCCTTCCAACAGCCTCCCCCTGCTACTTCTCTCACTGCAAGCAGGCCTTGAACTGCTGGCCACTGTGGTCGAGCTTGGAACTTGGACTCGATCTCCCATGTGTCACTTGACATTTTTATGTGCTCATCTTCTTGGACTTGAGTTTCTTCATCTATAAAATGAGGTGGTTGGATGAGATGATCCCTAAGGACCCTCCCAGCTCTGACATTCATTCTGTGTTCTCAGCTCTGGCATCCTGTATTCTAAGGGTCCTCCCAGCTCAGACATTCTAAGTTCTAAGGGCCCTCTCAGTTCTGGCATCCTGTGTTCTAAGGGCCCTCCCAGTTCCGACATTCCAGGCACTTACTGGCTGTGTGACCCTGAGCAATCACTTATCCTATCTTGGCCTCAGTTTCCTTATTGTAAAATAAAGAATTTGGACCTGATGCCCTCTAAGGTCCTTCTGGCTCTAAATTCTATAAATTACTTTCTCTGAACCCCATTTTCCTCATATGTAACATGAGAGGGTTACTCATTGGTCTCTAATATCCCTTTCTGCTCCGAATCTATGCTCCCATACATGACAATAGAAATATATTTATTTTGGAAAGAATCACTCCCATTTTACAAATGGTAAAACTAAGGCTTAGAGTCCGAGGCCTCAGTATCTCATCTGTAAAATGGGGGTAATAGTAGCACCTCCCTTTCAGAGTAGTTGTGAGCATTCAGTGAATTGTCACTTTTATTTTATTACCTCAGCCTACCCAGGAGCAATTGATATTTTTCCAATTGTTTAGGTGTTACTTTATGTCAAAAGTGTTTTGTAATTGTGTTCATATAGTTCCTGTAGTTTGTCTTGGCAGGGAGACTCAAGTATTTTATATTGTCTACAATTATTTTAAATGTAATTTCTCTTGCTATCCCTTGCTCTTAGGCTTTATGGGTAATCTACAGCAATGCTGATGATTTATATGGGTTTATTTTATCCCGCAACTTTGCTAAAGTTGTTCATTATTTCAGGTAGTTTTTCAGTTGATTCTCTAGAATTCTCTGTGTGTACCATCCTATCATCTGCAAAGAGGGATAATTTTGTTTGGGAGGATCAAGTGATATATGTAATATAATAACCTTGTTATAGTACATAATTAATACCACATAATAAGTAAATAATATATGTGAAGTGGTTTGCAAACCTTAGAGTGTTCATAGAAATGTTGGTTAGTAATAACACTGCAATGGCTCCACACCCTGGCTACTTTAGAGTAAACCTTAAAAAGGATCATTCATTTCTGTGGCCTCCAGCAGCGTTGAGCATACCCTAGGTAGTACTCACAACTCCGTCACTCCCTCCCTAAAACCATCCCCTTTTTTTAAAGCCCAATTCAAGAGCCTCCTAATCTGATACCCCTATTGGTTTAAAAGTGACTCCTTCCCTGTGAAGCCTTCCTGTGTGTCTGAAACTTTGCAGCTTTATTTTCTATGCCTTTCTTCTCCTTCCAATGAGATTAGAAGCTCCTTGAAGGTCAGCTCTATCACTTGTTGTCTTCATATCCCCAGCATCTGCAATAATGTCTTACACAGGGCAAGCACTTGATAAATGTTTGAATTGGAATGAGCAAGGCATAGAACATTGGCTCTGGAAGGGACCTTGGTTGATTGAACCCTGTGATTTTTACAGGCTAGGAAACTCAGACCCAGAGAAGTCAATTTGCCCAGAGTAGCTTGGCTGGTTAGTGGAAGGGCTGTTTTTTGTTTGTCTTTATTTCTTGAAGAGGACCATGACATCAGGGAGGTGATGCCATGACTTGCAAATGAATTGAATTTGAATGAAGGAAGGCTGTGCAAGGTCACCAGCCTCACTTTCTTCTCCAGAGCCATCTGGGTCCAGGGGCCAGGACAACTGGAGATGGCCCCATAGTGGAGTACAGAAAGAAAGGGAAGGCTAGGGAGGTGGTCATAGGAAAGAGAGTGAAGCAGGGATATACTGAGAAGAGAAGGAATGGGGAGAGAGTGAAGAGTGTGGGCGGGGCATGAAAAAGTGGGAAAGAGAGAAGAGGCTGGCAGTGGGTTATGGTGGTAAGAACATTGATTTTGGAATCTAAGGACCTGGGTTCATGTTGCATTTGATGCTTATCTCTTGTGATCATGGACAAATCATCTAGCCTCAATGGGCCGCATCCTAAAATAAGGGTTTTGGACCATCTGAAGATTGCTTCTTGCTTTAAATGTCTAAGATTTGAGAAGAGGAGGCCACTCCCATTGACATAGTCCAAAAATTGACCCGCCCACCTTCTAGAGGGATATTACCATTTACACCTCACTCAAGTCACTTTGTGTTACTTTTGAATGTGCACATCAGTTCCCTCCCCCTCTCCAGTAGACTGTCATCTCCTTGAGGGCAGAGTAAATTGTGTTTTTGACTTCATCTTCCCTGTGCAGGTCCTGGTCCATAGTAGGTATTTACTGAGCATTTGGTGAAAATGTGTTGGTACCTTTTGAGTTTCTGCTAAAAGAAAATATCCCCAGGAACAGATCAGGAGGTGCTGGTCTTACTGGATCCACAGGCGCAGCAGCCACACCCCTGACTCAGCCCCTCTTTTGTTCCTCTGCACGCCAGTGCACAGATGCAAGCTCCAGCCTCATGTCAATGGCATCTCCAGATGCCCTGGCCCTTGGGGCATGAGTCCTGGCCTGGACTTGTTTGGTACCACTCCCAAGAGAGGGTCCGAACCTATTGGGCCCAATTGGAAGAGAGAGAGGATTGATGTGTCTCTGTAAGAGTTAGGGATGAGGGGAGAATCCATGCTCCCTCCCCACACCCAGAAGCACTATTCAGCCTCCATTCTGTTCTGGTTTTGAGGGAAGGGTAGAGATATCTTTTCACAGAGAAATCCTGCAGCTTGACCTGACCCAGAACTGAGGGCTGTTAGCTGTAGCTGGAAAATTACAGCCAGTCTGGTTGGCCAGAGCCTCAGATGGGAAACTTAGTGATGCCTGGGCAGGCGTATCTTCGAGCTCATAGGAGGGCATCCAGAGTAGACCTTAAACCCACCCACCCATTTTCTGGAGGGGGCAACTGAGACCCTGGGAAAAGAAGTAGCAATACCTACCTCACAGGCTTTTGTGAGAATCAAATGAGGTAACAAACCAAAACACTTCCCAGACCTTCAATTACTTTGTAAATTACTATTTATAAAATATATACTATCTATAAATTTTATAAATTTGCTGTTACTATTATTAGTTTTTGTTACTCATATTTAAAAGACATCGTGCTTTTGCCCAAATTAGATCTTTTGAACTCCTGAGGTCAGTACTACAGGTATTATTGCCCCTCATTTTACAAGGAGGGAAACCGAGGCAGTTTGACTGGTCCAGAATTATAGAATCAGTGTCTTGGATGTGTTTATCTAGAGGTCTTCCCGACTTCCACTGTACTGCACTCTCCCTGTAGCCGAGCCTACATCTGAGACCAGTTCTTCTGATTCCCTCCATCCAGTGGCAATACCAGCCCACTGATCCTGCCCTTTAACAGCTAAAATTAGGGCCTCCTCACCATGTCAGAGGAAACACATTTCTCTGTCTGGGACCAGACTCTCACCAGGTTAGGGAGTGAAGGTTTTTTCTCCCTGACTTCCTGTTTGTATTTCTCAGCTTTCACTGCCTATCCCCCTCTCCCAGCCGAAGGATAGGTCAGTGGAATGTTAGTCCCTCCTCCTCAGGGGAGGGGGTAGGGTGGCAGGCACGGGGCGGGGGGGGGGGGGGGGGGGT
>CM053771.1:41329621-41439667 GCA_028658325.1 Potorous gilbertii
ACCCAGCTGATCATGGGTGCTAGGGGCAGAAAACCTTTTTGCCTCTAGCTAATTCAAGTAGCCTTCTTGTTACTGAAGGGGTGACTGCTAAGGATTATGCTCTCAGAGCATGGACTCACCTGTCCTAGGAAAATCTTCTAAATTCCATCCATGAGGCCAGAGCCTCCTCTGCCATCCTCACTTACCAGAACTCATGAGTAATGTCATTAAGCTTCAGGATACCATTCTGGGAGGGGGATTAGAACCCAAGGCTCCAGGCAGTCTCCATTCTGCTCACACTCCCATGGGGAGCTTATTTCCAGCCTTACCCAGTTGTCATCAGAGGCCCTGAGGCACATATTGCGGTCAAGGTGCTGCATTTTGCAGTCAGAGGTCTTGGGCTGGACAGTTACCTCTGAGGCTTGCCTTCCTACATGACCTTGGTCAGATCACTTCATCTCTTTCTTATCTGTTAAACGAGAGGCGGCGGACTAAGTGACCGCTGATGTCCTGTCCGGCTCCAAATCTATTATCCTGTTTATTCAAGAAATGTTTACCAAGCACTTACTGTATGTAGAACTATTGGGACCACTGACAACATTTATACATTTCCTCTCTAGGCACAGTGCATGGCTGTTTATATTGGGTTAATATTTATAGTGACATGAGAAGGTATTGACCTCATCTGGACTCAAAAAAGGCCAGATTGTTTTACTCTGAAGGAAAAGATAATGGAATCTCCAGCCTAGGGCAAGAGAAGGGATAGTCCTAGATCTTCAAGTTCTGCTCCCTCATTTTATGCATGAGGAAACTGAGGTCCAGTAGCTTGCCTAAGGTCACACCAGCAACAGGAACCAGAGATAGAATTTGAAGGAGGTTATCTGACTCAAGAGCCAGTGTTCTTTCCATTGGAACATGAGTTTGAAAGCTACCCGATTCATGAGTTGACATGGCAGTTGGATGGTAGATAGGGCATATGGAGAAGGAAGCTACTAAGTTTTGCAGAAGGGAAGAGGGCTTTCTCATAGCATTATGAAGGAGAAAAATAAAGGAGGTGTTTAAGAAATTGGCTGCTGTCCCTCAGCTATCTGGAATGTCTTTGATGTGGTTCTGAGTGGAAAGGGGAGGGTGGACAAGATTCCTGGCCTCTGATTCTCATACCAGTTGGTGAACCCTCTGTACCAATAATGTTTGGCATATCTGTAGCATGGGTCACCCTCACATGTCAAGGCTTCTTGAGAATGTTCTGTACCAAAGGCAGCTAGAGGGTGCCATAATGCACAGAGCACTGGTCCTGTAGTCAGAATGACTCGACCTCCTGAGTTCAAATATGGCTTCAGACATTTATAAGCTCTGTGACCCTGGGCAAGTCACTTGACCCTGTTTGCCTTAGTTTTCTCATGTGTAAAATGAACTGGAGAAGGAAATGGGAAACCACTCCAGTATCTTTACCAAGAAAACCTCAAATGGGGTCACAAAGAGTCAGGCACAACTAAGGCCAAGGACCTCACACAATAGGTGCTTAGTAAGTGTTGAATTGGATGGGCTTGGTTGACTTAGAGTTTGAGTGACAACAGAGAAAGCCTTGCCCAGAGGACACTGGTGCTTTTGAAAAGGAGCAGGAATTGAGGGACCTACGTCCTGTGGACCCTTTCCCTGGAGGAAAGGAGCAACTGAGGCCTGGACACACACCTGGGGCTTTGCCACTCTTCAGGTTGATGTTTGTTGAATGAAGGAAAGAATGAACGATAGGTTTTATTTAGAACAAGGAAAGACTTGAAAGTCTTTCTGGGAGAACCATCTAGTCCAGCAGACACTTAAAAAGGAGTCCTCACTTCCTTATAGCTCACATTGAGGGCAAGTGGTCCTCCAGCTTCTCCGGGGAGCCCGCCAGTGAGGAGGAATCCACTCCTTCCTGCTGCAGCCCTTGTACTTCACTGGGATGAAAAGATAACAGGCATTTATAAAAAGTCTCATTAGAAGGGGCTTCTTCATTGACCCTCTCCAAATCCTGACTTTTTGCTCCAGTCCAAAGATTCTTCACTTTTTTTGTACGATGGACATCTTCGCATTTGGGTGAAGCCTCTGGGTCCCTTCTCAGAAGAATGATACGTTGCCTACATTCACAGTGAATTTAAATACTAAATGTTGGTTAGAGATTAATGAAGATAAATAGATCATTTTTTTCCCACTGAAATTCACAGAAAATCTATCCACAGACCTCCTTGAGGGTTGGTAGCCCTTAGCTAAAAGAACTCTTACCCTAGGTAGAGAAGCCCACCTAGTCTGCCTAGACTCCTAGCTCTGCCTCTGTATCTCCTCCAGGGTGAGGAAGACTGAGATTTCATTTAGAGACAGTAAATCCTGTTCTAAGAGGTGTGTGTGTGAGAGAATATGGTACCTAGATTGTTAGACCTGGATTTTCATTCTCATTCTGATACGCTGACCTTGAAAAAGTCACTTCCCCTGTATGTATTTCAGTTTCTTTTTCTTAATTAATTTTTAGTTTTATCATTCACTTTCACAAGTTTTTGAGTTTTAAATTTTCTCCACCTCCCTCCCTTCTCCCCTCCCCAAAACAGTATGCAATCTTATATAGGTTCTACATATACATTCATATTAAACATATTTTCACATTAGTCATGATGTAAAGAAGAATTAAAACCAGTAGGAGGAATCATGAGAAAGAAGAAACAAAAGAAAAAAAAGAAAGAGCAAATAGTCTGCTTCCATCTGCATTCAGACTCCAAAATTTTTTTTCTGGATGTGGATAGCATTTTCCATAATGAGTCTTTTGGAGTTTTCTTAAGATCCTTGCATTTCTGAGAAGAGCTAAGTCTATCAAGGTCAGTCATCGCACTATGTGACTGTTACTATATACAATGTTCTCCTGGTTCTGCTCACTTCACGCAGCATCAGTTCATGCAAGTCTTTCTAGATTTTTCTGAAGTCTGCCTGCTCTGTATTTCAATTTCTACATTTGCAAAACCAGTGGTCTGCACTGAATAACCTATGAGGCCCCTCCCAGCTCTGACAGCCTGTGTTCTAAGGCCCCTCTCCCAGCTCTGACAGCCTGTGTCCTAAGGGCCCTCCCAGCTCTGACATTCTGTGTTCTACGGCCTCTCCCAGCTTTGACAGCCTGTGTTCTAAGGGCCATTCCAGCTCTGACATTCTGTGTTCTAAGGGCCCCTCCAGCTCTGACATTCTGTGTGCTAAGGCCCTCCCAGCTCTGGTATTCTATGTTCTAAGGCCCCTCCCAGCTCTGGCATTCTATGTTCTAAGGCCCCTCCCAGCTCTGACATTCTGTGTTCTAAGAGTTCTTTTTGCTCTGATGTTTTTGGTTCCAAGGTCTGTTTCAGCAGCTTCGTGTTCTGTGATTTTAGCGTTTTAGGACACCACAGCTTTAATGCTGCTAAGGTCCAGACTGTGTGCCCCAGGTCCACAGTGATGGCTGAGCTATATCTCTTACAGGAATGTAGAATTGCATCAAAAGAAAAGCCCTTGTCACCACCCACTCCAGCATTATCATAGGGCCGGACCACATCGGAAGCAAGTCTGGCAATGAACAAGGTAACCCTCTTCTCAAGTCAGTCTCTTCTCTCCAGAACGCATGAAAACATTGTTCCAGGGCCTGTGGGGCAGAAAAGAAACAGCTGAACAGAAAACTCTTAGTTTTCATAACATAATAGAGAGAGTATTGGAACAGGAGTCAAGGATATGGAAAAAATCCAGTCTGATATAGTACGGGAGGAAGTCCTGGGTTCAAATCCCACTTGGATACATATCAGCTGTGTGACCTTGAGCAAGTTACCAAGCCTCTCTGGGCCTCAGGTTCTTTTATTTGTAAAATGAAAAGGTGGGTCTTAAATGACCTCTAAGATCCCACCTAGCCTGTTAGTTGTGATCTCATCAGCATGAAAATCTCCCTGTATAAGAACTCCTTCAGTCCACAATTCGGATTGTGAATAGTAATCCTAGGAATTTGCCTGAGGAATTGTCCAGGGTAACACAGTTAGGTATGTGTCAGAAATAGTGGAATTTGAACCTGGAATTCCTCAACTCTATGCCCAGGAGTCCATTTACCTTCCTTGATTCCTTTCAGAAAAAAAAAAAACTGGGTTTCTAGTCAAGCCCAGCCTTTTCAGTGACTGGCTTTGTGAGGAGGTAAATCGTCATCCCTCCTCTTCCTTTCCACCACCACCTCCAATGCTGAATCGCTGCTTCCTCAGTGGTTAAATGAAAGACATGGATTCGGCCATCTGTGAGGACCCCATCCAATCCTGAGATTTTGTGTCTGATGAGGGAACCTCTAAGATCTTTTTTGTTTCTAAGATTTCGGAAGTCTTTCTTTGTTCTGGGATGATGGGGCCCTGTGGCTTACAAAGGAACACAAGGGGACAAGTGTTTCTGGACAAATTCCAGGGTTCTTTGCCTCTTAAAATGAGGACTGAGATTGTGTTCCTTTACCTATAAAATGTGGAATTGGAATTAGTTTGGCAGCTAAGGGGTATAGTGGATAGATCACTAGGCCTGGAGTCAGAAAGGTCTGAGTTCAGATCCAGCCTCAGATATTTACTCATTACTTGACCCTGCACAAGTCACTTAGCATGTTTACTCAGTTTCTTCATCTGTAAAATAGACATAATAATAGTAACTATTTCCCAGGGTGGTTGTGAGGATGAAATGAAATATTTGTAAAATGTTTAGCACAGTTCCTGTCACATAGTAGGTGCTATAAAAATGTTAGTTATTGTTCCTGCTGTGTTGTTGATGTTAAAGTCCTTTCCAGACTATGACCCTACATGCTGATACCTATTAGGAGGAAATACTTCCTAATTAAGAAAAGTATCCAACAGTGCGTATGTGGGGTCAAAAACAGCATGTAACCCCATGCTTGCTGATCAGAGAACTAGTAAGAGACTCTAACCCCCTAGGAAGGGCATTGTCAAAGAGCTGCTCTGACAAGAATTCAGTGTGGGAAGCCCGTGCCACCTAGTTCTCCATCTGAAATGCAGAAGGCTGGAAAATTGCTTTTACCCATTGACAGGAGTTGATGTCAGCAGGGAAATCGGCATTTGTAGACTTCGGATCCCAGCATGAGAATGAACCACTAGGACAAGACCCTCCAGGCCCCCTCAGTTTGTCCAGGTGTAGGAAACTTGCCCCAGTTTCCTTCTCAGGGTTTCGGGTAGATGGATAACATTATTCATGGTCTCCATTGGATGGGGGCTGAGCCAAGATGATGTGGGAGGCAGCAGTGACAAGCAAGGTCATTAATTGAGGAATTGCATGGAAGCCCATAGTCTTTCTTAGTCCTGGTGGCTGGAACCACTAAATTAGGAGAGATATTGAGTACCTGGTGCTTAAAAGCAGAGTTGAATCTAGGAGAGCCGCAATGGTGTGTCTAGAGTGTTTGTATTACCAGGCTTCACTGATTTTAACAGCCTTGCTTTTGCATAACATTCCTTCCCTAATACACACTCCACGCTGGCCAAGGGTGGGTAACAGATGTTAATTCTCTTTTGGAGATAGGGAACTCATGTACAATGATATTACTTCTTCTTTATGAATATTTTAATATTAAAACAGCAAATCCCATAAAATGCTGAGATGACACTTTCCTTAAGTTGTTTAATTCCAGGGAACTGCAGAGAAGGCTTTTGCCTTGTGCTAAGCTCAAGGCTGCTAGTGAGACACCAGTCCCTTCTTTGGGGCTGAAGTACATCTCTGACATAGCCCCATCCTTTTCCCACTTGCCTTCTTCCATCCCCCCCCTCCCAAATCCTGCCACAAGGAATGATAGTTGCAGTGCTATCAGGTTGATAAGCAATTAAATAAATAAATACAGGGGTCATATTTCTTCTCCTGGGAGGAGTCTGGACTTGGTGTCCTGTGTTTGTCAACTTAAAATGGGCTAGCTAAGTGGCACCATAGTTTGCAGAGCACAAGCCCTGAATTCAAATTCAGCTTCAGACACTTATTAGCTGTGTGATCCTGGGTGAGTCACTTAACCTTGTTTGCTGAGGGTGGGAGGAGAGAGAAGAAAGAAAGAAAGGAAGTGAGGAAGAGAGGAAAGAAGGAAGGGAGGGAGGGAGGGAAAGAAGGAAGAAAGGAAGGAAATGAACTTAAAGAAACTAGAGTCTGACTCATCTTCTCATAAGGCAACTCTTGGATACCTGGATCCTAGGGTTGTTGTCCTTGATACCTTCTCCTACTCTACCCTTTTAAAAATCATACCACTCATAAATGGGTATGCGAAAGAAGGAGAATATGGTTTGTGATACCAGAGGTGGCCTCAGAATCAGCAAAACCTGAATTCAAAGCACACCTCAGATATTTGCCTGTTGTGTGAACCTGAGCAAGTCATTTAATGTCTACCAACCTCAGTTTTCCTGAAATGTAAAATGAGGAGGTAGAGCTAGATAGCATCAGGTTCTCTCCTGGGTCCAGCTCTGGGATCCCTTGATTTGATGGACTCTGGGCAGAGAAGTGATTGGTTCAGAATGAGACAGAGAGTTCCAGACTGGGCATTCGGGTGGAGTGTTGGGCTCTTTACCTTCATGTGTGTCTTTGGGCAAATCACTCAGCCTCTCCATGCCTCAGTTTCTCCAATGGTAAGATGAAATGGTTGGGCCAGCTCTGCATTTGTGGGCCTATAATGAAATGTTTCATTAGTGTTCTTCCCCCCACTTCCACAGTGTCATTCATTTTCCAGTGACCACTTACTTCCTTCTGCCCTGCAAAATAACTCTTAGAACTGAAAAGTGTAGTCAAGCAAAATATTAAAAAATTGTCTGACCATAGGATTAAGAGCCAGAGGGAATCTTAGCGGTCACTGAGTCCAACATGTTCCTTCTACAGGTGAGAAAAGGGAGGCAGAGAGAGGCTAAGTCACGTGTTCAGGGCACACAATGAATGTGTCTGAGGAAGGATTTGAACTCAGTTCTTTCTGACTTCAAGCACAGTGGCCTGTACAATATCCCAGGCTGCCACATCTAAAACAATGCCTCTGGTCCACCATCTCTTTACAGAAAGACAAGAGACATGCTCCCATCACGTCCTCTGAAGCCCTGCTGGGCCCTGCCCTTTGTCTGCTTGTTGGCAGAGTCTTAGAGGGAAATGTCCTGGGTGTTAGTACACCTGGCTTCAACTTCTGAGCCTTCTGCTTGGGGGATGCAAAGCAGGTCCCTTCCCTTTCTCTTCATGCCATCGAAAAGTGAGAAGGTTGAACTAATTGATTCTGTTCTTCCTGTTGGTGATAAATGCCGTGAGTGTTTTCTCGGACAAAACACCTGTGGACTTTTTCTAGTCAACCCTCTGCATTCAGGTCAAAGCCCACTTTCCAAGGGGGTGCGAGTGGTGGTAGTCCCTCAAGACTCCAGCCCTCACTGATTCCTCCTTTCTCTTCCCTTCCTGTAAGATAAGGAAGATAGACACAGTGGCATTCAAGATCCTATCAGTTCTGTGTTCTAAGGCCTCTTCTGACATTTTACGTTGTAAGTTCCCTCCCAGCTCTGGCATCCTGTGTTCTAAGGGCCCTCCCAGCTCTGGCATCCTGA
The DNA here is from genome assembly GCA_028658325.1 of Potorous gilbertii. Lineage (NCBI taxonomy): Eukaryota > Metazoa > Chordata > Mammalia > Diprotodontia > Potoroidae > Potorous > Potorous gilbertii. The sequence continues at coordinate 41,337,160 of CM053771.1, forward strand.
GTTCTAAGGTCCCTTCCCGCCCTGACATGCTGTGTTCTAAGGGCCTTCCCAGCTCTGACATCTTGTGCTCTAAGAGCCCTTCCAGCCCTAACATTCTGTGTTCTAAGGCCCCCCAGCTCTGATATTTTCTTGTCAGGTCTACCTTGGTGTGAGGTCCACCCCCAGCCCTCTAAAGCTGTTCCATCTCCCCATGGTGGCTGCCTATTAGGCATCCCTGGACCTGCTCCCATATCCACCAGCCAGGCCCCCTGGTGCCTTAGGGTTGGGTCCCATATTTCCCCCCTTCCCAACAGTGCCTTGCTGAGCTGAATGGGGACTTGCTTGTGGGATGAATTGCTCTCAACCTCCCAGCACTGCCCTGGAGGACCTTCTCGAGGGAATTGTAATTAAATACTGGGCGTCTGCACTTAGGATAATGACACACTGTACTCAGAATTGCATTCCTCGGCTCTGGATTACCTGATGCCAGAAAATCCAATAACCCGGGGTTAAATTGAATCAGGGGGTGGCGTTGATTGGATTTGTGAAAATCTGGCCAGCATTCTGTGGGGTTTTGACTATTCTTAGGCTTATTGTTTGTTTGGAGGTCTCAAGCCCCCTTCCTATTCCAGCCCTCCATTGGCATGACTTTCTGTGCAGGATGGTGTAGGAAAAAGAGTCTGGGACTCTGCAGTCAGGAGGATCTGGGTTCACATCATGCCTCTGCCACTTACTGTGTGACCCAGGGCAAGTCACTCTCTGGACCTGCTTCCTCACTGACAATATAATGCCTGTATATGGCCCAATGAGTTCAAGGAGCTAATGAGATAGTGTATTTTAGGTACTTCCTGAGCTTTGATATATAAATGACTGAGGAGAAATGCAGTGATAGCACTGCGGGTCTTTATGTACCTGTATAGTTGGCGAGTGTGATTATTGTTAACCTCTCCAAAGTAACCAAGTGGGGCTCTTGGGAGGGCAAGGAATCTACAGCAATACCAGTGACTGAACCAGTACCTGGCTATTAGCCTGGCGATCAAGGCTCAGTGCCATCGCTTTCAGCCTTTCCCCTGACAGGGAATTCATCTGCCCCTTCCCTCCCTCTATAGCATCCTCAACAGGTGACCAGCTCAGGAAGGCATTCATGGAGGGGGCAACCCTCAATCTCAGGGAGAGTTCTGTGGCAGGGAATTCATAATCATTTTTTGAGTTTCCAGGGATGAGAACTGGAGTGAGGTAAGGTTAGGAGGAATAGACCTGGACCTATAGTGAGCAAACATGAATTTAAATACTGTGCTTTGCCATGTAATCATCCTCTGTCCATGGATGTTACTTTGACCTGTACAGGCCTCAGTTTCCTTTTCTATGAAGTGGGTTAGTGTTTTCAGGGATGAGGAAAGCACTTTATGAAATATAAAGAACCATGTAAAATGAGACTTTTTTTTTTAGTACAATTGGAATCAGTCAGGAGCATTTATTAACCTCCAGGCACTGTGCTAGGCACTGAAGGATATAGTACCTGCCTTCAAGCCTCCATTCTGTGATCAGTCATAAGACTCCATGCTCAGACTATGTCTGTGATCCTTCTATTTGTTTTGGGCAGCTAGGTGGCACAGTGGATAAATAAAGCTAAGGGCCTAGGATCAGGAAGACTTCTCATCTTCATGAGTTCAAATCTGGCCTCAGACACTTCCTAGCTGTGTGACCCTGGGCAAGTCACCTCACCCCATATGTCTCAGTTTCCTCATCTGTAAAATGTAAAATGGGAAGGAAATGGCAAACCACTCCTGTGTCTTTGCCAAGAAAATCCCAAATGGGGTCAGTCAGACAGGATTGAAAATGACAGCAGAAACATGGTAGGTTGGATAAAAGAGCCAGCCTGGAAGCCAGGAGAACTTAGCTCCAATCTGTCCTCTGACATCCTAGCTGCATGGCCCCAGACAGACCACTTAACTTCTCTTTGCACAAGGCAACTCTCTAAAAATTCTTCTAAGTTGCAGAGATTGTGCCAAATTACATTGTTTGGAGGAGTTTCCTGACTCAGGAGTTCCCTAAATCAATGATATCACAGTTCCAGGCCCTATCTGCCCATCCATCAGAATACACATGTCACTTCTTCCCCGCCAAGGATAAGAAGGGACAATATTCCCAAATTCTCTCTCTCTCTCTCTCACCCCTCCCATCTGTCTGTCTGTCTGTCTCTGTCTCTCCCCATCTGTCTCTCTGTCTGTCTCTGTCTCTTTCCCTTTCCCCCCCCATCTCTCTCTGCCTCTCTGTCTCTCTCTCCAGCCTTGGTCTCTCTGCTTCTGACTTCTCTTCCTCCTTTTCTCTGCTTCCTGCCTTTGGGCCTTCCCCACCTTAGATGCCCTCTCTGACCTCTGCATCTTTCTTTTTTCATCTTCTCCCTCTGTTCCAAATGGCTCAGAAGATGGTTGTTGACCACAGAGAAGGGCTGCCTCTGCTCCCTTCCTCTCTCCTTTGCATGCTGAAGTGGGGGAACAGCAGAGAACCTTTGGGTTCAAAGGATGCCCAGCATCCCCTCCTCCAGGGCAAGGGCAAATCCTGCAGGGCTAGAACTTTGAGATGAGAGTTGTAGAATGTTGCATGGGAACTGGTTAGAGAAAGGTGATGGGAAAGCCTGAGAAGACATCTTTGCGTGTTTTACATACACACACACACACACACACACACAGCTTCCTATGTGTATGCAGGCACCTCTGCATGTATACTTAGGTACTCCATATATACTAACTGCATTTATTAAGCACCTGCTGAATTCATGTACTGCTCTGTCATTGCAGTGGGGAGTGGGACAAGAAGTATTGTTTCACCTCAGGAAGCTTATAGGATAGTAGACAGGCATCAGATAGAAGAAAAAGACTGTAATACAGAAGGTTGCATGTTCAGTCCATCAGAGAAGTGAAGACATTGTGTTGTTACAGGCCCACAGAGGAAAGTCATTAGTAGTCTTGGAATGATGCATGCATTTACACAGAAGATAGAGACAGGCCACACCCGGCTTCAAATCCGGACTCAGACTCCTCCTATTTGTGTGACCTTAGGATGATAGACTTCCAGGCAGGAGAGACCTACCTCTAAGGCCATTTGGTCCAGCCCTCTCAATATACAGATGAGCAAATGATGACGGCCCAGGAATGTAGAGGGTAAGTGAAATGTACAAGGTCAGATCGGCCATAAGCAGGAGAGCCAAGATTGGAACCCAAGTCTCTTACCTTCCCTGGGCCTCAGTTTCCTCATCTGTCACATTCGTCTGATGTGCCATGTGCCAGTCACTGTGCTAAGCTGAGAATTGAAACAAAGTCAAAAAACAGGATGGGAAAATAGCATGCAAATGACTGTATACAGACAAGATGCAGACAAAGCTAATTAGTTAATTGAGGGAAGGGAAAAGCCTTCTTGTGGCAGGTGGGATTTTTAGCTGGGACTTGGAGAAAGCCAGGGAGGCCAAGAGAAAGAGATGAGAAGAGAGAGGGCTCCAATCATCAGAACAGACGGTTGGAATGACATCGTCACAACTGTGCTTGAGAAAGTTCAATATACAGCTAAGTGGAGGAAAGCCTGGAGACTTGAGGTGGGGAGACCACCAGGCTATTTGGATAGTCTAGACATGAGGTGTTGAAGGCTTGGCCAAAGGTGATATCAGTAGCAGAAGAAAGAAGGATGTGTCTGCAGGGGATGCCAGAAGGGCATGACTTGGCAGTAGATTGAATGTGGGGTGTAAGAGGAAAGAGTTCAGAATGCCACCGAGGTCAGGAGCCCAGGGCATTGATGGTACCCTGGATAGTAAGAGGAAAATTAGGAAGAAGGGGTGGAGGCAGGCAATGAGTTCAATCTGGGACACATGGAATTTAAAATGTCTATTGGACACACAATTCCATGTTTCCAAGAAGCAATTGGAGATGCAAACTGGAAGTCAGGAGAGAAACCAGGGATGGGATAAGTGTATCTGGGAATCATCTGCCCCTTGATGATCATCGAACCCATGAGATCGCTACGTCAGTCAGTCAACAAACATTTATTTATTAAACACCTAGATTTATAGCACTGTGCTAAGCTCTGGGGATATAAAGACCAAAAAAAAAAAAAAAAAAAAGGACAGTCCCTGCCCTCAGGAGTTTCCAGTCTAATAGGGGAATAAAGCATACAAAAGGAGCTGAAGAGGCAGCGGGGTGCACAGAGGAAGGTAGCTGGTGAAAAAGGTGGAGAAATCCCAAAGGAGTGCAGCCAGGGGAGAAATGATGTTCTGAGCTGTTTCTCCCTTCTTAAATGGAGGCTTTGGAGTTCATGGCTCCACCCTCCAAACATAGGGACAAAAGGTGGTGATAAGGTGGAGAGATATAAGTCTCCCTCCTTCTATTATGCTTTTCAGATAGTGTTGTTTTTGTATAAACTGCAAGTCTGTGGCAACCCTGCATCAGGCAAGTCTGTTGGCACCACTTTTCCATAGCATGTGCTCACAGTGTGTCTCTGTGTCACCTTTTGGTAATTCTCAGTCTTTCACACTTTTCCATTATTATTTTGTCTGTTATGGTGATCTGTGATCAGCGATCTTTGATGTTCTTGTTGTAGTTCTTTCAGGACACCATGAACTGTGCTCATGTAAGTTGGTGAAGTGTGTGTCCTGACTGCTCCACCAATCAGATATTCCCCTGTCTCTCTCCCTCTCCTCCCACCTCCGTGTCCTGAGACACAACAATATTGAAATTAGATCAGTTCATAATCCTACAATGGCCTTTAAGTATTCAGGGAAAGGAAGAGTCATTGAGGTGGCAAAGTTCATTGTCTTATTTTGAGAAATTGTCACAGCCGCCCCAATCTTCAGCACCCACCACCCTGATCCCTCCGAAGCCATCAAGGCAAGACCTTCTACCAGCAAAAAGATTATCATCCGAAGGCTCAGATGATAGCATTTTTTAGCAATATTTTTAATTACATATGTACATTGGGTTTTTTTTTAGATAAAATACTATTGCATACTTAATAGATCACATAAACATAACTTTTATATGCACCAGGAAACCATATGAATCACTTTATTGTAATATTTGTTTTACTGCGGCGGTCTGGAACCAAAGCCACAATATCTTCAAGGTGTGCCTGTAGTGTGGATAGAGAATAGAAGAGCCTGGAAGAGCAGGATGCTCACTGTTAGAAGGTGTGACCTGGATGGAAATTGATCAAAAAAGACTGAGAAAGGGTAGTCTGGCAGGTAGGAGTAAAACCAGTAAATTTCATGAAAACCGAGGGTGATGGGATAGTCAAGGAGAAGGAGGTGATTGATGATGTCAGAAGCTGTAGAGAAATCAAGAGGGATGAGGATGATATCTGGTAATTAAGAGATCATTAGTAACTTTGGAGAATGCAGTTGAAGTTGGGAGGATGGAATCAGAAGCCAGATTGTAGAGAGTTAAGTAGAGAATCAGAGGAAAGAGAGAAAGCAGAGGGACCTATTGTAGATAGCCTTCTCAGAGAGCTTAGCCACTAAAGAAAAGTATGGGATGAGAGCTAGCGGGGACAGATGGGCCAAGTGAGGGGGAGATGACATGGGTATGTTTGGAGGTATGTTGGGAAGAAACCAGGAGACAGAGAGGGATTGAAGGTTAGTGAATGGGCAAGGGACAATGGAGGAGGCAAATCCACTGGAGAAGACTTGTGCCTATAGGTGAATTAGCTTTGGCAATGAGCAGGACCACCTCTTCACATGAGACAAGGATGAAGGAGGAAATGCTGACAGAAAGCATCTGAGGGCTATGACATAAGGAAGGGAAAACAGAAGACTCCTGAGGAATGACCTCAATTATTTTTAGTGAAATAGGAGGCAAGATTCTCCGCTGAGAGGATGGGGGGAGAGGACACATGAGAAGTTTGAGGAGGAAGGAAAAGGTTTGAAAAAGGGACTTTGATGAGTAAGAGAATGAATTGATTAGAAAGTTACCAGAGTAAAAGCAATGCCTTGCTACAGCGAGAGCCCAGTTGAGATTATATCATTTAAGTTCTTAGTGGACCCAATCAGCACAGTTTGACAATTTTCTGCAGCTTAATTTGTGGCAAATGAAGGCAGTGCATGGTGGGAATAATCCAAAGCCTGGAAGGTAAGACCTTCAAAAGGATAAGGAGGCAAAGCCTGGAGAGAAAGGGACAGTGAGGGTTGGAACTGGTTCACCAATGGGCGAAGATGGAAAGAGAACAAGAACCAAAGAGAACTGGGAGAGAACCTGAGAGAAAACTGAAGGGCAGAGGGATTGGAGGCCACAGTCCAGCGGAAGGACAGGTGAAGAGGGGGAGGCACAACAGGTTATGATGAAGTAAGGGAATTTTAGTTGGTGAACTTAGAAGTGGATGTAGGGGAAGTACTACCTGTTGGGTTTATCTCACTGGGTGGTTCTGAGGATTGCATGGGAATATAATTTGTTACATTTTTATTATATAGATGTATATATATTATATATTTTATATCATATATATCATTTGTTATAATATACATTATATAAACTATTTAATGTATCATATATAGCATACATATTTGTTTTATACATATGTGTGTGTATATATATATGTGTGTGTGTATATACATATATATATATGATTTGTTATATTTTTTTTAATAGGGAGCAAATGTGACTCTGTCCACACTGTGCCTTACACACTTTGAAGTGCTATCTAATGTTAGCTATTGTGATTATTCCTGCCTTCTATGCACTGTGGAGCATTGTTCTTAGGAGGCTGACAAACTGACCCACTATGATGCCTGTGACTGGAGTAATATCTGGTTGTTAAGTCATAGGGACATAGATTGAGACCTAGAAAAAACCTCTGAGAACCTTGTCTAACCCTTTCATTCTATAAATTGGAAACTGAGGCCCAGAGAAGTTAAATGAGTTTATATCATGGATCTAAATATGGAAGGGACCTCCTAGGTTATCAAGTCCAACTCCCTATTTTACAGATGAGGAAACTGAGGCCTAAGGATGTTAAGTGACTTTCCCCAGGTCACTATATCTCATAGCCCAAAGAGTCATTGTAGGGAAGATTAGAACCCAGGACCTCTGACTCTAAGGCCTGTGCTCTTTCTAATAGATCACTCTAGTCCCCAGACTTGAGAAGTTTCTACTAAGCCACAGCAAGTCCCTCTACTTCATTGACCTCAGTTACCCAGTATGTGAAATGAGGGTGATAATTCTGACTTTATAGGCTGGTTTTTAAGAAAGTGCTTTATTAGAGAAGATGGGGTAAGGGAAGGGAGGGATGAAAGAAGAAAGGGTAGATTGGGTGATATGGGTAATTAGAATGTTCAATGTATTGGGGAGGGGGGAGGGGACAAATGGGGAGAAAATTTTGGAACCCAAAATCTTGTGAAAATGAATGTAAAAAGTTAAATAAATAAATTTATTAAAAAATAAAAAAAAAAGATAAAAAGCAGGCTGGTTGGGAAGAGACTCAGAGTTTTGTCCTCTGACTTCTATATACTGAAAGGGTCAGGGAAATATGTTCAAATCCTACCTTCTGAGTTACTGAATGTCTCTGAGCCTTGGGTAACTCCCTAAGTTTAAGTAACAGATGGGTTGCAATCTGCTTTAGTGAAGATAGTTCCCTATGCCAAAGGATAAAAAAAAAATAAGAAAAAAAAATAAAAAAACAAACAAAAAAAAAGAAAGTGCTTTGTTAAGCTTAACTCACATTTCAATATAGTTTCATTGTTATCATCCTACTTATTGAAACCCATATACATAGTGAAAAATACAGGCACACATAAATGTGAATGAGTGGATAGATAGATAAATATATAGAGAGATAAATAGATTAGGGAGATGGATGGATGGATTGATAAACATAGATAGACAGGTTAGATAGACAGACATAGAGACAGATAGATAGATGGGTAGAGGTAAACATAGAGACAGGTAGATTAGATAGACAGATACTGCATATACACTGTACAAATAATATATACACAGATACATGCATAAGCTTGCTAGGTCACATTATATAAACTGCCTTTGCCTAAGGCTGACACCTTAGCCCCTCCCCTGTCATGGTACCTTTCTCCATGACCTGCCCAATCTCCAGGAACAGGATGACACTTGCTGGAACAAACTACTCTGTGGAGCAGATTTTGCAACTTCCCATGAACCCCTCCACACACAGCTCCAGGCCCCAGGAGCAATAGGTGGGGCTCCAGGATGAAGGCTTGCCTCAGTTTGCCTGGATCAGAAATGTGCCTACAATACCTTGAGAGGGGAGGTGGAGGTGAGGCAGGAGATCTCCCACTGTTTCTCACCCTGGGAGAATCAGCGTCCCAGAAATCTTAGGGTGGGAACAGCTCTCAGAAACTGCTTTAGTCAAGGGCAGGAATCCCTTTTACTCGAGAAGGGGTCATCCTCTGATTAGAGTCCTCCACTAAGAGGAAACACCCTTTTTCTCAAAGCTAGGTCCCCTTCCACTTTGATGTAGTTCTAGTTGGTTCTCGTAGCAATCTTACCTCAGCATCTTTACATCTCCACCTGTTGATCCCTGTTCTGCCCTCTGGGGCCAGGCAGAGCATAGCTAGCCCTTCTTCCACCAGCTAATTCTTCTTCAAATATCTAAACACAGCCCTGTCACATCCCCTCCACAATGTCTTAGGAAAAGCGACTTTACTGTGCAGATCTGTTTCTTCCTATGTAAAATGAGGGGAGAAAGAAGACTGGATTATATGACCTCTATGGTCCCTTCTTACTCTAAATCTCTGAGCCTAAAATTCTAGAGGAATATGAGTGGATGGATGGATGGATGGATGGGTGGGTGGGTGGATGGATGGATGGGTGGGTGGGTGGATGAATGGATGGATGGATGAAAACATTGGTCAAATACTTTCTGTCCACTTAGCACTGTGTTGAACGCCATGGATACAGAGACAAGGGGGACAGCCTCTTTTCTCAAGGAGCTCACACTAATTGAAAGAGACAACAAATATAAGAGCTTGCCTTGAGTCTTCTCTCCTTTGAGCTAAACATCCCCCCTTCCTTCAGTCCATTCTCATCATTGTGGGCTCCCTTCAATCCTTTCATTTTCCTAGACAGTGTCCTTTCTCTGAGAACTCCCCAGTTTATCAACATCTAAGTTCATCCCCCACTAGACTGAGAACTTCTTGGGAGCAGGGACAGTTTTTTATTTTTCTCTGTATTCCCTGAGCTTAGCCCACTGCCTGGTGCATAATAGGTGCTCAGTGTTTGTTGACTGACCAAATGACTATAGTCCAGTTGAGAGATGAAAGTATCAGGTTTTGTCATTTCACTAACTCTGAAGAGTCCACTTCCCTCAACCACTCTCATATATTGCAGAAGGGCTGAGAGAGGAACAGCTGAGCTGGAAGGCAGTCACTCTTCCTTTAACTGTTTCTGGCCATTGTACCTGATGATTGACAAAAGTCAGCAGTGAGGACTAGTTCATAGAAGTAATCTTGGCAGCTGGTGGTGCAGCAGACAGAGACCTGGGCCTTGAGTCCTGAAGATCTAAGTTTAAATCCAGGCTCCAGACATATATTAGCTGGGTGACCCTGGGCAAATCACTTAACTTCTCTTTGCCTCAGTTTCCTCAACTGCAAAATGGGGATAAGTCATAGCAACTACTTCCCAGAGCTGTTACGAGGATCACCTAACATTTGTAAAAAGCATGTAGCACAGTGCCTGGCAAATAGTAGGCACTATGTAAGTGTTTTTCCCCCATGTACAGAAGGGCAAGAAGGTCCATCTTGAAGGTCAGTTTCTGCCGGGGTATTAACACTAGGTCATTAACTCTAAGCTGGAGCATGATCAGAGCAGGGACAAAAAGTCCTGGAACAGGTAGATCAGAAGAAGGGACAGATTTTATATCTGTACAATAGGAACAGTACATCTTTAGTGGAGAAAGTCCTAAGAGTCATCCCTCCTCTTTCCATTCAGTAAACCTTTTTAATCATTGACCATGGGCAGGGCTGTGTGGTTAAGGAAGAACCAGGGGACCCCAGAGATCAACTAATGGATATGGAGGCTAGAAGCAAAGATCTCTAAAGCAAAGTGGAACCATCTAATCAATATTCTACCCCTCTCCCATTTTATAGATGAAAAAAACTGATGCCCAGAGAAGTTAAGTGACCCAGGTAGTAAGTAAGCCTCAGAATTGGGATTTGAATGCAGGTCTTCTGACTGGAGCCAGTGCCCTTTACCACTATACCTCATAGCCTCTTTATGACTTCCAAGTTCACAACCCTCAGTTCTTTGGAGAATGGTTGCCATTAGTGGTCAGGAGGGAGGGCATTTGCTGGAAAGCCTAGAGAGGACGTCACCAGGATTCAAGTGCTGAGCCCACAGCTATGGCTTGACTTGCCCATACCAGCCTCCATGATGTAAGGGCTTGGGGAGAAGGTTGAGTGTAGTAGAAATCACTCTGACCCGAGTCAGGAGGAATGTGGTTTGGGGATCCTGGTTCTGTTACTTATATACTCTGAACATACGTAACTGTGTACATACTGTCTGTTCTATCAACACAGTGCTCAACATACAGTTGGAGCTTAATAAGTGTTGGGGGGGTTGATTGATTGCTATCCTTGTGACAGTAGGCAAATTATGGAAGCTCTCCAAGCCTCTGTTTCATCATCTATAAGATGGGGATTCATTCTTTCAGCAAACTTTCATTATTAAACACCTGCTGTATGCAGTACAAGAGGATAGCTGTGCTGTAGTAGAAGAATTTCGGTTTCGGAAGCCTTCCAGATCCATCCCTTGCTAGCTGGGGGCCTTGGGGCAACCTTTTCACCTCTTTTTCATCTGTAAAATGGGGTCAGTATAACCACATTCCTTCCATTACCTGGCGATTGTAAGGAAAGTACTTTCAAAACCCTAAAGCCCTATAGCAAGGGAACTGTTTAGTTTAGTATCCCTGCTCCCTAGCCTCCAGCTTGGCTTGGAGCCTCATTCCAGGTTCTCCAAAATGGCATTTGCCCTAGGATATGGCTCAAGAGCCCTGCCAGCAGCTGTAGATAAACAATCACCTGTTTGGTTGGTTTTTTCCCTCTGGGTCCTTTCAGATCTCTTAGTTGTGGGAGAGGAAATTTCTGACTTGGAGGGAAGGGAGGGTGGAGGATAGGAGCATGGTGTGTTCATCCTTTACTTCTTGGGGCCCCGGAATGCAATCGTTTCCAAACCCAGGGCTCCTTGTTGCTGTAGCAACCCCCCAGGCCTGCTGTAACTCCACCTCCCTCTGCCAGCCCTGGAAACTCACCTCCTGTCAGAGCAAAGGTCCCCACACACGTGGCCAGCTTCACTTCAGTAGACAGTGCTTCCTCACAACTGCCCCTGGGGAGGAATATGAGAACTCTTTAAAATGTTAGCTCATGATTTAGGGCAGGAAATGGTTTCTTCCCTCTGCTCTCTCCTCTTGTTGTTTGGACTGATAAAGCTGAAATCTTGATCAACCCCAGCCAAGGGCTCTTTCTTCTTCTCTCTCCATGTAACTAGGGAGGACCATCTCTCGCAGACCCAGTCCAGTGGGACTGTAGGATTTGGGTCTGAAAGGGCCCTTCAGTAGATCACAGAATGTCAGCACTAGGAGGACCCTTAGAATATAGACCATGATAGCTAGAAAGGCCTTAGAACATAGAACATCAAAAGCTGGAAGGGTCCTTAGAAAACAGAATGTCAGAGGCAGCTAGATGGTGCAGTGGATAGAGCACCGATCCTGGAGTCAGAACCTGAGTTCAAATCCAGCCTCAGACACTTGACTCTTATTTGACTGTGTGACCCTGGGCAAGTCACTTAACCCTGATTGCCTTACCAAAAAAAAAAAAAAAAAAGAAGAAAGAAAGGAAAAGAAAAGAAAGCAAAATGTCAGAGATAGAAGGGACTTTACAACATAGAATGTTATAGAGAGTGCTAGACCTGAAATGAAAGGTACTAACCATTAAATATATTGGTTACATAAATATAAATGTAATATACTTATGACTACTATTAACTAGCCTTTTATGTAGCACTTTAAGGTGTGCAAATCTATTTAAAAATATTATATTATTTACATTATTATAAATTTATTTGTAATAATTATTTACATGATTATATTACATTTCATTATTTATGTTGTTATAAATATTACCTCACAACAATTTTTCTCTTCCCAACAACCCTGAGAGATAGGTGCTATTGTAATACCCATTTTACAGATGAGGAAGCTGAGGCATAGAGAGATTAAAGTGACCTGTCCAACTAGTGAGTACCTGAGGCAAGATCTTCCTGTCTCCTATAGGTACAACACTCTTGCCTACTACCATGTCTAGCTGCCTTTAAAATATCAGAGCTAAAAGATCTGAGATCCTAAACATCACCTGGTCCAACCCTCTCTAAGTCCCAAAAGTCATGCAGGTTAGTAGCTGAGATTCAATCGGAAGCTATGCTTGCCCATTAATTGGATGTGCATCAGATGAGTACCAGTGGAAATAGCTAGCTACAAGCCTCAGGGAGTCCTTTAAATAAGTCCCAGAGCAAACAGTCTCTCCTTGAGGTTCCTACAGTCTACTTCAATTAAGAAGAACGAAGGACTCGATGGGAGAATTCTTGGATCCTCGATTATAGCTGAAAGGGACCTTAGAGGGTGTTTGTGATCTCCTCATTTTATTGTTCATTCGTTTCAGTCATGTCTGACTCTTCAGGGTCCCATTTGGGGTTTTCTTCGAAGAGATCCTGAAGTGGTTTGCCATTTCCTTCTCCAGCTCATTTTACAGATGAGAAAATGAGGCAAATGGAGTGAAGTGAGTTGCCCAGGGTCACACAACTAGTATGTATCTCAGACCAGATTCTTCCTGACTGCATTCTTCAGACCTGGTGCTCTGTGCCCCAAATTCCCTCATTTTACCAACAAGGAAGCTGTGGCTCAGTGATAGAGGAGTGACTTGCCCAAGGTCACACAAGTTGTTAATGGAGGGCTGAGTTTTCAGCCCAGGTCCTCCAACTCTTCATCCCTTTTTCCAATATCTTATTTGGCTTCAGGTTATTTTGGTGGGGAGGGGATGGCAGGATCACACTGATTCAATAAGAACATCCCTAGACCTGAGGTACTTAAAGAAGCCAATGCTGGCCATTTCTCATCCTGGTCGTCAGGCTCCAATGCTTAATTGCATCTAGTTTTGAGTTCTCTGGGCCCAGTGTAGTTTATAGAGGCAGCTGGTGGATTGGTCTTTGAGGTCTTATCACTAGACATCCCTCTCTGTCACACTAATAGTGATGATGATGATGATGATGAGAACTGATACTAACAAAGAACTCTCAGTTTTGCAGAGTTCTGCCTAGAGCACTAAACCCCATGAGTTTAGGGCAGGTAGATTCCCATTCATTTTACAGAGGAGAATACTAGGGTAAAGTGACTTGCCCAGGCTCAAATGGCTAAGAAACTTCAAAAATGATATTTGAACTTAATTTTCTCTAGCTCCAAATGCTGCCCTGTCTCCACTACATCATGCTTCCTTATCCAATAATAGGTCTGGGAAGGAGCTCTTGGATGTGGGACCATGAGCGAGTCACTTTTCTAGGCTCAGTATCTTCCTTGGCAAAGTGGGGATAATCCAACCTGCATGACCCATTTGGTGGAGTCCTTGTGTGGAAAACACTTGGTAAAGTGCTTTTTGTAAAGATAGAAATTCGAGCTGTTATTACTTTTTTAAGCAGTGCTCAGCCTATCAAAATTCTAGCCCAAGGAAGGAGTTTGAAAGAGTCGCTGGGAATTTATCGTCATGGACTGCAGCCTGTGTGTAATTGCATTCTGTATTCTCTTGGTACCCAATTGCCAGTGCTCCGAGACCCCATCCTAGAACACCTTGCTGATGGATAGCTGTGATACTCTTTCAGTTTGATTAATTTCTCCCAATAGGACCTGGTTTTTGATTGAAAAAAAAACAACAACATGCCCTATAACTACTCAGTGAAATAAATACCCAACTTTCACTCTTTGCCAAAGTACAGTTCACCATGTTTCCTCTCTCCAAGACCCCAAGGCCTATTCTAGAGGCCAGCCCTTCTAGCAATCACCTGTGCCTGATGTCCTGCTATGAGCTTTGGTACATAGGAGGCTTCTTATCTTCTCTGGTGTTTTTTTTTGTCGGATGCAGGTAGGAATAGCAGTGAAAGCTTCAAACAACAAAAAAGAAATGACAACTATAACAAAAAGTATAAGAGGCAAGTACAGTGTAATGGCTAAAGATCTAGTCCAGAACATCTGACACATCATGACTGTGCCACTACTTATCCTTCTGGTAACCAAGGCCACTGGTGTCCGACTCAAACAGAAATGGATCCTTGCAACTCTATTTTGATTTAGAAAACCACAAGTCAACATTATCTATGTTGTTTTGTATTTTTGTGTATTTTGTCAAGTGTTCCCCATTCCATTTTTATCTGACTCCTGCCTCATGCCCCTTAAGACTTTGTAATCTTTACTGAGAAAGTGCTGACCCATGTGGGTAGAGGGAATTCCCTATAATAATGAAATAGCTAAAATCCTTATTCCCTAAGTGTATCCCATAACTGCTTATGGAGATATGGTTCAGTCAGTCAGCAAGCATTACTTACTTACTGTGTGCCAGACTCTGTGCTAAACTCTTGGGAATACAAAGGTAACAGCATAAACAGCCCTTACTGTCATGGAGTTCACAGACTAATGAGAGAGATAACGTGTAAGTAACTAGGTAAATATAAGATATATACCTAGTAGATGGGAAGTAATCTCAGAGGGGAAAACGTTAACAGGTGATGGAAACAGGAACAGTGCCAGCTTTCCTTAGTAGAGGTAATTTTTCCTCATCTGAGAGTTCCATGTGCAGTGAAATTAGCACTGTAGTAAGTCTCTGTCTTTCTCCCCTCCCTTCCCCTGTCCTCTCTTCTCTTCTCCTCTTCCACTCTGTCTCTGTCTCCCTCTTCCCTCTCTTTCTCTCCTTTCCTTCCTTCTCCTTACCCATTCCATTTCTCTCCTCCCTCTCCCTCTTTCCCTCTCTCCTTTTCTCTTTTCCTCTTTCTGTCTCTCTTTCCCTCACCATTCTCCCTCTGTGTCTCCCTTTCTCTGTTTCTCTGTGTCTATCTCTTTGTATATATACACATACACATATACACACATGTTGTCCCTCCTGATAAGATTACAAGCTTCTTGAAGCTAGGGACTCATACAAATCTGGGGTAGAATTCAAACTCGGGTGTTATTGGCTATAACACCAGCTCTCTATCCACTGCTCAACAGCTTCACAGTTAAGTCAATACAAAGTAATTTCAAGAAGGAAAGAACACTTAATTACTAGGGAGATTAGGAAAGGTCTTGTGTAGCAGGTGCCCCCACTGCAGTATTCTCAGAGATACAAGTGAGAAAGAGAGCACGTTCCAGACATGGGGCCCAGCCTCCTCTGTAAAGCCATGAGTTTTTTCCCTGACTTGCAGAATGAGAGAGTTGAACCAGATGCTCTCCAGGGGCCCCCTTAGCTCTCAACCCTTGGATCCTCAGGTTCTGGGTCTCCTAGCTAATTAACCACGCAGCTACATGGACCTGAGAACAAAGCCAGCAGGGAGAGAACTCTAGACAGGAGGTTTTGTTTTTCCATTTGGGTTTTCCTCCCCGCCTTGAAAATAGGGGGATAGGATTTCTCGGCTCAACTCTCTGGCTCTGATCAAAGTCCCCATGGCCGAGGGGACTTCTTGGTCTCAGCTCTTCTTTAGCCAAATCTAGGCCCTGCCCTTGAAGAGCAAACAGAATCCTTGAAAACCCAAGAGTAGCAGCACAGGCCTGAGGAGGGTGGGATAAAGCAAGCCTCGTCCTTGCTACCAGGTACCCTTTATTCTCTTCTATTTCCACTGAATAACCATCTCAGATTTGGGAGGTTGATTCTTCAAGGTCCTCTCGGCCATTGCTTCTCAGAACTGGAATCCCCATGTTATGAGTCTCCAACGAGTTGTCATCATCCAGGCCTTGCTAGGATACTCAGAGCCAAGATGGTGCAAGAGTCACTGGCTGTGAATCTGGATCTCAGCACACTGACTTGCTGCGGACTTGACCTTGGAAAAGTCATTTAATCTTTCTCATCTGTAAAAGGATGGGGTGGGACAGGAAGACCCGTAAGGTCCCCTTCAGTTCTTGAGATATGCACCTGAGATTTTGGAAGAGGTTTTACCAGAACATTCCCATAACCTCAACGGACAAATTTTTGTTACCTAAATAAAATTTTGATGTATTTTGTTTCTTGATATATATTCCATCCCCCCCCCAAAAAAGAGCCATCCTTTACTACAAAGAAAAAGAGAAAGGGGGACAGAGGGGGAAATTTTGACAAAACTAACATATACAGTAATGTAGTCAGTGTTCTTTACCCATAGTCCCTTTCCTCTGTGAAGAAAATAATATGGCATCAGCAGGCTAGTTCAACTGCTAGGATTTCCAACTGCAAAGAATTTAGAGTGCATCAAGTCCAAGAATTCTTAACATTGTCTGTGTCCTGGTCCTCTTTGGGGGTGTCTGGAGAAGCCTGTGGACCCCTTCTGGGAATCATGTGGTTAAATGCATAAAATAAAATAGATTGGATTACAAAGGAAACCAATTAACTTTAGCAACTTTTTTTAAGTTCATGAACCACGTTTTAAGAACCCCTAATCCCTCATTTTACATATAAGGGAACTTGGACCCAGAGGGAGAAATTGGCTTGTCCAAGGTTACACAGAGAGTTAAGCAGAACTTAACACAGATTGAACACAGATCCTCTGACTCCCAGTTTAGTTCCTTTACATAAAGATTTTCACTCATTTTCACTGTCACCCTCACCCCCGTTTTCTTCACAGAGCAAGGGGACTATATGGGCATGGAATATATTGAACATAGGATCAGACTTTTTCAATAGGTTTGTTAGAGCCGCACCTCCCCTTTTTGTTGTAAAGACTGACTCTCTGGGTAGGGCAGGGGGGATATATTGGGAAAATATGGGTGACCAAGAAACAAAAATATATACAGGAGAACACTGCACCCCTCCATGCCCATGGGCATCTCATGACCACATGGGTAATATAATGACAAGCTATATAGTCCCAGAAGCATTTTTTTTCCAGCTTTTGGTCTGAAGGAGATGTTTGGGGATTTGCACCCCCACCCCTACCCTGAGGCATTCTCAGGCCACCAGTTTTACTAAGCTTAAAGGGAGTCCTTTCTGTAAATCATTAAGATCCCTAAATCTGCCGGTTAATTAGGATAAGTTGTGGCTGTCAGTCTTAGGTATTTAATTACATTCTTGGCAGGCCTCCTTGACTTGGCCTGCTAGTTATAAAGTAGCAGCAGGAGGGGCTGGCCTACCCTTAGGAAGAGTAGGTGGGTACCTGTGCCATGTCATTGAAGGGGGTTGCCCAGAGCAAAAATTCACCCATCCACCCACCCCCAGCTCAGATTGGCTTAGGGCTAAAAATTCTCACATTCTTGGCATTTCTTTGAGCTAATTATCAGGACAGTTTTTTAGATGTCACATCATCTAAACATCTCAATTAACTTTTGTTTTCCTTGAAAAATATGTTCAGTATCTTTTGTTTTTATATCACATATATTTCAAGCTTTAATTATCACCCTTATAACAAGGAATTCAAAATGAGGAGGGGAAGGCTCCCAAAACTAAGCACCGCATTGGACAAGTCTAACGTGATATACAGTGTTCTGCACCCATAACCCCCCACCTCTGCAAAGACTAGGGAGGATGGGCCGCAGCTGCCTCTCCTCTTTAGGGCCAAACTTGGTCCTTATCATTTTACAGCCTTTTCTTTTGATTACATTCCACCTACCTCATTTTATAAAGAGAGAAACAAAGGCCCAAAGAGACTGAGTCAGCCAATCAGTCAGTATTTAATAAGCACCTACTGTGCGCCAGCCACTATTCTAAGTGTTGATACTAAGTGACTTGTTCAAGGTAGCAAACCGAGGAGTCTCAATTTGAGCACAGGTCCCCTGACTCCAAGTTCTGGTACTCATTCGTTCTATTATGCCAAGGGAACTGCCAGCTGCTGCATACTTCCCTGATAAGCTTATCACCCAGTACTGAGTGCTGCCTGGCTCCTGGAGAAGGGCCACAGTGCCCCTTGCCTTTTCCAGAAAAGGGATATAGGAAATGCAAGCCTTTAACAAACCAGCATTTCAATATGTGCGACTACTGTACATGTGGTGAGTTTGCTGCTCTGTTAACTGCTGACCCCTAAATGCCAGAGAAGAACAGGATGTATTTCAGTTGGACTCACCAAGTACTTGTTAGGTGTGGACAGAAAGATCTGTAAGGTGCTTAATTAATGCGTATTCCTCCCCTACCCTCTTTTTTCCTCTCCCCTCCTCTCCCTTCCTCCCCTTCCCTCTAGTCCCCTCCTTTCTCCTTTCCCTCACTCTCCTCTCCCCTCCCTTCTCCTTCCCTCCTCTCTTTTCCCCTCCCCTGGGGAGATAGGGGGCACACTCAAGGGACCAGAGGAGAAAGCCAAGATACAGAGACTTCCACCATCTTCCAGCTTTTTGCCCTTTTCGCCCTTTGTGAATCCCTTTACCTGAAAACATTCTGCCTCTTTGCAGGTTGCTTCCATACGGCTGGGCTTCCTCCTCAGAGCTCCAAGCATCTTTGTTGATTGATAGATTACACAAAACATTACAATATTTACCATAGACTCAGATTGCAGGTACCATCTGTCAGTGCCTCTCTCTGCATTGCTCTCGTGCCCCGCCCTCAGTTCTTTCCTTCCATCCCCCATCCCCACCCTAGCCCTTCCCCAGGGAGACTGAGGCCTGGAAAACCTCCCAGGGCCCTCAAGCAAGCCCCAGCCTGCCCCTTCTCTCAGGTAACACCACCCACAGCCCCCATTCAGGGAAAGAGGATCACCCAAGGAAGTTGGGTAATTTCAGTTTGAATGCAAAGAATTCAGTATCTTGTTCCGACCCTCCTTCCTTGGCAATAAGTGCTGTATATACTTTAAGCATTTCCACAGAGCCTGCTGTATACCAAGCACTACGCTAAGAGCTTTTATAAATGTCTCATTTATCCTGACAAGGCAAGTGCTGTTATATCCCCACATTACAGATGAGGACACTGAGGCAGGCAGAGGACAAATGACTTGCCCAAGGTCACACAGCTGGGAAGTGTCAAAGAATGGATTTCGACTTAGGTCTTCTAGACAGCATTCTGTCCACTGTGCCACCAGCTGCCTAATAGCTAATGATAACATATTCAAATGTAATATATAATAATAAGAGCTAACATCTATCTGGCACGTTAAGGTTTGCAAAGTGTTTTCCACATTTTATCTTTGCAATCCTGGGAAGCAGATGCTTTTGTTGTTGCCATTTTACAGTTAAGAAAACTGAAGCAGATGGAAGACAAAGGACATGTCCAAGGCGACACCGCCAGGAAGGGTCTGGGGCTACATTTGAACTCAAGACTTCCTGACACCAAGCCCAGGCTCTATCCGTTAGGCCACCAGCTGTTTCATTTATTTATATGGTGTCATCCCCAACCCAGTGTAAACTTCTTGGAAATAGAGGTTGTTTTTCTATTCTCTTTGTATGCCCAGCAACCAGCACAGTGCTGGGCACATGGGAGAGAGGGACTGCACTCATGATTTTGGTGGGATAACAACTCTCTGAAGGAAGAAGCTCCCTCTACTAGTGAGGTCAACCACCTTCTCTGCAACTTGGAGACATAGACAGTTGCCCACAGCACTAAGATGTTGAGTGGCTTGCTCCCGTTGACACAACCACTAGATATCAGGCAGGATTGAACTTAGGTCTTCCTTACCTGAAGCTGCCTTACACTTACTGGCCAGTTGATAGATAATGATAGATAGTTAATAGATAGATGATAGATATAGGAGAGAGACAGCAACAGAGAGGAAGATATAGAAAGTTGATAAAAGAGCATTTGAATAGGAATCTAAACTCTTAAGAGGCATTGCAGCCCAGTGTGAAGGGCCCTGGCTCCAAAAGTCAGGGGACCTCTGCTCAATTCCTTCCTAGGACTTTGGCTAATTCTGTGACCTGGACAAGTCACCTCTCTGAGGGCCTCAGATTCCTCATCTGTCAAGTGAGGAGGTATTGGACCAGATAGCCTCTATGGTCCTCTCCAGCTCCAGAACCAAGATCCGATGAACCTTTTTGTACCTTGGACACAGTAGGTGATTAGTAAACATTGGCAGGCTTGCAGATTTGCAGTCTGATGGGCAGGAAGGAGAATTTGAGCACACCATTAACCACGATAAATAAGGGAAAATAACATGAGGGCCAAGGAGAAGCCCACAAAAAGTGCTAGGAGAAATTCAAGGGGAGTCAGAAGGAGGGCAGGGAAGGCTTCCTGGAAAAGGTAGTATTCACATTAGGCTTTGAAGGAACGGAAGTTTGCTTTCATCCATGATGCTCTGTGAGGGCAGGGTCCATGGCTTTGCCCTTTATTTATATCCCCAGGGCTTAGGATACTAAGCAAAAAAACAATTCCATGCCATGATGCTAGTAAGTGTTTGTTGACCGACTGCCTGACCAAATTTGTCAGTCCCATGCAGCCTTGGGGGAGGATGCAGAGCAGGCTGCACACCACAGTGTGGCAGGGAGTCAGCAATACCTCTGCCGGCCTGATGGGCAGGTATCTCCACTGCGGTTTCTGACAGATGTTTAATGGGCTGTGTAAAGTGGATAATTCTAAAGCGTGAGGAGGTTGTTTAGGAACATAGCTCCCATCTCTTCATTTCCTGCACATTACCGCTTGCTAACGAATCTGATTGCCGCTGCCTATTAAACTCTCAGGCTTCGATTTGCATGAGGATTTTTTTTTCTCCCGAAAGATTTATCAGTTTCTACCATTCCCAGAGAAGCCCTGACAGGCACAGCCTTTGAAGTGTTCTGGCTGTCTCCAGGTGAGGAGTCAGGCCCAAAAGGGCCTGAAAAACCCACCCCAAAGCTGCTGCACTGGCTCCTCCAACCACCTGCATCTCCTTCATCCTGGGTGTTCCATGTGGGCACTAGGGACCAAGGCGGTCTGGTTGACTGAGAAAGCATCCAGGCATCTCACCTCTTTCTGTGGGGACTCCTCTCCATGAACTAAATCACTGTAAGCTGATGCCAAGAGGACCTTGGGAACATAGGTTTAGAGCTGAAATAGACCTTAAAGATGGAATCCAGTCTCTCATTTGGCAGATGAGGGAAACGTGCCCTGAGTGGCTAAGTTATATGTCCAGAGCCCAGAATTCAAATGTCAGTTTCCTCATTCCAAATCCAGTACTTTCCCCACTGCCCCATCTTGTTCCCAGGAAATGATAATACCCCCAGGACTGTGATAGAATTACAATAAGAGCCGCAAATTTCAAAATGACATTTCTATAGCTTTTTAAAATTTGCAAAGTACCTTCACAAAGACACCGTAGGGATTTGTAATCCCATTTTAGAGATGAGAAAACAAGCTCCCAAGGCCACAGAACAAGGTGGAATTTAAACCCAGGTCTTCCTGACTCCGAGTCTAGGAATCTAAGCACTGATCTTTGCTACCATCAGCAGAATGTTCTATTAGAGTGTTGAACTAGAAGGCAGGAGGCCTGGATTCTAATCTTGGCTCGGTAGTGCAGTGGACAGAGTTCTGAACCTGGAGTAGGGAAGACCAGAGTTCAAACCCCAGCTTTGGCACTTCCTGGTTGGGTGAGCCTGGGCAAGTCAGTTTCCTCATCTGTAAAATGGGGGTAATAGTACCTGCCTCCCCCGGGTTCTTGTGAGGATCCAATGAGATAAAATTTGTAAGATGTTTAGCACAGTGCCTGATACATAGTAGGTGGTATATAAATATTAGCCATCATTAGCCACTGAACTTTGGGCTTAGATGAGAATGGGGGGATGTGGAGATACAGCAGCAACAGGTCTTCCTTTGTTCCCACAGCCTTCCTCCCTCTTTCTGCCAGTCCCTATCCCTACTCCTTATTCAGGTTGTTACTCGCTGAGTTCTCAGCTTTGTGGTTGTTGGGTTTTGTTTTGTTTTCGATCGAGAGGACAGAACCGGAAATCGTTCCCTTCTCTACCCCTGTGAGAGGTCAGGTACCTTGTCTCTTTTTAATATATAATCACTTTAATAATAGAATAGATACCACACACCAAGTCAGCATTTTTGTAGGCTGAGCGCACCGTAGCAAGGCTTTAGAGCTGGCGCAGGCAGCCTGGTACAATGGCACAGTTGATAAGAGTGTAAGACCTGGAGTCGGGAAGACTTCAAGAGTTCAGATCTGGCCTCGGATACTTACTAGTTTTGTGAACCCTGTTTGCCTCAGTTTTCCAATCTGTGAAATGAGCTAGAGAAGGTAATGGCAAAATCATTGTAGTATCTCTGCCAAGAAAACCCCAAATTGGCGTCACAGAGAGTTGGACAAGACTGAAACAACAGTGGAGTAATCCATCACTTTCTCATTTTATGGAAGAAGAAAATGAAACCTAGAGAATTACAATGACATGCTCAAGGTCACACAACTAGTAAGTAGTAGAGAAACGGACTGGTGAGTGAAAGGAGCACCCTGGCCACCCACCTGCCAAGGGAAAACAACAGGTGTGTTTAGTCAGGGAGGGAGTGGTAGGAGGTAGCCAACTTCTAAGATAGTAATGCCCAGTTTTATAGCTTTTCAGTCAATCAGCAAACATTAAATGGCTGCTGTATGCCAGGCACTGTGATAGGCATCAAAGGTACAAAGACAAAAGCAGTCTCACTAACTGACATTTACATAGAGCTTACTATGTAGCAGGCCCTGTGCTGAGCACTTTACCTATATCTCATTGGGAGGTAGGTGCTGTTGTCCTCATTTTACAGATGAGGAAACTGGAACAAACCAAGGGTAAGTGACTTGCTCAGGGTCACACAGATAGAAAGTGTCTGAGGCTAGATTTGAATTCTTGTCTCCTGACTCCAGGTTTAGTGCTTTATGC
This sequence comes from Potorous gilbertii, assembly GCA_028658325.1. Lineage (NCBI taxonomy): Eukaryota > Metazoa > Chordata > Mammalia > Diprotodontia > Potoroidae > Potorous > Potorous gilbertii. The sequence continues at coordinate 41,360,092 of CM053771.1, forward strand.
ACTGCACCACCTGGTTGCTCAATAGCATTTTCACAAAAAAAAACCAAAATGTCTGCAGTTCGGGTATTATACCCATTTTCGCTTGACAGAGAAGCAGTGATGAACTCAAGATACAGAATGAGATGTACTTTTTCAGACAAGGCCAATGGGAGTATTTGTTTTTCTTGAATGTACTTATTTGTGAATTTTGGTTTTCTTTTAATTGGAAGATTGGGGAGAGGGATATAGATATAGAACGTCAAGGGGAAAAAGATGTCTTAAGACATCTTTATTTAAAATGCCCTGAAAAGAACAGAAAGAATGCCAGAAACAGTCGCAAATAAGACAACATGGAACCTATCATATATTTTATTTTTTTCCTATCATATATTTTATTTTTTTCTGTGACATATTTTAAAAGAAAAGTGAGATATACATAATAGAGACTTTCAGTTTTAATATATAGTCTTATTCTTTTCTATGGATACGAAAATGCCCATTTTATTTGGTGCTTAAGTTTAAAATAAAAATAAGAAAAAACCTTTTAAATAATTATACCCATTTTTCAGATATAAAACTGTAGCTGAAAGTTACTAAGTGAACGGTCACATAGCTAGTTAAATGGTAGCATTAGGAGAGACAGAAGGAAATCAGGATTGTGATAAGCACTGGGGATAAAAATAGAGACAAAAAGATAGCCCTTGCCTCCATGGAGCTTATGATCTAATGGGGAAAGATCACAATACCACAAAAAGGGAATGGAGGAGAAGAGAAATTATGCCATGGGACATAGCCTTCAAGTCCAGAGTCACCAGGGCCAAGAGTAAAGTCTGGGCACTTCTGCAGAATAGAAGACCTCAGAGGCACTGAACCATGGAAGATGTGGGCCAGCCTGGAGAAGGAAGTTGGACATTCCATGGGTATGAAGCCCCAAGTACTGAATAGTCCCAGTATAAGACAGCAACTGAGGCATGATTTTGAAGTCTGAACTTCAGGAGCAGAGCCAAGATGGAAAATCAAGGCCTCCTACCTTGAAGTCCAAAATCTTGACTTAATACTTAAGACCTAAGGCCTACCAGGAAACATGAACTCACTCATTCCAGTGTTTCTCAGCCTTCACTCTCAGAAAACCCTTCCTCAGTCCCTTAGGTCATGACTTTAGCCTTATTCCACCCCTTTGGGTTTCAGTGGGGACAGAAAGCATTTGTATTTTTTTTAACCACCCACGAGGTTGGAGACTATAACATTTGCAATCTAATACAGTCATCCATCTGGCCTTTCCTTTTGTCACATGGCAGAATCAGTTTTTGTTTGTTATAACTGTTCCTAACCACAGCCATCCCCACCCCAGGAGGTGGAGGTCCCAGAGTAGACTTCTTTTGGAAGGGTCTGAATACCATGAAGAGAAGAGAGCTGATGAGGAAGTGTAATGGAAAGACTAGAGGTTTCAGGAGGAAGACAGAGCACAAAGAGAAAGAATAAAAAGGGAGAAGATTGGGAAAAGGCAGTTATTGAAAACAGAGAAGAGGGAAAGTGGAAGGGGGAGAGAAGAGGAGAGTTACAGAGAACCATGACATCAGGAAGATGATGCCATGACATGCAAGTGAATTGGATTTAAGTAAGGCAGCAATGTGCAAAGTCACCAGCCTCATTTTCTCCTCCAGAGCCTTCTGGGTCCAGTGGCCAGATATATGTTATGTATGTGTGTGTGTGTGTGTGTGTGTGTGTGTGTGTGTGTGTGTGTGTGTTCATCCAAGAAGACCATGCCATCAGAGAAATAATGACATGGCGTGCACTTGACTTTGTTTTGAGTGAGTGAGGCCTGTGCAGGTCACCAGCCTCACTTCTCCTCCAGAGCCATCTGAATCTAATGACCAGATATTCATCAGGATGACTGGAGATGACCCAGGATGAGGCAGTTGGGGTTAAGTGACTTGCCCAAGGTCACACAGCTAGTGAGTGTCAAGTGTCTGAGGTAAGATTTGAACTCAGGTCCTCCTGACTCCTGCACTGGGGCTGTATCCACTGCACCCCCCAACTGCCCCCAGATACAGATCAGGATCAACAGAGATGGCCCAGGATGCAGTGGAAAACCATGGCCTTTTCAAGCTAAGGTCTCAGTTTGACTGAGGCAAGCCTGTTCAGTGATTAGGGCACAATAAGAAATGAGGCAAAGAATGACTTGTTTAAAAGAAAGAATAAGAGGAGAGAGAAGGTGAGTTTGGGGAGAATGGGAAACCCTTTCCCTTGTTTTAGGAGTAATAAGAGAGCAGTGACCCAAGAAGATGACTCTGTCCAGAGGCCCAGAAGGGGAGGGTCTCTGTTGTCTAAAGAGGATTCCAAGTTAGGGAATGAGCCAGATGTGAGGGCTCATTGACAATCATATGCTGTCTATGCATGAGGGAGGACCATGGAGAGGTGGACTCCCAAAAGAACCCCCAGAGATTCCACCATCCCATTCCTCAGCCTTTCTATGGTAGACAGACAAGATGGTAGAACTGGACAAGCATCTCATGATTTCCAGTCTTGGATGACTCTTCAGACTTAAAGAGAGAGATCTTGTTCCTCATGCCAGACCACAGAAAATCCAGTCAACTTGCCTTCGTAGGATTCTGGAATGACGCTGTCCTATTAATTGGTAGAATGAGTTAGTTTTATGTCAAATTTGGAAGTCTAACATAATTAAGATCTCTATAAAATATTTAGACCATCATGCCCAGAGATATTAATGATTACACATTTTAAATGTTAATTAGTGTAATTAGATGAAAGATTAGTTGAGCCTTTCACTAAATATACATTCAGGACTGATAAACTTTGTAATGCAAAATTACAGCAGATATGTATGCTACGTGTGTGTGTGTGAGAGTGTGTGTATGTGTGTGTGATGATTGGACTTTGATCTGTCTCTTTGAACTCAGTGAACCATTTGACCCATTAAAAGTGAGTTCTTCTGCCCTGAATGAGACTCCAGAAACCAGAGGAGCTTAGGGACCCATCCTGAGCTGTGGTGGACAATCAAATATATCTCCTTCCACAACATGGTAATTAGAAAGCAAAGGAAGTAGATGGGTGGAGGATAGCAATGAGGTATTTTTTAACCTTTTCCTCCCTCCCTTGCTGTCGAGAAGAAATCTCATTGTCCTTGTTTTCATTTTGTCTCCCCCCTTAGATTGTGACCTCCTTGCAGCCAGGAGCTGGCTCTACCTTCATACTTCATAGACGCTGGTTGACTTGACTTGCCTTGGGGTCATAACTGTAGAATCTGGAGACTTAGTTTGACCCTCTCATTTTACAGATGAGGAAGTTGAGGTTTTGGGTGATAAATTTGTCCAAGGTCGCACAGGTCATAAGTGTTCTGTTGGACTCTAGAGGCCAGTAGTGGAGACGGTGGCAGGAATTGCTGATTGACTGGATGCTAGGAAATATTTCCTACCAACATGTCGAAGTAGAATCGTCTGTCTGAGAAAATTATGGAGGTCTTCAGACAAAGGTTGGTTGGCCCTTTCTTGGATATGATGTAGGGAAGGTTCTTGTTCAAGTATGGGTTGGGCTAGATGGCCAAGGGAGCATCCTTCCATCTCTGAGGAATCCCTGGTCCTTAAGCTCCAGAAACTAGGGGTATTTAAACATGAGAACTGAGTAAATTCATACACATGCTAGAGAAGACAGGGTGATGTGATTGATGGCTAGCTAGTATACCAGACAAGAAATCAAATGACCTGAGTTCACTGTTTTTACCCAGCCTGCTAAGTGAAAGCATGGAGGGGATCAGTTCTGTGACTTTAGCCTCTGCACCAGATCAGTCACAGAGTCCTTTAGGGCACCTGTGTCTCTAGGTGAACCCGTGGGCAATAATCCTGCGTCATGGCTGTGTGTAAAACTTTGGTAATTATAAGATTCCCCGGAACTAGAAATGAACCCACTAAAGTCACTAGCTGACTGTGCTAACAATTCGTAGTGGACCAGTCATCAATGGCTTCAATTGGCTGTCATATAGTAGCTGACTGGCTGGCTGACAGCCCAGACAGCCACTGCAGAGGAGGTGGGAGTACGGAGATTGTCAGATTGACCCTCAAGAAGAAGGTCTCAGGCAGAGTTTTAGCTATGTAAAGTGAGTTGAGGCTTAGGAAATACCAGAGGGTGATTGGAGATTGACTTCCTTCTAAATATCCGGGTAATGTCTTGCAGCTGAGGTCCAGCGAGGTAGCCTGGCCGTAAAAGGACTTGATCCCAAGGGGCTCCTCAGTGCTGGGTGGACGTGTGCCCTTCTCCCTGTCCCTCAGAACTCTGAGCCAGGCCTGAGAGTGACTTCATAGAACAACACAGAATTTTAAAAATAGAGCCCATTGTGTGAGAAGATTATTGTGGAACATTCATTTCCAGAAAGTCCCTTTCAGAGTTCCTGTGTCAAGGGAATGTGAAGTGTCCTGCATCCCATCTACTCCTATTTTTAGTTTCTGCTGGATTGTGATTCAGAGGCAGAAGTGCTCTTCTTGGACCCCAGTCCCTTCCCCTAGTGAGACCAGGAAAACAGATATTCCCCTAATTGCCATATGAGATTCCTCTGGCTCACTTTTAATAGAAAGAGGAAGTTGAGTTCCGCCATCCCTGGGAATCAGCTTTGTATATAGTGGAAAGTAAACACAATCCAGCCACCACAACTGCCACACTGAAATCCCTAAAGCATAGATCTGACCATGCCATTCTGCTCAAGTCACTTCAACAGTGCCCTCCAGCCTTGAGTGACGGCACTTCACAAGCTACATCCAACCTCTCCAGATACATCACATCTTACTCCACCACTCATGCTCTGTGTTCCCATCACACTGGCCCCATTACTACTGTTCTCTTTGCCTGAAATGGGTTCCATTTCCCACTGCCATGCTTTTATCCCCTATACCTGGAATTCATTCATGTCCCTCCCCTTAGCAGCCCTAGGTTTTTTCAAGGCTCAACTCAAGTGCTCTTTGCTACCCAAGACCTTTTCTGAGTCCCTCAGTTGTTAGTTCTCACCCCCTCAAAATAGTTTGTATTTGCTTTGCCTATATTTTGTATCAATTTACCCAAATGTGTTGCTTCTTTCCAATAGAATATAAGCTACTGTGCCTTAAATATAGTAGGTATTGATCCATGCTTGTTGAGTGGGTCAATGGATGGGTAGATGGATGGATGGACAGATGGATAGATGAATGAATGGATAGATAGATGGATGATGGATGGATAGATAGATGGGTACATGAATTTGTAAGGTGGAAATGAAGTTCAGATCCTGACTCTGATACTACCCTGGACAAGGGAAATAAGAGAAGGGAATAAGTATGTGGCATCTACTATGGGCCAGGCACTGTGTATTAAGTACTTTGCAAATATTTCATTTGATCCTTACAGTAACCCTGAGAGAGAGGTGTCATTGCTATTCTCATTTTACAGTTAAGGAAATGGAGGCAAACAGAGGTCAAGTGACTTTTCCAAGGTCACACAGCTAGGAAGTGTCTGAGGCTGGATTTGAACTCAGGGTTTCCTGACTCCAATTCCAGGTCTCTATCCACGGTGCCACTATCTCTGACAAGTCACTTTCCCCTCTCTGGGCCTTAGTTTTCTTCTCTGTAAAATGAAGGGATGTCCTAGATTAGAGGTATCAAATTTGTGGCCCTTCAGTCCACAGAACAAAACTTCCTAAGCATGGCCCTGAACCAAATTAAAATGTAATTGAGAAATGTTTAGCAAAATAAATAAAGATGCAACATAACATAGATAATATTAATTTGTGGTTTTCTAAATCAATATGCATACTGCAGGAGCTGCTATTTGAGCTTGACCCCACTGGACTTGATGATCTCAAAGGTCCATTTGGAGCATCAGTGGGATAGCTAGGTGGATTAGTAAATAGAGAGCTAGACTTAAGAATTAGGAAGACCTGGGTTCTCATCCTGCCTCACACACTTACTAACTGTATGACTCAGCACAAGTTGCCTAATCTTTCTTTGCCTCAGTTTCTTTGTGTATAAAATCACCGCAAGTTGGCCTTGATGCTCTTGAAGGTCCCTTCCATCTCTAAATCTGTGTTCCTATGATTGTAATGTGTAGGAGAACAGAGCCTTGAATTGGACAGTGTCTGAGTTCAGATGCCTATTTCCTAGTGTCTCTTTATCAGGATCTCAGAGATTCAGTTTCCTCATCTCTAAAATCAACATAATAATAGCACCTGCCTCATTGTCATGGTCTCTTACGAGTTCAGGTACGTAAAACAATTTGCAAAAGTGATATATAGAAATTAGGTACTATATTGTAGGACCATTTAAAGCAAGACATGCATAATATCTTTCATTGTGTCTTCTGCATGTGTAAAGAGTCTTACATACAGTAAGCCTTTAATATGAATGGATGGATGGAAGGATGGATGGATGGATGGCCAGACATATGGATGTTTGGATGGATGGATGGCCATCCATGTATGGATGGATGGATGGATGGATGGCCGTCCACATATGGATGGATGGATGGATGGCCATCCACGTATGGATGGATGGATGGATGGCCATCCACATATGGATGGGATGGTTGGCCAGATGTATGGCCAGACTTATGGATGAATGGATGGACGTATGGACATATGGCCTGATGTATGGATGGGCGGACATATGGATGGATGGATGGCCGGATGTATGGATAGATGCATGGCTGGACAGATGGATGAATGGCCGGACGGATGGATGGAGTGCTTAGTCTTCTGCCTCTGCTATTTTTCGTCCATGTTGTACCAGCTTTTCAGATTTGCCTGGCTGTTCTCTAGTAACTTCCTGCCCAGACTCTTTTCTCCTCCTTTTCTTCCTTTGCCCCCACTCCCTCCCTGCTACAGATGTGCTCATGGTCTTGATTGAAGCCACTGACTTTGTGCTCTCAACTATGGATAGACAACTCCATCTGTGACTTATTAGCACTTCATAGTCATTCTTTAATAGCCTGACTGGGAAGAAATTTCGAGGATAGAGCAAGAATGTTCACTTGGCCTCAAAGGGGGCCATTTCCAGTGCCCCTGACCCCAGAGGGCAGTTGACTTTGATTCTTCCTCCTCAGACTGCCTGGAGGCAGGAATAATATCAGGCTCTGGGGTGATGTGCTCTGGGAAGGAAGGTGAGGGCATTAGGGGTGGGAATTTCAGGATTCCAAAGGAAAAGAAGTCCATCCCTCTGCCTTTGCTGAGTGAAGACATTTGCCCTCTCTTTCTCCCTCTGACTTCATGGAAATATGACTTGCTCTAGGATTTTGAAGCTGGACAGAAACCCCTCTTCCTAAAGCCTGCAGCCCCTATTCTGGCCCTTTCTGTCCCTACCAAAATTGACTTAAGATTCTAGAATGTGGGAGCTGGGAGGGGCCTTAGAACACAGAATGACAGAGCTGGAAAGACTCTTAGAATATAGAACACAGAACATAGAATGTCAGAGCTAGAAGAAACCCTAGAATAAAGAATTCTTAAGTACCCTTAGAACATCAGAGTTGTCCTTTGGGAAAGGAACCTCAGGGCTCAAGCTGAACTGAGGAGGGCAGGAATCCCTTTTCCTCTCCAGGGCCTTTGAATTTTCTAAATAGGTTGCTTGCCAGAGGCAGAATGGTGCAGTGGTCAGAGCACTAGATTTAGAGCCAAAGGGCCTTGGCTCTCATCCTCATCTGCCAGTGACTTTCTCTGTGACTATGGCAAGCCTTCTAGGCTGGACCTCAACATCCCCATCTGTAAAACGAGAAGACGATTGGATTTGATGACCTTGACCTTTTCTGGTCCTATCTCTGGCCCTGTGAACCTGGTTCAGCTTTAGGCAGCGGTCTTCCCTTTTAATCCCCCATCCACTTCTAGCCCTCTGTTTATAGGCCTCCCATAGAGGTGACACTGCCCTGCTATCCAACACTGGCTGATAGAAATGTAAAGCAGCCCCCAGTCAGTTGATCGCTGGTCTACTGTGCTCTGGCTGGAACAATAACCTTTTATATTAACTTTGAAAACATCACAGCCAATGGCCCATTTCATGTCAGGCAGTACAATGAAATTCAAATTGGGTTTGATCCAGGACTGGCAGGGGAAGATGCAGGCGAAAGGATGCCCCCCCACCCCTTCCAGGCCACAGAGGGAGGGCAAGCATTGCCAGGGACAATGACCGATCAACCCAGTACTGGGTTGCTTACAGTGGGATGACCCAACAGCTAGACTGTCCCCCCTACCCTTTCCACCCTCAGACTGAAGCCTGGGAAGATCTCCCACTGGCAAGACCAGCATATTAAGGGGCAGCTCAATCAATGCTAGAATGCCTGAAAAGTCCCATTTAAAAAACAGATGTTAAAAAGTTTTGTTTTTATGTAATTGAGAAAAAAAGAAAATAATATAAAAATTAAATGTAAAAAAGAAAAAAGTCCAGGACTAATTGATGTGACTTTAAGCAAGTCACTTTCTAGTCCACTCATTAAAAAAAGTAACGGTGTTGACAGGCATTTATAGAGAGATTGAAGGATCATAGATAGGCTTATGGGCTTACACCTGGAAGGAGCCTTCATGTCGTATTCGTTAGTTTCAGTCCTGTCGAATTCTTTGTGACCCCATTTGGGATTTTCCTGACAAATACACTGGAGTGGTTTGCCATTTTCTTCTTTAGTTCATTTTACAGATGAGGAAGCTGAGGTAAGTGAGGTTAAGTGACTTGCCCAGGGTCACCCAGCTAGTAAGTGTCTGAGAGCAGATTTGAACTCAGGGAGATGAGCCTTCCTGAGTCCAGACCTGACTCTATGTACTATGGCGCCCCCTAGTGCCTAAGACCCTTTAAAGCACTCCAGTTCCATTCCTCTCATTTTAAAGATGAGGAAAAAGGGAAGTGGTCTGTCTGTCCAAGGGCACACAGCAAGTTAATGGTCCCAGCTGGCCTAGAACTCGGGTCTCCCAAATCCCATTTGCATTATGCTACAATAAATCTAAATGAAGGCAAAAGCTACAAAGCAGTATAAGTCTGAAATCACAGGTGAGGGCCCAGAAGTAATATGCATATATCTGGTGATACAAAGAAAGGTAAAAACACAATCCCTGTCCTCAAAGATCGTACAGCCCAATGAGGGAGATGAGGAGTAAATAAGTGTGTAATTAACCTCCAGGGAAGACCCTAGGATTGAGACCAACTCCCTCACTTGACAGGTGAGGAAACCGAGGCCCAGAGGAGGGTAAAGCAGCTTCCCCAGGGTCGCTCCGGCAGAAGTGGGGAAGGTGCAGGATATTTGTATCCACATCCTCAGACTCTCAAGGCATTGAGAGGTCTTTCTTTTAGACCATACTGCCTCCTCAAAAGGATTTGAATTCAGGTCCTTCCCATTCAGCAGCACTGACTCATTGAACCCCCAGAATTGTGAAGTCTAATTATTGAGAAATATCCCTTTCGACTCTGCTTTTAGGCAGAAAAAGACAAGGGAGGAAGAAATGAGCGTTTTAGGGAGAGGGCAGGGAGGGGCTGCCAGTTCTTCCAACCAGTGCATCCAGAGGATACAATCCATACATATTGTGGTCCCCAGAGGAGCCATTCCGAAGTGCCTTATGACCTCAGAGTTCCCTTTGCCCTTACCTCCTGCTCTGCCTGGACACACTTCTAGCCTCCTTTCCTATGGTAAGTGGATTTACAGAGATCTCCTAACGGTCCAGAGACCTGCTCTCATCAAGCACCTACTGAGTAGTACCTACTCTGGCCAAGCCCAGAATTAGACCCTGAGGTAGTCTGGACTCCCTTACTGCCCTCACAGTGACATAATCTAAGCAATCTCTTCTGTCTTAACATTTTATGCTCTGAAATCCTTTCCAGTTAATACATTCTGTATTCTGAGATACCCTCCCAGCTCTGATATGCCATGTTCTAAGGCCCTCCCAGTTCTGACATTGTCACGTTCTAAGAACCCACCCACTCTGACATTCTGTTTTCTAAGGGCCCTCCCAGCTCTGACATTCTATGTTCTAAGGCCTATCCCAGCTCTGACATCCTGTACTCTGGCAGATATTAGGGGGTATTAATTAGTACTTCTTTGATAAATTAATACTCAGGATGACCATAATTCCCCATCTCCATCCGTGTGTCTAGAACCTCCTTAAGCTGGGGTCATAGGTGCTCCCTACATGAATAAGCAGCCATTTGGAAAGATGGTTCTCTTGTCCCTTTCCATCGCACCTTTGCTATTCCTATTCTCCCCACCCCATCTGAAGACTCATCCCTCACCCCTACCTCTGGACTGAAGGTATCCAAAGGGTCAGAGCAGCTCAGAGCCCCCATTCAACTTGGGAAACCTGACCTATAACAGAAAACCCACAAAGAGAGACATATTTCATTTCCCGTCAGTGTGAGATATGTGGCCAGGTCACCTGCCCGGGGAGGGCTTTTTAGAGACCTTTTCCTTAGCAAACATGTGGGCTACAAGAAGGGAGATTCCTGAAGGAGGGAGGAAGGAACCAAGGCCAGGAATGTGGCCTGGGAAAGACAGGCTGTCCCCCCTGCTGGGACTGGAGGGAACACCCTTTGAACAGACAGCTATCGAAGACTGCAGCTGGCCTTTTTCATGGGAAAAGGGTGGATTTTACTGGTACTGGGGTGGTTCCCCAACCCCTCAAGAGTGCCTGGCTTCAGACTTTCCGGGAAATATTTGCTTTTACAAGAAAGCAATATGGAATAGTGGAAAGAGTGTTAACATTGAAGTCAAAGACTCCGGTTTGAAGGATTGCTTTGTGGCTCACCAATCGGGTAACCTTAAGATACTCGATTCCCTACCTAGCCTTCAACCTCCCCCTCTAGAAAATAAAGAATTGCACTGGGTGATCCCAAAGGTCTTGTCTAATATTAAATCTCTAATAATGACATGCAGAAATAATGTCCAAATTTACCTTGGGTTAGCTGACAATAGAGGGGCATTTATGGGCCATGGACTTTATGGAAGAGTGGCTGTCTGCTGTTTCTTAGCCTATGCGTATGTCTTCTCCCCACCTCAACTCTTTCCCCTACCACTTATACCTAAAGAATAATTTAAAAAATAACTTCCTCTTTGTTTAATGTGAACGTATATGTAAAGCCTGTATGTTGTCTTGGGGAAGGGGAAGGGGCGGGATGGAGGGGGAACAATTTAGAACTCAAAATCTTGTAAAAATGAACACTTAAAACTAAAAATAAATAAAATTTTAAAAATTTAATTTCCTCTTCCCCATGTGATTAAATCATAGCACATGGAAATACATTTTTACAATACATTTCATTTCACCTACATTTCCCAATATACCCTTCTCCGTCCCTTATAACAAAGGATAAAAAACAAAGTGAAGAAACTGAAGTTAGGCATTAGACTCCCCCACCTCTTTGAAGAAGCAGGGGAGCTCCCTTCTCATATCTCTTCTTTGGTGTCAGTCAACAAGCATTTATAAAGCACTTACTATGTGGTAGGTACTGTGCTGAGGGTACGAAGAAAGGCAGAGACCAGGTGTCCGGCCCTCAAGGGGCTTATATTCTAAAGTAGGAGAGAACAGGTTAATAACAAGGTGCACATGCGCATGCGTGTGTGTGTATGTGTGTGTATACACAAGTATAGTTATTATATATTCACTATAATTATATATACTATACTATGTAGTGTATATATTACATATACTATAACTATATGTATACCTATAACTATATATAAAATGATACATGTATATATAACTATATGTATGAAACTATATATATGTGTGTATGTATATATATATGAAAGTAAAGGTGATCTCTGAGGATATTCTCTCTAGCAGTGGGTAGAATCAGGAAGTGTGGTCTTTTTAACTGTCCAGCGTTCAATTTCCATTTTCAGTGGAACACAGAATGTCTTTTCAATTTGCATCACTGTAGTTATGACACAGAGTTTTCCTGGTTCTGCTCACTTCCCTTGGCATTATTAAATACACTTATCCCTTCCACATCATGGGGATTAGGGATGTGGCACTCCTCACAATCTGGAAAATCCACATAAAATTTTTTGGCTCTCCCTTTGTACCAGAGAAGAAGTCTGAATTCTTTCTTTTTCTTTTATGGGGTGTTTACAGTACCTTACTGTAAAGTTTGGACTGTTATGATACAGTACTATACATATACTTTATGCATTTCTGAGTTTCTGAATTTTATTCTTTGTTGTCTATGGCTTTCATAAAACTCCAAAAAAGTCACTTAACTGTATAGTAAATTCTTCCTTTTCATCATTTCTTACAACACAATAATATTCATTCCCCACTGGATGGATGCCTACTTCTCTTTGCTCTTAATGTTAACAGTTTGGAGCTGTCCAGAAGTGAAATGGGCTACCCCAGGTTTCTTCCTCACTGAAACTGAAGGTCCCCTGGCCATTTGTTAGTTTTGTTAGGGAGAATTTTCCTTTTCAGGCATAGAATGGACTAGGTCGTCACTGAGGTCCCTTCCATTTTTCAGATTCTGTGACCGAGTTTTTCTTCTTCTTGGCCAATGTGGACAGAAGGAACGATGGGCAGAGGGTGCAGAGGCCAATTTAGGCTTCATAGAAGGAAAATATTCCTGACAAAGAACAAATGGAGAGGTAGTGGATGCCCTCCTAATTTGGATTTCAAGCCGAGACTGGATAATTCCTAGTCAGCCAGTTTACAGAAGAATCCTAGATGCATCTAAGGCACCTTTAGCATTGTGGAGGAGAGGTGTTTCCATCCACCTTGCAGCAGACCTTTCCTCCAATTAAAGAGCAAGCTCCTTAAAGAGGTTGGGGATTGTGGTTTGTTTTCTGTAGGTGTCCCAAACTCTTAGCATACTGCTTAGTGCCTAGTCAGCATTTAATATTTCATCCATTCATTCATCTACCTAGATTTAGAGCTGGAAGGGAACATGGAAGCCATCTAGTCCAAACCCATGCACCCCTTTTTTTTTCCCCCAGAGGAACAGCTTACAAGAATCAAGTGACTTGCCCAAGGTCACATAAATAGGAAGTAACAGAGTTAGAATTTGAACCCAGGGTCTTCAGATTTTGAGCTAGTGATTGATCTTTCTTGTGTAATTACAGATTGCACTAGGTAGCCTCCAAGATCTCTTCTCACTGAGATTCTGCAAAAATTTGGACACACTGTTACACAACAGGCTTATTTCTGGGACTGGCTATATTTGCACCTCCCCTGTCCCCTTTACCAGCTGGGGACAGAATTACCTTTTTTTTCCTCTTTACTTTTCCTCTCCACCACCCTCCATCAGGCTCCAGAATCCTTGGGAGCCTGGTCTCCCACTGTGATGTGCATTCAGTGCTCCCAGCCCCAGCCTGTGGTGTGACATCATCCGTTACCATGGAAATAGTAATGGTGGAGTTGCAGTGGAATGGGACATGCCCGAGTGAATCGAGTTTATTAGGGAGGAGAACTGGGGGCAGAAGCTGGCTGCCAGATCTGGAGACACTCAACAGCTTTCCCAGATTGTCATTGGCAAATCTATCTTGGAAGTGTTTGGGGACATGTTTTGCTGGGGAAAGATCTTTGTAGCTAGGGTGAGATGGCACATATTTATGAGCATGAAAAAGGCAGTTTGAGGCTTGACAAATGTAATGATAATATAGGGTTGTTGTTTTTTGAAACTGGACCTGTGATGCCATTGTTATAATGATCTCTTGGTGAGGAAATTCCCTCTACCAATGCAGACAGGTATATGCTTTCCAGCTTCCAGTCTAAAAGGTTGCAGGGGCCCTAAGAGGTTATTTGAGGCAGCTAGGTGCTGCAGTGACTAGACCACTGACCCTGAAGTCAGGAGGACATGAGTTAAAATCTGGCCTCAGACTTTTATTAGCTGTATGACCCTGGATAAGTCACTGAATCCTGTTTGCCTTAATTTCCTTATCTGTAAAATGAGCTGGAAAAGGAAATGGCAAACCACTCTAGTATCTCTGCCAAGAAAACCCCAGATGGGGTCACAAATAGTCAGACATAACTAACATGACTCAACAACAGAAGCTTGTATGACTTGCTCACGGTCACACAGGTGACAGAGTTGAGATTTGAACCCAAGTCATAGGCTCCTCCATTAGAACTGGAGGGGACCTCAGAGTTCAATCCATTATACAGATGAGGATGAAAGGTCACACAGTGTAAGTGGTAGAGGTGGGATTCGAACCCAGATTCCCACTTCCTCCTTGATGATGAGGGTGAACCTGAGCACCAAGGAGAGCTGCCTGTCCAAGCATTCCCTGCTCCCATTCCCTTGGCACTTGCCCTAGCAGGGCAGCTGTTGCCATGGAAACCCCACACAGGGCTCCAGACTAGAGGGGTTTCCTGGGGATATTGCTGGAATGTTTTAGAACCTTGCACTTTATTTCTTATGGTACGTCCTAATGCCGCCAGCCACCCCATCCCTGGGCTCCTTCCTCCAAGCTTCTGAAGCACAGTCTGTGCCAGGTTATCTTCCCTGGGGGTGGGAGGAGGAGGGCAAAGAGAGAACAGAAGGCGTCTGGTGGTAGAAAATGCCCCCTCGAATGAGGGCAGCCCCATTTGGCAGTGGGGGAGGAGCCACTCATTTTCCCTGATGGAAAAATCACCCAGGTAACACAGTAATAACTTCTCTCCTGGCGCTCTGTAGCCCTCGCTGTCATGGTGATGAGAGGAATGTGAGCCCTGGATTCCAGAGGCCTTCTCCCCGAACCAGAGGAGAGGGAACATTTGTGGGCGTAGCCTTCAGCTCCCGGGGGAGGCAGAGGTCGGGACGCTCTAGTTCACATTATTGTCCAGAGGCCGTGGTCCGGTCACTTCGTGTTCCTTATTGGGGAAATGAGGGGATTAAACCAGCTCATCCCTGAGTTCTTGGCAGGCTTGAAGTTCAATGCGAATCCACAAGGCGCTGCCTCCTGCACATCTGTCTCCTTCCCCCTTGAGGACTTTGGCCTCTGGGGCAGGTCATGTTTGCACTTTGGGGCAGGTGCTTTGGCCCATTCTGACCATTTAGTGTCTCCTTCCTTCCTTCCTTCTTTTCTTCCTTCTTTTCTCCTTCCTTCTTTCCTTCCTTCTTTTCTCCTTCTTTCCTTCCTCCTTCCTGCTTTCTTCCTTCTTTTTTCTTCTTCCCTTCCTACTCCCCTCCTTTCCTCTGTTCCTTTTCTCCTCCTTTCTTCCATTCCTTCTTTCCCTCCTTCTTCTCTTTCCTTCTCTCCCTCCTTCTCTTTCCTTCTTTTCTTCTCTCCCTCCTTCCCTTCTTCCTTCTTCCTCTTCTTCCTTCTCTCCCTCCTCCCCTGCCTCCTCTTTCCCTCCTTTTCTCCCCCCCTTCCTTCCTCCCTTTCCTTCCCAACTCCCAGGACCAGTGCCCTATCACTCTACCCCACCACCTCCTTTACATGTAATTGGTTTTCCTCTTATTCTGATTTTGTTTGAGGGAGTGGGTGGATGTGAGGATTGAGGGTCTGACTGTCCATGGTGCTTGATGCACTGTAAGACAGGGATAGGGTCTCTCCCTCTCATTTTGGTCGTTTCTGAATGAGGAAACTTCCTTCCCAGTACTGCTCATCACCTCTTCATCAGATATTTATCATTTCCCAAAGGATTGATCACACAGCCTGCACATATCAATGGTTAGATCTGAACCTGTGTCTTCCCAGCTTTAAATCCAGGTATCTATTCACCAGATGGATATTCTATTGGCACATAGTAGGTGCTTGTCAATCATTAATAAGTGCTTGTTGATGGGTTAGTTGTAAGATCCCTTCAGAGGTCCAGCCTGCTCCCTCACCCTCAGAGAGTCTCCTCAGGATGAATCTTGCATTGCCTTCTTCTGACACATTAGAGAAACTGTGTTTTAAGTGCTAGGAAATCCTTTGCCAGATGACAGGTCTAGGAAGAGACAAAGAGAGTTTCAGTAGCATGAAAAAGCCATGTTTACTTGCCAAGAGGCTCCTCTCCAGGTAAGATGTTTCATATTTTTAATCAAGCTGGGTCCCCAACTGTGGGAACAGGAACAACTGGCAGCATCTCTGGCTGGGGTGCATTGACAGCTTCTCCTCCCTAGCTTTCAGAGTGCTCTGTGGTTTATTTCAAGACAACTGTCTGGCCCCATAAAGTCGAGACACGGGGTCCCAAAGCCCCTCCTGGCAGGCTAGGCCGTGACCTCCTCCCACCTCAGAAATCGGTGCTGATTCAAGGAGGGCCAACGGAAACAAAGAAAGAAGGAGAAGGGGACAAGAGAAAAAGCCACCTCCCAAGTCAGTCTTCTGTTGATTCCCTGTTCTTTCTCTCTCTCAGCCATGAAGGCCGATAGAAAGCGTTTGAAGGCTGAAAAGACTGACCTCGTGAGCCAAATGCAACAGCTCTATGCCACCCTGGAGAGCCGAGAGGAGCAGCTTCGGGATTTCATCCGGAACTATGAGCAGCACAGAAAAGTAAGGCCAGCTGTCCTTCTACCACTATCTTATGACCTGTATGTGCCTAGGCAGCATGTATGTGGATGTGGGTGTGTGCTGGTACAGGTACACAAAATGTACCTGGTACATGGTAGAAGCATGGGTAGAGAGCCACTGAGTCCATTTTACAGTTGAGGAAACAGGCACACAGGTTATCAGGGGTGGGGAACCTGTGGCCTCGAGGCTATAGTTTGGATTCAGTCAAAGGGTTGCACTTGAGGTTCTAGAGGACCACATGTGCTATGTTAGGGAACTTGTCCAGGATCACATAACTACAAAATGCTTAAGATAGGATTTGAACTCATATCTTATCCATTATCCTAAATAGATGTGGAATGAGAAGATGATAGGTGATTGGGACCAGGGTCTAGCCATCCTATAGAAACTCCAGCAAACCATGTTCCATATTATTAATTCCTTAAGCTTTTAATTGACATATTATTCTAGAGCCAAAGGGCCTTTATTCAAGTCCCATCTGTTGCTTTTAACCTGTGTGACCTTGGACAAGACACTGAGTCTCCCTAGAGTTCAATTTTCTGATTTGTAAAATGAGTGGTCTAGTGGCCTCTGGAGCTTCTGACTTTCTCTTTGATCTCTGAGGTGTCTTCCAGATTTAAGTCTAGGATCTTATGATCTCAAGATGGGATGGATGGAGGATGGATGAATAGATGGGTGAATGAATGGATGAATAGATGGATGGATCGATGGATGAATGAATGAGTGGATGGATGGATGGATGGGTAGATGGGTGAATAGATAGAAAGATGGCACATTGATGGGTGAATGGATGGATGAATAAATAGGTAGATGAGGGATGGATGAATGGGTAGGTAGACTGATGGATAGATGGTTGAGTTGGTAGATGGTTAGATAGATGCATATGCCTCATAAAGGAAGTACTATATACAAAGTAGATGAGATAGCATGTATAAAGTGAAAGTCAGTCATAATTATGAATGGACAAGGATAGAATAGATCTGGGGTTTTGTCAGCCCAGGAAATCCCAAAACTCTTACTGCCAATGCAGGTTCTTTGTAACCTTGTAGTCTTAGAGTAATACAGATTTAGAGCTGGAGCACTAAGAGGTTAAATGACTTGCCCAGGGTCACACAGCAAGTAAATGTCAAAAATAGGATGTGACCCCAGGTCTCCCTGGCTTCAAGGTTAATTCTATCCACTGTGCCACACTTCTTCCCTATTATGGATGGATGAATAAATGTTAGAATAAATACCTAAATGAGTCATTTGTCCAGAATTTGGCTGAAGATTTGCTGCTTTAAATTTAAATACTTTATCAATCCACAAACTTTTACTAAATTCCAAGGCAATAGCACATTGTTTAGGCACAAGTAGAGTGGGGAAGAAGCAAGAGAAATGCAAGGTTTAGATAGGACAGTCCTTGCCTCCATGGCACATACCTTCAAGTAGGAGGCTAAGACAAACATAGTAAATCTAATACACACCATTACCAGGTAAGTGAATCTGGGAGGCATAAAATAAAATGTATTTGAGGTCATGATGAGGGAATCTCATTTCTAACCATGGGAACCAGGGAAGGCTTTTTGGAGAAGGCAGCCATCTTGGTGAGATGTGGACATGATTGGAAATTCATCAGGTACAAAGGAAGGAGTGCCCATTTCTCTGAAGGTGCCCATTGCACCACCTTGGGAATGAAACCTGGCTCAGCGACTGCATTCCCACTCCTCCATGTTGTTGTTTCTCTGCCCACAGAGCAACTCTTTCCTTTGTCCTCCTGGCTGACAACGGCCACCCCCAAGGGATGGACTGACCTAGACAATCCCTTCAGATCCCTCCACTCTGAGATAGTGATGCACATTCCTTGGGGAGTTGGGACCCCTAGATACAGCCTCCTTTCAAGGTGCTGACACAGTTCAAGTTCATGTCTGTCCCTGAGGTCCTTGGCGACCCTAATGTCACCCTCCTGCCCTACTGTCCATGGGAAATGGATAGGTTTACCTTGAAGCTGGTTTTTCTGTTCTGTTAATGGTGAGCCAAGGGTACTGATGATAAGTGGACAGTTGTGAAATTAGAAGAGGGAATAAAATTAATTGGAAACCAAGAGAAGAGGCACTGAAGAGCTCTCACTCAGTCAAGGTAGAATAGTACATTTTAGAGGGACGTTTAGAGCAGGAGCTTTTGGGGATTGAGAGTGCTGGGTGAGCTGCTGTGATGCTCTCCTTGACAGATAGGCCCCCTCAGAACAGGAGCTTCGCTGTACCCTCCACAACCTTTGGCCTGAAATAGAAATTCTCAAACAGGGAACCCCAGGATATATGGGGCCATGAGAGTTCTCTGAACAGCCCTTGTGGGAATCCCAGCACCTCTGATCTTTAGACCTAGTTGCCTTTTCCTCTATTCTCCAGTTTGAAGATCTTCTCCTTAGTTTCTTTTTCCCTTCCTCTTTCTTTTTCCAACCTTGAAGCCTTAATTGGGCCCAGTGTAGCTGTCCTGAAAGGGATAGAACATGGAAGAAACATGCTTCCTAATCTCCTCTCTTAGGCATACCAGGCAGGTTTCTGACAGAGATCATGGATTTAGAGCTGGGAGGGCCCTTAGAACACAGAATGTCAGAGCTGGGAGGGCCCTTAGAACATAAGAATGTCAGAACCGGTAGGGCCCTTAGAACACAGAATGTCAAGTCTGGGAGGGCCTTTAGAACACAGAATGTCAGAGCTGGGAGGTCCCTTAGAACACAGAATGTCAAGTCTGGGAGGGCCCTTAGAACATAAAAATGTCAGAACAGGGAGGGTCCTTAGAACATAGAATGTCAAGTCTGGGAGGGCCCTTAGAACATAAGAATGTCAGAGCTGGGAGGGCCCTTAGAACATAGAATGTCAAGGGTGATCTTAGAGGTCATAGAGCCCTACTTCCTCATTTTACAAACAGGACAGCTCAGGCCCAGAGAGAGTGGTTTGCCCAAGAGTCACACTCCCATTGATAAGAGAAACATGCTTACAAGGAGCTGAATCTGCAGATCTAGGGAACAGATTTACTCATTTAAAACCAATCAAACTGTAAGCTAATTGGTCCATGGATTGCATTTGTGATAAGTTGAGCTGATGAGGATCACTCGAAAACTACTTACCCTTGAGACACTGCTAGCCCAGCATCCCCTCCCTCACATCCCCTTTACCCCACCCTGACCCTCAGGTAGATCAGAGCCAAGCAGGGTTGGGGCTAGAATTGTGCTGAGTCTAGGGCTTGGCTAAAGCTGCGTGCAGAAAGCCTTGCTGTGACTCTGTGGAGCTGTGAAGGGAGGAGCCATAGTAGACATGGAGGGAACAAGGCTGTCTCTGGGCCTGCCAGGATAGACCCCCACATTGCAACACTCCAACATACTGTGCTTAGAAAACTTCCTTGTGAATGAATGACTGTGGTCTGGGCAGTGTTTCCAGAATGAAAATTGCCTGTGAAAGACGAATCTTACAGATTTCATGGTTAGAAATCACCTACTCCTTCTCTAGCCCTTTTAGACCATTATCATCCAGGGGCAACCACAGTGCACAGAACTGTGGACCTAGAGCAAGGAAGACCTGAATTCAAGTGGATACTTACTACCTGAATGACCCTGGACGAGTCACTTCACCTCTGTTTGCCTTAGTTTCCTCGTCTGTAAAATGGGGATAACAAAAGCCCCCATCTCCTAGAGTTGTTGTGAGGACCAGATGAGATGGTGTTTATAAAGTGCTTAGCATTGTAGTGCCCAGCATGTAGTAAGCATATATAAATGTCAGCTGCCATGGACATCATCATCATCACCAGTCATCATCACTAACATGATTATTTGTTATCACCTCACACCCAGATGGAGAAATGTCTTGCTAGAAGGTTACAGATATGGGAGGGGGGCAGGTCCAAAGAAAGGACGAGGCAGGAAGAAGAGATACTTCATCTGAGACAGAGATGGCAAAGGATCATATGGTCTCAGATCTAGAGGCGGAAGGGACCTCAGGGGCCATTTAGGCCAATCCCTTCCTTTTACAGATGGAGAAATGGAGGCCAAGCGAAGTTAAGTAACTTGCCTGCCCACACTCAGGTATTCAGTGACAGAGGCAGGATTTAAACACAGGCCCTCTGACTCCAGAGCGAGGGCTTTCTGCTGTACCACACTGAAACAGACAGAAGGCTGAGTTAGGGAAACCTCTAGCCACCGAATCTCCATAAAGGCTCCCAGGGTGGTTTCCGTTCTCCCCCACTGTGATCCACTCTGCTGCTCTGGGCGGGGCAGGGAGGATGATTGATTATACAGTTGAAATTTCTGAAAAGTACATCACACAGTGCCCAGCACATAGTGGGCACTTTATAAAATGTTTATTGTTTATCTTTGACTGAATTGAATGGAAACAAAGGACTTCAGAGTATAGGTTCTGATGGGGGAGAGAGAGAGATGGAGGGAGAGAAAGAAAGAGGAGGAGGAAGAGGGAGAGGGAATGAGGGGGAAACAGAGAGACTGAGAAATAAAAACAAAGAGAGGGAAAGAGAAGAGACCAGAGGGAGGGAGAGAAAGAGAGAGAGACAGAGAGAGATTGAATATTTGGGGGTAAGGAAATAGTGTCCCCTTTTCATCTAAAAACATTTCTTACTTAGCTACCATGTGTACTGTTCAATATGAGTCATCAGTGCTATTTCAAGTTCTGATTCTTATAATACATGGCCTCCCCACCTCTGTGGATGATAACTACCCTAACTATGACCAAAGAAACCAGCATCCAACTTCTATTTTAGCTGCTTCCCAAATTGACCAGCATAATGCTATCAGAAATGAGTGAATGAATAAGGCATCTCCTCACACAATCATAGGTTTAAGGTTGGAAATTGGAATCTTAAGGTTCTCTAGTCCAGCCTAATTTCTTTCCCACTTCTGAAGTCACAGGCAGGGGGACTGGTACCAATCACATAGAAAAGCAGAAGTTTCTTTCTTGGAATAGAAGGTTCCAGATAGTATCAGTCAGTCTACAAGCATTTATTAAACCCCTACTGTGTACCAGGCACTGTGCTAGATGCTAAGGATGCAAGGAAAGACAAAAGATAGTTCTCAGTGCTCCCAAGGAGCTTAGAGGGAGACAGCAATCAACTGTGAAGGCAGCAGGTGGTGGGAGTAATCCAAGGCTGAGGCTTGGGGGGGTGGACAGAGAACAGAAGGAAGGGGCAAGGAGGGGAAAAGGAAGACATACCAGCAGAAGAGGAGGAGCTAGGTCAGAGGTAGAGGCCTATTGGACAGAGAAAACCTAGAAGACCAAAAAAGTCTATGATTACTAGATGACCAGATTTGGAAACTGAGGCACAGAAAGGTGAATTAATTTAGCTCGGTTCATATAGGTAATAAATTGTTGAACCCCTCCACACTGAGAGTGGAAGTTTTAATGTACCTTCCTTTCTCCAAATACACACCAACACACATTACTCTCTGCCCCTGATTCTGTCCCACAATGAGAAAGAACTGGCAGGGGCAGCTCGGTGGTACAGTGAATAGAGCACCAACCCTGGAGTCGGGAGGAACTGAGTTCAAATCCAGCCTCAGACCCTTACTAGCCGAGTGACCCTGGGCAGGTCATTTAACCTTGATTGCAAGGAAGGAAGGGAGGGAAGAAGAGCTAGTTTCTTTTTTTACTACAAAACCGTGGTTTCTCCTGCTGTTACCCAAACCCAAGGACCAAAGGGCCAGCTCTCTTTATCAATAGATAAGAGCCATGTACCAGCTCATGACTTCTTAATGTAGGAAAATCTGAGTATCTGATTGATTTTTACAGAGTGAGACTGTAGAGGTGGATGAAGCTGTGGAAAGTGAGCCGACTGCCTTTCTCTCTAGCAGGGATTCTTAAGCAGAGATCCACATGGATAAATTTCAGGGTATTAATAAATTTAGATTGAAAATGTATACATGTATATGTTACTAACCTACAACTGAAATTTAACATTTCTTTCAATTATTTTTAAATAGTTTATTATTTTTATTTGTTAAGGAACATATACTTTCCCCAATTTTTTGACATTTTTATTTAAAGTTTTGAGTTCCAAATTCTCTCCCTCTCTCCTCTTCTCTCCCCAATCCCTGAGACAGTAAGCCATCAAATATAGGTTATACATGTGCAATTATATAGAACTTATCTATATTAGTCATTTTGTATAAGAAGACTGAAATGAAAAGAATGAAAGAAAGTGAAAAATAGCATGCTTCAGTTTGTTTTCAATCACTATCAGTTCTTTCTCTGGAGGCGGATAGTATGCATCATCATTCATCCTTTGGGATCGTTTTGGATCACTGTATCACTGAGAATAACTAAGTCATTCACAGTTCTTCATTGAACAACGTTGCTCTGTGTACAGTGTTCTGTTTCTGATCATTTCATTATGCATCAGTTCATGTAAATTTAGCCAGGGGTTTCTGAAATCATCCTGCTTGTCATTTCTTTAGTCATTTCTGCTGTCTTTAGATAGCACAATAATACTCTATTACAATCATGCCACAGCTTGTTTAATCATTCCCCCAATGGATGGACATCCCTTCAATTTCCAACTCTTATCCATCACAAAAAGAGCTGCTAAATATTTTTGTACAAACAGATCCTTTTCCATTTTTTTAGATGTCTTTGGGATACCGACGTAGCAACGATATTGCTGAATCAAAGGGTATACATAGTTTTATAACCCTTTGACATATACCTTTAAAATTAATTTGACCCTCCTACTACCCGCCTCCTCCAATTGAGCAATTTTTAAAAAGAAAAACTCAGCACATCGCTACATAGTTGAACAAAACCCCAGATCTAAGATAACTGTCTGTCTCTCTCTCTCACTCTCTCATACACACAGACATACATGCATACATGTATACACACATTCGTATATGTACACTTTTTTCCCACTTTCCACTATGATGTGTTGGAGTAAGCTTCTGATTGAAAGGTGGTTGGGGAAAAAGTGACTACCAGAGGCAGCCCTGGAGGCCCCAGATTTAGTTGAATTGGAGGCTCCCCTTTATCCCAAGGGGGTCATAGCCATCCAGAAATACCTTTGAACCAGCAGAGTGAAAACTCAGCTTGGAATTTGTTTACTTTATCTAGGGCAAGGGGGAAGGTCATTCAGCTGTGGGATTGATTCTTCTTTCGCTCCATGAGAAAGAAATACACATGCTTAGCAGACGGAAGAGAGAAAAAAACAGCCAAAAGAGGAAAGCGTGTATATGTGGCTTAACATGTATGGGGGGACAGAAGAACCTCAGCGTCCACTCAGCTGATCAGTGATTAAAATTCAGAGGGTCATGGATGTAGAACCGAAAGGGATCTTTAAAACCATTGAATCCGGCCCTCTTACTTAGATGGATGAGGAAACTGAGACCCAGATAGATTATTGATTTAGAAATATAAGATCATAGATTTAGAGCTGGAAAGGACTTTAGGAACTATCAAATCTAATCCCCTCATTTTATAGATAAGGAAACTGAGGCAACAGAGAGCTTGAGTGAATTTCCCAGTGTCACAAAAGTAGTAAATTTCCAAGGTGAGATCTGAACCCCGGTCTTCCTGACTCCAAATTCTGTCCACACCCTCTCCATAATGCCATCTTGCCTCCCTTTTGGAAGTTCAGATCCTATTTCCCTTTCCCCTCAGACACTTATTGCTACCCTTGTCTGTTCCCTTTTACTTCAGGGAGGGCATCAAATGTCATAGGAACAAAATATGAGAATATGACTTGTATCCTCAGTGACTGCCACAGTGCCCAGCACATATATAGTAGGCAGGCACTTAGAAAATGTTTACTGACCACTTCTATGGAGAAATGTGCTACCCAGGGATAAGAAAGGGTCAGTCCTCAGGCCCCAGCCACAGAATAGTGTTCCTTTCTGGACACTTGGATATGGAGAAGACTTAGCTGAGCCCAGAGGAGATGTTCTTGAGTTCCCTAATGCCTGTGATTGCTTTCGTTCCACAGGAGAGTGAGGATGCAGTCAAAGTCCTGGCGAAAGAGAAGGACCTTTTGGAGCGAGAGAAGTGGGAGCTGCGCCGGCAAGCCAAAGAAGCTACGGACCATGCCACATCCCTGCGCTCACAGCTGGACCTGAAGGACAACAGAATGAAGGAGCTTGAGGCTGAGCTGGCTATGGTGAGATACTCTGACCTTGCCCCTGCTGTGCTGCAGCCAATGGGGAGAGGGAATAAAGAGTGTAGGGTCTGGCCCATCCCTTGCTCTACTCCAGCCAATGAGGAGAGGGGATAAAGAGTTGCAGTAGTCGTAGTCGTAGTAGTAGTGAAAAGTGGAATTGTGCTAAACACATTTTTATCTCACTTTGGGAGTGAAGTGCTATTATTAGTTCCATTTTACAGTTAAGGAAACTGAGGCAAGCAGGTTAAGAAGGATATGTCCCTCCCCCCACGCTACTCCAGCCAGTGGGGAGGGATAATTCAGAGTGTAGCAACAAATATAATAAAAATAGTGGAGGGCCGTAGCATCTTCTTGGTCACTGACATGTGAACACACTAAAGGGAAGGCTGGATTTGGAGTCAGAGGACCCGGTTCAAATCCCAGCTTTGCTATTTACTACCTTTGTGACCCTGGGTGACAGCCTCTCTGAGCCTCAGTTGCCTTATCTATAAAAATATGGCCTTGGATTCGATGACCTCTTCCATCCCTAAATCAGTAATCTTAAGACAGTGACATAAATTTCACCCAAGAAGGTCATGTCAATTCAGTCCAATTCATGAAGTATTAATTAAATGCCTACTGTATACCAGGTATTATTTTAGGTAGGAGGCATATAAAGACAAAACTAAAACTGAAGCTGCTCAAAGAGTTTATATTTGGGATGGGAAGGTAGGATATGGCATAAGTGAATACAGAGTTTTTGTTCAGTCGTGTCTGACTCTTTCTCAGAGTCCATACTGTCCATGGAGTATTCTTGGCAAAGATAGTGAAGTGGTTTGCCATTTCCTTCTCCAGATCATTTTTACAGATGATGAAACGGAGGCAAACAGGATCAAGTGACTTGCCCAGGGACACGCAGCTAATAAGTGCCTGAGGTCAGATTTGAATTCAATTCTTCCTGGCTCTTCCTTTGCCTCTGACTGCAAACTCCATATAAACTAATTTCAGCAAAGAATGACCAGTGACAACTAGCAAGAATCTGGGAAAATGTCCCATAAGGGGCAGTAGCTGGGCCTTGGAGGAAGCCAAGGATTCTAACAGTCACAGCAGGAAATGGGGGGCGTTTGGGCCAACATGGGAACCTCCTCCCCGATACAGATTGCAGCCTGCTGTGACCCATTTTGAAGTCCATCTGAGTCGCTTAAGTAGAACTTACATGCTATAACCAGGATGACCCAGCTAGGGAGTGCCGGGGATGGGATTTGAACTGAGATCTTTCCCAGCCCAGGTCTCTCCCCAGAATGACCTACCACTTCTCAAGACACGTCACTGGAGAAAGAAACCATCCTGAGGAACCAGAAATCTGCCAATGCTGTTGGAAGGGCCCAGTGGTTCAAACCCTGAACCCTGGACCCACTGTGGTCACTACACCCTGTCAGCATTTAGAGGACTGAAGTGAGGTCCCTCTGTTCTGTATGTGACAACAGGTAAACCATTGAGACTTTTAGGGAGTCAGCAAACCTGGATTGAAGTCTCAGGTTTTGCTACAACTTGTTTTCCCATCTTAGTGTCTTAGTTTACTTCCCCTCTCTGGGCCTTAGTTTTCTCCACTGTAAAATGGGGTTAAATAATGGCAGTCACCTCACAGAGCCATTAGGAGGATCAGATGAGGCACATAAAGGGTACTTAATCCATGCTGTAGTCAGCTGGGTGGTGATGTAGGTACAGAGCTGGGTCTGCCATCAGGGAGATCTGAGTTCAAATCCAGCCTCAGACACTTACTTGTGTTTGCCTCATTTTCCTCACCACTAACTTGGGGATGATGACAACACCTCTCCCCCAGGGTTGTTGTAAAGACTGAATAAGATAACAGTAAAGTTCTTAGCCTAGTGCTCATCCTGTGTTAGGCATTGTAGAAATGACTTTGCTTCCCTAAAATGAATAAGGTTGGACTGGCTCATTTCTGAGGCTGCGTTCCCCAAATCAGCATCTCTGCAGCAGAAGGGAGCTCAGGGGGCATCATGTGGTGGCCAGAAACAGGAAGACCTGGATCCAAATATTTCTCAAATGCTTACTAGCCTGTGTGCCCCTGGGCTTGTGACTCTGCCTCATCTGTAAAATGAAGGAAATGCATTAGGTGACCAACTTTAAGTGGGTAATCCCTTACAGTACAAAGCAATTAAGCATTTAAGAGCCTACTGCGCGCTAGACACCGCTGCCATGTTCAAAGGAAATGGGTAGGTGTGCAATTTTTGTCCAGTTGTGATTCCATTGGGGGATTTCTCAGCAAAGGTACTGGAGTGGTTTACCATTTTCTTCTCCAGCTTTCTCATTCTAGAGGAGGAAACTGAGGCAAACAGGGTGAAGTGACTTGGCCAAAGTTGCACAACCAGTAAGTGTCTAAGGTCATATTTGAACTTGAGTCTTCCTGACTCCTAACTCACTCTGTCCATCTACTGTGCCACCGAGCTACCCCTTCACCACCATATCAACATGGAAGCAAAAGGAAGGGAAGAAAGCCTGCACCTACCTAAACCATATCAGATTTTAGGATTAAAACTTGTGTGTGTGTGTGTATACATATATAATTTAATTTTATATAGTTTTCTATATTATGTATAAATCATATATAAAATAACATATAACTGTAAAATAACTATATAACAAAATTATAAAAATATATAATCATGTATACATAAATTAGCTGTATATAAATTAAAGATAATTTGGGAAGGGAGAGGCACCACATCTGGGGGCAGGATGGAGGGAGCACCTAGCAAGGCCTCATGCAGAGGGTAGTGCTTGAGTTGAAACCAGAGATTCTAAAAGGCAGAAGGGAAAAGGGAATACGTGGTGGGAGGGGGCATAGTCCATGCAAAAGTGTGGAGATGGGGCATGTGAAGAGCCCAAGAGGACATCCCTGGATGACGGTGGTCATCCAGACTTTTACTGGAAGACCTCCAGCACTAGAGAACCTACTGCCCCAGTAGGCAGCCCATCATTCCAAATGGGGGCCACTCTGATGGGAACATTTTCATTGTGACTAAAAACAAATCTCCCTCCCTACAACTTCTACCTGTTGCTCCTAGTTTTGGTCCCTCAGGCCAAGAAGAACAAGGCTTATCCAATCCCTCTTCCACACAACTGACCTTTCAGGGCTTAATGTGTCCTGTAGGTTTCCCTCTGTTGTGCAATGGGAGATGCTCTCTGAGATTGGAAAGGTCCCTTCCACAGGCTGGGCTTTGTTGCCCAAGACTGACACCTGGTGGATGGATTTCTCTTATCCCCCTCTGAGATCGAGGAAGACACTCTAAGCAAGGGTTAGAGAAATTATCTTTACTTTTCTGCTTATTTTACAGATAAAGAAACAGAGGCCTAGAGAAGTGAAGTGACTTGTCCAGGGCCACACAGATTTAAGTCCAAGGCTTCTGGTCCTACCAGTTCTCTCTCTACCACATCATTCTTATAGGGAGCTAGGTAGGACATTAAAATGATAGAGCACCAGATCTGGAGTCAGGAAGATCCAGGTTCTAATCCTGCCTCAGACACTTACTAGCTGTGTGACTCTAGGTTTAACCCAGTTTGTCTCAGTTTCCTTATCTGTAACAACATAGATACTTCCCAGGATTACTGTAAGGGTTAATATTTTTAAAGCACTTAGCTCAGTGTTTGGCACTTAAAAATATGCTAGTGTAGGAAATATGCAGAAGAATTGACCTTCAAATCAAATCTTCATAAAGACTCTCAGAAGGGGTATTAAAGTTCTTCCAAAGTGTCCTTACACTTGGGAAAATTGAGGCCCAGAGAGGGCCTCAAGACTTGAACCCAGCTTTCCTAGAGAGGGTCAAACAAGATTTGAACCCAGCTTTCCCAGAGAGGGCCAAACAGGATTTGAACTCAGCTTTCCTAACTCACTAGCCTAAGAATCTTACAGAGGACTCATGGGATTTTAGGGAGGAATTAGGGAAAGTCTTTTATATTAAACACTTTATATGTGCCAGACTCTACTGTGTGCTTTTCAAATATCATTTGATATCATCATCATTCTAGGGTCTTACCAGCTTGAAAGTTACCTAGTTTACCTCCCTCATTTTACCAAGGAGGAAACTGAGGCCCAAGAAGGGAATCAGCCTTGCCGCAGCCAGAGAGCAAGTTACTGTCAGACCCGGGACTTGAACTCAGGTCTCCTGACTCTCAGGCTAGAGTTCTTTCCCCTACTTCACACTGACCAGATGTGATTTCCCTGAGCTAAACCAATTATCTCCTGAATCCCAGCTCCTGCCTTGTCTTTCCAGAATGGGGATGGGATAAAATCATATCCAGGCCAGATCTGGGGTCTCACCTATAAGAGAAAATCTGATTTTCAGCCATGTCCAAAGGTAAAACTAGCTACCTATTCTTCTGGTCTGTAAATCTCCAATTCTCTGCTGGTTTGGGGCCAGGCCTTACATCTGGTTAATTAGTACCTATGACCCCTCGATAGGGGGCAGAAAGGGGGAAGAAGGTGTGGGTGCAGTTGAGAGGTCAGGAGATACCAGTGTTGGTTAATAATTAGCGATTACAGTGTTCCTAAGCTAGAAATTTTTTTTAAAATTTATTTATTTACTTTTAGTTTTCAACATTCACCTTCACAAGATTTTGAGTTCCAAATTTTCTCCCAATCTCTTTCCTCTGCCCACCCCAGGATAGTGTACATTCTGATTACCCCTTCCCCCAATCTGCCATTTCCATCACACCCCTCCTTTCCCTTATCCCCATCTCATCTATTTTCTTGTAGGGCAAGATAGATTGCTATACCCCATTGCCTATATATCTATATATATCTTATTTCCCTATTGCATGTAAAAACAGTTTTTAACATTTGTTTTTAAAACTTTTGAGTTCCAACTTATCTCTTGCCTCCCTCCCCACCCATCCCCACTGAGAAAGCAAGCAATTCAATATAGGTTATACATGTGTAGTTATGCAAAACACTTCCTTAACAGTCATGTTGTGAAAGACTAAATATCCTGTCCTATCCTGCCCCCTATTTATTCTGTTCTCTCTTTTGATCCTATCCCTCCTCAAAAGTGTTTACTTTTAATTACCCCTTTCTCCCATTTGCCCTCCCTTCTATCATTCCCCGCTTATCTAACCCTTTCCTGCTACTTTCCTGTAGTGTAAGATAGATTTTCACACCAAATTGAGTGTGCATGTTATTCCCTCCTTAAGCCAAATGCGATGAGAGTAAGGTTCACTTTTTCTCTGTCACTTCCTCCCTTTTCCCTCCATTGAAAAAGCTTTTTTTTGGTCTCTTTTATATGAACAGAAGCCAGAATTCTGAAGGCAGAGAAAACTGCTTCCTAAACCTAGGACTTAAATGTCATAGAGAACTGCCTGTCTTTCATGCAGTCCACAGAATATCAGAATATGTGGAAGATTCTTGGAATGGTATTCCAAGAAAACCTTGTTTTCCCCTTTCTGCTGTTAGGTAAACTGCGGTTAGCAGGTTAAGTAAGGATAAAAGCCGGGAAAGACCACTGGATTTAGAGATAGATGACGTGCTCTGGGATCTCTGATTTGTCACTTTCTCATACTTGTGTGACCATAGGCATCAGCAGCCATGAGTATTTACTACTGAGATACATAGGTAGTGTTGCATAATGGGTAGAGAATAGACTTAAAGAAATCCTACTTCTGAGAACCTCCATTTCCTCATCTATAAAATGAGAGAGTTGAGCTAAATGACTTTTAAGGTCTCTTTAAGCATGAAATTAATTATCTTATTTCTTTCCCAAATCTGAAAGACCTGAGTTCAAATCCCACTGCTGTCACTTAATCACTCAATTCCCCGGGCAACTTTTCAAGACTGCAAGTTATGGTGGAGGTGGCAGTCTGCCCAGGTGGAAGGGCATTCCTCACTGGGATTTCCCTCTGCTAATGAAATCACAGGTTTGGTTTCCCTCCCCCCAAATGTACTGGGCATTGAGATGACATTGGGGACACAAGGACAAAAGTGAACATGGTCCCTGCCCTCAAGGATCTTATGTTCCACTGGGGAGAGAGAGAGCAGAGTGCAAAAAGTAGATGGGTACACAGATATGAAAAAAATAAATATGTACAAGCTACATACAAACAGGAATAATTTGGTGTAATGGATAGAGAACCAGTCTGGGAATCAGAGAGAGGAGTTCAAGTCCTGCCTCAGACACATAATGACTATGAGACCTGGGCCAGTCCCTTAACCTCTTTTTGCTTCACTTTCCTTAAATGGACATAATAGTAGCACCTACCTCACAGGGTTGTGGTAAGGATCAAATGTGATAATATTTACCAAAAAAAAAAAAATGAGATAATATTTAAAAAAACCAGCGCAGAGCGTGGTACATAGAAATGCTTATTCCTTCCCTACACCCTTTCCTTTCCCTGCTTCCCTCCCTAATCTCTCACTACCTCCAGACAACTCCCTAAGATTCTAAGTCACAGAACAGTTTCAATCCCACTGACGTGCTCTGGGTGTCACTTTCTTCCCTTGTGAAATAAATGGTTTAGACTAGGTGCTCTCCAAGGTCCCTGTCAGCTTTAAAAACCAGATCTTATGGTAGGTATAAGAGGCAGTATTTGAACCCAAGTCTTCCTGGCTCCCAAGCCAAAGACTGAGACTAGATGGTATCTAAAGTCCCTTTTACCTCAAATTACTATGAATCTCTCACTCTGCGCATCCACTGGTGCTCCCAGAATTCTCCTTTTTTGCTGCTAGGTGGTCTATGTGGGAGGTGTCTCTCACCATTGATTAGCTGACTTCCTGCAGTTTGGCTACTCCAAGGAGCCAGCACCACCTAAGTGGGAGCCCTAGGCATTCATTTCCAGCTGTGTCTCCCACAAAACAAGAGGTTAAATGCCAGGAGCCCTGACAGATTGAGTTACAGTATTTCTGTCCCTGTTTCTCCCTGTCTGTCTTTGCATGTGTCCCTATCTTTCCCCTTCACTTCCTTCCTTTCACTCTCTCACTGTGTAAGTAGCTTAGATTTTAAATTTATATAAATAGCAAGTTTTTAAATAAATCTGTTCTTCCCACTACTGCCATTAAGCAAATTTTTTAAACCCTAAAAAACAAAACCTTCAATACATATAGTAGTAGTGGTGGCGATGGTAGTGGTGGTAATAGTAGTAGTGGTGGTGGTGGTGGTGGTGGTGATGGTGGTAGTAGTAGTAGTGGTGGTGGTGGTGGTAGTTAGTAGTAGAAACAATAATAATATTTATATGGTACCTTACGATTTGTAAAGTGCTTTACCTGTTACCTCATTTGACCATATCTGAAGAGTTTGGCAAAACAAGTTCCTATGTTAGTCATGTCAGAAAGTGTATCTGTCTTGCAGCATCTCTTTTTTTTCTTTTTTTCCCGCTAATTAAAATGTAAAAAAAAAATTAAGTCATTTTTTAAAATTTAAAATTTTTAAATTCTCTCCCCCCCTCCTTAAAAAGGTAAACAATTTGATATAGATTATACATGTGAAATCATGCAAAACATTATTAGCCATGTTGTAGAAGAAAACACAGACCCACTCTCCCAAAAAAAAAAAGACAAAGAGAGTTTTAAAAAAAGTATGCTTCAGTTTGCGTTCAGAAAACATCATTTTTTTCTCTGGAGGTGGAGAGCATTTTTCACCATGAGTCTTTTAAAATTATCTTGGATCATTGCTGCAGATAGCTAAGTCATTCACAGCTGATCATTTTTCCAATGCTGCTGTTACTGTGTAAAATGTTTTCCTGGTTCTGCTTGCTTCACTTTGCATCAGTTCATGTAAGTCTTCCCAGGTTTTTCTAAAATCACTTTCCTTTCTGAAACCACTACCATAGTATTCCATCACAATCATGTACTACAATTTGTTCAGTCAACAGATGGCCATCACCTCAATTTCCATTTCTTTTCTTGTTGTTGTTTGATTTTTTCTTTTCAGTGGTATCTAACTCTTCATGACCCGTTTGGAGTTTTCTTGTGTGATTTGTCATTTCCTTCTCAAACTCATTTTACACTACAGATCCAATTTACATTTACAAGTTACATGTACATTACAGATGAGGAAACTGAGACAAACAGGGTAAAGTGACTTGCCCAGGATCACACATGGAATAAGTGTCTGAGGCCAGATTTGAACTCAGGAAGATGCATCTTTGTGACTCCAGGCCATATACAATGGGCCACTTAGCTGCTCTTAGTCTAGGCTCCCACAAAAAGAGCTTGTAGCATCTCTCCCAAAAGTACTTCCTCAGAAAAACCCTCTGAGTAGGTACATTCTAAATTTGGAGTCAGAAACCTTGGATTCATATCCTGACTTTGCCACATTTGCTACCTGTGTGATCCTAGCAAATTTCAATTCCTTGGGCCTCAGTCTACTCATCTGTAAATGAGGGAAATCAGTAAGATAATCTCTAAATCTGTTATTCATGGGATCATGGGATGGTAGACCTGGAGCTGAGAAGGACTTTGGAGGACATCAGGCCCAACCCTTCCCCCACTGTACAAATGAGGAAACTGAGGCTCACAGAGTTAATTCTATGAGTTCAGTTCAGCAAGTTACTTCTTACTTGCAAGAGGGTGGTGAGCACTAGAGAGAAAAAGGCAAAACCAGAAACAGCCCCTGACTTGAGGTCCCACACTCTCTCTACTACACCAGGATACCTTATCGAGTGGGGCTGGATTGAATGGGAGGTTAGCTTCATGGCCCCTCCAGCCCCAGAAACTGTATCTGATTGGGACACCAGCGGGGAACATACTGGATGACAGAGTTATCAACCTCAGGTTCCAGTCACTTCAACAAACACCTCTTGCATCCATGAAGACAAGTTAAAATTCGTCAGGTCGGAGACTGAGACAGAAGGCCAGGGGAATGAAATGTTCAAATTACAAAGTTAGAAGAGCCCAAAGAGAATGTAATGTGAGGGAATCCAAACCCCCTGAGAAATCCCAAAGATTCTCTGATTTACAGCCCTCGGGGACTTTAGAGAGAGAAACCAAGCACAACCACAACTGTTTTCCAGAGGGAAGAAAAAGGGGGAAGTACCTTGGAATAGAAAGTTTAGAAGGCACCATAATAAGGGGCTGGACCTATGATTTTGTTGCTCTAGGGAGCTTCCAGGTAAGGAAAATCCCTCTCCTGATATAAGTTGGCACCTCTTCAACTTGAAATGGTGGAGGGAGGGTTCCTTTGAACACTGAGCTGTGTGACTTGTCCAGGGTCCCACAGCCAGGGAGCAGCAGAGGTGAGACTCCAACCTTGGTTTTCTTATCTTAGAAGCCAGTCATCTAGCCCCTTTGCCATTCTCCCTGACATTTATATGGCACCTTAAAGGTGGCAATGTGCTTGGTGGATATTATCTCAGAACTTCATAATAATCTTCAGTAACTACTCATAATAGTGGATAGAGTGCTGGTCTTGGAATCAGGAAGACCTGAGGTCAAATTCTGCCTCAGATAAGACACTTCGCCTCCTCTCACACTCAGTTCCCTCATCTGTAGAATGGGGGTAATAGTAGCACCTCCAGTGTAGGATGATCTTGGGAATCAGATGGGATAATATGTATGTGAAGTACTTACTCGAGTTAGTTATTATATCTGTGGTTATTACAGGAGATGGTAGATAGAGGGTAGAGAATAGGAACTGTCAGAATCCAATGTTATCCAATTATAGATGAGAGGGATGTGAAATCAGGCTGGAAATCAGGGGGTATCTGATCATAAATCAGAGGTGACTTGCCTGGGGAGGGTTGGGGGAAGGGGGATCATCACATAGCTGGTGAGTCAGAAGTTGAATTCAGTTCCACCTGAGTCTCTGTCCAGTGCCCTTTCTACAGTTCCCCACCCCAAACACGCAGAGATGATGAAAAAAGTTCTGAGAGACCTAATTTCCGGGTAATTGAATCATTTTTATTAGTAAGGCCAGCATGTTTATTAATGAAAGGATGGTCATTTGGCCATCTCTCTTTGACCAAAGATTCCTCATGGTAGTAGGCTCACAGTTTATGTGCCTTGGGAAGAGCGGTGTTCCTAAGGGTGGCAATCAATCTGGTTAACAGTTAATGAGGGAATTAATATTACAGTGAGAGGCTGGGCTATATCACAGTGAGGGTCTTGGCGTACGTGACTTGGATCACCCAAATCTTGGTCAAAGACACTTAATCCACTTCCTTATCACCTGTCTGACTGCAGGTAGGATCCACATTTTCCCAGACTGGTCTGAGCAAACACAATGTACCTATTATCTCAGATTTAGAATTTCTTTTACTGTCTTTGATTAGATCTTGGCCTGGGGACATCTTTGAGAGAGATTTCCCACACTGGTTGATTTCTGGATGAGGAATTAGGGGAAAAACTTTGGTCCTAGTTCAATAGTTAGTTATGTTAACAAGGTTTTACTGAGCCACTTTCTAAAGTCTGAGCTATTAATACAAAAGCAAGATCATTAGCGCACACACACACACACACACACACACACACACACACACACACACATATTATAATAATGTCCCTGATAATTCCTCTATAAAGCCCTTCAGCTGGGATGAGTTTTCAAAGCCAGGTGACAGGTCCCCTGAACGTCCAGAGCCTCTGAAGTCATCGGAGCATTAACTAGGCTGCCCCTCCCCTGCTGTTGCTCAGCCTCTGGAAACACCTTCTACCATCTATCTTGATGTAGTACTGAAGGGGTTTTTAGCCTGGGGTTTGTGATATTTGATAAGTGTATTTCATGGAATTTTGGGTTTTAATTTATTCATTTTATTATTCATATCAGTAGTCAGCAATTATATCATGTTAGAGTTTGCAGAAGGCTTTAAAGTTTATCTCATTTGACCCTTTACAACACTCTGTAAGGTAGGTGTTACTGTTATTCCCGTTTTACAGATGAGAAAACTGAGACTGAGAAAGATGAGGTGATTTACCCAGGGTCACACAGTTTCTGAGGCAGGATTAGAACTCAGGTTCAGCACTCTTATCTGCTATACTCACACCTCACTGGCTGCTTCTGAAAAAGGGTCCTTCAGCTTCTCCAGACTGCTAGAGGGTTCCGTGACCCCCAAATGGCAAAGGATCTATGCAGTTGAGAAAGGAAGGAGGTGGGGTGTCTGACATAGGCCACTCCAGCCCCATCCTCCCAGGTCCTAGCACACCTGTCGGGGGATGCCCATCAAGCCAGGTAAGGCTGAGGCCCTTCCCCAGTTAGCAACGCTCTCCTGATTGGAATCACTCAGGAAGGGCAGAGAGACTTGGGATGAAAATTACAGAGCATCCATGCCTAGGAGCTGCGGGCCAGCTATAGACCCTGGTCTTAGACAGAACACTTTGTATGGAAATCACCCAGAGAGGCGGAGTGCGCCTGCGCGCCTTCTGAGCTCTACTTTATCTGCCTATCCCAGTCTCATTCTAGGCTCAAGCAGACATGGTTGTTTGATCCAAAGCGCCTTTCAGCTTCTGCCAGTATTTATGAAGCACCCCCTACAGGCAAAGCAAATAGCCAAAATGCTGACCTCAGAGCCAGGAAGCCCTGGGTTCAAATCCCACCTCAGATACTGACTGAGTACACCTGGGGAGGTCACAGAACCACTCGTAGCCTCAGTTTCCTCATCTGTAAAATGGGAATAATTATACCACCTCCCACGCAGAGTTGTGAGGACTAAACACTTTGCATACCCTGAAGTATCCTAGAAGTAGGAGACACACCTCAGGTGAGCAAAGCTGTGATTTTCTCTGTATAGGGACCTCCCACTGTGAGAAGATCCCTCCAGCGAGGATCGCCCAGGTGATGTCAGGGGCAGGACGGTGACCCAGGTCTTTGTGACTCCACCATCAGCCTTCTTTTTATCCTTTATTTAGATGACACAGATTTATGAATTCTCGTAAAATCACAGGTCGTACCCTTCCTGAGGGACACACAGACACAGAGAGACAGACGCACACACACACACACACACACACACACCCTATTTTCTAGGTCTGGGTTGAAGATACATTCTGCCTAAATCTTTATAATCACAAGCCACTGACTTCTATCTCTGAATAGAAGGATGGAATCAGTCAAGCCTAAGGCCCATGGAATCATTGGCTCATAGATCTAAAACCAGAAGGGTGCTTTTGAGGCCATTAGATCCATCCCCTTCAATTTCCAGAGGGGCCAGAGAAGCCAAAGAGCAGAAGGGATTTATTGGATTTGCACTAAGTTTGAGAGGTGGGATTTGAATCCAGCTCCTCTGTCCCCTAATCCAAGGTGCTCTTCACTGTCTCTACTACTATACTTCTCTCCTACCATACCTACTACTAGGGGCAACCAGGTGATGCAGTGAATAGAGCACCAGTGCAGGAGTCAGGAGGACTTGAGTTCAAATCTCACCTCAGACACTTGACAACTCTCCTGCTGTGTGACCTTGTGCAAACCACTTAACCCCAACTGCCTCATCCTGGGTCATCTCCAGTCATCCTGATGAATATCTGGTCACTGGATTCAGATGACTCTGGAGGAGAAGTGAGGCTGGTGACCTGTACACAGCCCTCTCTCACTCAAAACAAAGTCAAGTGTAGGTCCTGTCATTATTTCTCTGATGGCACGGTCTTCTTCGGCAACAAAGGATGAACATACACACCTACTAC
This sequence comes from Potorous gilbertii, assembly GCA_028658325.1. NCBI lineage: Eukaryota > Metazoa > Chordata > Mammalia > Diprotodontia > Potoroidae > Potorous > Potorous gilbertii. The sequence goes on from CM053771.1 coordinate 41,397,209, forward strand.
TCGCAGGAGCTACCTTCCAGATGGCTGCTTTCCTGCCCAAAAGAGCCAAGGACCTTGAGAAGCCCAGGGATGAAGGGAGGTTTGGGGAGGATTAGGGGGATGGAGAAGGGACCCAGGAGGAGATAGGGCTCCAGTCCTCTTTTGGGTCTTTGGTGGCATCCCTTGGTGGAGGGATATTCTCACTTTGGTGTAACATTCTTTGATTCTGATGCCACCTTCAAGGGGCATCATTGTTGACCATGTGTCCAGCTGCCTTGTCTCTCAGTCAGATCGGCAGGCCTCTGAGGGCACAGAATATCCCCTCTGCCCCTCTTTCATGCCCATCTAATACCACCTGGTACAGTGCCCATGGAAGTGGTTGGTGAAGCATCATTGATCATGGTAGCAGGCATATCTGAGGATGGGCTGCACCAGGGTGGGAATGCTGGGGCTGTGCTGGCATCAGAGCCCCCAGTAATATGTCCTGTTTCTTTCCTCCTCTCTGCTCAGGCAAAGCAGTCCTTAGCCACCCTGACCAAGGACGTCCCCAAGCGGCATTCCCTCGCCATGCCGGGCGAAACAGTTCTCAACGGCAATCAGGAATGGGTGATGCAGGCGGACCTCCCACTCACTGCGGCCATCCGGCAGAGCCAACAGACGCTCTACCACTCACATCCCCCCCACCCCACAGACCGGCAAGGTGAGTCCCAAGTGGGTGGCTTTTAATGGAGCCTTCTATTAAAAGAGAAAGCCAGCTGTTCTGGAAAGTTCTAGAAAAAAATATCAATATCCTAGCACTCTGGAGTTCTGGCATTTGAATCCACTAGTGGCCAATGGTCCAAACTCCTGAGCCCCATCAGAGGGGTAGTGTGATGTGGTGGGAAAACCGTTGAGTTTGTCAGAGGGCAGACATGGGATTAAATCCTGGCTTTGCTCTTTTCTGACTCACTGACTGTAGGCAGGTGACTTTACCTGTCTTCAGTTCTTGACATCTTCTGTCAGGCGTTCTTAAACTTGGGAGTCCAGGTTCTTGGTTTTTAAAAACATTTTTGGTAATTACATTCCAATATAATTAATTTTCCTCATAATCCTCTGCTATTTATACATTAAAAAAAAAACCGACATTCTTCTTTAGAGGCAGCCAAATGTGGCTCAGTGTGCAGAGCCCTGCACTTAAAGCCAAGAAAATCTGAGTTCACATCTTGTCTCAGACAGTTACATACAGCTATATGATCTTGTACAAGTTACTTAACCTCCTTCTGTGTCAGTTTCCTCATATATAAAATGGAAATAATAAAAGCACTTGCCTCCCAAGGTTGTTCTGAAGATAAAATGAGACAATATCTATAAAGCATTTAGCACAGTGCCTGGCACACAGTAGGGGCTTAATAAATGCTTATTTATTATTTATTCTGAAAAGGGGTCTATAGACTTCTCCAGACTATCAAAAGGGTCCAAGACACACAAAAGGACCCATGTTCTCTGTCTTGCATCGTCAAACCCTATGTCCTGTAGATTCTGTTTTGCCCCCTTTTATGATAGTAACAACATCATCTCTGGCATCTGCACAACTTTTAAAAATTTGCAAAACCCCTGCCTTAGATGATCTCATTGAAGTATCCTAATAGCCTCATTAAGCTGAGGATGAGGGAGGAAGTGATGTACCCAGTCATTAGTAGTGAGTATCCTAGCTGGGAGATGCCTCCAGATCTTCCTGGTCCCAAGTCTGGTGCTGTATCGACAAGATGTAAAAGAAAGGTTGCTCCATGTGGGTGCCAGAATCGGACAGAGGAAGTGTGGTTCCAGAAGGTCAGCAGGCCATTACTGAAGACCTGAAGCTGCTATTCTTTCATTTAATTCAACTGATCAACTCCATGAGCACAGAATGGGTGAGGAACAGCTAGATGGAAATACCTGAGAGTCCTAGCCAACTTCAAGGCCACTGGATGACATCATCTCAGACAGAATGGAGAAGACAGAGTGTAGCATACAGGACAGAACAGGGTGTCCCAAAAATCTTGGTGCCATTTTAAAGCTACAGCTTTAAATGCTACAACCTTACCCCCCAAAGCCCCATCATTTGAAAGCTTAATTATTTAAGTTTCTTTTCCATTTATTTACTTTTGTGAATTTTGAACGAATACATTTTAAATTTTTAACAATACAGAGCATCCTGTCTGGATGACAGTTTCTCAGACCAGCAGATTGGAAGATGACACTTGATCCATCTTCATTAGACTTTTTCTTGTGGGGTCACGTCAAAACTGTCCTGTATTCATCAAAACCTCATTCTTTGGATGATCTTAAGGCAGCAAGGGTTGCAAATGCCATCCTTTCAGTCACTGAGCAGCAGCTGATGAAAGTTTTTTTTAACAAAGTTCGAAAGCTGACAAGTGATGCACAAGATACATTGAATGATAATAAGAAAAATAAGTCTTTTTACAATCAAATAATCTTTAAGGTTTTTTTTTTTTTGGTAAGTTTGTAGCATTTGTACTTCTGAAGTGATTGAACGTTTAAATCTCAGTAAGACATTTGAGAAGGGTAGGTAGCTGACACAATGGATAGAGTTCTGGGCCTGAAGTCAAGAAGACATCTTTGTGAGTTCAAATCTGGCCTCAGACATTTACTAGGTGTGTAATCCTGAGCAAGTCACTTCACCCTGTTTGCCTCAGTTTCTTCATCTGTCAAGTAAGCTGGAGAAGGAGATGGCAAAGCACTCCCATATCTTTGGCAAGAAAACCCCAAATGGAGTCATGAAGAGTCAGACACATGACTGAAATGATTGAACATCAAAGGTATTTGAGAAGGATAGGACAGGACAGACAGACCTTATCGAGATTATGATGTCCATTTCTGGCCACTGCAGTCTAGGACAAGCACTGGTAAGCTGGAGAGCCTTCAGAGGTGGGTGCCCAGGATGAGAGGACTAGAAAACATTGATTTGTGAACATCAGGGAAAGGAACTGATGGGAGGAGAAGACTGCAAGGCAGAGCAGATACAGGATTGTACATGGAGGAATTCAACAGGAATACCTGGGTTTGAATCCCACTGTCGGCACTAACCAGCCATTTAACCCTGGGCACAACTCTAGATCTCTCTGGACTTTACTTTCTTCATATGTAAAAATCAGGGGACTTGGACCTGATGGTGCCTAACATTCCTTCCCAGCTTGAAATCTCCAGCCTGATGTCAGAATTAAGGGGATGGGAGAGCTGCTTTCAAGCATTTGAATGACTGCCACAAGAAGTGGGATGAACTGTGTTCTACCTGGCCCATCAGGTACTCGGTACCGGCTTATTGAATTTAATTAAATGAATGGGTTTTGGTGGCCCAAAAGACCTTGATACATGGTACCTGTGCTCCCTTGTTTCTCTTTCTACTGAAACAGATCACATGCCATCCACACCTTCAGGTTCCGGGTTCTTCTCACCCCATCTCTCTGAGGACCTCTCAATAATCTATTCAGTGAGCTAGCAGGTTCCCATTGATTCTTATGATACTGGGTAGATTCCGGTGAAGTGTTTCTGAAGGATTTGCTGTGCCTATCTTAGGTCCCCTAGACACAAAGACAAAAATTAAACAGTCTCTCTCTTTGAGGGCCTCATATTTTGTTGGGGAAATAACATGGCTACATCAAAGTATGTACAGAATACATTCAAAATAAATTCAAGATGGTTTTGAGGGGGAGAATTTTCATAGACACTGGTGGAGAAAATGCCCACATTCATAGATTCAATTCAGCCCAGTCCAACAAGCATGTCTTTAGTTGTTCAGTTAGCTATGTTTTTTTGGAAGCAATCAGGGTTAAGTGACTTGCTTAGGGTCACACAGCTAATAGGTGTCAGGTCAGATTGGAACTCGGGTCCTCCTAACTTCAGGGCTGGTGCTCTATTGACTGTACCACTAATTGCCCCTGCCAACAAGCATTTAATAAGTATCTACTAAATTGTCATTGACACTGTGTCCAACCACCATAACCATGGTCACTTCACTCCGTACCAAATTGGGCGCATGGCACATGGCGTTTAGTAGATATGGATACAAAAACAAAGCAATTAAGAAGAGTCCCTACCTTTGAAAGGCTTACATTCTGTTCTGGGAAAACAGTACATATGCAGATAAGCAAATATACAATTAAATACAAGGTAGTTTTTCGGGGCAATGGAACATTGACAACTGGAGGCATTGGCAGCGGCCTCATGTTGGAGGTGAACCTTGAAGTAAGTTAGAGATTCCAAGAGCCCTGAGATGAGGACTTTTCTGATGCCCCCAGCTGACAATGATCTACTGCATCAAAAAATTGTTAATGTTATATTCCAGATGGGGGAAGTTTATTCAAATATCCAGAGATAGGAGGGTGGATATCCTGTACAAAAAACACCAAGTTAGTCAATGTGGATGGAACACAGAGCACCTTAGTGGGGAGTCAGTATGAAAAGACAGGTTGGAATCATATGGTGAAGGATTGTAAAGAACATAAAGAATCAATCAAATTAACAAGTATTTGTTAAGCCATCACTTTGTGCCAGGCATAAAGCTAAGTGTCTTGAATACAAAAAGACATGAAAACATGGTCCTTTCTCAAGGAGCTCACATTCTAGTATGTTGTGCTAGAAGGCATAGGGAGTCCATGAAGCTTCTTGAACAGGGGAGTAACACACTTAGATCTGTGGTTTAGGAATATGAATTTGATCATTGATTGAAGAATGTTTTGAAGAGGAGAAAGACCTGGAATTGGGGAAACTGGTAATAAAACTATCCAGGTGAGAGGAGATAAGGGCTGGGGAATCCCAGAATTACCATGGACCTCAGAAGTCCTCAACTCTGACCTGTGACCTGAATTAGAATTACCATATTGAAAACAAGTAACCTTCCACTTGCAATCTTCAATGATGATAATGATGATGATAGCTAGCATTTAGATAGCACCTACTATGCGCTAAGCACTTTATAAATAGCTTATTTTATGTTCAGGGATTCACTACCTCCTGAGACTGTCCCATTCTGCTTTGGGTTAGCTCTCATTGTTTAGGGGTTAGAGGACTGGTTTTTTGTTTGTATGTTTGTTTGTTTTGGATATTGAGGGTGACTGTGGATCTTTTGGAGTATATAGAGAATCTGACGTGACCATATAGTGTCTGAAAGTAAAGCCATCCTTGATTTGATGGATTGCTGGAGTTAGCAGGGACACCTAGGTGGCACAGCGGATAAAACACTGGGCCTAGAGTCAGGAAGACTCATCTTCCTGAGTTGAAATCTGACCCTGAGCAAGTCACTTCACATTGTTTGCCTCAGTTTCCTCATCTGAAAAATGAGCTGGAGAAGGAAATGGCAAACCACTCTAGTGTGTCTGCCAAGAAAACCCCAAATAGGATCACAAAGAGTTGGACATGATTGAACAAAAGAGTTAATAGAGGTGGGTGCGGTCCTTGTATTTCCCCACAATAGCTGGTTTTTGGCTCTTGGTTGAAGCAGAGGAAGGAGTGAGCAAGACCTTAGTGATCTCCTTTAACTTTGTGAACTGTTTCCTAATCACTGGGCCATGGACCCCACAGGGGACTCTGAAGTCAACTCCTCTTTATTGGACATGTGCCATGTGCCCTATCTGAAGGGGAAGTAAAGTGATATTGATTATGGTGGTTGGTCATGGTGGTGGTGGTGTATCAGCTAGGACCCTAACATATGCAGGAGGACCTTTTGTACAGACTTTTAGATCAACTTTTCTAAAAGGAAAGCAACTTTTGAGGGGTCAGCAATCACTTTAATCAAGCCACATATATCATTCATTTGGTTCAGGGGAAAATGTCAGCACCCTGAACTTCAGAAAAAATACAAACTGAAATTACAAATAGAAAGACCAATAGACAGGGCTTCCAACTGTCTGACCATAGACAATACATACATCATTACCAGAGAGACCAAAGCACCAATATCTGGGTTTGGTGGGGTGGGGTGGGAGGGAGCACTTCTTAAAATGGCTGCCCAGAGTCTCATCTGGCACACAATCTTTCTTCTAAAAAATAAGCCCCAAAACAAAGTTTCACCTCAGAGTATATATACTCTTTTCAGGGCTTAAGGGCACAATCCTCTTGACCCCCTTCCTCATTAGAAATTAGCCAAAGGTGTCTGAGGCCTTTTAGTGGGTGAGAAAGATCTCCCCCACCACTACCTTACATTAACATTACAGGTGGCTATCCGTCAGTTAATTTAAAAAGCATTTATTAAGTGATTGGAATCATGATATAAAGAAAGGCAAAGCCAGCCCCAGTCTTCATGGAGCTCCCATCCTAATACTAGCAACTTAAGAGGCAATATGGTATGATAGATTAAAAACCCACCTCAGAATCAAGAAGACTTGAGTTTAAGTCCTGTCTCTGATGTATCCTACTTAGGTGACCATGGGTGAATCACCCAACTTCTAAGGGCCCTATGTAACTCTCTGAGGCTCTAGGTTGCAAATGAGTTACTGCCTCTCTACATTGGTAGAAGGAGTTTCCATACTGGGAGTCCTACCACGTAGATAAAAGCATGGCAGTAGAACATCAAGTGCTAGACTGCATGGGCCATCATGCTTTAGAGTATCTGAGTCTTCAGAGAAGGAAGAGGGTAATGAACAGAATTCAGGTCAATTTGGTAAATGTTTCTCAAGCCTGACATTGTGGTAAGAGGGCCCCATCTCAGAGTCAGCAGGTCCTGAGTGCAAACCCTGCCTCTCGATAGCTATGCAACCTTTGTCAAGTTCCTTAAGTTCTCTGGACATAATTTCCTCTTCTGTGTGGATAATTTAATACCTGTAGTATATATCCCACAGGGTCAAGTGAGAACATGGATATAAAGTACTTTGTAAGTCGTAAAGTCCTATACTTTAGCCAAGAAATCATCTTTGACCTCACAAAAGAGTACATGGTCTCACTATGGGATAAGATGCAAATGTAAATAGCTATAATACCCAATAATAGGTGATAAGAGAAATCCAAGTGTAATGGAAAGAGCGTTGAAGGTTGTAATTAAATGACCTAAATTTAAATTCTGGGTCTGCCACTTGCTAGCCACTGAATCTTATGGGTTCCCACTTTCCTCATATGTAAAATAGGCAGGGAGGGGCTATGGGACCTCAAAATTCCCATCCAGCACTAGTTTATCCTTCCATGGTCTTATGACCCTGCTAGCTGGATGAGACTGGACAAGTCATCTAGCCTCTCTAAGGCTGTAAAATAGGAATAATGGTACCTACCTCACAGGCTCGAATATGCATAAAACACTTTGAAATTATAAAGTTCCATGGAAATGCCCATCATCGTTATTCTCATTATAGACAGTACTATTGTCCTCATTAATAATCATCATCATTTAATGTGTTTGGGAGGGTTTTGGAAAGCAAAGGGGTATAAATAGGGTTGGCATTAAAAGAAGAAAAAAATCACTCAACGGAGTAGGGGTGTGTGTGTGAAGGGTGAGCCTGAGGAAACTCGGGGGGTGAGGGGGAACGATGGTAACAGAACCATCCTTTCCTTCTGTTCCCTTCCTTACATGTTGTTTCCCAATTTCCAGCTGTCAGGGTGAGCCCCTGTCATTCTCGGCAGCCTTCCATCATCTCTGATGCATCTGCGGCCGAAGGAGACCGGTCATCAACGCCAAGTGATATCAACTCCCCTCGTCACCGGACACACTCCCTTTGCAATGTAAGGCCAATGGGGGTGGGGTTCCTTGTCTTCCATTACTCTTCATGCCACTACTGCTTCCCCCCACCTCTTCAAAGCAGAGGACAGGGTGGAGTGGGCAGAAAAAGAGCATTCCTCCTTCTCCTCTTTCTTCCCTCCTTCTCTCCCTCTTCCTTCTTCCCTCCCTCTCTTGCTTCCTCTCCTTCCCTCCTTCAGTGAGAACATTTGGGCTTCTGCATTTCACTTCAGACTAACCCAGTGAAATTACCCAGCCTTTTTGGCTCATTTATTTCATATTCCCTTTCTTCCTACTACAGGAGCGTTGGGGTGTAGAAGAATAGAAAAGAGTGGAGACTGTTCGCTATCACTGCCTCAGGGAGGGTTGGGGAGTGAGGAACCCTCTAGACTGAGTACCCAAGAGAGTCAGGAGTTGACCCTGCCTTTCCATTATAGCCAGGAGTAAGAAAAACTCATTATTGCCAACCTGACCCAGCACCATTGTCCATATATCCCTGTGGACAAATGGATGGATGGATGGATGGATGGATGGATGGACAGACAAATGGGTGGATGGATGGATGGATGGATGGATGGATGGATGGATGGATGAATGGATGGATAGATGGATGGATGGATAAATAGATGGATAGATGGATGGATGGATGGATGGATGGACAGACAAATGGGTGGATGGATGGATGGATGGATGGATGGAAAAGTATTAAGTGCTTACTGTGTGCCAAGCACTGTGCTAAGTGCTAGAAATAAATACAAAATATAAAGGCAGAGACAGGTCATACCTTCAAAGAGCTTACATTCCAACAGAGGAAAATAACACACAAAGGCCAGTGGTGGCTAAGGAGGCATATATAGTCTGGAAAGCTCCAAAAATAGTGAACATGGGGAAGTAGATTAGCACACTTTTTTGCAGGAGCAATAACAGTTGGTTTGACTGTGATTACAAAGAACCAGTTTCTGGCTGGGCACAATTGGTATCTCAGACATCAGCCTTAGAGGGCTAACAGTCTCCCCAGAATATCTTAGTTCTGCCTGTAATTCGGTTAGTTCAACAAACATTTATTAAGAACTGATTATGTACCAGAGAGTCAGAGTGGCCTGATGGATAGGGGACCAACCTTGAGAGTCAGGGCCTGGGTTCAAGCCCTGATTGACGCAAACTGTTTCTGTGATGCTAGGTAACTTACTGAATACCTGTTGCTTATGGACGTTTAATGGTCCAAGGACATTCTCTAAGACTGTAGGTTATTTACAACAGAGCTATCAAAGTCCTCCAGCCAAACTCCAAGTACAGCCAAATCAGATTAAAATGTAGTTCAAAATGTATAATTAGATGAATAAGAATGCAACGTACATAATGTTCATTTGTGATTATCCAAGTCCATAGGGTCACACGGATCTATTTCTACCTGAGTCTGATACCATCATTTTACAAGTAGCCAGTCTATTAGTAGAGAGAATTTCCACCCTGAGAATTCCCAATCCCAGTGAAATCACAAGTCTAGAGCAAAAATCAAATTAAATAGCCATGTAAGGCATTGGGCTTGGCACTAAGAATACCAAGACAAAAGAAAACCAGTCTTTACCCTTGTGGACTTTCCATTCTACTTGGGAGAATACCATATTTACCTGGATCAGTAGGAGATGAGAAAGGGGAACACATTAACAAGTAGAGGGATCAAGGAAGGCAGCTTGTAAATGTGAATCCAGTTTCCAAAAGTTTAGCTAAAATTTCTTTTAAGCTATTTCTGTCTTCAGCCTGTCCCACCTCTTTGAATGTGGTTCATGGGTTTGGGCCTTGTAAAGGCACAACTGGCCCAGGCTGATATCCCCCAGGGTAGGACAGCCTTCCAAAATATCTACCTGTTAGAAACTTCCCTCTCTCACCCGCATCTGCCCTGTGTTCTCCTAAGATTCCAGATCTTCTCATGCTCTGGCCTCAACACATCAAGTAAGAGGTCTATAGGTTTGAGTTGGGTTGGCACAATCAGAATATTATTTCTATCTGCATGTTATTCTTATATATCGGATAAACTATCACCAGAGAACAATATTCCCTTGACTGTGATTTTTTTTTTTTGGTCCAAGTATCTAGGTTTCCCAAAAGTATAGGAGAGTCTTCTATTATTGTATACACTTCCACATCTAGATACTGTATGGATGTAGTTAATAGACAGATCCCCACCCTGAGAGTCAAAGGGTCAAGATTTTCTAATCTTGAGCCTACCATCCACTAGCTGTGTGATATTGGGCAAGTTGTTTCATTTATCCTTGCCTCAGTTTCCTTATCTGTAAAACAAGAGGATTAATACAAGTCTTGAATTAATACTAGTTCCATGTGGCTGGGATAATATGATTAGAAGTACTTTTTAAAATGTCAAGTGTTATACAAATGTTAGGTGTTAGTAATATTAACAATATTAATAACTTTGTAGAGAAAAATCTCTCTTTGTTGAAACCACCTAGCCCAAATTAGATGCCTCATTGGGGTTTGAAGATGAACCTGAGGTCTCAAAGGCCCAGCCATGCCCTCTAAGTACCATGCTCAGGCAGGCTTCTAGGCTAAATTGGAAGAGGTTCAATTGGAGGGGTTGGTGGTGATCTCTGCCTGCCAGCTAAGGACCAACCTGGCGAAGTTCGGAGAGGTTTATCACCAGACGACTGACTGAGAATCCTGGCAATTAACGAGTTCTGATTGCTACATCAGGATGCCATTTGGGGCGGGCTCTTAGGCAGAAGTTCTGAAACATGGGATTATTGATGTTTTTCCTTACATCTCATTGAAAATTTGAATTGTTTAGATTGATGGACTGAGGGCCTCTGTCCAAGGTCCTCCATCTATCCAGGAATTGTGAGCTGCTCTTTTATTTATTTACACATACATACATACATACATAATTTTACTTTTCCTGTTACATTTAAAATAATTTTTGACATTCATTTTTAAAACTCTGAGTTCCAAATTCTCTCCCTTCATTGAGAAGGTAAGCAATTAATTATAGGTCATACATGTGTAGTCATGCAAAACATTTCCATAACGAACGTGTTGGGGAAATCATAGAAAAATACTCAAGAAAAATAAAGTAAAACAAAAAAGTCCATTTCAATCAGACGCCATCATTTCTTTCTCTGGGGCTGGAGAGCACTTTCATCTTCAGTCCTTCAGAGTTGTTTTGTATCATTATATTGCCAAGGATAGCTTAGTCATTCATAGCTAATCATCTTAAAATGTTGTTACTTTGTGCGCAGTACATTTCACTTTCCATCAGTTCATGTAAGTCTTTTCAGGTTCTTCTGAGAGCATCCTGCTCATCCTTTCTTATAGCACAATAGTATTCCATCATTATCATATACCACAGCTTGTTCCACTATTCCCCAGTTGATGGCCATCCTCTCAATTTCTAATTCCTGCTGCTATAAATATTTTTGTACATATAGGCACTTTTCCTTTTTTTTCCCTCTCTTTTAGGATACAGACCTAGTGGTGGTATTGCTAGGTCAAAGGTTTTATATGATTTTATAGTCCTTTGGGCATCGTTCCAGATTGCTCTAATCAGTTCACAACTCCACCAACGATGAGCCTTAAATCTTTAAAGATGCTTGATGACATCCTCTCTGTCTCAGAGTAAGAGGGCTTTAGAGTAAGAGGGTTTGGGTTTGGGTTCAAGTCCACCTCTGACACATATTAGCTATGTATGAATCACAGGTTTTCCATGTGTTATCTTGCTATATGAAATGAAAGGATTGAACTCAATCGACTCCGGTGTCCTTTCCACTCTGGTCAGTCATCAAGGGTTTATTAAACCCTTATTGTGTAATAGTTATTGTGCTAAGATTTAGAGATACAAAGAAAGGCAAAAATATGGTCTCTCCCCTCAGGGGACTCCCATTCTGCTGGAAAAGACAACTTTGTACATACAAAGTATATAAAGTATAAGTGAAAGGTAACTCAAAGGGGAAGGACTAGCAAAGAAGAGGCAAGGGGTGGGAGGGCTGGGGAAGGTTTGCCATGGGAGAAAGACCTCCTGTAGAAGGTAGACATCAAACTCAGTCTTGAAGGAAGCCAGACAAGTTAAGAGATGGCAGTGCAAGGGGAGGCATAGGACACAGCCAGGGCAAATGCATGGAAGTGGGAGATAGGATGTCCTGTGTGAGCAGCAGAAAGGAGGCTAGTGTAACTGAACCATAGAGAGAAGTAAAATGTGACAGGTAGGGAAGACTGGGGAGGTGGAAATGGTCCCAGTTATAGATGGATTAGCTTATATACATATGGGTTCTTAGCCTAGCCCAGCCTACTGAGGGGAGCTTGCAGGGGAGCCATCAAGATAATCACCTCTATCTTTAGAAGTAATGAGGTTCCCCCTTCATTGGCAGGCTTCAAGCAAAAGCAGAAGAACTGCTGATTAGACATGTAAAGAGGGCTTGTGTGGTACCTTGATAACTATTGAGGTGTTCTCTGATTCTAATGGTGGGAGTAGGGGGAGATGGGATATTTTCTTATGGAATCTATAGTCTCTGTAGGGAGCTCCTGGTCCTGAAGGGTCTGTGATTATGTTACATCAACTGAATCTCTTTCTTTCTGTTGATAGGGGGACAGTCCTGGACCCGTACAGAAGAATTTACACAACCCAATTGTACAGGTAGGCCGGAGTTCCTCTAATGAACCGGGCCCTTTTTGACCCAATGCTCAATAATCTTACTCAATGACACCTCTTTATCAGAGGACCTCTCCTCTCATTCACCTTCATAACACACCTGCAAGGTCCCACTTTCCATCTTTGCAGATGGCAGTGGCAGAAATTAAGCCACAGGGTACATGGGAAAAGACCAAAGGAATCAGAGGACCTGGGTTTAAATTCTCCCTCTGATGCTTATATCCTGTGTGACCATAGATACTTCACCTGGGCTTCTGTTTCCTCTTTAAAATAAGGGGGTTGGACGAGATGACCTCAGAAATCCCTTCTGACTTTAAATCTCTCATTCTGTGACTGAGATTAATAATGTCAAGTAAAGAAAATTAAGCACCTCCTCTGTGTTGGGCACTGTGCTAAGGTGGAATATATACAGAAAGGCACAAAGTCATCCCTGCTCTCAAGAACCTCATGGTCTAATGAGAGAGACAATATGCAAACAAGCTATAAATGGATAAATTGGAGCTGATCAATAGGGGTGAAGGCACTAGAGTTGAGGAGGATGGGAAAAGCTTTCTGTAGAAGGTGAGATTAAAATCATGGTTCACATTTATATACAGTGTCTTGAGGTTTTCAAAGTGTCCTCTTCCTCACAACAGCTGTGAAATAGCTAGCCCAAGGACGATTATTTTTCCCATTTGACCAATGAGTAAAGAAGAGCCTAGAAGAGTTTGAGAGTCTTGTTCAAGGTCACACAGCTATTCAGCATCTGAGGTAGAATTTGAACCCAGGTCTCCAAGTTCTTGCCCTTCTCCCACGAGGCCACCCAAGGGTCTGAAACCTGAGGAAGGGCATGAACGCGAGCCACCCCAGTCTAGGCCCTCCCCTAGTACTTGGCTGCATCATTCCATTCCCAGGCTAATTCTGCAGCCTTACGAAATCATGGGATTATGGGGCCAACCCACTCATTTCCTAGAGGAGGAAACTGAGGTCCAGAGCCAGAAAAAGCCATACCTAAAGTATCCATAGAAAATAAGAACCGAGCCTAGGAAGCGGCATACAGCATAGTTGAACCAGTGGTGACTGAAGTCAGATGTTGTTTTGAATTTCAGCTCTGGCAAATATTACCTGGTGGTCTCAGGCAGGCCACTTAGTCAGCAGGCATTTGTGAAGCACCTACTGTGTTCCAGGCTCTGTACTAAGTGCTAAAGATACAAAGAAAGGGAAAAAACAGTTCCTACTCTCAGTGAGTCCAAGATCTAATGTGGAAGACCACATGCAAACAGCTATGTGCATATAAGCTGTTTACAGGTTAAATTGGCAATGATCAATAGGGAGGGCACTTGCATTAAGCAATAGGTTCTTAACCTCTCTGGGCCTCAGTTTCCTCATCTGTAAAATGAGAGGGTTAGGCCAGATGATCCTTAAAGTCCCTTTCTGCTGTGGAGGTAGGATCTTGGGATTTTTTCTGACTCTAAAACCTGCAGACCAGTCTTCTGCAAGAAGGAGTGGGCTCCCTGTCATCAGAGGTCTTTGAGTGAAAGCTAGGTGACTGTTTCTTAGGGCTATCTGGTCCTTATGCCTCTACAGGTGCTTGCTTGACCAGATATTCCCTGTGATCTTTTCCACCTCTGCCATTAAGGGCTTCTGCACAAGTTCAAATGCCCCGTGTATATCCAAGTCTGCCTCACTGGTTCAGAAAGTTTTTGAAAAGCCTGAAAAAGCTGAACATCATTCCATAGAGTCAACGGAGCTAGAAGGAGGCTCAGAGATGACATAGGCCAGTCTTGTTTTTGACCTGTTTCTCATTGCTTTACCTTATAACCATAGACAGAGATGACAACCTTCCTTTTTGGAGTTGATAAGAGATAACTTGGTAGTTTTTTGTGTCCTTCGCTGTTTCGATTTATTAATAATCTGGGAACCAATATCAGTATGCCCTGGGACTGGGCCACTCAATGGTCACAACTTTGGATGTCCCTTTTGTGGGCCTTAGTTTTCAGATATCTGGCGAATGAGGTCTTTAGACTAAAGTGATATCCAAGGTCCACTGGCATTTTATAAAGTGCTGGACTTGGGACTTGAAAAACCTGGTTTTGAATCTTGCCTTCGGCACTTAATAGTTGTATGAACTTAGACACATCACCTCCCCCTCTAAGTCTCATTTCCCTCCTTTGTAAAAAGTAAATCATACCGTACATTTACCTACACTTAAGGTTATGATGGAAAAAGAATTTTCTTTTGTAAATTGTCTAGAAGTCTAGAAATTTGAGAAGATACAATATTTTTGCTGTTCAGTTATTTCAGTCATGTCCAACTCTTTGTGACTCCCGAAGATGCTGGAGTGGTTTTGCTGTCTTCTTCTCCAGCTCATTTGACAGATGAGGAAACTGAGGCCAACAGGATGAAATGACTTGTCCAAGGTCATGTAGCTTAATAGGGGTCTGAGGCCAGATTTGAATTCATGATGATGAGTCTTCCTAATTCCTAGCCTATCTATGCATTATGGCACCATTAGGTCATCATGAAGAAGTATAGCAATTATCACCATTGTTTCTCTTTCACTATTTCTGGGTCTGGAATCCCTATTCTAAAGTCCCATTCAGTATTAGGTTTCCTTCAAAAGTACGGCAATGCCGTTCAACTACCGTCTGCTCCTGAAAGCAGTTTTGTCACATCTAACTGCCATTTCCTTCTTCTCTCCTTCCCCTTGACTTTCTTTAGTCACTAGAGGATCTCGAGGACCAAAAAAGAAAAAAGAAGAAAGAGAAGATGGGATTTGGCTCCATCTCCCGGGTCTTTGCCAGAGGGAAGCAGCGGAAATCCCTCGATCCAGGCCTCTTTGATGGTACTACCCCTGATTATTACATTGAGGAGGACGCGGATTGGTGATAACCCGCCTCCGTCTGCTGCCCATGTATGTGTGTGTTCGCGTGCGTGTATGTGCGCCAGGTGCGTCTGTGTGCGTGGGGATGTGTCTAACATCAAGAAAAACAACAAGTGTGAGCCCCTTCCTCCCCTCTGCCGCCACCTCTGTAACTGATGTATATATTACAAACTATGTGTGAATATGTTAACTGTTTGTTGTCTTTGGAGCGATGCAGGTGTGTTGTTTTCTGATTTCTTTTTGTTGTCGTTAGTTTATTTTTTTAATGTTTGGGGCTTTATTTTTGTTCTGTTTTAATCTTTTTGGTTCATTTAGGGGTTTATGTTTTTTTTTCCTTTTTTGCACCCCTTCTTTTATGAAACTTGAAGGACTGCTGTGTATTTGTAAATAATGAAAAATCCGTGTGCACCTTGTGCTTGTAAACGTCTCTTGTCCAAACCGCTCTTGCTGGAGCCCAACCTTGTGGTGCGTTCTGTATCTGGTCTGTTTCCCCCACCCACCCACTCCCGGTGTGAGCGTTGGGGGGCGTGGGGTCCTGAGAGTGCACAGGGCACTCAGTGCCTCAGTCACATTAAAAATACCAACCCCATCCTGGCAGGGTGTGTTGTCCACAAAGACTGATGAACCCAGCCAAGTGGCTGTCTTCTTGACTGGGTTCATAGGAGATTTAAAAAGAAAATAGGCTCTTTTTAATGGCCTACCAGTTTTTAAATTTTTTTTTCTTTAAGAAGGAAAAAAAATTGTTTCATTTAATTTATTTGCACAAAAGCAGAAAACTTATTCTATCTAAATTATTGCATAAATATTGGAATTTCTATTTTTCCAAGGGGTGGGAGGGAGGTGGGTGTGTTTCTATTGCCTGTATGTTCTATATCACGCTGCTGCCAAATAGAGATAGCGTTTAAGATGGCCGGAGCCCAGGGAACATGTGATTTCAACCTCTTGTATTTTATCCGGCATTTTTCTGTTCCTCCTCCCATCTCTCTCTGTCTCGTGAACATTCTCTCCAAACTCCTCCCCCAGGCTAGACCCACATATAGCTTCAGTCTGATCTGTCTGTATAAATTCATCCAGGGTATCAAATGCTGATCACAGGGGTAGCCTGGCCACAAGTAAAACATCATGAGCAAAAGGGTGGGGTGCATCGAGCTCACTACCAGTCTGAGAACTGAGCAGACATCAGTATTGCCAGGATCAGCCAAGGTGTGAGCTCCCCTCTGCCTGAGGGGACCTCAGGTTTCTCTCCACAATCACATCTTTGCTTCTTTTTAGTCTTTTCATCAGCCCTTTAAGAGTAGAGGACAGAGTGTCTCCGAGGGAGTCACAGGCACCCATCCCAAGGGAATGTTGTGCCAGGCATATTTCTCCAGCATGGGGGACCCATTCCATACCAAATGTCTGTCTTTTAGTCCCATGGCACTTCAGCAAAACTCTCTGGGCCTCCTTCTATCTTGTCATCCATCCCACACTGCAACAGTTGAGGTTTAGTAACCCCAGGTAGGAAGAGCTGTCTGTGAGTAGCCTCTCTCAGAGCTTCTTGGAGGCATTACCCACACCCCCACCCACCCACCCCATCCATCCCCTTGATCACGTTTCATAAGCTAAAGGGCTGTGTGCGTTGATGATGGCAGGCCAGTTGCGGCCTGCCTGAGGTCTCAAAACAGATGGCCAATTTTATTTTAACTGTGATTTCCCCTACCCCAGCCCTCTTCACCCTCTCTACTAATACAATTCAGAGTCAGGTGTATACACCATGCATCCCACTGACCATACCATTTAAAGCTCTTTAAAGTCAACCATGTACTAAGTTCTAGGAAGCCTGTTTGCTTTAATAACTCCTCTCCATGTGCCCTCTTTGAAAAGGAATATTTTATCTTCAAACTACAGAGCAAAGCAAACCTTGGCATAACAAGTTAGCTTCTGGATTTCTTTTGGATGGGATGAGCAGTTTGGGGAAAGGGAAGGGTGGGAAGCCCCAAGGAGTCTTGGGATAGAGACTTTAGACTTGCCCCTGCTTTAGCAAAGGGATCTGGCCTGGGTCTGGGAGGAAACTGCCCTTACCAGCATCTGGCACTATGGAGAAAGAGTCTAGAAAACATTTTATCCCCCGTGAATTTCCTTTCATTTCCTTTCCCTGTTATTTTTTTTTTCCTTAATAGAGAAAACAAAACAGCCTTTCCTGGTAATGAGTTAGTAGTTCCTGTTCATTTCAGTTTTGTCTTTTTAAAAATAATTCTAAAAGTTACTAAGAGGATGATTTATTTAAGAGAAATATGACAAATAGCATATGAGTTATGGGTAACATTAGGAAATAATAACCTTTCCTGTGGGAAAGGTTCCTTGAAGGCATGGATGCAAGTATAAAAATATAAAAAAAATCTAAATAAAGCTTATTTTAAAATATGGTTGAATTCTATGTCATTTGATTGTTTCGATTTTCCTCCAGGGTGGGGAGTCTGCCAGCTCAGGGTGTTCCTCCCCTTGCCCCCACCCCCCACAACATACTGTGAACCTTGGAATTCCAGGGCTAGGTCTGGGAAAGCTGGACTGAATGTGACCCCATTGGGAAGGGAGCACCCCCTTCCTGAGCTATTTGCTGTGGTCATCTAGGTAGAAGCCTTCCAGACTAATCCACAGATGGGCTCAGAGCAGACACCCCCCCCACCTCCCCCCAAAACAAGAGAGAGGGAGAAAGAGCGTTCTGATTTCTGCCAGGCTGACTCCAGAATCTCAGGGGCTAGGTTTGAATGCAACTTCCAACCCAAGCCGTGTGACCTTGGGCAAGTCTCTTAAGTTCATATTCCCTGTCTGTAAAATGAGGGAGTTGGACCGAGACGATTTTGTCTTTAGATCCTTCCAGCCTCAGACACTTAGGAATATCAGGGCTGCCAAATTCTGATGCCCATAAGGCTGGAGTCATCGTGAAGTCCACGTGGGGTGCAAACAACTCCATAGAGTTCCATGGTGTGTGGTGTACATATCCCCGCCCATGGCCTACTCCCAGAAGCCTTAGAGGCGGGTATTCAAACCCAGGCTTTTCCTGAACCTCAGTATGGCTCTCTTCCTATCATACCACTCTGCCTTGAGGAAGCCCAACACAGGAGAAAAAGTCTGGATTTGAAGCCATGGCCCAGGATTCGAATCCAGCCTCCTGTCACTTAAATAATGTGTGAGCCTAGGACAAATCACTTCACTTCTTTAACTCAGTTTCCTCATCTGTAAAATTTGGATGATAGATTTTGGAAGGGACTCTCAAGGCTGTAATTGGCTAAAGCTGACAGGTCAGTCTATGAGCTTAGGTTCAAGATTATAATGAAATGAGTTCATCCATCAGCAACAGACCTGACCATAGCAAGGAAAGCCTGTTCAGGGGAGGATCATGTGATCTTCTCAGTGTGCATCAAGCATTTCCTTGGGGCTTTTCTGTATCCAGGTAACTCAGAACCTGCATCTCTGACCTGTCAGTGCCCTGAGCCAGATGAGTCTTGAAGACGTCCAAAAGCCTATTAAAGAAAAGAACTAGCCTCTCTCCCATGGCAAGGGACTCATTATATGGAGAAGGAAAATCAGGGAAATGATAAACTTTTTCTAAGATCAGCTTGTTAGTAGGTGGCCAAGGCAAGATTTGAACCCATACCCTCTCAATGCAAAACCAGTGATTTTTCTGCTTAATCACAATGAAGCGCGGACCTCTAACATCTCTTCCAGCTCAAAATCTAGGAAGGTGTCATTAACCAAATAATAATCTGACTTTAAATCTCCCCTATGCCTGAGAAGGTTAATAAACAGCTTTAAGTTTTTTAAAGTGCTTTATGTACATTTTCTCTTTTGTCCCTCACAACAGTCCAGTTGTTATAATCTGCACTTTAAAGATGGGGAAACTGAGGTGAAGTCCAGGATCACCCAGGTAATACATGTCTGAAACCGAATTTGAGCCCAGGTCTAACTAAGTATATGCTGTTGGGGAGGGGGCAGCAAATGAGCAACCCCTTGTGGAATGACTCATCCCAACCTCCTTTACCCCCTCCACCCTGGAATCAAGAATAGATTATGCCTTCATAGAACCAGCAGAATGCCAGATTCCCAAGCAAGAGGAAGAGTCCACCCATTCCATCCCATAGCCTAGCCTCCATCCATCTGGTTAGGGGTGGGGTTGCAGAGCGTTGAAATCATCACAGTGGAGAGAGTGCTTATGCTTGAATGGGTCTTTTTAACCTCTCTGTGCCTCAGTTTCCCCTTCTGACTCAGTGCTCACTAGATACCTTTGAATCTATGATCCTATGAATATGTGGGGTCTCTCAGGCCATCTCTAACCTAAGTAGCCCATTTAGCCACGTCCAGGATGTGGGCTTCAAACAACTGAGCAATGAGAGTCCACAGGTCTGGAAGGTGATGGACATGGGGTGGTCATCTCTTGAGAGCCCTAAGCCTTGGGATGCCTCCACTCCCCCAGGGGAGGTACTCATTCTCTGAGGCAATATTAGAACATTGGACTTGTCAGGAAGACCTGAATTCAGATCTTGCCTCAGACACGTAATAGTAACAGCAATATTTGTAGTAACTAGCACTTTAAAGTTTGCAAAGGACTTTACAAATATTATTTCATTTGATCCTGGAGGTTGTTATCCCCATGTTACAGATGAGGAAACTGAGGGAAACAAGAAGTTAAATAACTTGCCCAGGGTCACACAGCTAGTGGATCTCTGAGGGTAGATTTGAACTCCAGGTCCAACCTTCTATCCACGGTGCCACCTACTATCTTAGATACCTTCTAGCTCTGTGACAATGGGCAAATCACTTCACCTCCTTGGACCTCAGTTTCCCCATATGTAAAATGAGGGGGTTGGATTCAGTGACCTCTGAAGGTCTCTTCTTGTTCTAAATCGGTGATCTGTGATCTCTGAGTCACTTCTCCAACCTCTGCCACCAGTTAACTCTGACTCCAGTAATCTGAAGGGAAAGCTGGAGAAACAGACCTTTGAGAGATGAAGCCAAGGTCGGGGCAGGGAGGAGAAATTGAAAAATTGGATTGGGGAGGAGGTTTAAAAAAGGGAGATTGCCTGGATGGAATATGGGTGATTCCATTTTGAAAAGCAGCTTCATGTACTGGGCAAGACGTTGCCTTTATTTAGCTAGAGTAGAGGCAGGAGATCCGGATTTCAAACCCAGTTTTGCCCTCTCTGGATCTTGGGTCTGAATTCTTTTGATACTAACTGTGAGACTTTGGACAAGTCATAACTCTCTGGGTCTCAGCTTCCTCACCTGTAAAATGGGAAGTCCCACTGACACCAACTACTCCAGAGGGTTGCTTTGTAAACCTTGACTATAAGTTAGCATCATCACTAATAGTGATCACGGGGTCAGTCCTCCAACCCCAAGGAAAACCCATAACTTGGGTCATCATTCTGGGGCTGGAAGGGACCTCGGAGTCTATCTGGGTCAACTCCATTTTTACAGAGGAGGAAACTGAGGCCCAGAGGAGAGAAGGAGATTCACTTAATAGTTTAGTCACACAGCCAGGATTTAAATGCTGCTCATGGGACTCCAGACTCAGAGCTCTGTCCACTCCGCCAGCAAGCACCAACCAAAACAGAGTCTAACAGGCTTCTGGTGTGTTCATTCGATCAAGAACTTAGTACTCCCTTACTATGTGTCAGACACTGCTCAGTTCTAGGAATGCCAAGAAAGGTAAAAACAGCCCTTGTCCTCAGTGAGTTTATGGGCTAATGGGGGAGACAACGTATGCAATAAATAATACAAGATACATAGAGAGTGGAACAGCACGCTGGTGCGGTGGATAGAGCACTGGCCCTGGATTCAGGAAGACCTGAGTTCAAATCGAGCCTCAGACACTTAGCTGTATGACCCTGGGCAAGTCACTTAATCCCAATTGCCGTGCCAAAAAAAAAAGATACATACAGAGTAAAAAGAAGGTAACTTTAGAGGCCTTGTATTCATTTTATCTAGGCTATCTAGAATATGACACCCTAATTCGTAGATGTCTAGTTAGTTTAGGGGGAAACCAAAGAGTCCAAGAATCCTGACTGGTATTTAAATAAAAGAACTCCACTAGAAAGCGCACCCTGTTAGGAGTAGGGAAGACAGATCTCAGACCATCATGCCACTAAAAAATGTGAGAAACAGACCTTTAGTTTCCTGTTTATCGATACCCTGCAGGCTGAGCCAGCTGTCTCTTCCCAGACCTTAGGCCCCCTCTCAGTCTGGAATCCCAGGCCTCCAGTGCTAGAAACATGGACACTTCTCCTCTTACCCAAGCTCCCCCAGTCCCAGGAGATGCCAGCCTCCAATTAGGAACAGAGAAGGCAGCTGTGCAGACTCTAAGCCTATTTAAATTCAGACAGAGACCACTTTACTAAGAAGGAAGCAATTAGACTGCCCTAGGGTCACAGAGGGTGCCCTGGCAGGCTAGCCGGGGTGTGCTGGAGTCCCACAAGCCCTCTCTCAAAGAAGAGTGACTGACTTGCAATGGCTCAGAGAAGGCCCAGACCACAGCATCTGTGCACAGCAGGAGATGGCTGATGGGGTAGAAACACCCCAGCCTTTATGGGGCAGAAGTGGGGGAAACTTCCTCAGAGAAAGAATGCTGAAAATCCTCCAAAGTGTAGGCAGGTTGGGGGCTTCCTGGCACAGCTGACATTAGTCAGTGCTGAGGCCATACCTTTCAGGGATCCCAAAGAGCTCCCCAGATTAAATGGCTTTCCTGGAAATTGGAGCTGAAACCCAGGGGCCCATCTCTGCCACTAATGAGCTCTGTGACCTCAAGCAGAAATAATCCTAAGAACAACTGACATTCCTGTAGCACTTTGATGTTGGCAAAGTGTTTTATAACCATTATTTCATTAGATGCTCATGAAAAGGCAATTTGGAACAGTGGAAAGGAAGGCTGGACCTCGGTCCAAGCTGGACCTGCTCTTCTATAAGAGCCTCCCTGGGTCTCACGTTGTTAGTTCGTTTGATTCTCACAACAGCCTTCTGAGGTAAGTGCTGCTCTTATCCCCATTTTACAGTCGGGGAATCTGAGGCTGGAAGAGGTTTTAGTGATTTATTGGAAGTCATTCAGCTAGGAGGTGTCTGAGGCAGGATTTGAACTCAGGGCAAGGTTTGATGCCAGACCTTTCTGAGAAATCAACTCCCACTCTCTGGGCCTCAGTCTCTCCTTCAGTGCTTCTTAAACTATGGGCTGCAACTCCATCTGGGGGCATCGTGACCCACAGTGTAAGAAGCACTGAAGGGGTCTCCAGTGGAAAAAGTTTAAGAAGCCCTGGCCTATATAGTGAAAGGAGTGGGATGAGATGATCTCTGGAGTTCCTCCCCGCTCTGAAATACCACAATTCTAACCCAACAGAGGGAATCCCACTGCTTATCTCTGCAGACTCTATAGGAAGGCCTGCAATCCTCTTAACACTGATACCTGCTGTCCACTTGCTCAGCTGAAAACAGTCAAGACGGAAAAGCCCAGTGCCAGCTGGCCAGGAAGCTCCCAAGTGCCTACACATCGGAGGATGTTCAACATTCCACAAGGAAACTTTCTTTCCCAATCAGATATCTCCTGCATGTCAATCATCAAACATGTACATCTAGGGATCCATGTTCCTTCCACCCTCCTTGGCTCTCTCGATAACTTCTGGCAGCCAAAGTGGTACAGCCAAGCAGCCAAGAGGGTGCAGGAAAGCCTGGCCTGGTCTGACTGCCCAGCACCTGCCCCCTCTCTGGGAATAGTCAAGGAAATGGACCACCACTTCCATCCCCAGCTAAATCATCAATACTCTCCTCCATAGGAGCTAAGAAGATGACAAGGGTCTCTTTATTCCCTAAGCCTTTAAAGCAAGTTAGAGCACTGAGCCTGGAGTTGGGAAAACCTGAGTTCAAATCTCTCCTCTGACACTTGCTACCTGGATGACCCTTAACAAGTCCCTTCCCCATTTTCAGCTTCAGTTTCCTCAACTCTAAAATGAAACTGTTAATAATAAAACCTACCTCTCAGGGATGTTGCAAGGATCAAATGGGCTAATATTTGTAAAATCCCTTAGCACAGCACCTGGGCTTTAGAAGGTATTGTCTAAAAGCTAGCTATTGTATCGAGGAAAGGATAAACGTGAGAAAAAATAAAGGATGGCATCCAAAGAAAGCCCCTGCTGTGGAGAGCATAGAAGAGGAGCTGGGGAATGGAACTGCAACTTTATTGATAGAAGGAATTCGATCTATCAATGTAGGTTGGCACCTTCCCTTGTCTAGAGCACAGACATGTTAAGTGATTTGCCTGGAGTTTATCAGCCAGGACTGCCCTCCACTCCAAGGTGCCAGGAGCCTACCAGTGTGTAAATAAAATAGATGACAGGGAAAAGACAGTGCTAAGGAACCAAGCCTAGAATCAAGAGACTTTGGGAAGGAAAAGAAGAACAGTGCCACCAGAGGAAAAACAAAGGGATCAAAAATATTTGGGGGCAGGGATATGAAACCAATTAGGAAAGAAGGAACAGGTGGTGCTAAACATCCTGGTGTCCAGGACCATGGGGGTGGTCTGCCCTGTGTTCAATTCTTGGTTCCACATTTTGAGAAAGGACATTGGTGGGCTACAGAGCAATCAGAATGGTGAGGGGCCCCAAGTTCCTGTTGTAGTCTCTAATAAATTTAGAGAAGGGACCTCAGAGGTCATGTGGTCTAGCCCTGTCTTTATAGATGCCAAAAATGATACACAGAGCTGTTAGCTGACTTGCCCAAGATCATACTGGAAGTGCCTCCATTGAAGAAAGTGGAAGCCTGGATATGTGAACACTGGAGGAAGTGATAGCTGTCCTCAAGGTGATCCCATGGAAGAGTGATTAGCTTTGATCTGCTTGGCCGCAGAAGTCAGAACTAGTAGGGATGGCTGAACGTTGGAAAGAGGCAACTTTAGATTCATGGAACAGAAGTATATCTAAACCATGAAAGATCTCCAGAAGTAGAGGGAATGGCCTTAAGAGGTCATGACTCCCTTTCACCAGAGATCATTGAGCAGAGGCTGGATTGTCACTTCAGTTGTTGAGTAGGGTGCAAGGAAGACTCTTGTCCAAGTATGGGTTGAGCTGGTTCTGAAGTCCCTTAGAACTCAGATTTGCTTTGAAGAAAATGGTAAAATCAAAGGACAAAATAATGAGACTGGGACTATACTGGAATGGGCCATGGCGAGGTCTGGGTAGGATGCTTTAACCCAGAGATCCTCCGACAGAGGACAAGGCCAAACCTCAATTTGTTTTCTTGGGTAGATTAATAGAATTTATTGAGCTAGAAGGGAATTTAGAATAGAGAGGTGAGAACTGGTAGAGATTTTAAAACAGAAAATTTGAGATCCCGAAAGAACCATAGTACACAAAATGTCAGAGCTGGGAGGCCCTTTTGAACACACAAGGTCAAAGGAGTAAGGGCTCTTTAGAACCCAGAGTATCAAACTTAGGAGGACTCTTAGAACACAGAATGTCAGAGATGGGAAGGACTTTAGAACACAGAATATCAGAGCTTGGGAGGCCCTCAGAACACAGAATGTCAGAGATTGGAAGGGCCTGAGAACACAAAATGTCAGAGTTGGGAAGGGCCTCAGAACATGGAAAGTCAAGGTTGGCAGGGGCCTCAGAAACCTCATAGTTTAATCCCCTCAATAAAGAGAGGAGAAAACAGACTCAGCCATGAACAGTGACATACCAAAGGCTGTGGTGCATGCTGAGTACATTGCTCTTTGTATCACACCACTCCACAGAGACTGAAGACAGCAATGTCTACACCCAGAGGGTGTAGGGACTGCAGGGACTCCAAGACTCAGGAGGGGATCTCAGGGCATTCGGTGGAATATTGCATACCCTTGTTGACTTGGAGCACCCAGATCATAAAATTACAGATTTAGAGCTGCAAGGACCTCAAAAACAGAGGGAAGTGATATGGCCTTGGTCACAGAAGTGGCAAGTACCTGAAAACTAGGATTCAAACCCAGATCCTCTGATACCAGATTCAGTAAAGCTCTTTCCATCAAGCCACACTGTTTCTCAGTGGTCATGTACTCTGGACCACAGAGCTAATTGAAACCTCTGGCCCTGGCCAGCCAATAAACTGAGTTTTTCCCTTTGAGGGAACATCTTGGGTAAGTCAGGAGGAAGGCAGGTCTTGTTGTCTGCTCCCAGGGACTGGAATCTGACTTCCAAGGCTGGTAATTTCCTATTGTCCTCCTTCATTGTTCCCATCCCATCCAGGGCTTTTATCCTGTAGTGGCCTTCAAGAACCTTTGAGACTGATGGACCTGAGAATCCCAATATTAGAGAGAAGGGATTTCTGAGGCCATCTATTACAATCTGTAGCTGAAAAGGGACACCATCTTCAAGCTAGATACCTGGGATTTCCGCCTTGCAACTATATGTAGTACAAAGAACCCTGAATTTAGAGTCAGAAGACCTGGGTTCCAATCTGAGCTCTAATGTTTCCTCACTCTGTGATCTTGGACACGGCATTTAAAAAAAACTGTGCCTCTGTTTCCCTATCTGTAAAATGAGAATAATATTTCTACCAAGTGTCTTACTTTTTGCAGATACAAAAAAGTTATAATGCCCACTAAGTGACACTAACTTAAATAACTTGGTATGTCTGTGCTAATTCTTGTGCAAAGTTACAAAAAAGTAAATTTTCCTCCTTTTCAGATGAGAAACTCAAGGTAACCTCTCTGATATCCATCATATAGCCAGACTTACATTCTAAATCAGGTCCCCCTCCCACTGAGCCACTCTGTCTCATTTTGGTTCTTAGATCTAGGAGACACTCCCACCTACTAAGCCAGAGGCAACATGGTACCATGGGAAGAACATTGGCCCTAAAATCAGAAGATCTGAGTTCAAATCTCACCTCTGATGATTACTGACTGGGTGACCTTCAAAAAGCTATTTTTACCTCTGATGTCTCAGTTTCCTCATCTGTAAAATGAGAAGGGTGAGCTAGATGGTCTCTGAGGCTCCTTCTCCATCTATGGTCTTGTAAGCTCCTATATTCTTGTCGATTCAGTCTTGCTCAGTCTGGCCCCAGAGCCAGAGGCTGGTAATTTCCTATTGACTTCACTCATTGTCCCCACCCATTCCAGGGCTTTTGTCCTGGACCAGCCCCCAGGAAACTTGGAATGAGACTGAAGGACCTTAGAATCTCAGCATTAGTTAGAAGGGATTTCTCCAATCTCTAGCTAAAAAGGAACACCCTCTATACATCTACAATCCATGTAGGTTATAGCAATAGTGGGAGACATTCCCTGGAAACTATACAATGCCTTAAGCTTTCCAAAGTATTTCAGAATCTGTTATTGGATACAGAGTTCCTGGTACCAGGAGCCCCATGGGTCACCCAGGCAGCCAAGCAAGCCCCTTTAGTGAGGTTAGTGAGCTACCCAGGCTCCAGATGGGAAAAAATAGAACCGCAGTGATAAAACCATGTAGCATTTACCAAATAATAAACCAACCCAACACCCTGGCAGGTAGGCTGGCAGGCCAATAGGTAACTTAAAACTGGAGACAGCATTTCACAGGCAAGGGAGATATGGAGTGGGGCTGAGATCTAGTGAGCCAGAGATGTAGAGAAATGGGCAGAGACATGGAAGCAGAAAATTAGAGAAGTGGGGAGAAAGAGAAACAGAGAAGATAGGCAGAGACAGCTAGAGAAAGGTACACAGAGAGACACAAAGAAACAGATAGCCAGAGAGAAACAGAATAGAAACAATGTAAGCTCATTATAAGATATATATATGAGATATATTGTATCTCCAGCACCTTGGACAGTTCTCAACACATACTAGGTGCTTGATAAAAATGATTACCAATTGATTGATTGTGGTAGGCATAGAGACATATAGACTAAATAAAGATAAACAGAGAGACACATATAATAGAGAGACAGGGAAATGGGCGAGAAAGGTTCACACAGAGATAGACACACATAGTGTTGGAGAAGGATACACAGACACCAAGGAAGAACACCACAGACACCAAGGAAGAGACACACACAGAGAGCCATAAAAAGACACTCAGGGCCACACACACAGACAGAGACAGACACACAGAGAGGCAGAGAAGGAGACACATGCACACAAAGAAAGGAAAACAGAGGCACAAAGAGAAATAAAGGAAGGAAGGAAGACAATTATAGACAGAGACAAAAGAGACATTCAGAAAGTCAGACATAGAAAGAGATACAGAAACAGAGGGGAAGATAGAAACAGAGACAACCCATCAACAGGTATTTATTAAATGCCTTCTATGTCCAGGCACTGTTACATGCCATGGATAGAAAGATAAAAGAAAAGCTGCCTCTGACCTTAAGGGGCTTACATTCTATCAGACCAACCCAGAAAAAGACAGAGACAGAGATAGGGGGTTGGAGAGAGAGACACAGAGAGATAGAGAAAGAGAGAAGGGGATGGAGGGAGAGAAAGAGAAGAGAGAAGGGCAAAGGGAGGGAGAAAGAGAGAGATAGGAGGATGGAGGGAGGCAGGGAGAGAGAGAGAGAGACAGAGAAGAGGATGGAGGGAAGGAGAGAGACAGTGAGAAGAGCAAGATACAATGAGTTAGACATAGATAACAAACACATAGAAATTGGAGTCATGGAATAAAGAAGAAACAGATGAAAGGTAGGATAGTTTACATCAAAGGCATGGAGAGTGATGGTCCCTGAGACCCTTTCTGGCTCTAACTCTATGATCTTATGACCTCCCCAGGCCTCAATTTCCTCATCTGTAAAATAAGATGGTTGGACCAGATCACCTCTGAGGCCCCCAATGGCTCTAAATCTATGATCCTCAGTCCTTTCCCCAAAGCATTCAACCCACTAAACTATGTCTTTTCCAAAATGGGACTCCAGAACTTCTCCAAGAAGGAAGGGGTCAGTAAGGGACCCCAGGAAACCTAAATAATATCCTGGGAAAAAAACATTGGTACGTCTAAAGCATAGGTGGAGGGATGGGGAGAATGTAGGAAAAAGAGAAGCTGAGAAAGAGAAAACATTTGTGGGGAGGCATAAAGGAAATCTCCAGGAATATCCTCTTTTGGTAATGCCCATACCTTAGGCTCCCCATCTCTGTACAGGGCCTAGAATGTCCTGCTCTTTCCAGTTGCAGCACCCTGAGCCCCCAAAAACTCTAGACAAAGATTTCCTGGGGAGGTACTAGAACACCATTTTAGAGCATTGGGTCAGACAGTTTCCAAAGACATCACTTAGGGAGTTGAGTGTCAGGGATGATTTTAAAGATGAGGAAAATGATGCCCAGAGAGGTCAAAGGATCATAGAGTTAGAGCTGGAAGGAGTCTCAGAGGCCAATCTAGTGCAACCTCCTAGTCTTTTACAGATGAGGAAACTGAGACCCAGGGAAATGAAGTATTCTGCCCAAAGTCACAGGGTAATAATGGCAGAGCTGGGATTGGCACTCAGAATGGACAGCTATTTGCCACCTGGGCATCCACCTGTCCCTGGTCTACAAAAGTCTTTGGTATTGGGGCTGGTGCATAGTGGAAGTGCTACCTATGACCCAGGGGGTCCTGCAGCAGCTGAGGGCTGAGAGAAAAAAGAAGAAGAAAATGAAAAGGGAATGACAGGGTGGAAAGGTCAGGAAAAGCTCAGAGGGAAAGCCTTTACCACCCCTCCCTTCTGCACAGCTCAGAGACCTAGATCCAGAGAGAACATCTATTACAGAAAGTGACCGTAGATCATTTCAAGTGTCCTGCCAAGGCTACCCTCCTGGGAGCACAAAATGGAGCTCAATGAAGACTATGAGAGAGCAGCCGTAGCACAAAACCCTGCAGCCTTAAGAACTCCAGCAGCCATGGGGACAGCTTGCTATGGCAACACTGATCCTTCACCATTCTCCCGAGACTGGCAGTCTCCTTCCCTGTGAGTGCTCCATGCTCTGCCCTCCCCAGCTCTCCAAACACACCCAAGTCCTGAGCTGAGGAAGAACAGAGCTCAGCACTGACAAGACCTTGCTCTCCGATCTTAGACAAGTCATTTCCCCCCAGTTTCCTCATCTAGAGGAGGAGTTGGTTGGATTAGAAGAGCCCACCCCCATTCTCCAGCTCTGATAGCCTGTCAATAGTAATGGCTGACATTTATATAGTGCTTTAGGGTTTACAAAGTGCAGTGTCTTCTATTACTTCTTCTTATCCTCACAACAACGGCGAGGTATAATCTATTGTTCTTTTCACTTGCAGATGAGGAAACTGAGGCAGACAGAGGTCAAGTGACTTGCACAGGGTCACACAGCAAGTAAATGTCTGAGGCCAGATTTGAACTTAGGTCTTCCTGATTTCAGGTCCAGCACAGCTTTCCACTGTGTCACTTAGCTGCCTCAGCAATGTTCTAACACTCTAAGTTCCAAGATCTCTCTCCAGGCTAACATTTTTTGTTCTAGCTTTCTGTGCTCTAATGTCCCTAAACATCTGTGATGTTTTATCTCCTTAAGTCACAGAATCATAGAATTTGAGAGTTGGAAGGGACCTCAGTGACAATCTAGTCCATCCCATACACAAGAGGATCCCTCCTAGCTCTGACATTCCATGTTCTGTAGTCCATCTGACATCTTGTGTTCTAAGGCCCTCCCAGCTCTGACATCCTGTGTTCTAAGGCTCCTCCCAGCTCTGACATTCTGTGTTCTAAGGGCCCTCCCAGCCCTGACATCCTGTGTTCTAAGGGCCCTCCCAGCCCTGACATCCTGTGTTCTAAGGCCCCTCTCAACTCTGACATTCTGTGTTCTAAGATCCCTCCCAGCTCTGACATTCTGTGTTCTATGATCCCTCCCAGCTCTGACATTCTGTGTTCTAAGGGCCCTCCCAGCTCTGACATCCTGTGTTCTAAGGGCCCTCCCAGCTCTGACATTCTGTGTTCTAAGATCCCTCCCAGCTCTGACATTCTGTGTTCTCTGTCCCTCCTAATTTTAACATTCCATGTTCTAAAGGAGCCTCTGACATTTTATTTTTAAAAGCCTTCTCCATTTCCAAGATGTCTTTAGGACCAAAGAAACCTCTCTCACAATCTTTTTCCATTGCCCCACAAAAATGATAACCTTCTAGGTTGAAGAAGTTAGAGTCAGCTCCTAGAGGATCTGGAGGGCCTGTTGCTATGATTCAGAAAAGGGGCAGAATCCTAAAATGCTGTCCCTCCCCCTCTCCCTACCTTTCCCAACCCACAGCTGTCTCAAGAGTCTCACTCCAGGTGCAGGTTAAATAGGTCTTTGAAGAAACACTCCCCAGGCCCCTATCTCCTGTTCCAAGGGGATTGGGCACTGTGGCACAGAAAAATAACTCAACACAAAACAGTTGTAACATTGCCCCTTGTCGTTGTGAGTGGATGTGTAAGGAAGGCAGGAGGCAGATGCTTCTATGTCCACTGGGACACCAGTTCCACCCCCACCCCTGCTCTAAATAAAAGAGCTCAAAGCAACCATCTACCTCTAATCTCAGCTTTCTGTATCTTCCACCACATCACCCAAGGCATTGTCCTGAATCAGATATTGTTAGCCCTGCTTTTGATTGGGAGGATCTCTGAGTATTTCACCTCTGTTATCACTTCTCCTTTTGATCTCCTCCCTTCAAAAGAGGTAATGGTCAACCATTAGCCTTTTTTAATCAATCAGCAATGGAGAAACTGAGGCCTACAGAGATGAGGTGATAAAAATCATTTTTTAAAAGCAGACCTAGGATTTCATTAATTTAAGACACTGTCTTCACCAATACAGCTCAATGCCTGCTCTGTCATTTAGGTTCTTAGAGAGTTGTCTGAAGCATTGAGTTAAGTGACTTGCCCAAGGGTCACACAGCCAGGATATCTCAAGGGGAAGTACAGGAAACCAGATCTCCCTGACTTAAAGGCCAATTTTCTCACGGCTATTGTTACTATTGAGTAATTACTTATTACTTTTGAGAGCCATTTTGCGTCTCTATAGTAGTAATAACTATAGCATTTATATAGGATTTTAGAGTTTAAAAAATATTTTATAACCATTTCCCCATTGGGTTCTCACAACAGTAGTCTGAGGGCCAGTCTGGGACATAGTAAGCCCTTAACAAATATTAATTTCCTTCCTTCTTTTCTCTCCCCCTCCTTCTTTCCTTCCTTCCTCCCTCCTTTCCTTCCTTCCTCCTTTCCTTCCTTCCTCCTTTCCTTCCTTCCTCCTTTCCTTCCTTCCTTCCATGCTATAGGCACTACTTAACCCCATTTTGCAGACGAGGAAAATGAAGTTTAGAGACATAGTATAACTCATTCATGATCACATAGCTCCCAAGAGTAAGCGGTGGAATTCTAAATCCTGCCTTTCCTGAATCCAAGCTCTGTGCTGAGCCACATGGCTCTCACCTGAGGTAGCACTTGACTTTAAGGTGGGCCCAGGTCGAGAAACAGTTTTCCTGAAATTCAGGATTGATTCAGGAGGATCTCTCTATTAAATGTGCCCCCAACGCTGGAATACTAACCTTAATCCCTCATCTCCTAGACACTGAGAATGCAACACCTATGTTCTTCATGTACCTCACCTCCTCCTATTACCCAGTTTGTAGACCAAGAATCTTACATCAGTGTAGACTATTCAGGGTTCAGTCAGAGCCAAGATAAGCCAGGCAGCAGCTCCTCCCTAGACATGACTATTTCCTTCTTTCTCCCTCCCCCAGACACTTACCAGATATATGACCTTGGTCAGGCCACCAACCAAGAGACATTTAATCCAACTTATACTCAGAGACCTCCTCTACAACACAGACAAAGTGATTACTTTACCTCCGAGCCTCAGTTTCTTTGACTATAAAATGGGGTCATATATGTAAAGCATTTTGTAAACCTTATAAATGCCAGCTAAGATGTCTGTGGTAATTATTGTCTAAGGCAGGGCTTCTTGACTATTTTGGTATCATGTACACCTTGGTGGTCTGGTGGAGCCTAAGGGCTTTTCCGAATAGTATTTTTCAATGCATGAAAGAAAATACATAGTATTACAAAAGGAACCAGCTTTACCCTTATAGTTAAGAAAGTGTCAGCAACAAATTCCCAGACCCCAGGCTAAGAATCTCTGCTAGAAAGAGAAGGGCTGCAGCCCTGGTCTGCTACTTGAAACATACTATCACACTATTCCCAGCTTTCCTCTGAATAAAGCAGGTATGTTTCTTTGGGAAGCTAAATTGACTTTGGGACCTACCCAGATGAACTTTTTCTTCCTCCTTTGACAGTGGCCTGGTTTTGGGAGGAGGAGGATGAAGGAGCTGCTGAAGTATGAGGGTCAGGGAGGTGAGAGGCCCTGCAACTCCACAGTTGGGTCACCATCTCTTTGACACTGATTTGAATTCAGGTCCTCTGACTCCAAATTCAGCCTTGTTCCTGTCTACAAATAGAGTGTCTGCAGTAATAAAGAAGAAAACGTAAAATCACTTCACAATTCAGAGATGCATAGGATGTAGAAATGGAGAAGATATTAGAGATCAACCCTCCTAATAAAAGGGTATTATACCATGTATGTGTATATATAGTTTAAATATTATATTGCATATACTTTTAATCTTATTTATAATCTTATATACTTAAATTTATAATCTTATATACTTAAATATAAAAATAAATGAATACTTTGAAATAAATATATAATAGAAGCAGTTAGGTGGTATAATGGATAGAGAATACTGGACCTGGGGTCAGAAAGAACTAATTTCAAATACTAGCTATAAAACCTTGGGCATGTCACTTCATCCTATTTGCCTCAGTTTCCTCAACTGTAAAATGAGCTGAAGAAGGAAATGGGAAACCATTCCAGTATTTTTGCCAAGAAAACCCCAATAATGTCATAATATTATATACTACCATTACATATAATCGCATAGATTGTTATAATATATAATAATAATACAGGTAGGGAAAGTGAGACCCAGAGAGGGAAGTGAGGGTGAGTCAATAGAACTGGGATTAAAACAGAAATCCTCTGACTGAAGCTAATGTTCTTCTCACGATTCTTTCTATGTGTATTTGCCCCCAGTTTCTTTCTCCTTACCACCCACCCTCCCTCTGTCTGTTGGTACAGTCTCTGAAAATATGAACTCATTTTAACACAAGCCTGAGCCAAACATAATTAGGAAAGTAAATCTGTTGTAAAAAAAATTGCATCATGCCCCCAAAGCCAAATAGAAATTATTTTTTACTACCCACTATGTTGTATTATCCAAACATTGCTCTCTTTGCATGGAAAATTAAGAACAGACAGACATAAATATATGTATGCCCAACTAAATGCTAATTACTCAGCCTTGTAAGGGATCCCTTTATCCCTAGACCCACCTTTTCTCCCCTAAGAGGTACCCTGGGGGGTTATAGTAAGATAGATTAGTCTATTTCATTGCTCATTCAAGGCATCAATTGCTGTTTGCCTACGCAGGTGGTTATTTGCAAAGCTGATTTTACTGATGACAGTCAACCATTCCATTTAATTCACTTCAACATTTTAGTAAGCACCTACTGTGTACAAGCCATGTGAACCTTAGAGTGTCAGAGCTGGAAGGGCCCTGAGAACTGGACTGTCAGAGCTAAGAAGAAACTTAGAACCTAGAATAACAGAGCTGGGAGACCCTTTAGAACATAAAATAATAGTGCTAGAAAGAAACTGAAAACTGAGAGAACTGAAAGAGCCTTTAGCATGAAGAATGTCAAAACTGGGAGGTCCCTTAGAACACAGGCTGTCAGAGTTGGGAGGGACCTTAGAACGCAGGCTGTCAGAACTGGGAGGGCCCCTAGAACACAAGCTGTCAGAACTGGGAGGTCCCCTAGAATGCAGAATGTCAGAACTGGGAGGGACCTTAGAATACAGGGTGTCAGAGTTGGGAGGGACCTTAGAACATAGAATATCAAGGCTGGGAGGGACCTTAGAAATCACCAACCCTATTATTTCCCAGGTTAGGAAATTAGAAATCATCCTGTAATATGATTGGTGTCTAAAAAACCACAAATGATATCTATAAGAAGACTACTGTTTTTTCATCAAATCCCAGAATATTAAAAATAAGAGATAGTTTATGTTTTTGTTTTGTTTTGTTTTGTTTCTTTTGGAGACTGTGTGTCCCTTTCTCTCCCAAGCTAGAAGTGCAGCAGCCACTGAACCAGCTCCATTTCTGATGAGCTCAGTTTGACCTGGGCCAGCCACTCTTTCTCAGGCTGTCTGGTTCTGTCCTCTCACCCTCACTGCCAGAGGCTCTGGTCAAGACAGTTTGAAACAAAAGGAGATGGTGCTTCACAAAGTCAGTTGCAAGTTTATGAAACCCGTTGTCCCAACATATAATACAGGCTGAAGATATTAATTGGTTTCAGAAGGGTTTGGATCAATTCCTACATAACATTTCTGTAACAAATTACTCAGGGAGGCTGGGATGTTTGGGGAGTCCTTTGTTTGAAAGCTAATGTCTTGAAGCACCGATCATAAATCTCCCTCAAGACACTCATTGATGTCACTCACTGTCACAAGTGAAATCCTCTACTTGTCCAGATGGACCTTTGATTGGATGAAAAAAGTTGTAATTCCAGTATTTCTCTACTTTCCAAAGCTTAGTACAATGCCTGGTACCCAGTAGGTACTTAATAAATGTTTGTTGATTATACTCAATAACCAGAGAATAATTTTAATATGCAGATAACACTCCAATATTGGGGTAAAAGGGAGAGATGGCCACACTGCAAACCACACAGCTCAAACCCAAGGCCCTTGATTAGCCAAAAAGAAACAAGAGGTACATGGGTCAAGAAACATGACTGGGTCTGTGCTCTACAACGGAAGGTTTGGTTTAGTAGAAAGAATGTTGGGCTTGGAGTCAGAGGACCTGCATTCAAATTCAAATCAAAGTCAGGGTTTTTAGCTATGTGACTTTGGACAAAACACTTGACGTCTCAGGACCTTAGTTTCTTCATCTGAAAAAGAAATTAGATAAGATGACTGCTAATGTCTCTCCCAGGTCTAAATCTCTACTTGTATCTGGATAAAGAACACTTTATGAGCCCTAGAGTATAAATGCAAAGCCAGACTTTGTTTTGTGAGATCCCCAGTGTGATAGATGGGAGTATTTGGGGGAGATCAGGAGGGGTTCTTAACCTTTACTGGCATGTCTTGGACCCCCTTGGGCAGTGTCTGGTGAAGCCTCTAGACACAGTCTCAGAATAATGTTTTAAAGTGCATGAATAAAAAACATAGGATTCAAAGGAAACCAAATGTATTTAAATCTAATTATTATATATACATATATGTGTTCATATATGCATATATAAAGAGAGGAAAGAGAAAGAAGAGAGGAAAGAGAAAAAGAGATTTTCGGAAATCTGCCTGCTCAAAAACATTTTAAAGAGAGAGAGACAGAGAGAGGGAGAGGGAGAGGGAGAGAGGGAGGGGGAGAGAGAGAGAGAGAGAGAGAGCACAGATTCCAGGTTCAGGTTCAGGTTCAGAATTTCTGCAATATCTCAGTGTAGGGATCTGGTCTTCCCTTCCTTTTCCTTAGTGTTTGTTCCATGTGACCCGGCTACTGATCTCTTAGACAGACCTCGTCAGGCTCTTGTGTCATATCTTTGTTCCCCCAGCTGTCTGCACATGAGTTCCACGTCTAGGTCCTGTGCTGCTCAAGAGCCCAGATATACAGAGTACATCAAAGAAGATATCAAGGAACAATGATGTATCCTACAGCTTTGGACAGAAGTCATGTGTCTATTCTATTATAACTGCCCTGTTCTTCACAGAACTTCAGAACGTACCTAGTAGTGGGCACTGTTACATGACCTGGATAGATATGAGACGTGTAAATGAGTATGGGAATTACAATCTATAAGCAGAGCAGACCTACAGGGGAAAATCCCCCAATACCTCCATGCAGTAAACTGCAGAGAACCTTCATGTAAGCCCAGTTGGGAAGCCCCACATGACAAAGTCATAGCTATGACAGGGCAACTGGGACTCTGTCCCTGGGTGTCAAAATTTAGAAGATGCTCATAATGCTGACACTTCTTCAGCAGATGGAAACAACCAAATTTAGTACATAATTAGCTGTAATAATTGGGGCAGCTAGGTGGCACAGAGGATAGAACACCAGGTTTGGAGTCAGGCAGACCTTAGTTCAAATCTAACCTCAGACATTTACTAGTTATGTGACCCTGGGCAAGTCACTGAACCCTGTTTGCCTCAGTTTCCTCATCTGTGAAATGAGCTGGAGAAGGAAATGGCAAATCACTCCAAAAGGGGTCACAAACAGTCTAACATGATTAAAATGACTGAACAATAACAAAAAATGGAATAATTAGTTAAAATTGGGAAGCTACCCATTGCCTCACGTTCTATGTTCCAAAATCCATCTTGCCTCTGACATTTTTCTCCTTTGGCTGCCGCCCTCCCACCTCAAGTGACCTATTCCCAGCCCAAGGAGCACACGAACATGCTGTGTTCTAATATCTCTGTCTCCCACTCCTTCATAGAAGATGCTTTTTAAAAAAAACTGACCTGGACAGTCTTATTTCTGTCAGTTTTGCTTTCCAGGTCAACATTCTGCATCCATGGTCCCTTGCCACACTGGTCCAACAAAATAACTTCCACCAAGACTTTTCTCAGTCTTCTTGGGGATTTCAATCCAGATCCATCTGCCTGTGAGAGAGATGCTATAAGAGAACATATTATAAAATAGAGATCACCCAAGAGTGATGATCTCATTGACCTCCTGGAGTGGGGGCAATATTTAGAAGATGAAGCCAGCTGAATATTTGGAAAAGAATGGAGAGCACATACTTAAGCTCCATCAGAAACTGAAGTTATTTGTGAAGGGAATAGTCAGATATTGGAGTCAGTTAGCAAGGAGTCTGTAGGAGCATCCTGGTTTAGAGACTTTTATAAGCTGCTTCTTAGGACCACATTTATAATATAATAGGAGAATATTTTCCAAGCATGTCAGAAAGGTGGAAGGTGCTTAACAAATAAACACTTGGACTTAGAGTCCAAGTTCTAAAATGGGAACATTTTCCTAGAATGTTGAAGAAGGGAGGAAAGGAGGGAGGAAGGAAAAGAGGAAGGAAGAGAGGGAGGAAAGAAGGAAGGGAGGAAGGAAGGAAGGACTTAATATAGGTTATTTAACTGATGGGGATAAGGAATCAGGAACTAGATCCAGTTTTCTTCTCTGATATATGCTGGGTGTGAGTCTGGACAAGATTGTTAACCTCCCAGTATTCTAGGCCAGAAGTATCCAAAACAAGGCGCTCCAGCCTGGTCCTCAACACTTCTGTACTCTGGAGGGAAAATTGAACCAGATTAAAATGTCATTAAAAAATCTGTAGCAAAATAAATAAAATACCATAGGATGTGGATAGTGCTAATATGTGATTTTCACAGTTTTCTAAATTTCTGAATTCTAAATATGTGGTCCCCAGGGATCCTTACAGACTGGCTCTCATTTCTATATGAGTTTGGCACAAGTTACAGAGAAGGTGATGTTAGCAGGGAAAATTTTCTGAGAGTCACCTGCACTAAGGAAATCCTAGGTCTGGACCCCTTCCTCTAAAACAGCTCTGAAAAATGGGTACATAATCTAGTAAGTGCAGTTTATTCTGGGAATCTCTGAGCATTAGAACAGAATCTGAAATTTAATGCTTCTAGAGAAGAAGCTATGAACTGGAGTGAAATACAAATTGGTTATATAAATGAGGGAATTCACCTCACATGCCCTATAATCCTCCTTAATCTTACTGCCTTTCCTCTGTGTGTTTTCTCCCCTATTAAATTGTCATTTCCTTAGGAATTATACTGGGAGTGTTATTGCAGGGGATTTTTTGGTGGGGAGAAGGGGAGTTGGCCTTTCTTTGTATTCCCAGCACTCAGCATAGTGTCTGGCACATAGTAGGCTCTTACTAAATGGTAGTTGATTGACATGGGACTTGACACTGGGGAGTCAGGAGGGAAATATTTGGTGAGAAGGAGAAGTGCTACCAAATTTGGATAAGAAGCCTTGTCCTCACAGGAAGTGAGAGGGTCTTGGGCTATTCCTCAGGCTTATAAAGGCACTCTCTTCCCCCACAAACTATACTTGGGCTAGAATTCCAGGTTTCTGAAATTCTGGTTAATTACCAGTAGCTCCATTTTGCTCAATGCCAGTTCTTTTCAGAGGACTACCTAACTTTCAGGCTTTCTGAATTTTCATTCAATTCAGATAGATGACATAATGGGTAAGGTGTTGGAGCTGAGTTCAAATCCAGCCTCAGTGGTGGCTGTGCAACTGGGCAAGTCCTATAACTTCTGTCCTCCTCCATTTTCCTGTTTACTAGCTGTGTGACCATGGGCAAGTCATATAGCCTTTATCTGCCTCAGTTTCCTCAGCTGCTAAGTCAGGGTAATATAGCATTTATCTCCCATGTTTTTGTGAAAATAAAATGAAATAATATTTGATAAGGTGCTTTGCAAATCTTAAAGTACTTAAATGAAAGACTAGTTATTGTTATTCCAACAAGTATTTATTAAGTCACTCTCGAAGAAGACATCACAATGCTCTAATGAGATTTCAGTATGTTCAACTGTGACTGATCACACTACTATGAGCTCAAAATGTTCCACCCCAGGTGGGGCAAAGTCTGTGTGAACATTTGGGGTAGCTACTCTAAATTCTCTCATCCTATATTTCCTTTGATCTGTTTGAATTCTGCTTTGCTCACAGAGGAAGCATCTTCTCTGATGAGGGCACACGCCATGCTGAGCAGTCCTGTGCCAGTCTCCTATATCACACAGTCAATCCCAAAGTTCTTAAGCAAGACCTTGAAAATGTTCTTGTACTACTTCTTCTGACCACCATGTGAGCACTTGCCCTATGTGAGTGACTTTTATTAAGTGCCTACTATGTGAATGAATGAATCAAAAGGCATTTGTGAACTTCTTACCGTATGCCAAGCCCTGGCAAAACAAATTCAAAGGCAAGACGTGGACGCCTTCAAGGCACTTATATTCTCTGGGCCACAAAACTTCTGACAAGAAAGTATTATTGTGAAACATATTTTGAAGATTAGAGAAATTTTTGGCCACTTGTTTCTGTCTTTTGCAGGGAATCAGGGAAGGGGTGGCTACCAAAAAAATTATAATTAAAATTGAACCCAGGAGCTCTGATCCACTGCCAAAAATCACTTTCTCCTATTAAAATACAGCATTTTTAAAGCAAGGTTACAGCTTTTTACTTTGTGTGCTACTAGATGGGCTCTAGTTCCCTTTCCCCACAGGTAGAGAGCTCTGTCTGAAGAAGGATGCCAGGGCAGAACTTTGTTCCATAGGTCGGGAGGTGCAGGTGACCAGGAAAGCAAAGTAGCTTCAGGATATCTGGGGTCCTCAGTCCTGAAACATCAGAGGTCCTGCCCCAGACCTGCCTGTGCTACAGATATCAGGCCAAGGAGAAAGTCGAGGCCACCTCTTAGTCCTCTCTTGACCTGTGGGGAGCCAAGAGGCATCATGCAAAAGACAGTTCACAAGCAAAGACCTAAATGACCTGCTTGCTATGAAACCATCAGATCCTCACTGAACAGCACAAGTTAGATCTAGAGGACTCAAGAGCCAGGGCAGGCAAAAGGGACACTCTCCTCTGATCAAATTAATAGCAGATCTGGAATTTGGGGTCCATGGAAGAAATCTGAAATTAGAGAACCTGAATAGGAATCTTAGCTGTGCCATGGGTGACCCTGGATAGTTCATTTTTCCTCCCCAAGCCTCAGTTTCCTCATCCATAAAATGAAGGGATTGGATTAGATGATCTCTAAGGTCCTTGCCAGAGTTCAGTCTAGGATCCAATGATCTCTAATGTTAGCCTGAACTTAAAGCAGATCCATAAAAGAGAACTGGATTTTGGAGTAAGAGGATCTGAGTTCAAGTCCCAGCTTTATTCTTTCTTAGTTCTGTGTGACATTGGACTAGTCACCCCTCCCTGGGCCTCAGCTTCTTCCTCTTTAATTAGTAGGGAGTCCTGGACTAGATTTTAGATCTTTGAGGTCCCTTCTAAGTCTAACTTTGAACCTAAGTTGACCTTAGGAGGTTGGGGATGGGTGGCAGGGAGAATCCTCCCATTCCTAGGTGTGGTTTTCTCTGCAGGTATAGAGAGTGGGAAGCTTTTTCAAGGCCATTCAGTCAATGCTCTCTCCCTCTTTTCCCTCCAGTACAAGCCCAATGCCTTCCCAATTCAATTTTCCCTTTCAAGATTGATGGTCATGTTCTCCACTTTGCTTGCACGCTGACTTCATTTACATTAGTGGGGTTTTCCCATGTAAACTCCTTATCATAGCAACAGGAGTATAAAAGCCTCCTTCTATTTGGGGGGGGTTAGTTCTGGAGGATGGAGTATAACCAACCCTGAATTGGGTTCCAAGCTCCAAGAAAATCCTTTCCTTTCTGGCGTTCCTTTCCCCTTGAGCCTAACTATGCCTCATGATTTGCTAACCTGCATCAGCAGGTGTTTTCATATTGAGAATTCCCTATACTGAGCAAATTACAATTTTTTTAGGAAAAACATTTTAATTGGGTTTCCTTATCTCACATAGGATGGAAATAAAGAGACCTGATTCCACTACTGGACATATGAGTTTTGACTTGCTCTGTTTCTGACCTGGGCTGGTTGTCTTCATTACAAACCCTTCCACCCTTGGGGGTTCACCATACTGATGACTTAATCTTAATAGACTTTAGCCCATGGTGGCTCAGAGCTTTCTGAGCTTGCAAGATCTACCAGCCTCAACCTCTCCAGTACTAGGAGTCACATGCACGTGCTTGTGGATGAACCCAAATTTAAAATAAAAGAAATGCCAGCTCTCTTGGTGAGAGACAGAGGTGACGTAGAGATGATCTTAAAATTAGAGAGACACCCCCCCGCCCTCAGTACATACTGGTTGTGTGATCCTACACAAGTGACTGTTTGTATAACCGAAAAACTCTCTAGAGAAGGCACTCACCTGCATTAGTAGAGGGAATTTCCTCACCTGGGAGTTCCCTGTGCTGATGAAGTCACAGATGGGGCTTCAAGTAAAAGAATACAGCTAATAAATGAAAGATTACAGACATTAAGCATTAGTAAGTTTGAAGGAAGAAGAGGGCACCCCCTATGCGGGGGGGAGAGTGCTCTGTCTTGGACCAGACCTTAGCCCCTAACTCCCAATTCTCAGATTTCAGCTTCCAGGGAAGGGAGAGGCTGAGAAGGGAAGACTCTTCTACTCCAGACTGTCTGAACATGAGCAAGAGCAGCTGAGCTGGAATGGGGGAAAGTGGTGATGACCTCAGTCTAGCCCAGGGTTCATACCCCTATGTCCACAAGGAGGCTTAGCACAGGCCAGGTCGGATGAAACCATCCTGCAGCCATCTCCAATTTAGGTGGCTCTCCATCCCGCCAAACCTGGTTATAAATGTGAGTTATGCCTCCTTTCAGGGCGGATAACGAGCCGAAATAAAAAAGTCAGGAATTGATGGGATTCTAGGGCATAAAAACTGTAGCTATAATGCTTGCATTTCCAAAAGTGCCTTTAATTAATCGTTTATAGCCCAGGCAAGGCAGGAAAGGCCACCCACCCTTTCTGGAGCCTCCTTCTCCTGGCTTTAAATTCGGGAGGGTGGAGGATGAATTG
Source organism: Potorous gilbertii (assembly GCA_028658325.1). Lineage (NCBI taxonomy): Eukaryota > Metazoa > Chordata > Mammalia > Diprotodontia > Potoroidae > Potorous > Potorous gilbertii. The sequence goes on from CM053771.1 coordinate 41,439,023, forward strand.
TTCTCTAATGGTCAAAGGAAAAGGAGATATGGAAAAAGCCTTAAAGGGCCCTTTTGAATTGGAGCCAGACTTGGATAAGCTGGAAACCAGGAGAACACAGTTCTGTGATGGGGGGAAAGTCAACATTATCATCATGAGGGAGTTTCTTCCTCCACAGGGCTGCTTAGAACATCCTGAGGCCCTGGGGGGAGATTCCAACTTAGGGGACAGGCACCACCCAGGCTTGTGAGGAAGGGGCAAAGGGAAAAGCCCCATTCACCAGGGAAATGGAAACCTCCAGAACTGTCTCTGCCATGAACTCATTGTCTAACATCAGCACATCACCTCTCCTCAGTTTCCTGTGTGTATATGAGTGAAATGATGATCTTAAAAACCCCAGGCAATTTTGAATCTCTACATTTAAAGGCCTTTCCAGCCCTGACATCCTGTGTTCTAAGCGCACTCCCAGCTCTGACACCCTGTGTTCTAAGGGCCCTCCCAGCTCTGACATCCTGTGTTCTAAGGGCCCTCCCAGCTCTGACATCCTGTGTTCTAAGGCCCTCCCAGCTCTGACATCCTGTGCTCTAAAGGCCCTCCCAGCTCTGACATCCTGTGCTCTAAGGGCCCTCCCAGCTCTGACATCCTGTGTTCTAAGGGCCCTCCCAG
>CM053771.1:41440167-41498050 GCA_028658325.1 Potorous gilbertii
GCCCTCCCAGCTCTGACATCCTGTGTTCTAAGGGCCCTCCCAGCTCTGACATCCTGTGTTCTAAGGCCCTCCCAGCTCTGACATCCTGTGTTCTAAGGGCCCTCCCAGCTCTGATATCCTGTGTTCTAAGGCCCTCCCAGTTCTGACATCCTGTGTTCTATGGGCCCTCCCAGCTCTAACATCCTGGGTTCTAAATCCCTCTCAACTCTAATGTTATCTGTATTGTGGTCCCTTCTACCCAGCTCTAAATATATGATCCTGGCTCCAAATTGCTCATGCTCTAAAACTCCTTACTAGTAGTCTAAGGTCTCACATTATGTAATCAAAGGTCTCATCCAGTTCTGACATCTCTGACGTTTTGTTTCTGTGATTCTCAAAAAGTTTTCAGAGATCTGGTCTCCTTTCCCAGCCCTTGGTGCATCAATGTACACCAGTGACTGAAAAGAACATGTTTTTCCTTTGAACCAATATATGTGGTTTTCTCTGATTGATATGGTTCAACATGCAGCATGCCCAAGACTTGCATGAGACAACTGTAAAGTTTCTTTCCTACACTTAACCTGCTGCAGCCATTAGCTGAAAAACACCCTGCTGGCCAGAGACATTCTTATGCAAATGCAGATCCTTACATTATGTGTTCCTGAGTTTTTACCAGCGCTGGTGTTCCAAGCAGGAAAAGCAAACCCATGCCATTTGGACTGGAGAAGGGCTCTGTGGCTCCGATGGATCTGGTCAGGCCCCATAGCAGAGAACCCATCTACCTGGCACCAAGCTTCTGATCAATTTCCATTTAGAATTCAGACAGACCAAGGACACAGATCTACATCTCAGTAGCCCTTGATGTGACACAGCTAGCACTGCTGTCATTTAAACACCCTTGCCTCTATGGGACCAGTACCTATGCCCAATCCCTCTTCTAAACCACCGTTCTGTGACATTTCTTTCAATCTTTCTCTTTTTCTGTACTCTCCTGGGCTTTCTATCTTTTACCTGTCATTTCCATTTTTTTAAAGCTATATCTATCTTTCTCTTTTACCATCTCTCTTTCTCTCTTCCTCTTTTCCTACTTCTCTCTTTTGTGCCTTTATTTCCCTTCCTATTTTTCTTTCTCTCCGTTCCCTTTCTTTTCTTTCATCCATCCCATCTAATTTTGTCTCATATCTCTTTCTATCCATCCTTCTTTTTCTATCATTTTTCTTATTCTATATCCGTATAAAAATATATGCACATATGCATCTCTCCACGTTTCTTTCCATCTCTTTCCTTTCTATTTCTTTTTCTACTCTCTCTAATTTAGAGGGAGTTAAATGGTGCAATAGCTAGAGTCCTAGTCCTGGAGTCAAGAAGACCTGAATTCAAATCTAGCCCTCAGGCACTTTCTAAATGTGTGACCCTGAGCAAGTCACTTAGCCTCAGTCTCCCCATTTGCAAAATGGGGCTAATACCTCTCAGAGTTGTTGTCGGGATGATATTTGCGAAGCACTTGGCAAGCTTTGGAGTGGTCTGTATATCTCCCAATGTATCCACAAGCATGTAGGTGCCTACTGTGTGCCATTCACTATAATGGACATTGGAGACACAAAGAGAAAGTAAACAGTTCTTTTCCCTCAGTTCACATTTTAATAGGAGAGATAGCATATACATACACATACACACATGCACACACACACCCCCATACCTAAGTATATATGTAGGTATCTCTATTGCCATCTATCTTTTTTTTTTTAATAAAACTTAGTTCATAGTTGTTTCCCTGGGTATGGACAACACTTTCCATCATGAGTCTTGGATCACTGCAGTGCTGAGAAGGGCTAAGTCTATCAAAGACAGTCACTGAAAAATGTGGCTGTTACTATATACACTGTTTTCCTGGTTCTGCTCCCCTTACTCAGCATCAGTTCATATAAAATCTTTTCAGTCTTTTCTGTTCATCACTTCTTACAGAACAACAGTATTCCATTATGTTCATATTCCACAACTTGTTCAGCCACTCCCCAATTGATGGGTATCCCTTCAATTTCCTATTCTTTGTCACCACAAAAAGAGCTACTATAAATATTTTTGTACATGTGGGTCCTTTTCCCATTTTTATGATCTCTTTGAGATACAAACCTAGAAGTGCTATTGCTGAGTCAAAGGGTATGCACACTTTTATAGCCCTTTAGGCATAGCCCCAAAATGCTCTCCAGAATGCTCTCTCTGCCATTTGCCTTTCTTCATTCATCTACCACCATCTATCCACCTATCTATATCCATCTATCTCCAGCATTCCATCCATCCATCTATCTGTGTCCACCTATCTCTAGTCATCCATCTATCTATCCATCTACCTACCTACCTATCTCCATCTGTCTATATCCATCCATCTATCTCCATTCATCCATCCTTCTATAGCAGATTGTACACAAAGAAGATGTAAGGCACTAAGAACTTTTTGAGCCAGGAAAAGCCTTTTGTAGAAAGTACTACTTTCATTAAGCCTTGAAGGAGACCAGGAATTCCAACAAGTAGAGATGTGAAGGGAGAGTATTCCAGGCACCAGCAGCAATGTGGACAAAGGAATAGGGATGGGAGATGAAGTATAAGGTACAAGAAGATTGGTTTGCCTGGTCTGTAGGTGTATGGAGCTGAATGATACATAACAAGATTGGGAAGCTAAAATGAGGTCAATTTGTGAAGAGTTCTATATGTCAGACAGAAGAGTTGGTGTTTTATCCTGGAGGTAATAGGGAATCACTGGAGTTTACTGATTTGGGAAATGATGGGGTTGACAAGTTCAGACTTACTCTTTAGAAAAATCTCCCTTATCCTGGGCATTATGCCTTTCAGGTGCAGACTATTATTTTGATATCTTTCTTGGCCACCATATTCCACTGTTGACTCAATCAACAAGTATTTATTTTATCCTCCCATGGACCAGACACTGGAATCATAGTAAGCTTTCAGTCCACTGAAACCCATAGATTTTTTCAGGCAAATTGCTGTCTAACCACATCTCCCCAATCTTGTATTTGCAAAGTCAATTTTCTTGAACCCAAATATAAGACTTTATACTTATTAAATTTCATCTTATTATCTCCAGCCCAATATATTGACCTGTCAAGATCTTTTGGGATCCTGATTTTGACATTCAGTGTGCTATCTCTCCCTCCCAGCTTTGTGTCAGTGGCACAGTTGATAAGCCTGCCTTCTATGTTTTTATTCAAGTCATTAATAAAAATATTGAACTGCACGAGGTCAAACACATGCTACTGGAGTGACCTAGCTGACCTGGAACCATGAGAGCATTTTGTGGCCTGGACATTTCTGAAACACTCCAATTGTCCTTTCCTCCAACCCTCATCTCACCATCTTTTCCAGCTTAATGTAGAAAAACTATATGAAATACTTGGCTAAAATCTGTAGTGATCTCCATCATCTGGCTCACCAGTTTGGTAATCCACCCCCCATAAAAAATGGAAATGAGTTTAGTCTAACATACTCTTCTTGGGAAGGCACAAGAGTTTTCATAGCAAATACATTCCTATATAATTCAACTCCCTCAGAATAATGGGGCTTGCCTCATACTAACTCTTTCTAGTTTCCTCAAAGGACAGGCACTTCATAATTAAGTAATTCACAGAATTTAAGATCTGAATGGGAGATAATATGGCCCCAAAATTCTTCACTCTATGATTTTTTAAAAAATATTTTGAAAACCATTTTAAAATTGGTTTCCTTTCTATTTTCTACATATGTTATTTTATGCTTTTCAACACATCTTTCTCAGGAGTCCATCAGCTTCACCATACTGACAAAGGAATCTAGGTCACCAAAAAAAAATGTTAAGAAATCCTAATTTAATCTAATTCCTTCATTTAAAGAAATTAATTGTATTGGTATCTTTTGTTTTCATATCACACATTTCCCACTGTATCCACCCTAGCCTCTCCCCTCCTCCCAGAGAGTCAGCCCTTAAAATATGAATGGGGAGGGAGAAGGAGTTCAGCAGATCTAACATACCAATGTTAGTGTGATGCTCTATGCAGTGTTGTCTATCCAGAGTCCTCCAGTTTTGCAAAGAAGTCAGGGGGATGAATCCTCTCATGACTCTTCTTGGGGCTATAATCTTTTGGAAGCATTATTTGGATTGTTTTCCACCTCCACCACCGCTCATTTTACAAATATGGAAATTGGGATGCAGAAAAGTCAGTTGACTTCCCCAATGAGTTAGTAACAAAGTCAGTAATAAATCCTGGATCTCCTGACTCCCAGACCTGGGTTGGATCTGTGAGAGTTGTGATCTAACTCCTATGAATTAGTGTCCTTAAGGCCCTTTGCTGCTCTAAAATCCTGTGAGTTTGACTTTCTAGGCCAAGTTCCCTCCAGGTTCCTTGGGGCACAGGTCCCATTGTCCCCAGGGTCTAGACATGGGCTTCCTCAGCAGGTGATTCGGATCAGACCCTCCCCTACCCAGGGAAGCACAGTTGGCTGTTGGAAAGGAGAGAATGGGTGTCATGGCAACGCCCCTGCAACCTGGCCCAAGCTTCTAGAAAAATCAGGCCTGCAGCTTGTCCTCTGCAGTTGGTGCAAAGAAAAGCAGGCAGGCTGCAGGCTGGATTTCTGAGTGTGGGGGAGGGGTTGGGCTCAGGAAGCCCAGCCAGGTCTGGTCCTGGAAGTCCCTTCTCTTCTTCAGGGTCCTCCCTGCCTCTCCCAACGCCCAGGAATCCCTTCTGCCTACTGTCTTCCTAAGCCAACTTGTATTTTCATATATAAATAAATGTACACTTACATAATTTTATATATATATATAATTTTCCATAGATTTCTGATGTTTTCTGTTTCCTTTTTCTGTGTAGTTTGAAAAAAAGTATTTCTTTTTCCTCCTCCCCTTCCCTCTCCTCCCCTCTCCTTTTCTTCTCTCCTTTCTTCTCCCCTTGCCTTCTCCTCCCTTTTCCTTCCCTCCCCTTTCCCCCCAGTCTCCTCTCTTCTTTCCCACCCCTCTTTTCCTCTTTCTGTCTCTCCCCTCTCTTCCCTTTTCCCTTCCCTTCTCTTTTCTCTCTCTCCGCACTCTACCACCTCCTCCTCTTCCTTCTCTCTCTTCCTCTTATACTTTCTCTTCCTCTCCCTTCTCTCTCCCCTCTCCCCCTCTCTCCCCTCCTCTCTTCTCTCCCTTTTCCCACTGCCCCCTCTTTCTTGATTAATTCTGCTAAACTCATCAGAAACAATTTTAATTTTATTTTGTCTCTCAAAGTGTACAGTCACATCCAGTTAATCATTCTATGTGGTCCTGGGCCAAGATTTATTCTTTGGACCTCATTTATAGATTTAAGGAATGAGATGAATGATTTCTAACTCTTATGTTCTAACAATCTGTGTCCTAAAGACCCTGCCAGTTCTGACAATCTATGTTATAACATCCTTTCTTGGTCTAATGTTCCATAGTCTGAAGTCTTTCTTTCAGCTCTGATATTCTAACACATTCTAACATCCCATGTTTCCATTTCCAATAATCTGTTCTAAATTTCTCGTCACATTCTACGTTCTAAAATCCCTTTCAGTTCTGACATTCTATGTTCTAATACCTACGTGCTCAGCTCTGGCTGCATGTTCTAAGATCCCTCTCAGATCTGGAATTCTCTGTACTAAGGCCCCTTCATCTCTGACACTCTCCATTCTTTGGTTATAGAGTAACAGTCTCAGATCTGGAAGGGGCCTCAGGGACCACTGAGGGAGGGAGTATTAGAAATTCTTTTCCAGAGAGGAAGCCCATTATGAAACACCCCCATACCCTCTTACCCCAGCTCCTTGGCAGATAAAAGCTCTCAGTCTCCCAGCTTCCAAGATCAGCTTCTCCCTCCTGGTTGTGTGTTTCAGACTCTGACAGCCTGTCCAGCCCAACCCGCCTCAGCCTGTCAGAAGGAGAGGAGCAGATGGACCGACTGCAGCAGGTGGAACTGGTTCGAACCACTCCCATGTCACACTGGAAAGCAGGGACCGTCCAGACCTGGCTGGAGGTGGTCATGGCAATGCCCATGTATGTCAAGGCCTGTGCAGAGAACGTGAAGAGTGGGAAGGTAGGAACACCCAAATTCTGCCAGCTCAGTCACTTATTAGCCATGGAATTCACCCCTCTTTTCAGAGCCTCAGTTTCCCCATATGTAAATGAAATGAGGAAGTTGTGCTAAGGTCCCCTCCTGCTCTCTGAGGTGACATGTTAAATGTTATTGCTACTGGAACATGGAACAATTTTCCTCCCTTAGAAACTTTCATTCCTTAAAAGGGCTACATGGTGTCATGACATGAATGTGTGTGAGACTGGGAGACCTGGGTTTTAGGCCTGGTTCTCTCATTAACTCACTGTGGTAACTCAAGGTCTTGTCTTTTTAACCAAGAAAATGGAGATTAATGGCGTCTCCCACATGCAGTGTGGATGAAGTAACCACTTGGGAGGAGAACTGCTTTAAGAAGCTTCTTGGTGCCTGCCCTACAACTTACTAGCTGTGTGACCTTGAGCAGATGTATTCATGTTTCTGGGCCCTGATTGCCTTGTCTGTACAATAAAAACAAAGACCTTTTTTTTTTTGTACCATTCCTGTGATTTCATTGGTATAGGGAACTCCCAGGTGAGGAAACTCCATCCACCAGAGCAGGTTGGCCCCTCCTTAGCAATTTTTCATCTCAGAAGTTGCCTAGAGCCCCAAATCACACAGGGCTAGTCCTGTTGCCCAAAGCCACGGATGCCAGAATGAATCAGAGGCAAAACTTAAACCCAGGACTTCTGGCTACAATGACATCTCTTTTATCGATTGGCATTCATTGGGCTATGCAACTGTCTGTCAACAACTGGTGAGGAAAGATTCATAGTAGTAGTGGTAACAATATTATACTTGTTATCATTAATGATGATAAACACACATATGATTTTCAAGGTACTGTATAAATCTTATCTTACTTGATTTTCAAAAAGCCCAGTAAAGTAATAAATTATATTTGTTAATTGTTAATAAAAACAACAGTGTTGTTGTTCAGTTATGTCTGACTCTTCATGACCCCATTTGGGATTTTCTTGGCAAAGATACTGGAGTGGTTTGCCACTTCCTTCTCCAACTCATTTTAAAGATAAGGAAACTGAGGCAAGCGGAGGTGAAGTGACTTGACCAGGGTCACACAGCTAGAAAGTGTCTGAAGCCAGATTTGAACTCAGGTATCCCAGCACTCTATCCACCGAGCCACCTAAGCTGCACATTTTAGATTACAATAAACATCTATAAAGTGCTTTAATCTTTGCAAAGTATTTTTCATATATTATCTGATTCAGTCCTCAAAACCACCCTGTGAAGTAGGTATTATTCCCATTTTATAGATAAGGAAACTGAGTCAGTAAAGAGATTAGATGACTTTGCCCAGGGTCCAATAATTACTTAAGTATCTGAGGTAAGATTCTCACCCTGATTCCAAATCTAGTCCCTCTATGACCTACCTACCTTCAAGGTCTACTCATTGTTATGTAAGGTAATTATAAGTATTATATTATTGTATCATATTATATTAATTGTATTATACTATATTATTTTATATTAATTGCATTATACTATACTACTTTATATTATATTGTTAGATTATATTATTTATTATATTAGTCTAGTAGATAGATAGATTACAAGCTATTCTCAGGATTGTGGCAAAAATATAACTGTGATTGGACATTGCAAAGTGGAAATGGGTCAGCCAGCTAGAAGGGCTTAAATTACTGGGTACCATACTGCTGATGCCCCTTGAGACTTATGCCTCTCTGTAGTCTGGGAGGGGCCTAGTACAGGGTCCCCAAGAGTCCTGCTGAAACCTGAGCTCCCATTGTCTCCTGGGCACAGGTGCTCCTGAGTCTGAGTGATGAAGACCTGGAGACTGGCCTTGGCGTGTGCAGCTCCTTGCACCGCCGAAAGCTCCGGCTGGCGATTGAGGACTATAGGGATGCAGAGACTGGCAAATGGTAAGCTTCTCACATTCCTTGATTCCCAGCATGCTCACCACCCTCTTACCCCTTTCTCCACTCTTGGTATTGAGGTCCCTATCAAAGGTCAAGAACACAATTTTTCCTTACACATCGTGACTTCCCCCATAGTGATTTTGATATATCATGGGTCAACATAAGAAATTAAATGGGAATTTTAGAGGACTTTCATGGAAACCTCAGATGATACAGGAAAAGTATAGACTCAGAAATGCATAAAATGTATGTATAGTATTATATAATGTCAACTTTTATTTTATAATACCATAATAATTCTTCTTTGGTACGAAGAGAGGGCCAAAAACTTTTACATGGATTTTTCCAGATAGGGTGGGGCAGAAAGATTCTGTGCTCCTAACCCTCATGATGTGGAAGGAATAACTTGGGGCAGCAGCATCACAGAGTGGAAAGACTTACAAGTCTTTCTACAGAATTTCATTCAAAGGACCTGGGTTCTTTTCATACAAAGTTAGGACTCTGGGAGAATATAATCTCCTTGAGGACAGGGACTTTCTTGCTTTTGTATTTGTATTACTACCGTTTGGCTTAGTGCTTGTCACATTAAAAGAACATTTAAAAAAGCTTTTCATTCATTGATTTCTTCTGGGATTTCCAAATCCGTTTAAATTGTTTTTTCCTTTAAAAAAATTTGCTGATGCCTGTTGTTGAAGCCTGACCTTTTAACTAACAAAAACAGCTAAGCAAAACCAATCAACACTTGGGATTTCATCTAGTAGGATGTGTAATGTAACATTCTGCACCCGTACTCCTGGACATCTCTAAGAGGAAGGAGGTACATTTCCTCACCTCTTCTATGGGGCCTAAGACGGTTCATGACAAATATAGAGTGTTCAGTTTCATTTTAATGCTCTTGTTTACATTTCTTTCATCCCTGTGTGTGTTGTTTTTCCAGTTCTACTTACTTTAATATGCACCAGTTCAGACAAATCACTTACTCCATGTGTCTCTGAATTCCTCACATTCAGCATTTCCTACAGCATAATAACACCCCATTATTTTTGTCATGTAACACAACTTGCTCAATCATCCCCAAATCACTGGGCTCTCATTTTGTTTCCAGTTCTTTTGTTCATTTCTATGAACATTTTGTTATACATGGAACCTTTCTTTCCATTTTTGATCTTCTGGGATATATGTTCCAGTTGACTTTCTTGTGATACAAACAGTGACTTCCCTCGTGTAATTTCAATTTGTTTTCCAGGATAGTTAGCCCAATTCACTGCTCTGCCAACAACGTATTAATGGGCCTGTTTTCCCATAACACACCCAATGTGGATCATTTCTATTATATTCTTTTTCTTTCTTCTTATCTATCTTTCATATTCGCCCATCTGTTGGATGTGAGGCAAAACCCTAGAGTTGTTTTCATTGGCATCTTGCTTATTTTTAGTGATTTGGTACAATCTTGCCTATGGTTAATAGCTTTCATTTTTTTCTTTGAGACTACCTTTAAGCACTTATCCATTATCTATTCAGGATTCAAAGCCTTTAAAAAGAACTCTCCACAAGTAAAATAGAATTCTTTAGGCATTGGTAGATTTCCTCTCAGTGAAGGTTTTCAAACCAAAGCTAAATGACTTCTTTTTAGAAAAGGGATTCTTGGAGAGGTAGAGGTTAAACTAAATGGACTTTGATAACGTTTCCAAAGCTGAAGTGCTCTAATTCTCTGAGCCTAAGTTCCCATCAAAATCTCTAAGGTTTCCTCCAGTTTCCAATTAATCAATAAATCTACAAGCATTCATCAAGGCATTTCATTGCAGTTGTTCAGTCACTTCAATTCTGTCTGACTTCTCATGACCCCTTTTGGGGTTTTCTTGGCAAAGATACTGGAAGGGTTTGCCATTTCCTTCTCTAGCTCATTCTATGGGGGATGGGGAAACTGAGGCAAACAGGGTAAAGTGACTTGCCCAGGGTCACACAGCTAGCAAAGTATCTGGGGTCAGATTTGAACTCCAGGCTAAGCTCTATATCCACTGTGACACCTTGCTGCTCTCATGAAGGTACCTGCTATGTACCAAATTCCATGCTGTATGGACTGAGAGCTGGTGTGTCAGTCAGAAAGACCAGAGTCCAAGTCCTGCTTCTCACAAGTACTGACTGCATGACCCCAGCTGAGTAAGTCACTTAACCTTCTCAGTGCGCCAGGAAACTCTCAAAGACTCTAAGCCAAAAGGCAGATGCTGACCTGCACTGGTAGAGGGAGTCTGACTTCCTTTTATCACTGAAATCAGACTCAGTCTCTATTATCTATGCACCAGGCATTATGCTCAACCTTGAGAATAAAATGATTGAAAGGGAAACAGTCCCAGCCCTCAAGGAACATGAGGACACTACTAGAGTCCTATCATTGCATGAAAAGAAGGGGAAAGGCACAGGCAGAGGACAGGAGGAGAATTCTGACACAAGTGGACACTTGGCTGTTCCCTCAGTACTCTGCTTCTCCATGCTATTCACTTCAGTTGACTGAACCTTGGACAGTTGCCCCACAATGTTCCTTCAAGAGGAAGCTTGGCAGAGTGGGTAGAGTGCCAGCCCTAAGGGGAAGGGCTGGATTCAAACCCTACTTAGGACACGACCTGTGTCACCTTGGGCCAGAAACTTATCTCTCTGAGCCTCAGTTTCCCTATATGGAGCACAAGGATAAAAAAAGTGCCACTAGTTTCTATTTCTCCAGGTTGTTACAAAGCTTCGATGATTATAGGGCTTGTAAAGCACTTTGCAAACCTTAAATGTACCTGGTAGTAAGGGCAAGGGATCTCCCAGAGTGGAACTCTCTCTACCAATGTAAATCACAATCCACTGATGACTTAGTAGATAAATTCCAAGGAGTTTCCTGGAGAACATGGATGTGAAATGATTTAATCCATGTGATACAACTAGTAGGCATAAAGGCAGAATTTGAACCCAGGTTTTCTGGTCTCTAAGCCCAGCACTCTGAAATCTGTGCCTTACTGCTTCTCAAAGTCGACCATAAAGTATTATATTTATAACAGGAGGAGAGCTGTTAGAATAAAGCACTTTTCTTGTATCTGGGCATGATGGGAGATCCCATAAAGCCAGAGCACTCATGGCCGGCTCCATGGTAGGTCATTCAAACAGATCAAGGAAGACCCTCAATCACTTCCTAATAAATGTATAATGCTTTAAGATATACATACATATGTGTGTATATACATATATATGCTTTATATGCACAGATACATATATGTATATATGTTGTATTTATGCACATGCGTATATATACATATATATATATATATATATATATATATATATATATATATATACCGACATATGTCAATTATTAGTCTCATCCTTCTTATACTACTTCCCACACCCTACAGCCCCACCTCTCTCCCTCCTTCCTCACAACTTTAATCCTCCCCCCAGGCTAGGAGGTAGGTGAGTTTGGGGGGTGTTTACATATTCCCTTCAGCCCTGTCAAGGGGAGAATGAGCACAGACTTAGCCCTTGGGGTGCCAGGAAGGAGAGAGGCACTCTATAAACTTGACACATTTTGTTTTGCATAATTATTTCCTTCACTAGTTTCCCCATCATTTTTTGCTCAGTTAATTAATCAAATCTGGTGGTGTATGCTATTATTTGCACAACCAGCTTTGCAGATTTTTTTTAACAGGCTGGTTTGAAGCCAGAAAAGTATACCAATGAGACCTGAGACTTGAGTAGGAGTTTTATAAAGTAAGTAGGAGAAGAGAGGAAAGGGGAGAGGAGGGGAGGGGAGGGGAGGAGAAGGAAAAACAGAGGCAGATAGAGAGACAGAGAGGAGAAGGAGACAGGGAGAGAGAGAAGAATCAGTAAGACCTACCCAGGGATTGTTATCTCCATTGCAAACAGCCAGGCACTATAAACATACCTTGGCACATGGCTAGGAAACCTTTCTGCCTGAGATCAGTAGGGCACATGAATAGGAGGTGAGTGGCCAGATTCCCTATCCTTGGTCCTGACCTGCTCCAGCTAGGCTTGTCCGGCACTGCCTCAATTCAGCTCCACACAGGACCCAATTCCCTAGATCCCCTGCTCCTGCGTCTTTTTTCACTGCCACCCCCAGGACCACCCCACCTCCCCCCACAAAGTGTCTGAGGTTGAATTTGAACTCAGGCCTTCCTTACTCTCCATCTAGCACTCTATCTACTGTGTCAGTTATCCGTCCCAAGTGTAAAGGGACCTATTTGGATCTATATGGTCTGTTTGGATTAGACAACTTTCTAATTTGAGAATTCAAACACCAATAGCTAATGTTTGTATAGCAGCAAGGAGGCACAGTGGATACAGCACCAGAACTGGAGTCAGGAAGATGAGTCTTCCCGAATTCAAATCCAGCCACAGACACTTACTAGCTGTCTAGCTAGCTGTGTGACCCTGGGCAAGTCATTTTACCCTGCAATGCCTCGATTTCCTCATCTGTTAAAAAATGAGCTGGAGAAGGAAATTGCAAACTACTCCGGTATCTTTGCCAAGAAAACTCCAAATGATGCCATGAAGATTCAGACATGACTTACAAAACAACAAAAAAAATTTGTATAGCCCTTTGCAATATCCCTGACCAAGGTCTCCTTCCTCCTGAGGAAATCCATTCCATTTTAGGACAGCCTTAATTGTTAGGAAGTTATTAGCTTTTCCCCCTGACTTCAAGCCTAAACTGGCTTCTTTCCCACTATAATAAATCAATTAACAAGGATTTATTAAGTGTCTACTGTATATAAGTCAGGCACCGGAGATATGTCCAACAAATGAAAAAAATTCTATTCATAGAGAGATTATAAATTCTGACGTGGAAGATGAGTATACACACACATATGTGTGTGTACATATATATTATATATAATGTATATATATATATATGAACTCATATATATATATGTGTGTATATACACGAAAATAGAGAATAAATATAGAGAAAAAGTATAGCAAAGTTAAATACCCTTATTATTCTGCAAGGTTCTCCAAGTTCTGTCTTCTGGGACCAAGTAGGACACTTTGTATCATGCCTCGCACATAATAGGCACCTAATAAATGCCGCTGGCTGAGTGATGGACACAGAACAGCTTTCCAAATATTTGAAGACAGTTTCTGAATTGGGTTTTGGCTGAACCATAGATTAGGTAATAGGGAGCCACATAGAATAATCCTGAAAAGGTAGGTTAGAACCAGATTCTAAAGAAGAACTTTAAATATCAGCAGAGTTTTCTTCCCCTAGAGGTAATAGGGGATCACTGGAGTTTATTAAGTATAGGACTGATATGGACAATGCTGTGCTTAAGGAAAATCACTTTGGCAGCTGAACAGAAGATGGATTGGAGTCAAGAGAGGCCCAGAGCACAGAGATCAGATAGAAAGCTGTTCCAGAAAACTGATGATATCCAAGACCAGGGAGGTGGTCTTGTGAGTGGACAGAGGGAGCACAGGAAGGGACATTATGGGACTTAAATGGAAAACACTGATCAACTGATTGCCTCTAGGGAACTCTTGAGGGGGAGGGAGGAAAAGGTGGGGAGAGAGAGAGAGAGAGACAAAAGAAAAGATACACACACAGAGCAGGGTAGGGGATGACTGAGATATCAAATCAGGTGACTGGAAGGCTAGCAGTGCTATCAGTAGGAAAGATTTCATAACCATTTAAAGAATTATAACTGGGATTCCAGGGCAGCTTAGGTAATGAGGTAGATAGTGTGCTAGACTTGAAGTAAGGCAGACTTCAGTTCAAATTCAGCCTTAGAAACTTCCTAGCTGTGTGAGTTCAGGCAAGTCACTTAACCACTATTTGCCTTAATCCACTGGAGAAGGAAACCACTTGAGTATCTTTGCCAAAAATAAAAAGCAAAAAATAAATAACCCCATGGACAGATTTCCATGGGGTCACAGAGTTGAACACAACTGAAATGACTGAACAACAATTAGGATTCTGGGTCCTGAATGATAAAAATACTTGAATCTAAACTACCCATATCACACATTGTTATGAGAAAGAGGCTCGCTCTGTAAACTGCAGGAAGCTGTAGAAAAGAGAACTAGCAGTCTGATCTGTTAGGATAGAAGTCAGGAGATCTGGATTCAAATCCTGGTTCTGACTCACTTTAGCTGAATGACCCTGTGCCTTTTACCTCTTCCTCTAAAGCCTATAAGCCCTTGGATCATAGCTATAGAGCTGGAAGGCCATTCAGTCCAGTCCTCATATTTTACAGATTGGGAAACTGAGACTCAGTGAAGTTAAGGTGACTTGTCTGTCATCACGCAGAATTTAAAAGTGAAATTTAAACCCAGGCTCTTGGACTTCAGAGACAGAGCTCTTTCCACCATACCATTATGTAATTATAACCCAATAGTAGGTCTATGGGTCAAGAGAGGTCCATTGAGCAGGGTCAGTTGACCTGGAGACAAGGGGTCACTGTTCTAAGCTGAAGTCACTTCTGTGTCCAGTCCAACAGCCCCTGTCAAGGCTGTGCCTGGGTCATCTGCCCAGTTCACCCCTTTCTAGTTAAAATAGCTTGTGTGATTGTATCTAGTTTCCCCAGCAGCTGGAGGCAGTATAGTATGAGGGAAAGAAAACTAGATTTGGGGCCAAATGACCCGGGTTTCAAATCTAGGTTTTTATATTCTTGATTTGTCTGTCGTCCTCTATAAAGTGAATCAGGTAGGAATAACCCATCTCCAAGGTCTCTTCTCCCATGGATGCTATAAAGCTTGGAACCTGAGGATGCTCATCCATCAGAGGAAGGGAGAGGACTCTCTGGGGACCTGAGAATCTTGGTTGACTTCATTCTCCCCTTTGGGGCTCCCATGATGATCCTTCCTAGACTGTGCTTCTCTGACCAGGCACCACCTCTCTTGTAATGGTCTTTAAGCCAGATGGACCCCACACATCTGCTCCCTCTTAAGCAAGCAAGTGCAAGGCTATTCCTGTTGCCATCCTGCCACCATGTGGCCAAAGCTGTATGACAGCTGTGGGTCCCATTCAGGCTGAGTGCATCCACAGCAAGGGTTGCTCTGGAGGTGACTTTCTGGACCATGAGTCCAACCCCATCATTTTACAGAGGAGGAAACTGAGGCCCAGAGAAGCCACATTGCTTGTCTAAGGCCGCACAGAGTGAGTGGAAGAGCAAGAATCCAAACCCAGGCTTTCTGATAACAAATTCAATATTTTGTTTGTTTTTAATAAATCACATTGAGTTCTACTTGTCTGTTTCTTCTTCAGTCATTTGTTGGGGATCTATTGTGCAGAGTACTGTGCTAGGGGTTGTGAAGGATGCCAGGGAGCATAAGGCATGGCCCTTGATTTCTGGGAGCACTTAGTCAAGCTGGGATTAAAATATATCATCGATGTGTTAACAATGGCAATGTATGGCAAAAATGGGTTACCCTCCAACTGCCACCACACCTGAGGATCCTTTTCATCCACCTTGAAGCTAAGCTATCCAACATTTGTCTCCCCTATCAGAAGAGGAGCTCCTTGAGGACAAGGTCTGTTCTGTGTGCTGGATACTTAGCAAAGAGCTTGGAACAAGCATTTAATAGGTAGGAAGGAAGGGAGGGAGGGAGGAAAAGGCAGGGAGGAAAGGAAGGAGGAAGGGAGGAAGGAAAGGATAAATTAAAATACAAGGTATTAGTGGCTAAGGCCCAAAAAGGTGGAAGTGTCCTAGGTGTTACAAAAAAGAAAGAGCTCTCCTGACAGGAGAAGGCTTGAAAATATGACTGGAATTAAGTGCAACAAGAAGATTGTATAAGAAGGAAACATAAAGGAATCTGAAGGGAAAAACCAGAAAATAAATTATCATAATTATTTTTTTCATATTCATATTCTATTATTTTAGTTGAACATTTACATTTAGTTGAACATTATTTATTTGAAACATTTACATTTATAATCTTCTGGTTCTACCTGGCACAGTGCATAGAGCGCTGGGTCTGGAGTCAGGAACACTCATCTTTGAGTTCAGATCTGGCCTTGGACACTTACTAATGACCCTGAGCAAGTCACTTCATCCTGTTTGCCTCAGTTTCCTCATCTGTAAAAATAAGCGGGAGAAGGAAATGGTAAACCACTCCAGTCTGTCAAGAAAACCCCAGCTGGGTTACAGAGTCAGGCATGAATGAAAACTATCTGAATCACAAAAGATGCTAAGAGTCAGAGAGGAGAATAAGAAACTTTGTTTTGGCCATGTTGGAGCTTTAAGGTCATCAGGTTTGAAATGCCCGTCGGGCAGTTGTTGATCCAAGTGTGGGGCTCAGGAATGAGACTGGCACTCCGTAGAGATCGTTGAATCCATGGAGGCTTAGGAAGTCACAAAGAGAGAAGGTCTGCACAGAAAAAAGGAAGGGCCCTCTAGGAGGATGTCCACAGTTAGTGATGCTCCAGCAAAGGAAACTGAGAAAAGGTCATCAGAGAGGCACGAGGGGAGCTCTGCATACTCAGCCATCTGCTCAGGACTTGAGAAATAGCACAATGGTGGAGAGAGCGTTCAATTGGAGTCAGAAGACTTGAATCTAAATCTTGGTCTTTCATCTTCCTGATTGTGTGACTTTAGATAGGACTTTCAACTGCTCTGGGCCTCAGGATCTTCATTTGTAAAATGAGGGGTAGGTCCAGATGACACCCAAAGTCCCTTATAACACTTAATCTATGTTCCTGTGAATGCATTTGGTATATTTGGGGAAAATGAGTAGATATGGATGCTTAGGGAACATAAAGGTAGGCAGGCATGAAAATATATGGGCATGTACATCTGTGCTCTGTAACACATCAAGAATGTATCTGACTGTGCTGGAGATGCCCCTGGACATGGATATCTTTTTTTTCCTCCTCTCTGTCTCTGCTTCACTATGATGCCTTATTCTCTATTTATGTTTGTCTCCTTCTATGTGTATCTCTCTCTTTAAAAAAAAAAAAGTCTGTCTCCACTTCTCTGACCATGTCACTTCCTCTGCTTTCCTCTCTGTCACTGTCTATTGACTGTTCTCTTTTCCTGTCTGTCTCCATCTCCCTCTCATTGTCTGTTTAATATTGCAGATTTTCATTCCCTGTCGTATCTCCCTGTCCCCCATGATCTTACTGTCTTTCTCTCCTGTCTCCTTTCTTTCATCAGACAGTGATAGTACTGACAGGCAGAATATGCCTTCCACTTTCCTTCCCATGTCACCTGTCTACTCTTTTTGTTCAATCTCCTGTGCTTAATCCTGTCTTTGTCCCCGACCTTGTTTCTTCTGCTTCTGTCTTTGTCTCTTGATGAGTCTCTGTTCTGTCTCACCCCACCTTTTCGGTGCTATTCTCTGACCCCACCTCTTGGTCTCTCCTTGATCAGCTTGTCAAAGGCCTCAGATCTGGACCACCACTGGGTGGCTAAGGCATGGCTCAATGACATCGGCCTGCCCCAGTACTCCCAGGCCTTCCACAACCACCTCATCGATGGGAGGATGCTCAACTCTCTGATGAAGCGAGACCTGGAGAAACACCTGAATGTGTCCAAAAAATTCCACCAGGTCAGCATCCTGCTAGGCATCCAACTCCTGTACCAAGTGAACTTCAGCAAGGAGGTAAGAAAAAGGGCATGGGTGAGATGCCATCCAACCTGGGCTCTGGCCTGGGCCAAGAAAGTGCTGGTTCTGAATCTATGCTTCCTCTTCAAGGGTCTAACCAACTTTTCCATCCCCCTGAGGCTTTCCTTGGAAGGGAGCCAACCTCAACAAAGTTGGCCCAGTAGAGAGAGAGATGAATCTAGATTTATAGGACCCAAGGTTGAATCTTGGCTCTACCACAAACTACCTGTGTGACCATGAACAGGCCAGTTCTCTTCTCTTAAAGTCAGTTCCTTCATCTGTAAAATGAGGGAATTGGATCAGATGTGTTCTAAAGGCCCTTGATTTGGTGATCTGGGCTCATGGAGGCAGGGTCCAACTAGTGGTAGATGATGATGATGATGATGATGATGACGATGGTGGTGACAGTGATGATGATGAAGATGATGATGGTGATGATGATGATGATGGTGATGATGATGACAATGGTGGTGACAGTGATGATGATGATGACGACGATAATGATGGTGGTGATGGTGATGGTGATGATGATGGTGGTGATAATGACAATGGTGGTGACAGTGATGATGATGATGACGACGATAATGATGGTGGTGATGGTGATGGTGATGATGATAACTTGTGATCTCAGGTTGAGCCAGCCCAACATATCAGAGCTAGGGGCTTTGGGAATATATGAGGTGGGATGAAAAAAGTATGAGAAGGGCTTCTGTGTAGTCTGAAGTTTGTTTAACCTCATGCAAATGTTGTGCAAAATAGCATCGGTCTTTTGGGAGTCAGCTGTTCATACATATTTTGTAAGAGAACCTGCCCAAGTCATTCCAGTAATGGACCTTTCCTCAACCTAAGGGAATAGGGTAGGACCCCTTCTGCCTTTTCCTGAGCTGTCCCCAGGTCTGGCCACTAGCCATGACATCCAGGGGTTGAAGCTACCATCACCTTCTTCAGAAAAGGATCAACATGGCAGGGCTTCCCCTGGGGACCTTTGCCATCTTGGTTGGAACAATCAGCATTTAGTGGAGAGATAAACAGATTTGGAATCCAAGACTTGAGGCCTTGAGCTGTGCTGTTGGTGGATCTAGCTATGGGATCACTTAGCTCCTCCTCTATAAAATGGAAGGGCCGAAACAATGATCTCCCAGGCCTTCTAACTCTAAAGCCTATGGTGTTATGAAGTGCTCTTCCCATTTCTCAGAGAGAAGAACTGAGGAACTGAGGAGAGATGGAAAGACAATGATTGTAGGGGCAAGACCAGTATATGCCTCTGGCTTCTCTCACTAAGACTGCATTCATCTCTTAAATTCTAAGAGTCCTTGTACTGCCTTGTTCTCAGCTCATTAGGTTTTTATTCTTAAAGGTTCTCCAGGAGCGACGGGCTCGTTGTGAGACACAGAACATTGACCCTGTGGTCTGGACAAACCAACGAGTGCTCAAATGGGTACGGGACATTGACCTGAAGGTATGGAGCTTCTGGGAAGGGGATTAAAATGCAAATCTAGTTTGATGGAGATGCAAATGTTGGTGCACATCAATATTTTCCTAGGTTTGAGCCATTAGCTCTTTGATAGGAGCCATCAATCAACAAGCATTTATTAAGCAATTACTGTGTACTAAGCACTCTGTCAAGTGATGGGGATTCAAGAAAAAAAAATAATGCCAGTCCTCAAGGAGCTTCTTCTCTAATGGAGGAGACAATATGTACATATAAGTATGTGAGCAATACATACAGAGTAGATAGAAAGTAGCCCTAAAGGGGAAGGTACTAGCATCAAGACTGTAGAAGATTTGCTGAGTACTGAAGAAAGCCAGAGATTTTAGGAGATGGAAATAAGGATGAAAATTCTTCCAGGCATGAAGATCAACTAATGCAAAGGCATGAAGTAGGAGATGGAGTGTCTGTGTAAGAAGTATCATGTGAAAAAGATGGGTGGAGAGGGTACTACCCTAGTAATAAGAATATACTGTTCTCTAAGACATAGCCACACTTGGGGTACTCAGCCTGTTATATGACATTTTGATATAATGGACTCAGTGTCAGGAGATCTGAGTTCAAGTCCTGGCTAGTATATCTACTTAGCTCTGTTATTGTAGATAAGTCCTTAATTTCTCAACTTCATCTATGAAATGAAGACTTCAATTTATATATAGAAACTATGGAGCTTTCTACAGTCTAAGGTAATAGGGTAAGGCTCCTTCTGCCACATGGGCCAGGGCTGTCCCCAGGTCTCACCAACAACCATAACATCCAGAGGTTCCCGCTGCTCTACCCTCCTGTTTTAGAAGAGGATTGGCATGGCAAAGCTGCCCTTGGGGATCTATATATTATGTAGACTTCAGCTGTACAATTGAGGCATTTCTTAATTCACAGGGCTATTGTTAAGAAAGTGCTGTAGAAAGATGAAATGTGATTGTGTCATTATTTGAAGTAATGCAGATAAATGGGATGGAAACATTCACACTCTCTTTCCTGGGCCACTTGTGGCTAAAGGAGCACATTTACCAATGACTGGCAAGGATTAGAAATAGATTTTCCTTATGGACATGTTCAATAGATCTCTGCTCAAGGCATGCTAATAGCTCGTAAAGTGGTACACAGTAAAAAGAGCTGGATTAAATATATATCTGATTCTAACTACCTGTGTGATCTTGAGTAAGTCACCGAAACTCTCTAGGCCTCAGTTTCCTCATTTGTAAAATGAGGAGGTTGGACTAGATGACCTACCAGGTCACTTCCAGCTCTACCATCATTAGTAATCCTAGCACTTGCTGGTGTTGGAGGTGACGTGACTTGCAGAAGACAGAGCTCTTTCTCTGTATGAAGGTAACTATTCCCCAAAGGAAATGGAACCCTTGACCTCCATTACACTCTGTGTTAACCCACTGTACCAAGCAGCCCCCAGACTAAACCCCCTGTTCCCAACTATGTGCCTCCCTTAGGAGTATGCAGACAACCTGACCAACAGTGGTGTCCACGGAGCAGTGCTGGTTTTGGAGCCCACCTTCACAGCAGAAGCCATGGCAACGGCCCTAGGCATCCCCAGTGGGAGGCACATCCTTCGGAGGCATCTGGCTGAGGAGATGAATACCATCATCAACCCTGCCAGGTGAGTGTGGCAGCCTTGGGCAGGGGGAGAATGGAGCAAGATAAGATGCTCCAATTTAGGTGCTAAGAAAGAACACCTAGGATGCTGGTGTTGGTAGTATGGAGCCTTCCTTGCCTATATTTATGGAGAAAGAAAAGAAAAGAAAGAAGGAAGGAAGGAGGGAGAGAAGAAGGAAAAGAGGACTGGAGGGAGGAAAGAAAGGAAGGAGAAAGGGAGGAGGGAAAGAAAGAATGAAAGAAAGGAAGGAGGAAGGAAAGAAGGGAGAGAGCACTCAAAAACGTAAATTTGAATTTTACCTCATACACTAACTGTGTGATAATGGGAAAGTCACTTAACCATTCAGTTTCCTCATCTGACAAATAGAATAATAGCGCAACAGTTATTCCTTCCACACAGTGGGGATTAGGGGCACAGTGCCTCCTCAATCTGGAAAATCTGAAAATATTTTGGCCCTTCCTTCATACCAGAAAAGTCTGAATTATTATGGTATTAGAAAATAAAATATGTTGATATTATATAATACTATATATATATATTATGTATTTCTGAGTTTTAAAACTCTTTCTGTTCTTGTCTGTTGACTTCCACATGTTGTTTGCAGCTTCTGCAAAACTCCCCCCCAAATTCCCATTTAATTTCTCATGCTGACCTGAGACATATTGAAATCATGATGGGGAGTCATATTGTGGAAGGGGCAGCGTATTTCCAAGGATTGTTGTGATATTCAGATATGAGTGTGTTTATTCTCTTTGCAAACCTAAAAACACTACCCAAGAAAAGGGAGTTATTACACATAGAAAATAGATGCGAGATAAATAACTAAATAGATCAACCGATAAGTAAAATCATTTATTCAGGACCTATTCTGTCCTGGGTTAAGTACTGGGGGTGAAAATATTAAACACACACACACACACAGAGACATACACACACACACACACACACACACACACGGACACATGCACGCAAAAATAAAATCTAAGGTTGCCCCTAGTCTCAAGGAGCTTAGCTCCTATAGAGAAAGACAAAGCATAAAGGGGAGCTGGAAAGGTGGGGAATAAAAGTGCTGGTGAGGAAGCAGGTGGTGCAGGGAGAGTATGCATTGGACATGACTGGAACCCTCCCCATGAAACGATGATGGTGACCAGAGAATCACCGGAGAGTACTGGGAGAGTAGATCTCAGGAGACTGTGGTATCTTAGATTCACCACCAGGAAGCATCATTAGGAGAATATTGGTATGAAAATCGTTCTTAATTCACTTCAAACTCCAATTCTCTGGACTTCTCCTCCTCTTCAACAGTAGCCTTTTCATTTTGGGAAATCTTTTGCCCTGAGGTCCTGCTCTCCTGATTTGTGACTCCTTATTCCTCTCCCT
The DNA here is from genome assembly GCA_028658325.1 of Potorous gilbertii. Lineage (NCBI taxonomy): Eukaryota > Metazoa > Chordata > Mammalia > Diprotodontia > Potoroidae > Potorous > Potorous gilbertii. Next base: position 41,462,215 of record CM053771.1, read on the forward strand.
TGGGGAATCTAGGGGGCACCGTCGGGTACAGAGCATTTGGCCTGGAGTCAAGAAGACTTATCTTCATGAGTTCAAATCCAGCCTCAGACACTTCCCAGCTGGGTGACCCTGGGCAAGTCACTTTACCCTGTTTGCCTCAGTTTTCTCATCTGTAAAATGAACTGGAGAAGGAAAGGGCCAAATCATCATCTCTGCCAAAAAAAAACCCAAATAGGGTCACAAAGAGTTAGATATGACTAAACAATGACCACAACAAAATAAAATGTTATCATGTAGCAAATCAAGATTGTACCTCAAGTAAGCTCCTGCCCAGGCCACTACTTCCTAACCCCCACCTACCTGCATTTCAGGACATATTTCCTGCCCTATGCCAAAGGGGCTTTTTTTTATTTTTTATTTTTTTTTTTGCTATATGACCCAAACACAAAAATCCTTTTTTATAGCTTTAGAACTTAGGTTCACTAATAATTTCTTATTTTTTCTTAAGGATAATTTCCTTCTTCAAAAGAGGGAAGAACCACCCAAAGGAAGGGTTTGTTTTTGTTTTTAGTGTCATTAACCCAGAGTTTGTGGTACAGAAGGAAAAGAAAGGCGAGCATCTCCTAGTATGCACCCTCGATTCAAGGCAAGCTGAATCCAAAGGGCTGAAAGCAAGGATGGGCAGGATTGAATGAATTAAAATTCTTTCAGCGGACATTAGCCCAGAAGGGAAGGCAGCTTGAAAGAAGAAAATTCCAAAGACAAAGAAACACAATTCTGACAAAGCAGAAAAAGGGAAGTTGCCTCCAGAGATTGATGTCAATGTATAGGAAGCCCATAAACCAACTGAAAGATTTAAAAATATGTTCTTACTTATGTCTTTTGTTTTTACATCACCCAAATTCCCCTCCTCCCTATTCCCTGACTCTCATTCCCATGTTATTTCTATTAAAAACATCTATAGGTTCAATCAATGGGGACATTTTCATTCTCAATCGCTGGCATATTTGGCAAGTGGTCCAGTTTTATCTGTATCCCTCTTCAAAGCTTGTTCTATGATGGGCCTGAGACATTCTCTGCCCACTGAAGCCTCTGTCTCTCTGAACTGAACTTCTGATATACTTGGGTTGCCCTAGACATCCCATTGGATTATCCCATGTACCACAAGCTATACTTATGTATAATTATGAACTCAAAATATCAAAGCTGAGAGGGCCCTTAGATCACAGAATGTCAGAGCTGGGAGGGACTTTGGAACAAAGAATGTCAGAGCTGGGAGGGTCCTTAGAACCCAAGATGTCAGAGCTGGGAGGGTCCTTAGAACCTAAGATGTCAAAGTAGGAGGGCCCTTAGATAATATATAGCTTAATTCCCTCATTTGCAAGTGGGGAAAGTGAGGCCCAGAGAAATAAAATGACTTGCCCAGGGTCATATGATTTCATAGCAGAGATGAGGCTAGGCCTTCTTAATCTCAGCCCAGTGCTCTTTCCGAAACACTGCCTGTCTTTGGAAAAATGGAACATTCCTTTTCTCCTCTGATTTTCCAGAATATATCCCATTTGGTGAGCACTATTCGCAGCAACACACCAGGTACCACTTTACCAAGGGCCAGGAGAACAAAGTCAGTTGTGTGTCAGGCAAACAGACTCTTATGTGTCACGAATGAATTACAAACATAATCTCTGCAGGTAAATACAAGCCTCAGGCATGTGTGGTGAGACCATCATTGAAGTCTTTGGAGTTTATATTAACCCAAATCTTTGGACTCTGCCCTGCTTGTCTTTGCATGGTCAAAGCAATTAATCTCTTCTGTTTCTGCACTCCAAGCTGTATTTGGCTCTGTCAGATCCTCAAACCAACCCTTTTCTTTCAGTGTTGGTCTAAGAGCATGGGCCTTTAGTACACACATCTAGCTGCTGTGCTAACATCTTACTTTTTGAGACCCCTTCCAGTTTTGACTTTCTGTATTCTAAGGCTCTATTTTCACACCAATGTCCCTCCCATCTCTCCATTCTGGTACCTTTGATTCAGCTGCCTAACAATCTTAGAAGACACCCCCTGAGGTTGACCACAGTGACATCGGTAACTGCTGAGCTCTTTGGGTAATGATTAACAAACTCCCACCCTTCCGGTAGCAGTGGTCCAGAACCATTTGCTGTCATCACATAGTCCTGTTGTCTATCACCTGCTGTTCCCCCTTATTCCTATCCCTTTCAACCTCTACCCTACTCATCCACTCCTTCCCTGCCTGGCATATCCTCTGTCCTCTAAGACCCACCAGTCCAGGGAACTCTCAGGAAAGATGTGAAAGTTTCCTGTGTCCTTAAGAAGAAATGCTTTCTGGGAAAACCAATGTCATCATTGAGTCAGATCCGATATTTCAGATCTCAAGCTCCTGTCTGAATGTAGGGTTTGGTTTTGGTTTTTTTTTTTTGAGATAGAGCTTTACCAGAGCTCACCACTCCTGGCTCTTTCTCAGCCCTCCAAGCAGGTGCTGACCATCTGGTACTAATTCAGAAAAGCCTCATTAAACTCATTCAACTGCTTTTCATGGGCCCCCTCCACTCGATACTCTCCTCCCCTCTGGTGATCTCCCCAATACCTACCTCCTCAATTCCCATTCTCAGGAGGCAGTCCTCCATGTCAAACATCCAGATTACATTTTCTGAGGTAATACACTTTTGAATGGAATTCTCATTAAGCAGCCTGTGGGCTAGGCCTTCTGAGTCTGACCTCTCAGATGTCGTAGAATGTTGGATTTGGAACTTTGAACACAGAATATTAGGTCTGGGAGTGATTTTAGAAGATGCAATGTCAGAACTGAGAGGGATCTTGGAATGCAGAAGGTGAGGACTGAGACCTTTGGAACATAGTATATCAGAGCTGGAAGAGATGTTAAAAAAAAAACACAATTGAACTCAAAATGTCAGAGCTGGGAGAGCCCTTAGAACACAGAATCTCAGAACTGGGAGGCCTCTTGGAACACAGGATGTCAGAGATGGGAGGGGCCTTAGAACACAGGCTGTCAGAGTTGGGAGGAAATTTAGAACCTCAAATGGCAAAGCCAGGAGGGACCCTAGAGGTCATGTAGTTCATTTTTCTCATTTTGCATAAGAAAAAATACTAAGGAGACTCCAAAAGGAGAAGTGACTCATTCTGGGTCCCAAAGCTTATTGTTGGCCAAGGCAGGATTTGAACCATAGTCTCGATTCCCATGCCTTTTCTATATGCAAATCACTCAGCTATTTCAAGTAAAACCACTTCATTCTTGATTCTTCCTACACATTCCCAGTTTCACTGACAGATTCTCATATTCAATGACCTCTTTCCCATCCTCTCACCTCTTCTGGATGCTACTCTCCAGTTCAGTCAATGTCCCCCTTAAACTATTGTTCCACTAAACACTTTACTTTATGCTGTGACCTGACCAGGGCAGCATGCTAAGGAAGTGTCACTTCTCTTCATGCAGCCCAAGGTCACATTAGCCCTCTGATTCTCACCACCACACTACTGATTCATGTTGAATTTTTGGTCCACTAAGAACCCCACATCTTTTCCAGACAAATTGCCATGTAACCATGGCTCCTCCAATCATATTTATGAGCCTGATTTTTTGAACCCAAATGTAAAACTTTACATTTATCCCTACTGAACAATTCAACTCAGTTCCCCATCCTGTCAAAGTCTTTCTGGATCTCTACTTTGCCAGTCTCTTAGCTATTGCTTTCAGCTTTGGATCATCTGCAAATCTGCTAAAGGTGCCATTTATCAATATCATTGATAAAACCATCTCTGCCTTTTTGCCATCGAAGCAACTTAAGTGGAAAAAGGCTTGGTCTTATAGAAGCAAGAGTCACATCTGAAGCCTGCATGTCTTCTTGGAGATTCAAAACCACTCCCAAGATATGACTGTCTCAGAAACCCCAACTGGCCTATTCCATCTCTCAAGTATCTTGTTTTCTCCATATTGATGCATCCCTCAGTATTCATGGCATATCCAGCAAAGTTTCACTTCTATTTCCTAACAGCCTATATATTTCCTTTTCTACTCTGCAGTAGGGTATGAAATGGTTTATCAGATGTGTGACCAGTAGAATATGGTTGTCCTTTTCTCCCTCACAGCCTCCATTTCCCCTTTACAGCCTTCTTCTTTTTCTCATAAGCTCCTTCTCCCCCTCATAGCCTCCCTTCCTTCACCCCCCAGGCCTTCTCTCTGCTTTTGTGTCTTTCTTCTTGAATACTAAGATTAATAAGTGTCTCTTAGAAACAAATGATTTCTTCTTGAACATTATTGCAGAAACTGAATTTTCCATTACTGACAAAAATTTTCCAATTTTCTTGTTAGTATTCTCAATAAAGGTGGGGAGGGGGAACCATCCATTATGAAACAAAATGAAGTTGACAATAAGGCAATAAGACCCCAGCTGTGAATAAGTCAGCTTGGTGCTTCCTGTTTCACTTTCATTCTCTGTGGTCTGAAAAACCCCCAAAATGGAGAAAATTCTCAACTTCCTCTAAGCAGGATCTTTACTCTGGTTAGGGAATATAGATTGAAACATTTAAAACAAGTCAAATTCAAATAGAAATGAGTGGGTAGGACCACTAAGTCATACACAAGGATATCTGTGAGTCAGATATTGACTTAGAAAACAACATATTAACATCATCTATGCTTTATTGTATTTTTATTTATTTTGTCAAATATTTCCCAATCACATTTTAGTCTGGTTCTGGCTGTACTCAGGAATCTTGTAAATTTCTTAAATGTTGTAGCCAGAGAGCTGTATTTTGACATATCTATTTTAAAATTAGCAAGCCTTATTCAATTGTAATAATTACCTTTTAGGGAGAAAGAAGGCTCTTGGTTGGTTGGTGATATACCTCCCTTTTTGAGAGAGAATGGTGCTTCCTTTCTGGGACTGGAGTCAGGAAGACCCCAGTTCAAATCTAGCCTCAGATACTTATTAACTATGTAACTCTGCATGAGTCAGCTAACCTCTGACCACCTTAGTTTCCTCCTTTGTAAATGGAGATAATAGTAGCACCTACCTTCCAGGGTTGTTGGCAAGATCCAATGAGATAATATTTGTAAGGCCTTACAGCAATGTCTGAAACACAGTAGGTGCTTAATAAATGCTTGTTTCTTTCTCTTCCCTTGTTCCCTTCTAATCACTCCTCACCTTTTCCAAAGTCAATCCCCCTAAATAAAGCCAAGGAACTTTAAGACAGCTAGTTAACCAGCATTTATTAAACGCCTACTGTGTGCCAGCAAGGAGGGGGGAATGAGGGAGCAGAGGGTATAGAGAGAGGGGGCTTGTCAGTCTCTTCCCTTCCCCCACCTCTTATCACCAGCCAGTCATCAAGAACCAAAGATTCCGCCTCCACAAAAATCTCTCACCTTAATTGTCTGACCCACGCCACTGCACAGACAAATAGCATATACACCGTCTTACCCAGGAGCTGGCAGCCTATTACTGGGCTTGATGAATTAGCTCTAAAAAGCAATTACAAGGCAATTAATTGGGTGACATTTGTCGCCTGGGTGCCCATATTTGAACTCTCCATGCAATATTTCTAGCCCACAAATTGGGTACTGGCATCAAGGAGGGACTGAGCAGCTTTGGAAGGTGCTGGAAAGTCTGGTTCCTCATTTAACCCACATCTGGGACCGGACCAAGCTCCTGATTGCAGGCATCTGCCAGAACCCATTGGGGCAATCTTTGACCAGAGGGCCTCAGGAAATTGTTTCCGGGAGGGGTTGGGGGGATGTCAATGTCTAGGAACTGGAGAGATTATTGGTAAAGATGCAATATGAGACAGAAGAAAGAGCTTCAAAGTAGATGGGGGTCAAGATGGGCCAAGTTCCCTTTTGTCTTTTATCAAAGAATGTTGATAGCTAGCATTTACAAAACACTCTAAGGTTTGCAAAGCGCTTTACAAATATCTCATTTGATCCTCTCAATAATCCTGAGAGGTAGAGGCTATAATTATCTCTATTTTACAGATGAGGAAACTGAGGCAGACAGGCTAAAATGACTCACCCAGGATCACACATCTAGTAATTGCCTGAGGCTGGCACTCAGGACTTCCTGATTCCCAGTGCTCTATTCACTGCACTGCTTATCTGGTTTTCTGCTTACCAGGAGAAGCAGAATATTAAACATCATGGTCAACATTTAGGAGCAGGAACTGATCTTGGCACTTCCCCCAAAATTACACAGAAGACTCAGAGGATATGAATCCAAATCTTAGCTCTTCTACCTACCCCCTAAGTATTTACTTGACTGTCCTTATTCAAGACAATTAACCTTGTCTAGGCCTCAGTTTATTCATCTGTAAAATGAGGGTGATTCGACTAGATTTGACTTCACAAGTATCAGTTATGTGCCAATTAAACTTTTCTAGCCTCAGTAAAATGAAGGGGAGAGGGGAGGAGATTCAACTGGATTCCACAAGCATCTATTATCTATCCATTATGTGCCAGGCACTGTACTAGGCACTAAAGGGGTACAAATATAAAAGAATCCTGCCTTTAGGTTGCTTACATTCTATTATACAGAAACTCTAAAGATAAGTAAATACAAATTATGTAACTCATTCAACCTCTCTAGGCCTCAGTTTGTCCATCTTAAAGTGGGGGAGGCTATATTAGATTCAATCAATTCAACAAACATTTGGTATTGGGGTGGAGGGAATGACACATTTAAGTTATTCTTGACTTAGTGTATACATATAGGTGACTAGGTGGCACAGTGCTTAGAGTACCAGGCCTGGAGTTAGGTAGACTTATCTTCCTGAGTTCATATCTGGCCTCAGGCACTTGCTAGCTGTGTGACTCTGGGCAAGTCACTTTGCCCTGTTTGCCTCAGTTTCCTCATCTGTCAAATAAGTTGAAGAAGGAAATGGCTAGCCACTACAGTATCTCTGCCAAGAAAACCTTAAATGAAGTCAGGAAGAGTCGAACACAACTGAACAACAAAGTGTATAAATAAAAATAATTCTCTTTTTGTCTCCTTCTTCCCTCCATACACCAAATTCTTGATACTGGTCCAGCACGCTAAATACTTGCATGTACTTTACATTTTTGTGGTTGTTCACTTGTTTCAGTCTTGTCTGAACTTTTTTCAGTCTTGACTCTAGACTTTAGAGCAGCCTTGAAAGGCAGGCTGGAGCCAGACTCTGAAGGGTTTTCAACGCCAAACAGAAGTTTTTATTTTATCCTAGCAGCAGTAGGGGTCCCCAGAAACTGCTTGGCCAGAAGAGCAACCTGGTCAGATCTCTAAGATGACCTTCGAGTTCTCTCTTAGCTCAAAATGTACAGCTCATCCTGGTCCTGCCCTTGTCTCATTTTCAGTCCCTGAATTTGAAGGGGCGGTCTATCTATCTCTTTGTCTGTCTATCCATCTATTTAACATCCATCTATCCACCTATTTATCTATCCATCCTACTCATCTATCCTATCTACTTATCTGTCTGTCCATCTGTCTATCCATCCATCTACTTTTCTGACTGTCTATCCATCTATTTATCATACATTGATCCATCTATTTATCTATCTATCCACCTGTCTTTCCATCTATCATTATCCATTCATCTATTCATCTATCCATCTTATTTATGTCATAGACTTCTGGATCTCATCAGATTTCCTAAAGATGAATGCCCAGAGCTCCTGTCCATCTGACCAAGTAGTTAGAAGGACTGGGGTCTAATTTCATCTACATGGGAGCTAGTGAGTCATCTCATGTTGGACAAAATACATCCCTCTCTGGGTCTATAAAATGAGTGTGTTGAAGGGCCTCCACGGTGCTATCCTGTTTGGACAGTCTTTGAACCTTTTATCTCCCCCAGTAACCACAGAGGTTCACCTTCCTACTGCCACACTAGTTTTACCTTTCTTTGTATCCCCAGTACCAAGCACTGTTCTAGACACATAAAAAGCATTTAATAATGTTGTTTGACTGTGCGACCTTAGGCACATCACTTACCTCCTTTTTATGGGATGCCTCATATTTAAAACATGGACTTTAGACTAAATGACTTCCAAGATCCCTCCAGCCCTGCATCCCTTGAGAATATCTCCTTGGCAATCAGTGTTTGTGGGTCCCATTCTTAGGGTTGGATTCATGACAAGGGTTTATCTAATAAAGTAATCTGAGAGAAAGGATGGTAGATTCTAACTTAAATACTCCCTTTACTGCGTCACATCTGGATATTCTGCCTTAGAGCTCTGTAGTCTTGAGCAAGTTCCTTCTCTGATCTCCTATTTCCTAACTCTGGGGTGCGGGAGTAGAAACGTTAGGTGGGGTTAGGTGTCCTCTGAGGACCTTTCCACCTCTCAGTGATCCTGTAGCCCAAGGAGTGACTGACTGATGGTATTACAATGTGTCTGCATGATTCAAGTATGTATAGTAGAAAGAATGATGGAGTCCAGAGAGCTGGGTTCTAATTTCAGTTCTGCTCCTTCTTGGCTGCGTGACCATAGGCAAGGAGAAACTCTGTATGTCTGGGCCTCAGTTTATGAATCTGTCAAACAAAGATGAAAAATTTTTCTCTGCCTTCAAATCCATCCAGAAATATTTATCAAGCATCTGCTCTACTATGTGTCAGGCACTGGGCTTTCACCATATCACTTATTCAGATGGTTGTCTCTCTGCCTTCTTTCCCTGCAGTACTACAGGCATCCGAGAGGCTGAGAGGTTTGGGACCCCCCCAGGAAGGGCCTCCAGTGTCACTCGGCAGGGGAAAGAAGAGAGCAGCAGCAGCATGAAGTATAAGACTGGCCGGGTAAGACTGGGCATCCAGGCCTCCACTTCCCAGCCCCTGTCTGCCAGTCTTCAACAGCCAGTAGGATGGGCCCAAAGTTAGGAGCCCTGGGCTCTAGTCACTTAGGCATTCAGTGACAGGGCACCTCATTTCTCTGGGACTAGAAGAGCCCTTTCAACTGTGATATTTCATGTTTTAAGTTCCCTTGTTCATCTCATAATCTATGCTCATTTCTCTGTTCAGAGATGTTCCCCCTTCTTGGTCTTCTCCCCTCCCCGACTCCCTGGTTCTGACATTTCTTACTCTAAGATTCCTCCCAGCTCTGACATCCCAAGTTCTAAGGGCCCTCCAAGCTCTGACATTCTGTGTTCTAAGGTCACTTCTTGTTTTGACCCCGTGTGTTCTAAGACCCCCTTCAGGTCTAACAATCTCTGTTCTACAGTCCTTCCCCACTGACAGTCTGCATTTGATGAGCCCTTCCAAATCTGACATTCTGGGATTCTTTTTTTTTCCAGTTGCCTCTAGGGAAGATTGGAAGGGGGTTCAGCAGCAAAGATCTTGACTTCCACGATGACTATGGCTCGCTCAGAAACGAAGACTGCTTTGATGATGACCCTCAAGATAGACCAGATCAGTGTCGTCTAGAAAACTACAGTGGACTTGAGGTCACCAATGTGTAAAGAATAGTTTTATTCCCACCAGTCTCATGAGCCAAGTTGAAAAATCAAAGGGGGAAAGAAGGAACTTATGAAGAACCCACCTAATTGGGTATACATAGAAACTTGGAGCTAGGAGGCAACATGGTGCTGTCACCTTGTTAACCAAGGGACAATTCCCAAACCAATCAAAGCCAATTTGTAGACTGATCAATTTTAGGAGACTGCTAAAATGAGCTCCTGGTGGGAACTGGAGGATCCATACCTAGAGAGATCTTTAAAAGACCATAACCATCCAACATCCTGTCCTGGACTGCTTAGATGTCCCTTCACCTGAAAGCAAGGGGCTAAGACCCCTCGAAAGTCACTATGACCTCTAAAGTTCTAAGGTTCTCAGGTCTGATTTCAGAGGGAACTTAGAAACTAAAAAATTTGTGAGCTACCCCTGAGCCCCAGACCAAGCTACCATGGATGGGAAAGACCCACATTCCCCCACCCCCTCAAATGTCCTTCTAAGATTATCTGGTGAGTTCACTCAGTATTTGGGACAATGACTTGAATTAAAAGAAGAGTAACCATGGAAGGGGAAAGGTGATGACTCAGCAAGCAACTGCCCTTATAACTGGGACAGCCTATTAGGAAAGCAATAGGCAGTCAGGAATTCGGCCCTCCAGGTGTGATGTCAGAGTGAGAGCTTCACCTCCTGTTTTTCTTCTCTCTTTGGCTTCCGGTGGATGAGGGGGGCTTCCCCAACCTTCCAGACTCCAGCCTAGATCATCAAGTCCACAGCAGGCAGAATGGGTAAAGTCCAGGATTCAGAAACATTTGTTGTTTTACTGCCTATGAAACCTTGGAAAATTCACTTTATCCCTTGGTCTCAGTTTACTTACGTGTAAAACTGAGAGACTAGACCAGATTATCTCTAAGACTTCTTCCTGCTTTAATATTCTTTGGGTGAACTTCCTATGCTTCTATGATCTTGTGATCTTTCTTGGAGTGTTGAATGTCTATGTGACCCTGGGCAAATCACTTGCCTTTCCTGGGTCTCGAGTTCCTCTTTTGTAAAATTAATGGGATGGATTACATGACCTCCAAGGTCTCTTCCACCTCTAGATTTATGACCCTATGATGTGAAGCAGGTCTTGGACTTTCACCAAAAGAGTAGCTCCTAGCTTTAGGGGAGTACTTAACAAATTCATGAAAGGTAGAAGTGGTTACCCTGCCTAAAGTCCTTGTACCTGGAAAGAGTACAGTTGTTAAAATACTGTGGCCATGCTTAGGAGTGAGGTGAGTTGTATTGTTGAAGAAATTACTGAATACACATTGCCTGGAACAATGATGGGATTCTTTCTTCTGAATGAAGCAGACTTAAATACTGGATTCATCAATGTGGCCAGTCTCTCCACCAGTGTAGATCTCAATCCATTGGTCTACTCTCATCCTGTGTAGTTCTTGTCCATATTCTTCCAAAACGGATTCACTCAACCCTCACTCATTAGTTCTTTTTATACTTTATGGATGTATCATACTTAAACTGTCCATCTGCTGAGGCATAAAATGAGGAGACACATATTCATCAAAAGTTTACACCCATGCCATGGAATATATTCCGTACCTTGTCCAAATGGAAGAGGAAGATGTTCTCCAGACATTTTTGGTAATGAATACTACCAAGCTCTTCCAATGAGATCCATAGTCATTAAGAAGAAATTGACTTGGCCATCCACATAGGAAAAACTAAGTGGATGAAGAATGTGTGATACTTAGATTGAGATATTCCATTGACTGGATGAACAACCAATGGAACTAATGCTTCAGGATATATACACTTGGTTGAAAGATATTATTGAAATAGTTTGCTTGAGACAAGAGCCATGCAGAAAATTAATTCTTCTCAAGAGTGCCAATGGTGTCTTTAATTTAGGGGGAGGTGGGATTGAGGGGTGGGGAAATCTTGTTTAGTATTCAAATAATGAATTAGGTTTGTTTTTTAATGACTCCATTACATGGAACATATCTGTTCACATGAGTCTTAACCAAGATGTAAGGCCAACAGAAAGGAGCCAATAAGGTTTCTTCTGTCGTTGTCATTGCTTTGTGACCTCTGCTTAGTGACCTCACCTGTCTGTGCCTCAGCATCTTCATCTATAGAACAGGGACAGGGCCCCCTGTCCCTTAACCTACCTCACAGGGATGTTGTGAGGACTGATATGCACTAATTTCTGTAACACACTTCATGACTTCTCAGAAGGGGCTTTCTGGCAGTGGCCACCCCTCTGCTTCTTCCTTCAAAGATGAAGGAAGAAGGCTATTTGCTCTAGCTTGGAGCTCCTCACTCACTTCAGTCTCACTCATGACTCATGGAAAGTCAGGCCAAGGGCTTTCAAAAACTCAGTCTGTTTCCAAACAGTGTCAGAATGATTGGATGCAAAGGAAAATATACTTATCCACCTACATAATGGTCAAATATGAATTTTTTCACTAGATTGACTGCATTCATCAGATAATTTAGCACAGTGCTAGGTCCACAAGAGGTACTCAGTAATTTTTGAAAAAAAAAATCATTTTCTTGCATGCAGATATCAGGACAAAAAAACTGATTCAAACAAAAACCCCAAAGCCAATGCCAACTAACGACTGAGGCAGAATATAAATTCATCAATTTGGACTCTAATTATACATCTATTGCCAAGACTAAATATTTGTTTTAACTAAGAAGGTCTGTCTTTATTAAAGCCATTAATATCTATGTGAATAAATGATAATGCATTTGATTTCCTCATTATTATAGCAAATATCCAACTTCAGGGAGCATTTTTAAAAGCATTTATGCCTGTAACTTGGTCTTAGACTAAAGACTGATAATCCTTCCTAACAAGTGTAAATTGAGACCCAGTCATAAATTTGTTCACTGTGCTTCTCTAAAGCCAGGGAATCACTCTTTGGTCTTTAGCCAGAATGGGTCCAGAATATCATTTCCTTCCCCTAAACATTTTGAAAATATCTGGATGATAGATATGTTATATTGATTCTACCACATTAATGGAGAAACCCATTATGTACCAACTGACTTGACTTTTTGACTTCAAACCCTGTGATCTTTCTTCCTAAAGCTACACATGCTAGAAGGGATAGTAAGACCTTAACCCACTAGGGTACTGTTTCATTTCATGGTAGCCAGCAATTGGAAGCTACCCTGTCCCATATTACTGACATTACTCTATGTAATGTCTCCCATTGTCTTGTCTCCCATTAGTACAAAATTTCTGCATGGTATCCTGAGTATGAGGATCTGCTGGATTCCTGAACCCAGTACCACAAAGGGAAAAATAAGAAGTAGGTTAAAAGATGGATAGTATTGTGGCAACATCAGTGGATTTGGAGTGACAGGTCACTGGTTCAATTCCCAACTTTTCCATTTGCTATCCTTCAGACCGTGGGCAACTAACTCTTTTCACTTCCTGGAGCCTCAGTTTCCTCCTTTGTAAGAGGGGATTAGACTAGATGATCTCTAAGCCTTTTCTAGTTATAAAGCCAATAACCTATTCTTTCCATGCACATCATGACTTGAACAAAGACTCAGTTAGCTCTCTTAGGGAGTTAAATAATGTCCTTATAGTAGAGTATTGGCACACACTTACATAATTTCATATCTGTGGTATAAATAAGCAAGGCAGAGCCATAACTAGGATATTGGGCACATCATTTACCTTCTCTGGGTCTCAGTTTCCTCCTTTGTAAAATGAGTGGGATGGGCTAAATGCCCTCTGATGTCCCTTCCACTCTGGATTTTTGACCCTATGATGGGTGCCTAGAGTTTTGCCTCAAAGGGTCAGAATTTAAGAAAATGCTGAAAATACCATCCAGGAACATATTTCTTCCCTGCTTCCTACTCGGTGGCTTCACCCTAATTAAGCAACCCTCTTTTTATCCCAAGTGCAAAAATCCCTGGTTATGGCTCTAGAGAAAGAAAAAAAAATCCTGGAAACTGGTATGGCTTTTCAGAAACAGCTTTCCTCCCTAACTTCCTAAAGTAATGATATATGAAAGAGCTCATGAGCATCAAATGTCAAATTTCTTTCGGTGAGCAACTCCAGTTATTAAGTATCCATAAATCTTGGACATCAACTGGATTTTTTAGGTCACGAGCCCCTAACCCTAATTCTAATCCCCCACCCTCAATTCCAGGACCATTTTTAAGCTTTTTGGAGCAAGGAAAGTGAGCATCCTTCAAAGGGTGCTAAGTAATACCAGTGGCACTCTTCAAAGACAAAGGTGATTTGCTGACCCAATATCCATAAGGCTTAGAGTTCTTTCTTCTTAGAGCTCTTTCTCCAGATTCTGGAATCTGATTTTGACTAATGAAAAAAGGTGGCCTCCCTTGTCCCAGAAATTGAATGAGGTGAGTTCTGTCTTTCTGGGGAGATATGGAGCCGAAATGCCAGTTCTTCATGTCTGAGAGAAGAGAATGAATGGGGAAAGAAAATCAGAAGAGAGATTTTTGTGATGTGGATTTGGAGTCAGAGGAGCCAAGGTCAGTGACCACGCTTGCTGCTTGTCAGCTGTGTGACCTTCTGGGTCCCAAATCCTCCTCTGGTCAAAAAGAGAAGGGTTGGACTGGATCGCCTCTAAGGTCCTTACCATCTCTAAACCATCTGACCCTCTGAGCATATGGAAGCAATCTACCTGTGTCTCTGGACCAACAGCCATTGTGATGGATGTGACCTCAATCTCCAAGTGTAACAAGATGTCTGTTTCCTAAGAAGGAAATGTGTGTGTGTATGTGTGTATGTGTTTCTATATAAAGTACGATCTTCTTTGCCTGACTATTTGTCTGTCTTTGCAGGGAGTGGGAGTGACTTAGGACAGAGGGTAGGGAGTCTCAGAGGGTAGGGAGGGTAGAAAGACACACTCATGAGTCATCTGGAGAGAAACCCACCTGGGGCAAGGCAAGTGATATCACCCACTCTACTGAAACCCAGTCACCAGGTTCTCAGAAGCCTCACCTCCCCAGGGCTTCTGAATACATCCCTTTGTCCACACCTGAGGCATTTCTTTCTTTGGCATATAGCCAGTCAGGACAGTTATTATCAGATGCCCAACAGGCCTGGCCCCAGGAGGCTAAGGGATGACTCAGATGTGTGGGTAGTACTGAAGACCACTGGAATTTTGTCAGCCCTGCAGAGGTGAGGGAAAGGGCGCAAATCTGTATCTCTGTTGGAGCTGAATTTTAGAAGAATTGGAGGGCTTAGCTCAGGAGGCAAGTCAGGATGTAGTGGCAAAAGCATGGGATGATGCCACTTTTTAGCTAGAGGATCCTAGGCAAGATTCTCAATTTCTTAGAGCTTCAGTTTCCTCATGGAGAAAATAGAGGGGTTGGTCTAGACAAAGCCCGTCCCAGTTCCAACATTCTCTCTTCTAAGGGTCCTCCCAGATCTGACTTTCTATGTTGTAAGAACCTTCCCAAGCTCTCACATCCACTATTGCTTTTCTTTTGAAATCTGCATGTCTAGCTTGAACATTATACAATTAACAAGAAGTCATGTACAGAAGGCCTGGGTATGTGGCTGGTATATTTAACAGTTGCTGTATCATGCCAACAAGCTCAAGTTCATCATGAGTTCCCCTCCTCAAGCAAATCCATGACCTGCAGCTACTCTATTCCTAGTAACAGGCTATGCCCTCACACTGCCCTGGTGAATATTTTTTGTCACAGGCAGTGGGATGACAATATGCAAAGAGTTACTTACCATCTGGAGGCCCTGATTGTGGATGGTGGCATAGAGGTTAGCCCAGAGTCAAACAGTCAATGGCTAAAGCGAGATTTGAACTCAGGTCTTCCTGACTGCAGGTCCAGCTCTCTCCCTCTACAGTGCCAATGAGCTTCCTCTATTATGAGGGCAGTTCAGCAGCCCACCAAGTGGGTGGATTGAGAATCCACTGAGAGAGCAAACTTTAAAATGCTCTGGGAAGGTAGTGCTGGCCAAAAGCTAACAACTAGTTCTCCAGAAAATACGTTCATACAACGTTTCAAGTTTTATGCATTATTAATATTTTCTCTATCACTTCCTTATGTCTAGACATTTAACAAAAGCAATAAATTAAGTCCTTCATTTGTAGCATTTACCTATTTCCAAATGCTCACATTGAAAATTTAACAGTAAGTTTTTGAGAGCTGGTCTGAGCTGGTTCCAGCATCAGACTGACATTTAAGTCAATCGTTCCCGAAGAGTTATGCTCCATACATGACCCTGTGATGGATACAATTCAATTCAGCAAACATTTATTAAGTGCCTACTATGTACATGACATAGTCCTCATCAGAGTCTAGCTGGAGAAAATTCAGAAATAGTCAAGGTTGTCTTAACACAGTCTGCTTTAAAAACTCACATGCATCAGAACAGTCCTAAGTTCCTGGTGTGTTTTCCCTGTCTGGGGAACTTAAATGTGCTCATCTCTCCAATGGGGCTGCAGTCCTAGATTTGGAAAGCTTATATCCATCTGGTCCATTTTACAGAGGAGGAAACTGAGGCACAAAAAGGGAAAGTAGGTAGTAAGTAGATAGAGATGAGATTGGAACTCAAGTCCTCTGACTTAAAAGTCAGTTATGTGCTCCTGTACTGTACTGGGACACACTGGAAGTTTTTCCCAATCTAGCTCAGTAGAACAGGTAGGCAAGTTGAGTCAACTTAAAAAGCAGTTTAAAAAAAATATTACTATGTGCCAGGTCCTGTATTATGCACTGGGAATACAAACAGACGTAGAAAGAAAGATAATCCCTGCCTTCAGGGAGAATGGTTTCTAATGGAGGAAAACAACAAATAAAAAGAGAAAGGGGGAAGGGCAGGGAAGAAGGGGGAAAGTCTAGAGTCAGGAGTGAAGCCCAAATGGAATGAAGACCTGGCTGGACTGGGGATTGTCCTCAAAATGGATTGTCACCAACCAATCAGATGACACTCCAGAAGTAGAGCGGAAGGATCATTAGATTTGAACCCAGAGAATCTTTTTAAGAGTTTTGTCTCTACTACTTGATGCCTATGTAACTTTGGACCACTCACTTCCTCTGTCTGGGCCTCAGTTTCCCCTTCTGTAAAAGAAAGAGTTCAGATAAGATCAGCACCAAGGACTCCTCAACTTGGTCCAATGAAAAGAGCATTGCTTTGGAACCCAAAGGACAGGGTTCAGATTCTACACCTGATCCTTGCTGCCTGTGAGACCTCAGACAAATCATTTAACCTCCCTGGATCTCAATTTCTTCACCTGTAAAATTAGAGGGTTGGACCTCATGACCTCTGCAGCCTCTTCTAGTTCCAGAACTATTCTCCCATGATTAGGATTATCATAGTTCCCCAACACTGCTCTGTGGGGGAGAGGAAAGGCTCAAAAATGGTCTCTGAGGACAGTTGGTCTTGAGATATGAAGAACAGTTTCCTCACTCAGCTTGAGATTCACTTAGGATCTGGGGACCCAGGACCTCACAGGGGTGAGTGATGAGCACCCTGAATTTCAGAGAGGGGACAGAAAGACCTTACCCAGAAGACACAGCAATCCCCATAACATGCTTTAAATAGAATTCAGGAATTTCTGACCCAGAAGCTTATGTTAACTCCTGAGAAGGAGGATAAGGGAGAGGAGAGAAACAGCATCAACCACCCCAGAAGCTGGGATAAACAATGTCAAATAAACATTGTCAGAAGCCAGAGGTTCCCAGGGACTAAGACCCATCCCCACGGAAAAGCAGGGAATCTTTAGATTCTCCCATCCATCCATTCATTCTTTAAAACTCCTCATTTATTCATATTAAATAGATTGCATTGATGTTTTTGTTTTTATGTTGCCTAGATTTCCCCTTATGTCTCTCTCCTTATCCTCCTGAGAGCCATCTCTTACAGTAAAGAATTTTTTAAGAGGAAGAAAAGAAAAAGAGTCTGTAAAACTAATCAAAGACATTGAAAAAATGGATATTATATGCAATTTTATGCACCAGTAAACCATACAACATTCCCCACATATACACACCTCTCCAAATCCTCATTCCAGGGTGGAGAGGAAGTCTCATCTCTCTTCTTAGGAAGTATTAACCACCTATGTGCCAGGCACTGGACTAAGGGTTATACAAATATTTTCTCATTTTATCCTCACCACAACCCTGATAGATTGGTTGCAGTTATTATTCCCATTTTACAGATGAGGAAATTGAGGGAGGTGGTAGTGGAGTGACTTAGCCAGGGTCATACAGCTGGTGAATATCTGAGATTAGATTTGAATTCAGATCTTCTTCACTCCAGGACCAGCATTCTGCACACAGAGGCACCTTTAACTGCTCAGCTGGGGCCAAGTAAGTTCTTGATAATTTCACAACATCCATTGTTAACTGTTTTATAGTGGTTCTTTTCACTGATATTGCTACAGTCTTTGTGTATACTGTTCTCTTGACTCTGCTTCCTTCCCTCTGCATCAGTTCACACAAGTCTTCCCATGCTTTTCTGTTTTCATTGGGTTCCTATTTTCTGAAAGTATGGTACTATTCCACTCCATCCATGGACCATTGCCATTGCCCAATCTACTTTGTGTCTCAGAGTTTCTCATTTATAGCAAAGGAATAACTTCCTGCAGGACCTGGAAAACTCTCCAACAGTATATTGCAGCTCATTACAGACTCCAGTGTTGGTCATATCTATTTCTTCTATGATCTGTGGTTTCACCCATGTGCCATCTGAACAGTTTTTAAAAAAAAAATCATCTGGTGATGCTCTGGTGATAAGACTCTGGTTTGGAATCAGAGGACCTAAGGTCAGATACTGGTCTGGACACATACTGCCCATGACTTGGGTAAGTCCCAACCAAACAAGGGACTGACATCTAAGATAAATAAGAGGGTAGTAATCAATATTGGGTGGCACTAACAGGGTCATGATTTCCACAAAGTGGGAGGGGATAAATCCACATATTTTATCCCATTCAGACTTCCTCTGGGGTTCTAGGTACCACATTTTAAGAAGGTTACTGATACACTGGAGAGTGTTCAAAAGAGGGCAACCATGATAGTAAAGGGAATGTTGAAGAAAATGAGAAAGTTTTGCTGGAGAAGAAAAGACTCAGAGGAGATGTGAGAGGTGTCTTCAAGTATTTGGAGGGTTGTCATGGGGAAGAGGGATTAGACTTGTCCTTTTTCCCCCAGGCATTGATAGTCAATTAATTAATTAATAATAATTGATGGTCGGTGGCTGCTCTCAGTAACCAAAGATGCCAAGGAAGACTCTGAAACACCTTAAATCAGTTGTGTATCTTCTGATAAGGAACTCCCCTGACAGTGAAACTCAACCCTGGTTGGTGGACCTTTAGTGAGGAGGTAGATTAGAAATTTTCAGTCCCTCTCAATCTGGCCCAAGAGAGTAGAACCAGGAAGAGGGAGTGAAAGTTCCAAAAAGATACATCTAGGCTTGATAATAGGAAAAGATTCCTGGCAATAAGAGCTGTCCCAAAGTGGAATGGGTGCAGAGAGAGGTGATGAGCTCCTCCTTGAGGCTGGAGGACTTCTTGGCAGGTATGTGAGACAGGATGTTCCTTTTGGGTACGAGTTAGCCAAGATGGCACTCGAAATCCCTTCTAATTCTAAAATTTTGGGATTCTTCCAGTCTCTCTGGACTTCACTTTCATCAGCTGTAATAATCATTTGTATTGTTTAGTCATTTTGGTCTCCATAACCTCATTTGGCATCCTCTTAGCAAAGATCCTGGAGTGGTTTGCCGTTTTCTTCTCCAGTTCATTTCACAGATAAGGAAATTGAGGCAAATAGAGTTAAGAGATTGACCTAAGGTCCCACAGCTAGAAAGTGTCTGAGGTCTGATCTTGAACTCATGTCTTCCTAACTCCATGGCAAATGCTCTATCCACTGTACCACCAAGCCACCCCACAAGAGTCATTAAAACCACAGCTCTCCTGTCCCAGACCTGTGATCCAAGGCTGTGTTGCTTTAATAATAACTTTCTTCCTCCTTAGATCTATTTCTTATTAGGGCACCCAGTGAAGAAGTAAAATTTTGATACTGTTTTCACTCCTGATCTCCCTTCTAACCACTTCGTTTAGTTCACATCCTTGGGCCAGCCCTTGAAGGCCCCTAAGAACTCTCAGATCAATCCCATCCAAGTTATTTTTGTCCTTTAAAATACTGTTCTTTGTTCTCAACTTGCCTAACAGCATTCTGGGCATGCCCAGGTCTTATTACCCTCTCTCTGGATAATCATCCAGTTTCAGTAATTTAGGATCCAGGCCAGGCTCTTCTTTGTATCTCTTGCTTCTCTGGATACTTGTAACAAAGTTTTCCTTTATCAAGCTGATGACTTGGAGGATGAATTGAAGACTCAATCTTCCAGGAAGCTTATAGAAAGTGGTACCTACTAGCTGCAAACAGACTTCTAGGTTCCTAAGTAGTACTGCACCCAGCCCCTTCCCTGCCCCCAGGAATCTCTTAAAAAAGAGAAACCCAAAGAGGAGCTTAGCTATGGCTGTGATTCAGAGAAGTTATACTAGACAGAATCTGACCTTGTGGCTCCCTCTACATTGGGATATCAATGCATGTGCATGGGTATATGGTGGGCGCGGGGGGGGGGGGGAGAAGAGAGGAGGGACAAGGATTAGAAACTGATCTTTTAATTCTGATCAAGATATGTATGTGTGCAAACTGGCTATAGCCATGGTGGTTGCTCTGGTGGATCGCTGGAGCTCAGGAGTTTTGAGCTTTAATAGACTTTAAGTCAACTGGGTATGTGCATTGAGTCCTGCACCAATAGAAAATTGAAACAGAAGAGGTCCAGTGAGCAGTTGCTATACTCCTGCCCCAGGTGAGATAGAATAACCCAGTTTGAAAACAACAAAAACCAAACAAAATATCCTGCGTACAAATGCTCTTTCTTCCCCCTCATCCCCAACACTGTAGTAACAGTGTTTATAAGCTCCAAGCCCTCACACACTAGACACTAGCCCACCACAGTTAGTCTGGAATGCGTTCTCCAAAGGCAAACCTACCATCTTAACGCTTCTTCTGCACGCTAATACTCACAACTCCCCAGATGACTTCTGAGAGCCCCTTACTGAAGTCCTGGTAAATCCCATCCCTATTTCCAGCCTCTGTGGCATTGCAACAAATCAATCAGACAATGGAGAGAGACTGGGGAGATGGCAGAATCTTTCAAAGTAAGTGGAAAATACTTGCTCTTTCAAGTCATCCACAAGTCTCCTTAAATATCCCATCCTGGGGCTTGTTCTCTACAAAACCACCTTTCCTAGGGTACCTTAGTACCAGAAATCACCCAAGAACCTAGTTCTATTTACCCTCTATTATACCACTAGGGGCTAGAGGCTTGACCCCTTCCCCCCTAAATCTGTGTCTCCTGCAGTTTATAGAACAGACTTTTTCTCTACTTCTAAGGTGACTCTACCAAGAAGAAATAAAACCATGATGATGATGACAATAGGGGGCCCATAACATTTCCTTTCCATCCTAATTCCAACCATCTTTGATGTTCATGAACGCTCTGGAACTTAGCAAATAGAACAGGCCCACAAAGCACAAGAGGATGAAAAGATTTAACTCATTCCCCTAAGAATCCAGGTACTGTAGCAGAAAGAACCCTGTATCAGGATTAGCAGATGTGGATTCTAGTGCTAGCTCTGATACTAAATAGCTGTGTGTCCAATGATCATTCTCTTCCTCTCTCTGGGATTCAGTTTCTTTATCTGTAAAATGATGGGATTTGGACTAAAAAAAATTTTTAAAGTTCCTCTCACATCACAATATGATCTCAAGTTAATTTTCCAAGTTTTAAAATCCTCTATCACCTCTGAATCTGTTCCAAAGAAAGCAGACAAGTTATTTATAAGGTTATGTGAGCTTCTTTCTACTTTCTATACCTGACAACAATTCTTAAGTCTTACAGTAGTGGTTTCAAGACCCTTTTACAATCTTGAAAATTCTTGCAAACTCCCTAAAGAGCTTTTGTCTCTGTGGGGTATGTCTATAGATATTTACCATATTAGTAAATTAGTATTTTTATGAAAAAATATCTTAGTATTTTTAGGAAAATAGTTTTGACCTTGAAGACCCCTTTAAAGGGTCTCAAGGACACCCACGGGGTCCCCAGACTACATTTTGAGAATCACTGTATTGCAGGTGACCAGCTATAGGGTGGAGGTGGGGTCATTTTGGCCAGCCTGTTATTCCCAGATGAACCACCAGGTGGAGGAGTGAGACATCACTCAGGCCAAGAAAGAGGTCAACAGCTAGGGTCCCTGCCCCAAGAGGGTCTTCTACAAGTCAGTTGCCCTCTCCATTTGTGCCTAGATTCTCAAATAGTGATAAACAATTATTTTTTTATTAAAAAGTATTCACTGGGCAATTTATAAGTAAGACTTCAAGAGATTTCTGAACTTGCAACTCTAAGCAAATTTCATCTTAGATTCAGAGGGGAATTCTAGGAAAATGGCCATCACGGCTGGGGGGACCCTTAGAATACGGGATATCAGAGCTAGGAGGGCCCTTAGAACACGGGATGTCAGGACTGGGAAGGCCCTTAGAGCACAGGATGTCAAAGCTGGGGGGCCCTTAGAACACAGGATGTCAGAGCTGAGAGGACCCTTAAAACACAGGTTGTCAAAGCTTGGGGGCCCTTAGAACACAGGATGTCAGGGCTGGGAGGGCCCTTAGAACACAGGATGTCAGAGCTAGAAGGACATTAGAACACAGGATGTCAAAACTGGGAGGGTCCTTAGAACACAAAATATTAGAGCTGGGAGTGGCCTTAGAAAATGGAATGTCAGATCTGGGAGGTGCCTTAGAACACAGGATGTCAGAGCTAGAAAGCACCTAATAATTCACCTCGATGAGTTATTAGGATCTACAAAACTCCTAAACCCAACAGGTCTGATGGATTTCAGAAGGCCCATGAATTTGAATGGGAAAACATCAAATCTTTATTTTCATTCATATTAAGTTTCCTTGGTAATTTTATTTTATTTCTATGTAAGCACTTAAAAACATCCTTCCGAGAAGTACTTCATGGTCTTCATAGACTGTTATGAGACAAAAGAGATAAAGAACCCCAAACAAGTCTAATCCCCTTCATTCTGCAGAAAAGGAATATGGCATCCAGATGGGAAAGTAACTTGACCAAGGTCAACTCTCTAATTAATAGCAAAGCTGGGACTCAAACCTAGGCCTCCTGAATCTCAGCACTGAGCTCTGCCCACTACAAAACATCCTATCTCCATCCCCCACCCCCATACTCCTAGAACCAAAGGAAAAAGGATAGGAAGCCAACAAGGATTCCTGGATTCAAATAAAGGATTTTGGGTTTGTTTCAGAGTTAGAAAAGATCTCAAAAGAAATATAGTCAAACTCATACAGGAATCAAAATTCTTACTACAGCAAAGGGACCAGTGACCCCCCCAACATTTGCTTGAAGATGTCCGGTAAAGAAGATGGGAGCCTCTCAGGGCAGCCCATGCTCTTTTGTAACTTCTTACCAAACTAGGAGCCCAGTAGCTCCTCATTCTGCCTTCTGAGCCAATCAGAATAAGGTTAATCCAATTAAACAATAAACGTTTATTAAGTACCTACTATGGGCCAGGCAGAGCTAGGTGATGTCATAGTGCACAAAGCACTGAACCAAGAGTCAAGAAGACCTGAGTTCAAATCCAGATTTAGACACTTACTAGCTATGTCACCCTGGGCAAGTCACTGAACCTTGTTTGCCTTGGTTTCCTCATCTGTAAAATGAGCTGGAGAAGGAAATGGCAAATCAATCCATTCTTTGCCAAGAAACCCCCAACTGGGGTCACAAAGAATCAGACGGGACTGAAACAGTTGAACAACAACACTGGCACTGTGCTTTAAACTAAGTGCTGGTGATGCGAAAAGAGGCAAAAGACAATCCCTGCCCTCAAGGAGCTCATAGTCAAACGATAATTCTTCCAACCAAAAACCTTTCAAATATTTGAGGATAACTGTCACATCCCACACACATGTTCTATTATCCAGAGTAAAGTCTTCATTTCCTTCAGCTGATCTTTAACAGTATTATCTCAAGGCTCTTCAGCATCTCGGTCACCCTCTTCTTGACCTTTTCCAACTTATCAGTTAACTTACTTTATAAAATGTGGTCCCAGAATTACCCCCAGTATTGCTGATGGAGTCTGATCAGGGCAGAGTACCACCTTAGGGGATGCAAGGCCTCTCTCAAAAAAGCATATTAGCTTTTTTTTGGCTTCCATACCATACTATTGACTCATATTAAACATGTAATACTTGTTGTCTGTCTTCATAGTGATCTTCTTTCCCTCCACACCTCAGATCTCTCCCAGATCATCAGCCCTGCACTAGTTGAATTCTCCTCACCCTTGGTGAACCTACTTAACTGAACATTGTCTTCCCCCTTGGATTCCCCTTTCCCCCATCCTATCACTGATCATGCCTTGCCAAGCTTCCACCATCATGACAGCTGAAGGAAGCTGGAGAAATTCACCAAACTATGGTGATTGACTTCACTACAAATTTAAATTTTCCAGTCTCAACTGGGCCCTCACTGCAGCAAAGTAAGCCTTCTATTTCTCTCTAATAAATTTACTATCCTACTTTCCACAGATTCCATAGTTGCTTAAGTCTCCCATGGCACCATTTTCCCCTCACCCACTCCTGGAGAACCTTGCCTGAAAAAACTAATGACATTCACTGAGAGCTCCCTCTTTTCTGTTATCTCACATTGTTCAGATATCTTCCCCTACTATTCCTTTACTCCAGTCTCAGATGAAGAGGTGGTCCTTTGTCAAAGCAAACTGCTCTACATTCACAAGTGATCCCCCCTCAATTTCTCCATTTCCTCTCTCTCCCCTCTGTCTCTGTCTCTCTCTCTCTCTTTCTCTCCCTCTCTCTCTCCATTTACTTTGTAGTTACTTACAAATAGGCTCTTATCTGTCTTATCTGTAAAAAGCCCTCACTTCATCCCACATTCCCAGCCAATTATAATCTTATATATCTCTTCCCATTCTCGGCTAAACTCCTTTAAAAAGCCATCTACAATAAGAGTCTTCACCTCCTCTCCTCTCATTCTCTTCTAAACCCTTTACAATCTTGCTTCTGACCTCATCATTCCACTGAAACACCTTTCTCCAAATTCCAATAGTCTCTTAATTGCCAAATCTAAAGGCCTTTTCTCAATCCTGATCCTTCTTGCTCACTCTACAGACTTTGACATTGTCATCCACCCTCTTCTTCTTGGTTTTCTCTTCTCTTAAGTTTTCATGACACTTCTCTCCTACCTGTCTTACCTTTCAACTGTCTTAGCAAGTTCTTCATGCAGATTATGGAACATGTCCACACCAAGGCTCTATGTGAAAACTTTGCTCTCTTCTATACTTTCTCTTGGTGATCTCATCAGTTCATATAGATTCAATTATCCTCTCTATGAAGATAATTCCCAGATCTGTATATTCAGTCCAAGTCTCCTGACCTCCAGTATCACATCATCAACTTATCTTTTGGACATCTAGAATCAGATGTCCAATAGGCATCTCAAATTTAACAATTCCAAGACAGAACTCATTATCTTTCCTCCTAAACTAAGGGTGGGGGATCTGAGGCCCTAAGGCTGCAGGTAATTCAGTCAAAAGGCCACACTTAAGAATTTAGAAGACCACATGTTGCCTTAAGCCCACAGATTCCCCACACCTGTAAATTCTCCTCTCCCCAACTTTTCTATTAATTGTTGAGGAAACCACCATCTTTCTATTCACTCAGGCTCAAAACCTCAGTATCCCTCTTGACTCCTCACTTCACTGATCACACACCCACCCAATCTGTTGTCAAATCTTGTCCTGCTTTCTTGTCTTTCTTTACTTCTCCTTTCCACTCACAACCACAGCCCTAATTCAGGTTCTTGCAGGGACTGTCACAATAACTTTCTGATTGACTTATCCCATCTATATCTTGTTTATACATACTTGTTTGCTGTCGACTCCTTCATTAGACTTTAAGTTCCTTGAGGGCAAGGATTGTCTTTTGCCTATCTTTGTATCTCCAGTGCTTAGCACAGTATGTTTAATGACTGACTAACTGGTCTCCCTTCCTTAAGTCTCTCCCCACTCCAATCTAGTCTCGATTCAAGCTACCTGAGAGCACAGGTGTGACCCTATCATCCCATCTTGCTTAGTGACCTTCAGTGACTCCTTATATCCAAGACCAAATATAAACTCTTGTTTGGCATTTAAAGCTCTTCTGCCATACCCTCTTCTAGTTTAGAGACTTCCAGTTTCTTTGCAGTTCCTAGAATGATACCCCCAGCCTAGTCCTTTTAGATTGGCTGTACTCCAAGTCTGGAATACTCTATCCGTTTCATCTCTGCCTCTTATTTTTTCATGACTTCTTTAAGCACTCAACTCATATCCCACCTACTCCAGGAGGCTTTTTCTGGCTACCTGCCCCTCCCCAGCTACAAATGCCTTCCTCTTTCTGAGTGCCGTCCACCTATCAGGTGTATGTATGTCTTGTATTTACCATGTGTAGGCGTCACTCTCCCATTAGAATATAAACTCTTTAGGGCCAGGGACTGATTTTTTGCCTTTCTTGATATCCCCAGGCTTATCACTGTGCCTGTTACATAAATACTTGCTGACTTGCCTTTACATGATTTTTCTTTCTTCCCAAGATTTTTCTCACATGAACTGCTATCTTCACCATGCCTCCCCCCACCCAACCCTACATCATGCATTTATGAAGTTGGTATCCTTGAACCCAGACATAAGATTTTATATTTAATCTACTTGAATTTCCTAGGGGTAGCTAAGGGGCATAGTGGATACAGTGCTGGACCTGGAGTCAGGAAGACTCATCTTCCTGAGTTCAAATCCAGCCTCAGCCACTTACTAGCTCTGTCACCCTGGGCAAGTCACGTAACTCAGTTTGCTCAATCTCCTCATCTGTAAAATTAGCTGGAGTGGAAAATGGCGCACCACTCCAGTATCTTTGCCAAGAAAACCCCAAATGGGGTCAGGAAGAGTCAGATACAACTGAACACCAACACCTAAATTTTCTCTTATTCCATTTGGCCTGATATTTTAAGCTTAGCAATCTCTTTGTATCCTGTGCTTGTTAATTCTCCTTCATACCTTTGTGTTATCTGCCACAAGTCAAGAAACTTTCCATCTATACCTTTATCTAAGTTACTGATTAAAAAGAAAACCAACAATAAAAGTTAGCATAGAGCCAAGCAGAGAATCCTAGGGAACTTTAGCAAGAGATGGCCTATAGAAATCAGAAGGTCTGGGTTTAAATCCCAGCTCTGTACATGACTTACTCTGTGACTTTAAGCAAGTCACTGTCCCTTAATGGATCTCAGTTTCCCCAAGTGTAACACAAAGTTGTTAGACCAGAAAATCTCTAAGGAACCACTACCCTTCTATATCCTTTGGTTCTATAATTTCAGCCTCCTGGGCTGATGACTTGATTTACTTGAAACTAAATTCAGTTTCTTCAAACAGGAGTATTTATGTAGCTTCAAAGAAAACCTCACTAATATTTACCTTTCTCCTTCAGGGACTGGGGGCCCAGATAACACCTTTGCCTAACACCTGGACATGAGAAATCAGAAAGGCACTAAGTGAACGCAAAGTATTTTTATGGTTCATTGTTCTAATGAGTAGAAAGAAAACAATAAAAACCTTAAGGAGAACAGCTGTGGGACTTTGAAGGAATCTAGTGCTAGAGAAGGAACTTTTTGTTCTTTCTTGGAATCAACTGTTTAAAGCTGGGAGAGGGGAGGAGATTTAAAATATAGAATACCAAAAATGGAAGGAAAGGGCTTGAGGATATGAAATGTCAGAGCTCAAAGGGCTATTAGAATAAAGGATGTTCTAGCTGGAAGTATCCTAGAATGCAGAATGCTAGAACTGGAAGGATATCAAAAATACAGCATGTCAGAGCTGGGAGAGCCCTTAAAACCCAGGGTGTGAGAGCTGGGAGGGCCCTTAGAATACAGGATGTCAGAGCTGGGAAGGCTCTTAGAAAATAGACTTTTAGAGATGGAAGAGATAGATAGGGATATTAATAAATAGAATTTCAGTGTTGGGAGGGAAATTAGAGATCCTTCAGTTCATGGACCCTTTTGTGTCCTAGCCCATTTTGGCAATCTGGTAAAAACTATAGAGGGCTTTTCAGTATGATGTTTTTAAATGCATAAAATAAAATACACCAGATCACAAAGCTTACAGAGCACACAGAGCTTAGCATAGTGCCTGGCAAATAGTAAGTAGGTAATAAATGCTTGTTGACTTAACAAAAGAAACCAATTATACTGAAATCTAGTTATCAAAATAATTGAGTTTTTTATTTTTAAGTTCATGGACCCCAGATTAAGGACACCTGCTCTAATCCACCTCCTTCACTTTCCAGAGGAGAAACTGAGGTCTAGAAAAGTCCTTACTTTTCCCATCTCAGTTGTATGGGGATAAAATCATGAACCTAGACAGTGGAAGAGCCAGAATTTGAGATTCAAACACAGCATTTTTTTCTGTAGACTTAGTTGTCTTTCCAGTATGTTGTTGTTGTTTTATCTTGCATCCTGGTCTGAATGCCCTGAAGTAGAACCACCCCCGATGCACAAGAAAGAAGGTAGTTCTGGAGACCCTATGGCATGGAGGTCTTTGGGAGGTAGACAGATGGATGTAAAGGAGAAAGGACAGAGTTCTGTTATTTCTCAGTTCTTTCAGCATTCAAATGGTTTAACAGGAAGACTGAACTCCCAGAGTGGCTATTTCCATTGTATGGCCATGGAGAGGCCTCACTAGCAATGAAAGTCCCTCCTTATATTGGGAGGCTCACTCAGCTCCTCTTCACGCCCACAGAGTAGATCCAGTTGGGCTATGGGTGTCAGAAATCTTCAGCTGCTGAGCCAAGAGCCACTGCTATGGTCCTGGACCATCTCTCCAATGGCACAAAAAGGGGTCCAGACTATTTGAGGCAGAGTGGGCTCAACATTTCCCAGGAGGCCTTCAAACAGTTTTGTTTTTTGTCTCTGCTTTCTTGACTTATCGTCATTTCATATGACTATTCCCATATTTCTCAGCAATCTTCTAAGTGATCATTTCTTATAGAGGCATCTCTCTCTGTGTATGACCAATCACTCATCTGATCAATCAACAAATATTTATGAAGTACTCATTAAGTGACAGACATTGTGCTAAGCCCTGGGGATACAAATAGGAAGGTAAAAAACCTTGCATTCTAACTGGAGAGACAACCTATACATAAACATTATGGGTTATTTGGTATTAGAGATAACTATAAGTGTGCTATATTCTAATGCTATACTTGTGAGCCCATGAGGAAAAGATATAGAGTTTAAAGGGTCATGTATCTAGAGTTTTAGGGTTATAGATTTTGAGTTACAGGGTCATGGATCTAGCATTATGAGGTGATAGATCTAGATTTATGAGGTGATAGATCTAGAGTTATAGGGTCATAGAGCTAAAATGATGAGGTCATAGAGCTAAAGTTATAGAGCCATGGATTTAAAGTTATAGAGTTGTAGATCTTGAATTATAGAGGCATGGATCTAGACTTATAGTATCTTAGATCTTAAGGTATAAGTCATAGATCTAGAGTTATAGGGTTATGGATTTTGAGTTACAGGGTCATGGATCTAGAGTTTGGCTTGTGGATCTTGAATGATAGGGTCTTAGATCTAGTGTTATAGGGTCATGGATCTAGAGGTATGGGATCATGGATCTAGAATTAAAGGAGTGTGGATCTAAGTTATAGGGTAATAGATCTAGAGCTACAAGGTCATGGATCTAGAGTTAAGGTTGTAGGTCTTGAATCATAGGGTCATAGATCTAGAGTTATAGGATCATGAATCTAGAGTTATAGGGCCATAACCTAGCACTGGAGTACTTCAGAGGTTATCTAATCCAACCATCTTGTTTTATAGATATTGAAACAGGCAAAGAGAAGGTGATTTGCCCAGTGTAACACAGGTGGTAAGTGACAGAACTGGGACCTGACCCCACATCCCTCTGACCAAAATCATGTGTCCTCCCCACTGAACCATGCTGCCTATGACAATGTCTTCTCTAAAGTTTGCATCTTTCAGTTCTGAGCAGAGGGTTCTGCATACAACAGGAACTTAATAAATGAACATTATTGAACACTGTGCATTTATGAGATAAGGCAGCATGTCCTAGTGGAGAGAGAGCCAGGAAAGCCTGAGTTCAAGTGCCAACAGTGACCCACACTGGTTGCATGACCTTTAAGCAAATCACCCCCTCAGGACTAGAGAAAACTTTCTAACCCTGTAATATGCAGAGAAAGTGCCAACCTGTCTTGGGAGAAATTTTTCTCCCTTGGAGTGATCAGGATCAATGAAATCCTAGGTCCAGCCTCTTTCCCTATTTATGTCTGTGAAACAACTAATTAGGGAGCATGATACACTAGATTTGGAACAGGGGAACATGGATTCAAATCCTGCCCCTGCTTCTTTCTAGGTGTGAGAACTTGGGCAAGTCATTTAACCTCTGTAGACTTCAGTTTCCTTGGCTGTAAGATAGGGAGATTGCACTCAATGGTTTCTAAAGTCCTTTCTATCTTTTAAGCTATGACCCTATAAAATCACAGGTATACCTAGCCCTAAATATATCCTAAGGTACATCATGGTCTTCCATGATGAGTGGTCTGCCACTCATCACCTATGTGACCTTGGGTGAGTCTTCCCTGGGTATCCATTTCCTTATCTGTAAATTGAGGGATTTTGACTTGATGACCTCTAATATCTCCTCCGTTGCTCCCCTTTTATGGCTCACTAATCACTGGCTGGGGCTAGTGTCTTGGAATGCTTTGCTGCCTGAGCAGTGAACATAAAAGGGAAGCAAACCAGTGACCTCAGTCCATAGCCCAACGTTCTCATCCTGGACAGTATCCTAGAGAGACATGCCTTAGTCACATGACTTCAGAGCAATTTTGTCACACCAGATCTCTCAAATAGAAAAGCCCAGTGTTTCAATAAGGAGGTAGTAAGGCAGGGTGAAAAAAGTGCTAGACATGGCATTTGAAAAACTGGGCACAAGTCTCAGCTCTTAGATTTAGGAATCATGTGACTATGCAGATGGATTCACCTTGCAGGGGTGGGGAACTTGAAGCATCGAGGCCACAGGTGGCTCTCTAGGTCCTCAAGTACAACCATTTGACTGAATCCAAACTTCACAGAACAAATTGGATTCAGTCAAAGGGTCACACTTGAGGACCTACAGGGACACATGTGGTCTTAAGGCCACAAGTTCCCCACCCCTGATTAGATAACTATGGTGGGACAATGGAGCTTTGCTCCAGTTCCAGAACACTATCAGCTGCTTTTTCTCTTTCTAGAGGAACAAATGAGCTTAGCACTTAGTTGACAACATAAATTAAAATAGGAAGTAACCAAATAGTGAACTTCCCTCCCCATCCCATCTCCTGCTGAAGCCATACTCCAGCTGAACTCCTCTGTTGCTCCCTCTGCTCTACAGGGGCCAGCTTTTCATAAGGGAAAGGAAGGTGGTCAGCTAAGGAAGGGGATTGAATGCTAGGAAGACGTCCTCACTTCTCCTTAATGGAAAACAGCTCCCCTAAGCTCTGGCTATTGGTTAAAATGCCACACTTTGAGAACAGATCTTGCCACTGTTTTCTTGGGCATCATCATGGTGTGGTAGATGGAGCACTCAACTAGAAGGATGGAAAAAAAGCATGGGAAGAGAGCAACAAAGAGACAGAAAATGGGACAGAGGTGGAGAGAGAAAGAGAAAAGAAGAAGAAAGAGGAAAAGGAGGAGGGAAGGAAGGAGGGGAAAGAGACACAGAAAAGGGTTGGGAAGAGAAGAGAGAGGGGAAGGGAGAAAAAGAGGGACAGAAGGAGGAAGGGAAGGAGAGAGGCAGGGAGAAGAAAGAGAGGAAAGAGGGTGAATGGAGAAAGGGAAGAAAGGCAGGGGAGAGAGAGGTAGGGGAAGAGGCAAGGAAAGATGGAGGCAGATATTGAGAGATTCAAGTCTCAATTCTGTCAATAAATTGTGATATGGCCTAAGTAAGACAAATCATTGAACTGTTCCTTCCTTCACCACCCCCTACTCCACCCCTAAAACTTAATTTCCTTTCTTACCAAAATTGCTAGCTACACATCTGCTTTCAGGTCTCCAACCCTGTTTCTTCTTCCATAAAATGGGCACCATCACATTTTCATATATCACAGGCTTGTGATACTAGGGCTTTAGTAACTGTAACCAATTCGTTAATAACCATCTCTTGAGTGTCTACCATGTGTCAGCCATGGGGCTGTGTTCAAGAGATATAAAGAAAAAAGGAAAACAGTCCCTGCCTTCAAGAAGCTTATATTCTAAAGGGGAAGATGGGTAGATAGACAGACAGACAGACAGATAATAGATAGATGGATGGATAGAGAGGTGTATGGGTAGATAGAGATGGATAGAGAAAGAGATATAATAGATATACATATGTATTTACATATATCTGTATGCATGTAAAACATATATGCATATATAATATGTATGTACATATATGTGTGTGTGTGCAAATGAGTGTGTCTATATACACATGTGTATAAGCCAATTCAATCCCCACTGCATTTTGCAAATGCAGTGGGGATTGAATTGGCTTATAGGGGCCATCCCAGGAACTTTCGAACAAGAGGCATCCTGGAAACTTCAGGACACCCCAGCAACATGGCTACTCAATGCTTGTGCTTTAGGGGAATGAGGAACTTCCCTGGCTGCTTCCAGCCACATGGTGGCCTAGAGCTGAAATGACTTGTCATTTGATCCTCTCCCTTTGGAGGCAGTGGTGGGGGCTGGGTATTGTGTCATTTAAAAGGAAAGACAGCATCTAGTTAGCTCTCTCTTCTTTGATCATCCAGGTGGTATCTTGAAACTCTGAGGCTTCTAGTAAATCTCTTCCCCATCCCAGCATCATGGCAACTACTCTCACAGGGCAGCTCTGAAGGAGGGGGATTCTACGAATTGAACTTGGCCCTGGGTCCCCGGGAGCTTTTTCCATTTTATGCCTCTTTTGAGTAAAAAATTGTGTACCAGCCTCAGGAGGTGTAAGGAAAGCTGACTGGTGACAAGGGGAATTTCTTCCCCAGAGAAGACCATGTCCCTAGCTCTGGTTTACCAGAAGATACAGATTTTGAGGAGGACAGTGAAAAGCCAAGGTGAAACACAAAATGCCTAATCATCAGTCTTACAAACAGTGCTACATTTGAATATTAAGTATCAACTTTCAGTAGATTGCAACAGTAGTTATGTTACTGAATCCTATTTTAAGTTGTTCTGTCAATGTAAACTGAGTCTTTTACATTCAGAATTTCTTCTGTGTAAAGGAATAAAATATCTGTCCCATATCTAATATTAAGTGCATTTCTACTACCTTCTTTGGGGAGACCTGTACATGAGTTACAATCTTAGCTTTAATTAATTTGTCCCCTAGTCACCAGGGTTAGAGTTTAACAAGCCAAAGAATGCAAGGAAAATGAGCCTAGTCTCTCCTTCATTAGAGTCTCCCCAGGACTGATCAAGGCAAAGATTATGTGCCTGGGTCTCCAGTCATGGGGCTGTCTTAGGAAACAGAGTCATTTTCCCAATGGTGTTTCTCAAAAATCATTGAAATGTGGAAGATCTTACCTGGTTTTTGAGGAGCTGAATCTAACCAGCTTCTAGTGTTTAATCCCTTTTGGGATACCCACACACATTTGGGGCTTTCCTGAATTTGTTTTCCTTCTTTTTGAACAAAGCCTGCTTGTTCTATCATCAGGTGAATTTGGAACTCCACATTTAGCAAGTGCCTTTCCCAGGACTGAGTCTGGATCCCTAAGGAACCTTTAGTGGAGAAAATAGAGGGGTGAGTCACTTAGCCCCTTGAGTCCAGCAATGGTTTCTTAAATTTAGATAAATATATACAAAATAAATTCAGTCAATTAATCTATTTCTTAAGCACATACTGAGTGCCAGATACTTGTGCTAAGCACAAAAATGAAACAGACCCTACCCTCAAGAAGTATCCATTCTAATAAGGAGATGACATACAGACAATCCAAATGTAAATGGGACTGTCCCCATGATAGTGGTAGTAACCTGGAACTTTGCCTTGCTTTGAGAAACTTGATGTGAGAAAGTCAATATAAAATTGCTTAGGATTTTAGCTTGATTCTCCAGAATTCTGAAGGAAAATAAAAATAGGATGTGGCATTCTAGAAGGCAGTGATGTCATAGACTAGCACTGAGAAAATTAGTCTGAGTCTAGCCCTTTGGCCTTACACCAGTCTATAGAATTGAGCTTTCTCAGTTCTCACAGTCTCAGGAGATGTTACTCATTCCTGTTCACCTACACAGAGAGACACACAGATTGGCCTCCAATAAATCACTCCAATGTGTTGTCTACTGAATCTAGTTTCCATTTTTACTTATTCATAGGCCTTGGGAACCACACGGGATAGCATACCAACTCTCAGCGTTGGAAGGGACCTTGGTGAACAGCTAATCCAAGACAAGGAATCCCCCATTCCAAGTTAACATCAATCCTTTTTGAGAGGCATCCATGGTACATTGGAAAGAAAAACAAATTTTAAGTCAGAAGACTTCATTTCAAACATGACCTCTGTAATAATTTTTTGGGAGTTTTGTCAAAGCTGCAGAAGACATGTGAAGGCCAGGTAACAACACATAAAATGTTTAAAAACTCAGAAATGCATTATGTGTGTGTATGTGTATATACATATACTTATTTAGTTTCAAATTTCTTCACTGGTTCAAAGGGAACACCAAAAAATTTTATTCATATTTTCCAGATCATGGGGGTACCATGCCCCTAAACCCCATGATGGGGAAAGGATTCCTGTAGTGTTATTATTGCCCCATTTGACAGATAAGGAAGCTGAGTGGTTACGTGATTTTCCCACTATCACACAGCTAGTAAGTATCTGAGGGGAAATTCAAATGCCTGTTTTTGAGTCTCCAAGTCTGGTGCTCTATGTACTATATCATGTTAATAAAGGAGGGCTTTGCCTGAAAAACTCTCCAGACTGGCCACATGGTACCTATAAGAAAAATGCTGCCTCATACAGAGAAATCTCCCAGTTCCTGCACTGAGGCAAAGGGGGAAAGTCAGGAGAGTGAAGGAAATGCTCACCACATCTCTCATCACTTCAACAATAGATTTCTGCTCCTCCCAAAAAGGACTCGTTTGACCACGTGGCAGGGAATCAGCTGATGGAGATTTCCTCTTTTCCAACTGCTACTAATGGATATTTAAGTGATTTCAAACCAGTTGGAGGAGGGGCAGAATTGAAAGCCTTTAAAGAGAAAGATGACAGATTTTGCTGAAAATTTTCTTTTGCTTGAAAAAGCTTCCAGATTTAAACTCACAGAATATCAGAGTTAGAAGTAGCCTCAGACAATAGAATATCATAACTGGGAGGGTTCTTAGAACAGAGAATATCAAAGATGGGAGGGCCCTTGGAACAGAACATGTCAGAGCTGGGAGGAGACTTAAAACAGAATGCCAAAGGAAGTAGGGACCTTAGAACATAAATTGGTGCTAGAATTTAGCATTTCAGAGGTAGAAAGAACTTCAATGCTTTGGTTGCTGCTGGTGGTAATGCTACTATTAATATTTTCTCACTTCAATGAATCTTTGATCTTGTCAATTTAAGTCCTCCCTCCTTAAATTGTAAGGTCCTTGAAGGAAAGGACCGTCTATCTTTTTCATATTTGCAAATCCTGGGTGTGACAAAGTAATACATAAGTAATTAGCTTAATAAATGCTTGTTTGTTGACTATGTACAAATTTGACTTGGGGGGATAAATGAACTTCTATGGGTTCTCTTCCAAAAAACGCAATAGAATCCAGTCCAAAGGAATCAGACAGTGGAAAACAAAGACATAGTTGATGTTCTGGCAGTTCTCTCTTTTTTTTTGTTATCATTATTCATTCATTTATTTATTTAACTTTTTACATTCATTTTCACAAAATTTTGGGTTCCAAATTTTCTCCCTATTTGTCCTCTCCCCCCACCCCAATACTCCGAGCATTCTAATTTCCCCTATCACCAATCTGCCCTCTCTTCTATCATCCCTCCCTTCCCTTGTTCCCATCTTCTCTTTTGTCCTGTAGGACCAGATAACTTTCTATTCCCCATTACCTGTATTTCTTATTTCCTAGTAGCAAGAACAGTACTCAACAGTTGTTCCAAAAACTTTGAGTTCCAACTTCTCTCCATCTCTCTCTCCCCACCCATTTCCTTTGGGAAGGCAGGCAATTCAATATAGGCCATATCTGTGTAGTTTTGCAAATGACTTCGATAAAAGTCGTGTTGTGTAAGACTAACTATATTTCCCTCCATCCTATCC
>CM053771.1:41498550-41613941 GCA_028658325.1 Potorous gilbertii
CCCCATTGGTTTGCACTAGCTTCTTGAGGGTAGGAACTCTTCCCTCTTTTTCTCCACACTTAGCACAGTGCCTTACACATAGTAGGTGTTAAATCAATGTTTCTTGATTGATTGTTCAATATCTCTTCTCAGCATGGTTTCATGGAAATAGAGTTATGTGAATTTGGAGTTTGAGGAACTAGTTTCAAATCTTGACTTGACTCCTTACTGCTTGTGTGACTTTAGCCAATTCACTCCCCTTCCTAAGTTTCAATTTCTTTATCTGTAAAATGAGAAAACTTGTCTTTCAACTTGAAATCTATGGTTCTAGGATCCTTATTTACAATACTGATTAATCAAACAGCATTTATTGAAGATTGAAGACCACCAACAATCAGTAAAAATTTATTAATTAATATATGCCAAGCATCATGAGAACAAAGAAATTTTGAAAATAGTCCCTGATCTCAAAGAGCTAACATTCTAACAAGTTATTAAGTAAATTGTCAATTATTTCCCTAGGATACTTCACAATTAGGAAGGACACTTATTGAGTTCCTACTATGAGTGAGATGCTGTGAAGGTTAGAGCCATTACTATAAATCTCAGTTCAAGAAATATTTTAAAGTACCTACTACAAAGGAAAAACTGTACCTATAACAATGAAATGCAAAGAAAATTGAAAACAGTTCCTGCCCTCAAGAAGCTTATATCTATTGAAGGGAGAGGAATAAAAACAGGTAAGTAGATATAAAGTATTTGTTGTTGTTCATTTGTTTCAGTTGTGTTGGACTCTTCATAACCTCATTTGGGGTTTTCTAGGTAGAGATACTGGAATAGTTTGCCATTTCCTTCTCTAAATCATTTTACAAATGCAGAAATTGAGGCAAACAGGGTGAAGTGAGTTACCCAGGGTCACACAGCTAGGAAGTGTCTGAGGTCAAATTTGAACTCAGGTCTTCCTGACTGAACCACCTAGCTGCCCACAAAATATACACATAGTAATATATATAATTTCATGAGGGTGAAAACTGAAAGAGACATGTAGTAACTGGGAGCTGAAGAGATTAACCAAAGCTCTCATTTTACAGATGAAGACCATCAGCAAATATCTATTAAGCACCTATTCTATGTACCAGGAACTATGTCCAGCAATGGAAATGCAAAAACAGAAGCTTTAAGGATATTCTATCTTGATGCTGGAGATAACCAGAGGACAAATTTGAAAAAGTGATGTGCCCAAGGTCACAAAGGTAATAAAGTACTAACTATTAAATAGCATTTAGAGGTTTCTAGATCATTTTATATGTAATATATCATTTGATCCTTATAACGATCCTGGGAAGTTAATTCTAAAGGAATTATTTTCCCCATTTTATAGATAGGGGCCTTAAACACAGGTTAGCTGACTTACATAGAGTCCTACAAAGGAAGGAAATGTCTAAGTCCGGATTCTGAACCCCCAATTCATAACTCCAAATCCAGGTCCTTTCTGGCAAATATAAGCAAAGAGACAGTGGGGTTCAGGGAAAAGCACACTGGTTCTGGTGTCAGAGGACCAACCAGGAGTGTCCTAGAGTCAGCTAAACAGACCAGGGGATGAAATTTTTAGTGTGAATATTTATACCTCGAAATTAGCCAACATTACAAATCAAGGCTTGATTCATCATCCTGTTAATTATCAACTAATGGAGAAAATGTTAATAATTCAAATTAAAGTTAGAAGTATATCGTGGGCACATTTTTCTCCATGCCGAATCAGATATTAAACACTTACCAACATACTCCTACAGAGGACCTTGTCTTGAATCTGGCTTCTAATATTCACTACCCACATAATCCTAGGCATCACTTCATTTCTCTGAGCTTCAGTTCCTTTATTCCTGAAAGGAGGGATAGCTTCGACGGTCCTTCTAGCTGTCATTCTATGTGCTTCTATGGGCTCCTCTGTTCTCCAATCCTTCTTCTCTAATAAGGAGAGCAGAGAAGGAGGAAGGAGGGAGTATCTACCAGCACAGTAAACTCTTGGTTTCCTCCCATCTCTAACAAAGTGAATCATTTCATATCTGGTTTGTGGCCAGATCAAAGCAGGAGAGAAACAAAGTGGAAAAGGGTTGGAAGGAAGTGGCAGTTTCCAAACCAGAGCTCAAGGAACAGCCTTTATTCCCTGGGGGTTCTCTTGCACAGTCTTTACACCTGACAGGTTCTGAAGGTTTCCTTCATAATCCTCTCAATTTTATTTTAGGCATTTAAAAATATTCTATGAAGAGATCCATAGATTTCACCAGCCTAACTACAAAAAGGGATCCATAACACAAAAAAAGTCAAGAAACTCAGGACTAGATAATCTCTAATGTCTCTAAGAGAGGCAGTATGGCAGAGTGGATATAAGGCTGGACATAGAGGGAAATAGGCCTGGATTCACAATCCTGCTTTACACTTAACTGACTGAGGGAATTTAGGCAAGCAATCTCTTTGATTCCTCATATTTTAAAATGAAGAATTGGATTCAAAGGTAACTTTCAGTTCTAAATGGGTGATCTTATGATCTTTCAA
The DNA here is from genome assembly GCA_028658325.1 of Potorous gilbertii. Taxonomy (NCBI): domain Eukaryota; kingdom Metazoa; phylum Chordata; class Mammalia; order Diprotodontia; family Potoroidae; genus Potorous; species Potorous gilbertii. The sequence goes on from CM053771.1 coordinate 41,501,086, forward strand.
CTCTAAATCTTAGCATGCTAACTCTGTTTGGTCCTGGCACAAGACAATGATATAAACCAAAGATTTTAGAAAGATAAGATGGTTGCAAACATTTCTGGTCTTTTTAAAATAATATTTTATTTTTCCCAATTTTATGTAAAAACAATTTTTAACATTAATTTTTTAAAATCTGAATTCCAAATTCTCTCCCTCCATCTTTGACAGGGTAAGCAATTTGACATAGGTTATACACGTGCAATCATCCAATTTTTGTTGTTGTTCAGTCAGTTTTTCAGTTATATCTGTGACTGTGACCTCATCTGGGGTTTTCTTGGCAGAGATACTGGAGCAGTTTGTCATTTTCTTCTCCCGCTCATTTTACAGATGAAGAAACTGAGGTCAGCAGGTTGAAGTGACTTGCCCAGGGTCACACAGCTAGTAAGTATCTTAGGCTGGATTTGAACTCAGGAAGGTGAGTCTTCCTGCCTCTAAGCCTAGCATTATAGCACCACCTAGCTGTTTAGAAACAACAGAGGGCCTTGAATGCTGAGAGCATTTGACAGGTAACAGGCAACCATTTGCTCAGAGTTTCCCTCTGGTGTCTTAAAGGCAAGACTTGTTTTTTCTTTTTGTAGTTATAGCCCCAGCACCTAACTCAAGGCCTTGCAGGCATTTCATAAATGCTTATTGGATTGGATCAGGTTAGATTGGATTGAGTTTCCAGTAGAGGAACTATTGACCCAAGCTGGACCTAGAGGTATGGCTTAAAAGAGGAGGGGATGGTGGGTGTTGATGACTGATTAGAAAAATATTGTGATACAGTAGTTGAGGCAGGTAGAAAATGGGCATGTACTCTGGAAGGGCCAGTGGAGAGAAATGAGAGGAGGGGTCCATTCAGGAGATATTGCAGAGGCAGATCCAACAAGAAATAATGGCCATTTGGGTATGAGAGCTGAGTAGGCGGGACTAACTTGGGAGCATGAGAGACTTCTGACTAACCTTCTAAGTGCTCTGAATGAACCAGCTTGCTCCCCCTGGTCTCTGATGGGGCCCAAACTGGCACATTCTCTTAGTGACTAATCCCAACCACTCAGGGTTAAGTTACGGTACCAGAAAGTGACTTATGTTGACAATAATAGGAGTGATGCAAATGAATATTGCTCACTCTGCATTTGGAAAGCTTAGCAATGCAGCTAATGGGGATGAGGACCTGGGAATCACTGGCTGAAAAACCTCCTATTGGAGGCCTTCCCTGACTACCCCGGCCATTATTTTTCTCTGCTTCTTAAAAAACTGCTTTGTGTTGGGATACAGCTTTTTGTATTTATTTATCTCTGTGTGGGTTATATGGATTCCCCCTTCCCCTTAAATAAAACCTTCTAGGGAGCAGGGAGTGTTTCTTTATTGCCCTAGTATGTCCAGCAGCTAGCAGGGTGCCTACTATATTCAGTGCTTAGAAAATGTGGATTAAATTGAGTTGAATAAAAACTAGACTTGAGAAGAGAAAAGATCATCCCAGATGGGAATGCAGGAGAGCAAAAGGGTATATAGCATGTCATCCTGCTCTGAATATTTCCTACCATACTGATACTGGTAAACCTAGAAGACTGGCCCTTGGTGAGTGGCAGTCTAACACAAGTTTTTGCATAATAGTTCATAAATTTATAGACCATTTGAGCTGGAAAGGACCTTCAAAGAACCCAACCAGTTTCTTCCTGATTTTACAGATGAGGAAATTGAGGCCCAAGAGAAGGGAAGTAACTTGGCATCCTAGGATTATAGATTTAAAGCTGGAAGGGACCTTCAAGGTCATCTAGTACAACCTCCTCTTCATTTTACAGATGAGGAAACTGAGACTCAAGAAAAGGGAAGTGACTCACTCTCTGACCTCATCTGTAGGGAGGGCAAGTGGATGAGACATTTGGATGAGCAGGTGAATTAACCGATGGCTCGTTTCTAAAGTTAGGTTAAGTAAAAGCAATAAGGACCTACAGCAGATAAGACTGAAGCACTTCTTGGGACCAAGGTTAGTGTTCCTAAATTATACTGATTTTTATTGATATTTATTTAAATTATATTTTATTTTAGTTTATTTCAACAAATATGTGTGCAGGCTACATAATTCTTAGTTATGTGTGTGGGAAGTAATGCTACTTATTACTTTACCCTTTAATGATATGGGCTGGACATGCTTTTTTGGTCAGGACTTATTTATGGGACATGAGAGCTGGAAAAGATCTTAAAATATAGAGTTCAAGCTGGGAAGGACCTTAGAACACAGAATGTCAGAAGAGAATAGATTGTAGGAGGTGAAAGGATCCTTAAAACTGAGCATGTTGGAACTAATGGGACCCTTGAAATATACAGCGTTAAAATATAGAACACAGAATGTTAGAGAGAGAAAAGTTTCAACAGATTGTCAGAGCTAGAAGGGACCTTAAAACACAGGCTAGGACCGCTGAAAGGGTCTTTACAACCTAGAATGTTAGTGCTGGAAGAGTTTTAGAACACTGAATGTCAGACCAAATCCGAGCTGGAAGGGGGCCTTAAATATCATCTAGTCCGGGAATTCTTAACCTGGGGTCTATGGATTTGTTTTTAAAAATACTTTGATAATCATATTTCAGTATAATTGGTTTTCTTTGTAATCCTATGTACTTGATTTTTAAAATTATGTTTATTTATTTTTAGTTTTCAACATTCACTTTTATAAGGTTTTGAGTTCTAAATTTTCATCCCTTCCCCCAACATGGCAGTCCTATGTATTTTAAAACATTATTCTGAGAAGGGATTCATAGGTTTCATCAGACAGCTTAAAGGTACAAAGGTAATTAAGAATCCCATCCACTCCCAGGCTAACTCCCTTATTTTATTTTATCCCCTCCCCCCAAGGATTTATTTCTCTTATCATGTTTTCGTTGGTATTTTTAAAAATATATATATATTTTATTTTTCCCCAATTACGTGTTAAAACAATATTTTAGACTGTTTTTTGTTTTGAGTTCCAAATTCTATCCCTCCTTCTTTCCTTCCTTCCCCTTCCCCTTCTGAGATGGTAAGCAATCAGATACAGGTTATGCATGTGCAATCATGCAGAACATTTTCATATTAGTCATTTGTACAGGAAGACAAATAAAATAAAAGAAAGTGAAAAATAGTATGCTTCAGTCTGTATTCAAATATTATCAGTTGTTTCTCTGGAGGCAGATAGTTAACTCCTCTATTTTACAGTAGATCATGAAACAAAGTGAAAGAAGGGAAATGACTTAGCAAGGGTCACACAGGCACAGCTGGGACATGAGCCCAGGTCCCTGGACTCCTCAACCAAGGTTTTTTCTACTGTACCTTAAAGCTTGAGGGTGTGACTAGGGGGCGAGGAGAAAAGAGGGGTCTAGGAGAAAACAGAGGAAATTAGATGGGGTAGAAAGAAATGAGCCAAAAATTAATAGGCTTACTTTGTAGTTGTGCCCAGGGGCTCCAGCTCTGACTGGGAATTCCTCCCGTCTCCCTCAGCCTAGGCAGGGTGACTCAATTTCAGAGAAGCAATTTGAAGATGATCTGTGGAGATAGAGTCGACCAGTTGGATTGGTGTTGGGCTGTGTAACTGGTGGGGTGAGACTCACAGCTGGAATCTTGGCATGGAAAAATACATCACTCTTCGCCTGGGGCCACTGGCTCAGCTTTCATTTAGGATGTGATATCCACTCCTCCCAAATGAATCCTGAACCTGAGAATGGGCCATATTCCTTTCATTCCAAGTGACTTGTCTCCATCACTCCTGAAGAGCCTGGAAAGGTTGCCAATTCTTTGGTAAATTAGAAAGGCAGTTTGGTACGGGGAAAGAGGGGACTTGAGATTCAGATCTAATGTCTGACAACCGAGTCATCCCCCTACTCAATAACTCCAGTGGTTCCCTCCAGGGTGAAATGGGCACTCCTCTGTTTGGGGTACTCCTTGGCAGCTTGGCCCTCTCCTCCCTCCTCACACTGCACAACTCAGTTTTTACTGGCCTTCACACCTGTGTGTTCATTACACACACATTCCTTATTGACTGTCCTCCAGGTCAAGGGTGGGCTCCCTTCTCACCCCCTGCTTCTAGCTTCCTTTAAGATTCAATTCAAATCCCACTTTCTGCAGAAAGCCTTTCCTTTTCTCTCTCCCCTCCCTTCACACACACACACACACACACACACATCCCCATGAGATTGTTGTGTTGTCTTCAGTCTTTTCTTCAGTCACATCCAACTCTTCATAACCCCATTTAAGATTTTCTTGTCAGAGATCCTGGAGTGGTTTACTATTTCCTTTTCCAGCTCATTTTACAGATGAGGAAATTGAAGCAAACAGGATTAAGTGACTAGCCCAGGACCAGATTTGAACAAGGAAGATGAGTCTTCCTAACTCCAGGCCAATGCTCTATGCACTATGGCCCTACCTAGCTGTCCGTGAAATACTTTTCATTTACATCATACGTTGTATGTACATATATGTTTTGTGTATTATCTCCTCCATTAGAATGTAAGGTCCTTGAGGGCAAGGACAATGTTTTTGCCTTTCTTTGTATCCTCAGTACTTAGTACAGTGCCTGACAGACATACAAAATGAAAACACTCAGTAAATACTTATTGACCAACCAATCAGCTATCTAGCCATGGGTCTCAGTTTCCTCATTTGGTTAAATTAAGGGATTGGACAAGGTGGCATCTGAAATCCTTTCTAACACTAGATGTATGGTCCAACTTAAGTTCCTATGAGTCTAAATCATTGTTTGGCAGTTTGATGATGGGCAAAAAGACAGAGGGAGTAATTTAAATCTCAATGTTGGGGATAATTTGAATGGTTCAGACTTCCATACAGCGCTCATCAAAGGGATCTTTTTTAGAGGGACCTGCTAAGACATAGTCCCTTATCTTCAATGAAAAAGGAACACACCAAAAAGAAATACTGTGACTCAGGGCACTTACTCTCCAAGTCCCATTTAGTTATTCTCAACAGGTGTCATTGCAGGCACACCTCCTCTTTCCATGGGGAGATGCTATCAGAATCTTTCACATTTCATCAATAGGCTTATACCTATCTCAGAGGTTAGATCAGAATTGTTCCTTATAGCCAAAATCCTCTAGATCTAATGATCTAGGGCCTCATCCCTTTGAGTTCACCAAAGCCTGAGCATCCTTTCCTAACCCAGCCTCTACATTATTGTTGTTTTAGTCATTTTCCAGTTATATCTGACTCTTCATCACTATTTGGGGTTTTCTTGACACAGATACTGGAGCGGTTTGTCATTTCCTTCTCCAGTTCATTTTACAGATGATGAAACTGAGACAAACAAGATTAAGTGACTTGCCCAGGATCACACAACTAGTAAATGTCTGAGGCTGGATCTGAACCCAGGTCTTCTTGCTTCCAGGTCTAGCACTCTCTCTAGCTGCATTATTAGGATAAAAGTTGAAATAAAATGTTAGGCTGTAATTACATACATTTGCCTCTGAAAGAGGATTTTTACATGGACACAGGGTTTAGAAGTCAGAGAGCCCTTTGAACACAAAATGTTAGAGATGGGAGGGACTTGGAACTGGGCATGTTAGACTGGGGAGGTACATTAGTAAAGACAATGTCTTAGAACCAAGGATTTCAGAGCTGAAAGGGGTCTCAGAGAAAAGGCTATCAAAACTTGGAGGGCCCTTAGAATAATCTATATCAACACTAGTCAGGGCTAAGGATGTTCGGTGTCAGAGCTATGAGGGACCTTAGAACAGGATTTTCAGAGTTGGGAGGGTCCTTATAATACAGAATGCTAGATTTGGTAGGGCTCTCAGAAATCAACTAGTTCAACCTCCTCATTTTACAGATGAGCAAATTGAGGCCAAGATAGAACAAGTGACATGTCCAAGGTCACATGGTAATTAATCATTCCTGGATATGGTGGGTAGCTAGGTGGCACAGCAGATAGAGTGCTGAGCCTGAAGTCAGGAAGACTTGAATTCAAATCCAGCCTCAGACACTTATGAGCCCTATGACCCTGGACAAGTCACTTAACCCTGTTTGCCTCAGTTTCCTCATCTGTAAAATGAGTTGGAAATGGGAAATCTCTCTAGTATCTTTGCCAAGAAAACACCATGACTTTAGCTAGACTTTGAATTCTGTTCTTTTCATGCAGAGGGACAAGGACAAGAGCATACGGTGCACAACAGCTGGGCAGATAGGTTACATTCGTAACTGAACACCCACCAGGAAATCCCAATCCAGTTAAAGCCCAGCCCTCATGCAGCCCAGACAGTCAAGTTTAATTAGGTCCCTGTGTCATTGTATCAGCTCAAAAGCACCACTGGAAACTTACCAAAATGTATCAACATATGATGAACTTGCATAAATTATACAACAGACTCATAACTCATAAATTTCCTAACAGACAATCGATCCGTCTACCTTCCTAACATCCTTTCCTATGAGCTTAACACAGTGTCTGGTCCAAAGTAGACTCTTAATAAATGCTATTGACTAACTGACCCATAAGGGTATATAGCCATTTATTCATTCATTCATTTATTTTTTCAATAAACTTATTTAGCAACTACTCTGCCCTGAGCGCTACAGTTATCATGTCAGTGAGTATCTATTAACTACTTGCCATGTGCCAAATCCTTTGCTAAGCCTAGAGATAAAAGAAAGCCAAAACTAAAAAAAGTGCCCATCCTCAAGGAGCTGACATGCTGAGGGGAGGAGACAATGTGAATATAAATGGATCCACACTAGATACAAAGAGAGTAGATGGTGATGAGAGAGATGCAAAGTTTAGATGAGATACAACCCTTGCCCTCATGGGCATCCCAGCCATTGCCCTTACTTTCTAGTAGAGGGGAAGGGAAAATAAGATGCCAAATCATATAACTAAAACCCCATTTTAGCTGATAATTCTTTTTAGAGATGTACACATTTTTACAGCACTTTTCAGTTTTCAAAACACTTTTCATAAATTGTCTCACGAGAACCCTATAAGGTAAGTGCTATTATCCTCATTTGGCAGATGAGGAAACTGGGAGTCAAAGAAGTCCAAGATCACATAGCTACTAAGTGTCTGAGAAAGGACTCCAAACTAGGTCCTCCTAAGTCCCAGTTCAGCCCTCTATCCCTTAAATTATGCTATCTCTCTGGTGTATGTCTCTCATTGTGCAAGTGTCATGAATCCCTAATTACATGTGCCATCTAATGATGTTGCTAATTAGGTCTGATGAATTAGGACTTTGCCAGATTGTTCCAGGGGAATAATATTGTAAATGAGAATAAGATGAGATGGTAGGTGGGATCCTGGACTTGGAGTCAGGAAAAATTGGGTCCCAATCTCCTACCTCAGATACCCACTAGCTGGTTGATCAGGCAACTTTTTTCATTTCTTAAAGCCACAATTTCCTCTTTTGTAAAGCAGAGATTATTAATCTAGCATAAAGTATTTTACAGGGTTGTTGTGAGGAAAGTGTTTTAGAAATGTAGAACAAAATTGGAAAAAATAAAATACTATTAAGTGGAAAAAGAAATTAAACTTCTGTTTGATTCCTGAAAAGAAAAAAAAAGTAGACCATGTAAGCTGAAGCTTTTACAATGACCACTAGTGGGGACCCTAGTCCTGAGGAGGCAGGGGTTAGTTCTGTAATGCCAGTGGCTTGAGCCCCCACAGGTGTGTTTTTCTCCCAGATTATCTGCTAAGAACCACTGAATCAGCCAGCCTTAAGTACTTTTAGAAAAGCTCCTTTACTAAGGTGTTATAATAAGAAAAATTATTTGTGTGTATGTATGTATATAAATATATTCTCCCAAAAATCTGTGGGAGGCTATTCCAGAAATACATACATAGTCCAGGGAAAGTGAGCTCAAACTTAGAGAGTGTATATGTGACCAAGGGAGTAGCTCACAGTTATTGGTTGCTCAAAATTCTTTTTTCGTTTATGAGATGTTCAAGATCATTTGAACAAATGATTTGAACAGGCAAAATCCAGTCCCAGGGGGTGGGGAGGAGAACCTGGCTGAGGCTGAAGCCGAGGCCTCTCTTCCTCACCTTCCAGGTGGTTCCTTCTGGGGGGGGGGCGGGTGTCAGCTAGAACTCTATACTCACTTCAGTTTCTGGAATTTCATCTTTCCATTAACAGCAATCACTATAATAATAGCTAGCATTTATATAGTAATTTAAGGCTTACAAAGCACTTTATAAATATTTTCTAATTTTTCTTCACAATAATTTTTACTCATCTTCTTGACTCCAGGTCCAGAATTTTATCCATTGCACCACTTAGCTGCCAATTCTCCAACCCTCTCAACTAATAATATATAATTCACAGAAAATAAAAATAACTAATATTTATTATAGTACTTACTATGTGCCAGGTACTATGCTAAACACTTTCCAATTATCGCATTTCATCCTTACAACAACTTTGTGAGGTAGATGCTGATATAATCCTCATTTTACAGATGAGGAAACTGAGGCAAACAGGAATTAGTGACTTACCCGGGATCACACAGTTAGTAAGTGTCTATGGTCAAATTTGAACTCAGGTCTTCCTGACTCCAGGCGTAGTACTCTACTCACAGTGCCTTCTACAGATGATTACTGGAACATGGTGAAGATTCCTCAGGAGACCTTTTTGTACTTAGTTTAGGGTCTTTTATATGCCAGGAAATGGACTGATTATTTTCAGTCTTCAACTCTGAAACAGTCTTATCTACAACTGAATTCCTGAGCTCCAGCAGAGTAAACAGAGACCTCTTTGTAAGCACAAGGAAGAAAATGAACATGAATAACGAAATGAAAAGTTCTTCCTGCCCTTGTCCCCAAAATGCCACATGCTTTAAAAAAAAAAAGCAACAGTCAAGTGAATGGGAAGAACCATTCCAAGCAATGAGAAAAGAAAGGTGATGGTATCAGTTTCACTGTGAGTTTTACCTGTACTTTGAATACATTAAAAGAAATGTATCAGTACTGTATCAGACCTGAGTTCAAATGTAGCCTCAAAGACTTACCAGTTGTGTGACCCTGGGCAAGTCACTTCACTCTGTTTGCCTCAGTTTCTTCATCTGTAAAATGAACTGGAGAAGGAAATGACAAACCATCCTTGCCAAGAAAACCCCAGATGGAGTCAGACATGACTGTAACAAATGAACAACAATAAATTTTTTTAAAAAGAATGGAAAAGAAATATGAGTTGTTAGAAAGGAATTCTCAACTGAACACCTGTACAAAGAGAATTTGCAGTTACAGAATGTGTGTGTGTGTGTGTGTGTGTGTGTGTGTGTGTGTTGGGGGGGCAGTGTTATAATTTATTAATACTTTTTTTAGGCTCAGATCAAGTATTTACTTTCTACATAATCCCCCATTCCCTTCAATCATTAACACCCCCACACCCTCCCCAATTACCTTAGTTTTTGTTTTGTATCTCTTGTTTTGACATGTCTATGTTCATGTTGTTTTCCATTGGTAGAATGAAAGGCTCTTGAGGGCAGGGGGAATGTCTCTTTTTTTGTCTTTTTTCGATCTGCAGTGCCTGGAATGAACACAGGGGTATTTAATAAATGCTTGTTGAATGAGAGACTAAATACAATCTATTTCGACTGGTTCCTTTCCAGCTATAAGGATCTATTCATAACCCTCCCGGTTCACTTTACAAGTGAGGGATTTGGGGTGCTACGTGGGGGATGTGACTTGTTCAAGATCCCACAGATCCTAAATAGCAGAGATAGAGTCCTAATGTTTCCCCTTTCCCCAGGTGTTAGGTGGCATGTACCTGAGCCATCTAGATGCCCTCCTTAAGGTTATTTTCAAACAGTTACAGCCCATTCTCGGTTACAGAGCTCCCTTCCTATCCTTAGTCCCTGGAGAACAATTTCTCTCCGAGGAGATCCTCGAAGCTGGTTTTGAACTTCAGACTGTTGGTCACTCACCAGGAGGAAAGTTTAGAAATGATCCCTTTCTGAAGCAAAGCTTGAGGAAGCCCAAACTTGACAGAAGTGACTAGAAATATTATTTTGGCTCAGTCATGGCCACGTGCACAGTGGTTCTCAAACTTTTCAAGCCTGAGGACCTCCTTAATAGTTATACTGTTAGAAATTCACACTGAAAAAGCCAACCGCTGGTAAATTCAGCAATACTTCAATAAAAAATTTTTTTTTGGTTTTTAACAGCACTGATAATGTATTTTTAAAAAATAGCCATATATGTGCAAGGCCTATTATTTAATCAGAAAGAACGTTAATTTATTATACTAAATCATCTTGCATAGTTGGTTGGCACCAAATAAAGATCAAAATGACAATGTTTATTGCACATATGGTATCAAGGACCCTGTGCAATAGCCTTGTAATAAACAAGGAATTTGCCTTAATAGAGCACTTTAAGGTTTTCACTCCAGTATTTTTGCCAAGGAAATCCCAAATGGGATCTCTAAGAGTTATCACATCCGAAAAAATAATGCAGCTAGGTGGTACAGTGCTGAGCCCACTGTCAGGAAGACCTGAGTTCAAATCCTGCCTCAAACATTTACTAGCTATGTGACCCTGAGCAAGTCATGTAACTTTTGTTCACCTCTGTTTCCTTCAATTGTAAAATGGGGATAAAAACAGAGCCTGCCTCCCAGGATTCTTGTGAGGATTGAGAGTGTTTAGCATGGTACCTGGCACATAGTAGGCATTATATGAAGACATTTTTTTCTCTTTAAATTAAGTTTTCTTTTCTTAATTATGAACTTAAGCAGCAACAATGCATTCCTCAGTATACGAAAAGGATAGGAAAGAATATTTTATCCAAATCTGTGAACTTCCCTTGTGTAGTTTTTTTAAAGCAAATATTAAATTTCATACAATAGCCAGTAGGCATCCCTTCTATGTGTCAGATACTGTGCTAGGTGCTGGAGATACAAAGAAAGGTAAAAACAAAACAAAACAAAACTTTCCTGTCCTCAAGGAGCTCACGGTCTAATGATAAAGAGAACATGAAAATAACTATTTAAAAATAAGATCTATACAGGATAAATCAGACATAATCAAGAGAATTGTCACAAAGTAACAAAACTGTTCCACTTATCAGCTGCTCTCTTCTGTGTATTTTATTTCTTAAAGTTTCCCTGATATTCTCTCCTCTCCTCTCCCTAATCACCAAATAATTTATTGGCTAAAGAGTTAGCCTTGAATTAATGAAGCCTTGGGTTCAAATGCTACTATTGACACATATGGCTATGTGACCCTGGGTAAGTCATTTACAGTCATTGTGCTCTTGGCAATTCTCTCAGAATATAAATTGCAGAGAAGTTTCTGATCTGCATTGTTAGAGCCTGCTTTCTCCCCTGGGAGTCCCTTAAACCCATGAAATCTTAGTTCAAGCCCCCAGGCTTCTATGGTAACCAACAAATACAGTTAGCTTTTAGCTTCCTGCAAAGCTCCTCTCAGATGCTACCGCCCAGGGAGTCTGAGCTCCCTCCCCTCCTCCCCTCCTTATCATTTACTTTCTGTTTGCTGATTTGTGAATTGCTGCATTCCCAGATTATAAAATCCTTGAGGAATGGATAGGAGCTGCTTCCCACTACCTTTGGATCTCCAGGGACTAGTTGTGCTTAGTAGATATTTAATCAATGTTTAGTTGAAATGAGTTGAATTTTCCCCCACAGGGGTCCTTAGCCTACTAGGTAGGAACTCCTGGTCTGGTTATTCAGTCATTCTCAGTCCAGTCCAACTCTTCATGACCCCATTTGAGGCTTTCTTGTCAAAGACAATGGAGTGGTTTACCATTTCCTTCTCCAGCTCATTTGACAGCTGGACTTGACTGAAATGACTGAACAACAGTAACTACTTCCTGAGTCCAAGTTTATCCACTATACCCATAGCTGCCTGTCAGATAATACTACCCTGTGAGGTAATGAGTTCCCCATCACTAAGGATTGTCAAGCAATGACTTTGGGGTGGGGGAGGAATGCTATCAATAGCCAAGAGGTCAAAACCTTGGGTCTTAATATCACCTCTCAGAAGATATTCAGTAGGATCTTAGATTTTAAGAGGACCACTTAAGGTATCTGGAATTCCAAACTTTATTTTATAGATGAGGAAACAGAATCCCAGAGAGGGAATATGACTTTTATGAAGTCGAAATGGCTGTGCTGAATACTCACTCCACCCGCCCTCCTGATCCCAGAGTATCCACTAATCCATAGTAGATGTTTCTTGGATTGAATTGATGGGGCTCCTGGTTGACTGGAGTAAGACTTGGCCCAGAAGATCTAGGAGGCACCTTCCAAATGTGTCCATTGTTTGTTCATGGTCCCAGTAAGGTACTGGGAGCCCAAATTCCAACCCTGCTTTTCTGACTTCCACGACACCGAAGCTACCTCTAAGAACTCCATCAGGACAGGAACTGGGTTTTTTACCTTCCCTTTGTATGACCAGCAATGCCTGGCACTTAGTGGTCGCTGAATAAATGCTCATTGGGTGCGTGAGCGAGTGAGTGAAGCGAGAACACTTAACAGAGGAGACAAATCCAAGCAGCTGCCTAAGGATTGTTTCTAGGATGGGTGTCTCCCTTGGCAGGGAGGGTTGCCATGGACAGCCGGCTCTCGGGCCACTCTGCCAGGGGTCATGCGAAGGGAGGCCTTTCCCCTGGGCCACATACCATGGTCTCCACCAAGGGGAGGACCCGAAGGAAGGGTGCCCCAAGATTCAGGGTTCCAACCCTGTACCCTGCCTCTGCCTCGCCCATAGCAGGAGGCTCTAGGACCCTGGCAGGGTAGAGTAGAGCAGGGCTGGGCTCGACAGGGCAGGCGGGGCGGTCGGGAGGCCCCGGGCTGCCGGAGGGGCGTGGGTCTGGGAGGAGAACGAGAGCAGACTCGTTTTCTGTGCTGCTTCCTTCTTCTCCATCTCCGCCCATCGATCACCTCTTTCTCTCTCTCTCCCTCTCTTGCACACTCACACATACACTCGCGCTCACTCCCCGCCTTTCCCAGTCCCGTTCTCCCCTCCCCCGCGCACCCCTGCCCGCCGCGGGAGGCGGGCCGGCGGGAAGCTGGGGGTGGCCCGCCCGGAGGGCAGCGCCGAACTCCACCAGAGGTGAAAGAAGAGGCATTTACGGTAGGGAGGAGGAGCCCTAGCCGCGAACGGACCGACGGCCAGCTCGGGGAGCGGACCGGCAGCGCAGGTGAGCGCCCCGCCAGGTAGAGCCCGCGACCCCAGGGCGCGCCCCCCCGCCCCCCTCTCCCTGGTGGCCTCCCCGCCCCCCGCCTGCTTCCCTGGGGGTCGTAGCTTCGGGAGGGGTCTCTGGGGTTGAGCCCAGGCCAAGGTCTGGGTCTGGATCGGCCAGATCTTCCCTCTCCCTTCTTCGGACTGGAGCTCCCCCCTCCTCATCCCGGGGCTGCTCCAGCCACGCCCCCCTCCGGGCTGGTCTGAGTCGGGGGCTTCCGAGGCCGCCTTCCTCCCTACCTTCGTCTCCTCTGCGGGGCTGCGCCGACCACTCCCCCTACCCCGCTCTCCAGAGGTAGGGGCAATTGGGGGCGTCTCCTCCCTCGCCCAGGGGCTGCCAGGAGCCCTGGGGCCTCCTTAGCCCCCCGACTTCCCACCCAGTCCCCTCGCATCCTTCCGATCACATCCTATCCCCCCTGTCGGCCTGGCCCGGGGTAGCACTCCAGCCCTCTGCCAGCCTCTTGGCCAGGGACTTTACCCTCTGGCCGCCACTGAGGCACAGAGCACCCCCATACACACCCAACCCCCCACCTTCTCCCCGCCTTCCTAGGAGGAGGAGGCTCTGCTGGAAGGACCCGCCCCCTAATCCAGGGTCCCGCAGCTGGCTTGCAGTCCTCCCCCTACTCGCTGCCCTCCTCCACCTCGGACTGGGGAATCTTCGACCAGATCCCCTCCACACACACACCTAGCTCCACCTGCCGCGGTTGTGAGTCTCCCTGTCTGCTCTTGGCCTCGACGTTGTCGGGGCCGAAGTTTCAGTTCGTTTTAACAGGGCTTCCCTGGGCTAGCGAGAGAAAGCGATGAGTCCCGAGAGCTCCAGTAGTTAGTGGGGAAAGACACAAAGTGGGCTGAGTAATTGGCCAGAGGGAACTCGGAAAGGCAGTCTGGGACCGAGGGGGACAGGAAGAGGCTATTCTCCCCAGAGCGTCTCTGAAGTCAATCAATGAACGAGCATTTACTAAGCTCCAACAGCGTGCCAGCCATTGTCCTAGACCCTCAGGACAGAGACAAATTGAGACAATTCCACCCTCTGTCTTCTGGAAGTCAGAGGACCTAGGATTGAATTCACAGCCTCGGTGGCCTTGGGCAAGTCTCTTGCCAGAGAGCCTTTTGTTTCCTCAGATGAGGCTATGAAATCTCTTTCAGATAGGAATCACTACCCATTCCCTTGAATAACCTCACCTCTGGGTCTTGGCAACGCAGGGGGCATTGTCTGAGTGGAAACTCCCCACGGTCTGAAGGAACTCATCCTTGCCACCCAAGGGGCCCCAGGCACTGCAAAGGTTGGCTGCATGAGGGCAGATAGGTTATGCATTAATAAAACGAAGTTTAGGGGTTGGCCCTATGCCGGCACAGTTCCTGCCCTGTATCTTACAACCCAAGTGCTTGTAACTGTGTCCCAGGACTGGTGTTAGACTGGCCCAAGACCTTTGGCTCCAGCTGGATTCACAAAAACCCCTATACTTTTGGAGAAATCATGTTTTCACAGGTGGCAGTCTTCAAAACCTTCTCAAGTGCTTCCAGTTGTAAAGGGCTGGTCAGAGAGATGCTTTGCCAACAGACTGGACTGCTCTCTGGGTTACCTCTGGCAAAGTGAATTTGGAGTCAGAGGTTCAAATCTGGCTTTCCTACTAACGTAATCTTGGACAAGTTACTCTTGTGCAAAATGAGGAAATTGCCATGACCTCATCTAATTCTGTGTGTGTGAAATTCAGAGATAAGTTAGTTTAAGGGGTTAATATTAGAACATACATTTAGAGATGAAAGACTCCTTGGACATCTCATCTAGCCTTTCTGTTGTTGTTGTTGTTTAGTCCTGGCCGACTCTTCTTGACCTCATTAGGTTTGGGGGTTTTTTTCAGTAAAGATGCTGGAGGGGTTTACCATTTCTTTCTGCAGCTTGTTTTCAGGTGAGGAAATTGAGGCCATCAAGGTTAAGTGACTTGTCCAGGGTTGAGGCCAGATTTGAACTCAGGAACAGTCTTCCTGACTCCAGACCTGGTACTCTATCTACCTGGCCACCTCACTCTTCAAACACAGCATGGTGAGTCCTAATCCCAAACTATGAAGGGGCTCTACACTCCTGTAGTAGTTTAGAATAACACTCACCATGCTTTGGAACTGCACTCATTATGTTAACCTAATTCCCATCAGTTTACAGCTGAAGAAACTGAGGACCAGAGAGGTGGTCCTCCCCAGGGTCCTACAGGTAGTGACAGTCAGGATTTGAACTCAGGGCCTTTGACTCCAAGTTTAATGCACTTTCTGCAGTTCTACACATGGAAGAAAGGGAAACTCACCCTTATGAAAAAATTAAACATAGGAGCCACCTTAAGGGGAAGATATTTCCCAGTGGTCATGGCCAGAGTTAAAGAAATGGCAAAGATTCAATCTCTGGCTTTTTTAGAAAAGCATCCAAAAGTGATTCTGTGGAGTGCGGGAGCCAGTTCCCAAGTGGTTGGTTTCCCTGCCCTTGGTCACTGACCTCCTCCTTGCTGAACCGTCACAATTCTAATGGGTCTGCTTTCCAGTTTTCTTCTTATACAAAGGTGTTTAGGCCACAAGTGATTTCTTTGAAGGCCGGATCTAAGATTTTTTTCAGGCCATGTGAGTCTGAGCCAAGTGAACTCTGCCTGGTTAGTTTAGTGGGTGTAGCCTCGAGTCAGAGATAGAGAAGCAGGAAGGAGGGATTTCCCACTTGACCTGTCTTTTGGACATTTTCTTCTAATAGCTTGCCAATAGTATCTTTAGTTTCCCTTTTAGTAATTCCTAAGTCATTTCAATAGTTACTTCCAGGACACCAAGAATTCTTTCGCTTCTGAGACTGTTTAAAAAAAAAAAAGATTACATGATGTAAAATTGGGAGGGAGAACCAACCGTCCAATGAACGAATTTTGGATTTGGAGTCAAAAGACCTAGGTTAGGACACTGTCATTGATTATCTTGGTGCCCTTGGGCAAGTGAGTTAACTTCCCTGGGCCTCAGTTTCCTCATCTGTAAAGTGAGCGGTTAGATGAAATTAGACAACATAAAACATGAAGCCTGAATGTGGCCTGCATTCCAGGTGCACTCAAACCAGATGAAAGTATGATGGGGAAATATTTAACAAAAGAAAAACACAACCAAGATAGATAAATATATTTTAAAACTGTCAGTATTTGGACTAGAGGAATCTTTCTGTACAAGATTAGCGGACCTCGTTTCTGCTTGAGTTTGATGCCAACTTAGGATCTCTGGAGTTCCTTGCAGTTTCACATCTGTGACTCTAAGATCCCAGTGAAAATAGGCTTGATTCCATGGGGCGTGGGGGGAAGGGGGCATTGATAAGGGTCCTACCCATCTCCAAATACCTCAGTCACTTGTTTGCAGTTGATTGAAGTTTCTTGAACAGGGGACAAATATTTTTCATTTCATTTCATAATCTTAAAGATTACCTGATCCCACCCAAACAAGAAACTTTCTAAGGTTGGAGGAGACCGTGTGGGACATTACAAAGAATACTTATGCTGGAGTCATAGGACCTGAATTTGAATCATGACTTTTCCACTTTTGCCCTGTGTGACCATGGCACTACCCTCTTTGGGCTTCTGTTTTCTCATCTAGAAAAAGGGAAGGTTGGATAAGAAAGCCCTTAATGTTCCTGTTTCTAGGATCCTATGAAGTAACCAATCCATTGAAGCTCTGAAATTCTAAGGTTCTGTTCTCTGGGTCTGACTTACACTAAAATGTAAATGACTGCTACTGAACCCTTTCTTGGGAGGAGAGTTTGTGAAGGAGGAAAGGAGAGTTATCAAGCCCATGACAGGAGTAACAAGGTGAAGGTAAAAAAGAAAGAGACACTGGGGATTTCCCCCACTGATCTTTACAGACCCATTGGCTCCATAATGACACATTGCTTTCAGGTTTGCCAAATGCTTTCCTTATAACCACTTGGTGAGTAGTATTAATAGCTGCTCAATTATTATTTTTGTCCCAGTTTTTCAGATAAGGAAACTGAGTTACAGAGGTAAAGGGATTTGTCTGGTCTCACATAGCTAGTAAATGTTGGAGCATGAGGAAGCATGGTACAGTGAAAGGAATTCTGGAGCTATAGTCAGAGGATTTGGGCTCAAAATATATACTGTGTAATATTGGGTAAGTCACTTAACCTTCCTGGTCCTCAGTTTTCTCATCTCTCAAATGATTGGGTTGAAGTAGATGAAGAGACCTTCCTCCTCTAGATATATGACCTCTTCTTTTTGAGGTGAAATGACCAATCATAGATAAACCATGGACCTAAAAAAATCAATCAACAGACATCTCTTGAGAGTGAGAAGGACCAAGTGTGTCATCTGATCCAAGAAAATATCATTTTACCACAAAATAAACATTTGCATCCCACTATCTCTGCCTGATGTATGGAGGTGGAGAGTGTAATCTGTCAATCAATGCCGCTCAGTTCTTTGAGGCATTCTTAAAATTTAGTCCTTGTAGCAGGACAGCAGTTAGGTGGGGCAGTAGATAGAGGGCATGGAGTCAGAAAAAACTGAGTTCCCATCTAAACTCAGAACCTCACCCTCTTTGCCTCAGTTTCCCCATCTGTGAAAAGAGCTGATGAAGGAAATAGCAACCACTCCAGTATCTTTGCCAAGAAAACCCCAGATGGGGTCATAGAGAGTCAGATAGGACTGAAATAACTGAACAGTCCGTGTAGTATAAAAGGTTTGCCTGTGCCCCAGGACTGTGTTTAAACAAAAATAAAGCCATTACTGCTCTCCAGAAATTTCCTTTCCATTGAGGGAAACAATGTCCACAAATAGGTACATGCAAATTACATATAAGGTAGGGAAAGTTCTAGGAAGCAGGGGTATCAGGACAGATGGAGAAGACGGCGCTTGAGTGGTCTTTAAGGAAGAGAGGAATTCTAAAAGGCAGAAAAGGGGGAAGTTTCAAGGCATGAGAGACAGTCCAAAGCCAAAGGGCTGGGATAAGTAATGGAGTGTGGTATGCAAAGCAAGCAGGCCAAACTCAAGAGCTTTGAAAGGGGAGTCATGTGTAATAAGACAAGAGTAGAAGGTTTGGAGGGAGAGGGAAAGCTAACACTGTTTGAACATGGTGCTGCTGATATCCTCAACTGATCACAGAATTAGGCTTAGTAGAAACTTTTGTGATCCTCTAACTAACTCTTCCTTAACAAGGTCTCTCCTGCCCATCCTCCTACAGCTGTTGCTCTCCTGTTGATAAAGGGCTTCTGGGTGGGAGAATAGACTACTCACAGATCAGGATATTTTTTCTTTCTAGTGTGAGAGAACAGTGACAGGGGAGTTGCTTTAAAAGGATAAAACTGCCAGCTGGAGAACTACCCGGCAGTGCCCAGATTAACATTTACTGCCTGTTAGAGTCAAGTCCCCAGAGGCAGGGCCAAGTGGAAAGAATGCTCACTTGGAAATAAAAGGAAGGAGAGTTGAGCCCTTCCTCTGCCCACTCATTACTTGTGGGGCCTTAATCCAATCACTACTCCCCTCTTGGTCTCAGTTTCTCTCTATCTAAAATAAAAAGGGTGTACTAGAGGACCCCTATGGACACATTTACCTCTGAAGCTGTGATTCTCACTTTAGGCAAATTGCTTCCCTTTTCCTCCAAGGTAAAGTAAGGGAGCTGCTGAGGGTCAAAAGAATAACATACCTCAGGGGTAGAATTCGAAACTAGGTCCTCTGACTGAAGACCATAAACTACCCTTCCTTCCCTATCTTGGATTCAGGAGACCTTTGGTGTGAATTTCAACGCTGACACTGAATCATTGAAGCTAGTGACTTAATCTCTCTGAAAGCTGGTTTTCTCATTTATAAAATGGGATGACAGTTGATTAACTTAATCCAGGAGCTGTTCTGAGTATGTAAAGTTCTCTTATGGCTTCAAGGTGACTTGCAAGCGGCCCTGGGCTCTCAGGGACAATATTTATGTCCAAGATCTGACAGGTCCCAGTGATCTCCAAAGGCTTTGAATGTGGGCCTGGCATTGTGTTGGTGCATGCCGGTCTGTCACCCAAATGACCAACCTAGCTAAGTTTGAAAAGCCTCAGTTCTTTGCTGGGTGCAGGATGGCAAGATTTCCAGCAGCAGCTGCTCTCAGAGACACTTATGTTAAAAGAGATTCATGGTTTGCATTGATGGAGAGACAAATTTACAAGTCCTTGGGGTCGGATATTGATGGCTATAACATGGCGCAGGTGTGGACATTTGTCAGCGTAGTAACAGATGTAGCTATGAAGGATCTTTTGGAGCCTACTTGGTTCTGCCGGGTCCTTCCCAGACTTTGCCTCGCTGTTGCCAATAGCAGTATATACCTTCTCCAAGTTCCCCTGGGCACTCTCTGAAGCATCTTAGACATCATTCCTACTTTAAACCAAACTGGGACTTAGCGCAACTCTTCCAACAGTCTGCACTATTTTCTGACTTCCAACTTCCAATGCTTATAGCATAGTGCCTAGTACATAGTAGGTGCTTGATAAATGTTTATTGAATTCTAACTTCTCCTTGCAGGCAGGATGGTGATAAGAAAGCCCTCAATTTGAAACCAGGGGACGAGACCCTTGTTCCTTATTAACTGTGTGAACTTGGACATTAGTTTCCCTCTCTGAGTCTCATTTTTCTCCTCTGGAGAAATGGACTTGGACTAAACAATTTTGAGCTCCCTTCCAGCTTGAAATATTTTTTAATTTATTATTTACTTTCAGTTTTCAGCATTTGCCTTTATAAGATTTTAAGTTTTATATTTTCCCCCTTCCTAAGACAGCATGCAATCTGACATAGGTTATACATGTACAGTCCTGTTAAACATGTTTTCACATTAGTCATGTTGTGAAAGAAGAATCAGAACAAAAAGGAAAAACCAGGGGAAAGAAAAAACAAAAATAAAAGAGAAAATAATATACTTCCATCTCCATTCAGACTTCATAGTTCTTTTTCTGGATGTGGATGACATTTTCCATCATGAGTCTTTTGGAATTGTTTTAGATCATTGCATTGCTAAGAAGAGCTAAGTCTGTCAAAGTTGGTCATCTCACAACATTGCTGTTATGATGTACAATGTTCTCCTGTATCTGTTTATTTCACCCAGCACTGGTTTATGTAAGTCTTTCTAGGTTTTCCTGAAATCTGCTTGCTCATCATTTCTTATAGCACAATAGTGATCCATTACGTTCATATACCACAACTTGTTCAGCCATTCCCCAATGGATGGGCATTCCCTCAATTTTCAGTTTTTAGCCGCCACAGAAAGTACTGATATAAATATTTTTGTATATATGGGTCCTTTTCCCATTTTTATGATCTCTTTGGGATACAGACCTAGTAGAGGGGTATTGCTGGATCAAAGGAACATGCATAGTTTTATAGCCCTTTGGGCAAAGTTCCAAATTGCTTTCCAGAGTAGTTGGATCAATGCACAACTTTGCACTAGTGTTCCAGTTTTCCCACTTCTTCTACATCTTGAGATCTTTGAAGCTATAAAACTCTCAGAGCTGTACCTTCCTCATCTGTAAAATGGGGACAATATATCATCTATGCTACCAACCTCCCAGGCTTACTTGTTGGAGAGGAAGTACTTTGTAAGTCTTAAAAACTATAGAAATATGAGATTGTTTGTTTTTTGGATTAAATTGGTGTAGAGAATTCTTGATGGGAAAATTCCTACCATCAGTAAGGAGACTTACCTTCTCAGAAACTTGTGACCTTCCAGCTGCATGGGGGCTCTGACAGGTTGAGTCCTTTGTGCAAGATCACACAAATAATGTGTGTCCTAAGCTGAGTGTAGAAACCCAGGTCTGTGGAGGTGAATCTTGCATCTCTTTTGATTTACAATAACCCTAAAAATGATCATTTTTTCTTCTTCCTCAACCTCCAGTAACTCCCAGCAACTGAGGTCAGGCTTGCCTTTGAGCAGAAAATTGAGTGGAAGTGAAACCTGGGCTTCCCAGTTCCTCGAGCTCTTGGACCTTAGCTCCGATGGAAAGTTTCAGGATTGTCTGGAAAGGGGGACAAAGATTTGGAGACTTCTGAAGGAGCTGGGCATGGGCGCCTGGGAAAGGGGCCAATTATCTTGTAGGGTGAGCTTGGGATTTGAGCCAAAGGGTCTCTGCTGGGTTTTCCATTGATCCCCTATTAGCTTCATATTTGATTTTTCAATTCAACAAATGCTTATTTCTCCCCTTGGTGGATTAGCTTTAACAAATTTTAACCTTATCCTCCTGTACACTCTTGTGCTTTGGTCAAAGAATTTAGCATTAGGGTTGAGGACTGCTGAGCTTAGAGGTCTAGGGCTAGGCTGCCTCCTCTCATTTACTAATCGGTGTGGACATCTTTACAGACCGGGGCCCAGAGTGGTTGTAAGATTTATCTCAGGCTACACTGTATCAGAGGAAGGATTTGAATTATCAAATGCAATCATTAAATGCAATGTTGTCTCTGCCCAAATGAGTTATAATTAAATAGATTCTTTTAAAAGTTATGAAACAAATAATAGGCAAAATAGACATTTTTTCCTATCATTAGCCACATTTGAGATTACTAATTATTAATCCCTTTCTCTTAGAATTTCAAACTAGTATATACATATTAGGGTAGGTAGTTGATTCAGTGGATAGAGCAATGGGCCTGGAGTCAAGAAGACTCATCTTCCTGAGTTCAAATCCATCCCCAGACACTTACTAGCTGTGTGACCCTGGGCAAGCCCTGTTTGCTTCAGTTTCCTCATCGGCAAAATGAGCTGGAAAAGGAAATGGTGAACTATCCCAGTATCTTTGCCAATCAAACTCCAAACGGGGTCAATGAAGAGTCAGACACAAGTGAACAACCACAACAAAAAATATATATAACCTTAATTTTCAAGGAAGGAGAGATACAAAGGCAAAAAAAGTAAACAGGCCCTGTCCTTGACAGTTAGGTAGTCAGAGTAATGGACACACAGTCAGGAAGACTTAAGTGAAAAATGGCCTCAGATACTAGCTGTGTGATCTTGAGTAAGTCATTTAACCACTACCTCAGTTTCCCTCATCTGTAAAATGGAAGGGTTGGCTTCTGAAGGCCTTTCTAGCTCTAGAACTGTGATCCAAAGACTTGCTCTGGATGGCCCAGCTAAGTGTCAGAGAAAGGATTCCTACATCTTCTAAATGGAGTCAAGGGCTTTTTCTACAACATTGTCTTGACTCCGGTGCGATGGCAGAAATCCCTTGAACCCACAAGCATGAGTAGGCTGTATTGAAGGCTCCAAGGTGGATAGCAGCCACCAAAATCAGTGCTCATTCATCATTAACAACACATTGAGTTAGAAAGAGAGCTAGATTTCAAGCTAGAGGATTTCGTTTCAGATCCATCCTGTGTGGCTTGTGATTTGTGTGATCAGAGGCAAGTCATTTTCTGGCCCTTCCTCCACTTCTCATCATAGAGTGAGGGAGATGACCTAAAATGATCCTTGCTTTCAATCCTTTGAACCTTTCGATGTGGAAAAAGCAAGAAGGGGAATATCCTTTAGATGGAGAGATGGACCTAAAAGACCAACTCGTCCAACTTCTTTTCATTAAAAAAAGTGAAACTGACTCCCAAAATGGAACATGGGAATTGCCCTAGTCTCCTTGTCTCATCAGTAAAACAAGCTAAGGTCCTTGAGACTATTCAGATATTTGGTCTTAGGTAGGAAATGGGGTTTCTTTGCATCAGCCCTTGGAGAATTGGGGTTCGAGACCAATTTCACTTAGGGGTTTTCGAAATAATTTGACTGGGAACACTGCCCCGGGCTTGAGTGATTGACCTTTGAGGTAAAGGTGATCAGGAGACGGACAAGAGTGAGACAGAATGAGAACACTTACTTCCCATTTCCCTCTTTCTTCCCATTTCTCATCACATGAGAGTCAGCATGGTATCATGGACAGTGTGTCTTAAAGCCAGATAGACCTGGGTTCAAGTGTTGATTGACACTCTAGGCTCTGTGATCCCTGAGAAGTCACCTAACCTGGTACATAGTAATCACTAATAAATGTCTGTTGACTGACACAGTGACACATCTCTCATTGCTCTAGGAAACTCTTTAAGGCAGTTAAATTGCAGAAAAGGGCCTGACCTGCATTGGCAGTGGAAATTATCTCAATTGGGAGTTTCCTAGACTAGCATAATCCTTCTTCTTCCTTTCAGATATCTAAATTCCAACTAAAGTGACCTGCTTGCTTTTCCAAAAATTGACACTGTCTTCTTGAAAAGACCTTAGAGATCTGATCCAACTACAGAAAAAGAAACTGAGTCCCCTTCAGGAGAAATGATTCAAAAGGACCATAGAGTTAAATGGCAGAGCTGAGACTAGAATCCAAGGCCCTTAGCTGATAAACTCCTTGAAAGCAATGACTTTTTCATTTTGTATTAGAGGTAACTACATGATCCAGTGGACCTGGAGTCAGGAAGAGCTGAGTTCAAATATGACTTCATTATTGACCCCAGTAGGCAAATCACTTAATTTGCCTCAGTTTCCTTATGTATAAAATGGACATCATAATAGCACTTACCTCCCAGGATTGCTGTAAAGATCTAATGAGATCATATTTGTAAATTACTTAGAGCAGTGCCAGGTACAGAGTAGGTGCCTATTATTAATTATTTATTAATTCGTCATTCATTTATTTTGTTATTAAAATTATTATTTTATTTATTATATTTCTTTTCCTTCCCCCTATTTTGACAAGGTCTGTGACTTACCCCCCCCCCCACCATTTGCACTCTACATATCTTGTATATAAAATTTGTCATCCCCCATTGAAATGTCCTTAAGGACAGGGACCAGGGTATTGCCTTCTTTATATCCTCAGGGTTTGTGCCTGATGCCTAATAAATTCTTGTTGACTGATTTCATCGGCATAGCGGACTCTAGATGAGGAAATTGAGTCTGCCAATGTAGACGAGCAACTGATCTGTAATTTATAGTCTTAGAGGGTCGCCTGAGGCCCTGAGAGTTTAGGTGATCTGTCCTTGATCATACAACCATACCTTAACCCCTGGTCTTCTCAACTATGAAGGCAGCTCTAACCACTATGTATCTGACTCTCCTAAGATTTAATGAATGCTTGCTGAATCTAAATGCCCAGACAAGCACATCAGGCTGCCAATTCACTCCTCTTCCAATGGCAGACTCTTAGACTCTTTACTTTCCTTCAGCACTCAGCTCAAGGACCAGAGCCAATAGGAAACCTCTTCTGATTTTCCCCCTAATTAGGGCTTTCTCCCTTGTCCATCCTATATTTATTTATCCATTTATATTTCATATCTTTCCTCCCCCCATAAGGCTGTATGTCTTTGAGAGCAAGGTTGATTTTTACTCATTTTTGTTTCCCCCATTAAAGAGAAACCCTAGAGAAATCTGCTGAAGCTTTGCCAATTCCAGCTGCCCCACCTCAGTACATCCAGCATGCACTGTCTCAGCAAGGAGTGGCTTTTGACTCTGTACCTAAATGCAGAGTTATTTGGATGGCAGAAATACAAAAAGACCCAATGGAGCCTCCAGGATTCAAAATTAATTGAAAAATTAATTCATCTTCATTCTGGGTACTTCCCCATTGCAGGTACTGTCTTGCTCATAGTAGGAAGTTAACAAATGCTTGTGGGTTGCATCTTCAACATTGTAGGGGGTGGTGAACATGTCTCAAAGGAAGGGATCTCCGCCTAGGGTACCATCAAAGACAGAAGGCTCTTGCCTTTGAGGACTGGTATGTTTTTTACCATCTTGTGCCCAACCTGCCAGGAGAGATGCCCAAGCCCTAATTGTCACAGTGTGGATGTGGCTTGTTGACATTTCATGGGGTGCAGTCACTCAAACTTCCCTTTTTCTGGCTGGCATTGAGAGACCACTAATAGTATGACAGCCTGGCTAATTATAATTTGGAACCTAGCCCTGATAGTTGCGATTGCCTTTGAGTAATTATTGTTTTGAAAACAGTGATGGAGACTGACAAATACTGATACTTCAGGGTAAACAATCTCTCACCATCTGCCTTCCTTTTGGCTTTGCTATGCTAACTTGATTTACTTAGGCTGGGCACAGTAAGGAAGGGAGAAAGAAGGGAACTGTGTTTGTGGATTGGAATATTCCAGCATGTGAGCCTTTTGAATGTTTCTGGAGAGGTGCCCTAGAGAGGAAGCTTCCACTGTGGAAATTCCCTCCATTACGAGGACCAGCAACTTGTTTTCAAGAGAATTGCCTAGGAATATTGAAAGGGTAAGTGATCTGCCTTTGTACCTAGCTAGAATTTGCCAGAGGCAAGACTCTGACTTAGGTATTCTTGACTCTGAGACAGACTCTCTGTCCACCAGGCCAGGATGTTTCTGTGCCTCTCCAAGAGGTGTTAAAAATTGAGAAATCACTTTAGGTGGCAGAACTTTTTCCATATCTTTGGGTTCTTCTGTTCTTTTCTACATAATGAGGTCACAACTCTCCCTGGCCCTCTATCTCAATGGTATGTTTCCATGAAGCCTAGTTGGCTTGAGGTACAACAGGATACAGTTCTAATGTCATCTTTATTACATCTCCCCTCCCAGAATAGCACCTATCACATACTCTTGTATGCAGTAAGTGCCTTCAGTGTTGTTCGGTTGTTTCCATTGTGTCTGATTCTTCCTGACTCCATTTGGGATTTTCTTGGCAGAGATAGTAGAGTGATTTGCCATTTCCTTCTCCAGCTCATTTGACAGATGAGAAAACTGAGGCAAACAGCACTAAGTGACTTGTCACACAGCTGGTGACACAACATTAAGGTCACACAGCTAGTAAGTATCTGAAGCAGGATTTGAATTACGAAGATGAGTCTTCCTAACTACCATGCCCACCTAATTGCCCTTGGAAGTGCCTAATTCAGGTTTGTTGTATAAGGAGCTCAATACAAAGCCGTCACTTGCGTAAATAACGACTCAAGGTTCATGGTGGTCAACTCGTTAATTTTATTGTAACTCATATCAACCAATCAACAGGCATTTAGAGGGTGTCCTAAAAGTCTTAATTATTAAAACTTAAAACTGCACTAAGATTTTGAGGACATATAATAAGCATTTACTACTTGCTGGGCATTGAGCTAAGTGCTGGAAATGATGTTCCCTGACCCCCCCCCCCACAAAAAAAAAGGATTTAAGATTTATGAATCTACAATAATCCTGTAAGGAAAATGAGACAAGTATTTATTATTATTAATTATTCCCTTTTAAAGAAACTGAAGCTCTGAGAGGTTCACACAGTTAGTAAGCATCATAGCTGGGATTCTAAACCTAGGACTCCTGATGCTTAAGTCCGGCATCTTTTTCCCATGTGACCTTCATGATTACAGCCTGGGTTGCATTTTTTTTTTGAGGCATTCAGGGTTAAGTGACTTGCCCAGGGTCACACAGCTAGTAAGTGCCTGAGGCCACATTTGAACTCCTGAATTTGAAGTCCTCCTGACTCCAAACCCAGTACTCTCTCTACTGTGCCACTCCAGGCTACATTTCTAAACTCTAGAGCCTAAGGTTGGAGGCTTGAGAAAAGGAAAAAATGGGAAAGTAAGTCTCTAATCATGTTCCACTAGAGTGGCCATTCTTAACCTATAAAGTTGTGGTTGGGTTTTGGTTTTTTATTTTAGCTTTGTTTTTACATATGCTGGTAACTGTATTTCCATGTTATACATAAGTCATTTGCTTACCAAATTTGGAGGTGACATCAAGCTAGGTAGCATAAATAACATGCCAGAAGCCAGAAGTAGGATCCAAAAAAGATCTAAGTAGTTCAGAATGCAGGGCCAGATCTTTAACTAAAATGAAGTTTTAAGGGCTAAATGTAAAATCATAGAAGTTTAAATAAGTCTACAAGTAAAAGAAATCAACTTTACAAATATATGATGAAGGTTGTGTAACTAGAAAATTATTTTTGAAAAAGGCATAAATTAATAATGTGATCACATTTATCAGGTAGCTAGGTGACACAGGAGGTAGAATGCTGGGCCTAGAGTCAGGAAGGCTCATCTTCCTGAATTCATATATGGCCTCAGACACTTACTAGTTGCATGACCCTGGGCAAGTCACTTCACCTGGTGGTCTCAGTTTTCTCATCTGTAAAATAAGCTGGAGAAGGAAATGGCAAACTACTTCAGTATCTTGGCCAAGAAAACTCCATGTGGAGCCACCAAAAATTGGACACAACTGAAAAAACAACTTATCAACAAAAGATCACATCTATATAGGACTTTAAGGTTTGCAAAGTACTTGGCAAATATCTCATTTGATCCTCATAACAACCCTAAAAGGTAGATATTATTATATCCATTTTATTCATGAGGAAACTGAGACTGGGAGATACTGAGTGATTTGCCCAGGTTCATACAGCTAGTAAGTGTCTTTAGGCAAGATTTAAACTCTGGTCCTAGCTACTACTTCAAGTCTAGCATTCTTACCTACTATGCCTGGGTGGTTTGGGTGGACAGCTAACTCAGTGTGATTCAGCATAGGGGTATAGCAAAGAAACCAGAAAAAGCTGATGTGACTGTAGGCTGCAGGCAAAGGTTGGGGAAGGAGAGGTCATAGTGACTGTGAGTCTGAACCCAATGCTCTAATATTCTGCCTCCATAGAGGGAAAATTACATGAAATCCAGGGAGCCAGGGAAGTCACTGCTAGCCAGCATAACCACCTTTTATTGGTGGTGGTTTTATACCCTAGGCTCTGAAATAGTCCATAATAAGTCCATAAAGTCCATTATGTATATATTAGTATTGATGAGGGCTGGAAGGGAGTCATGAGACCTTCACAAAGATCAGGGTACCAGAGACAGGTCACCTGAAGAAGAATTCACAGATGCAAGCATTGTTGAGGTCAAGGTAAAGATTTATTATGCTTTTCAGTGGGCAAGAGTTCTTAGGGAACCTGTAGCCTTAAAGGGGTACAGGGAAAGTTTATATAGGATATTCTATAGGGAAACATGTTATGTTTCCCTATATGTTAACTAGGTGTTCTGGGGTGGGATTAGGAAGTGGTTAAGGAATGGTCAGTTCTTAGAATACCTACTGTGCAGGCATTTTACCCCACAGTTCATTGGAAAATAACCCAAGCAGGGACAGGCTCCCTGGAGGTGTGGTTTTAGGCCTGAAACATCACTAAGTCAACCAGTGGTCAGGGCCGGCTCAGAAATACCAGGTTGCTCTCATCAAGGTCTTGTTAGGAAGTATATGTATGTCTAAGTCTAGGATACATATGATTGGTCAGTGAGTGATAAATGTCGTTATGACCCAGTGCACAGCCTGTTCAGCCAGGACACAGCTGGTTCAAACTAATAAGTTCTATAAATGCAGCTGGCTGCTGTATCAGGAAGGGAGATAATAGTTGTTGCTGGAGCAAGCTGTGTCCTTAGGCTAGGGAGAAACTGCCTGGGATAGTGTTTTGAGGCTAGAGAGAAATGTGATTTTAGAACTGGGGCCCAAGCACATGCACCCAAGCACCCCATCAGTATCAGTGCCCTAAGCATGAACAAACTGTCCTCTCATTGACATTTATCAAGCCTTCTGCCAGGGTCATATCAACAGCTGGAATGATCAAAGTTTGGAAGTGCTCACGGTCTTTATAAAAGCCCTGCATTTGATTATCAGTAACTTCTTTGGGGCAGCTGAGTGGTACAGTGGATGGA
Organism: Potorous gilbertii; assembly: GCA_028658325.1. Classification (NCBI taxonomy): domain Eukaryota; kingdom Metazoa; phylum Chordata; class Mammalia; order Diprotodontia; family Potoroidae; genus Potorous; species Potorous gilbertii. Next base: position 41,529,929 of record CM053771.1, read on the forward strand.
GTGCTAGGCCTGGGGTCAAATGTGGCCTCAGACACTTACTTGCAATGTGGCCTTGGACTAGTCACTTAATTCCCTATTTGCCTCAGTTCCTCATCTGTAAAATGGAGACATGCTGGAGAAGGAAATAGCTTTACCCCTCCAGTAGCTTTACCAAGAAAACAAGCCTATAGGGTCATGAAGAGTCGGACCTGACTGAACAACAACTTCTTTGATTGTCTAAGGCAGGGGTAGAGAACCTGTGGCCTTCTAGGTCCTTGAGTGTGCCCTTTGACTGAATCCAAACTTCACAGAACAATTTGTTCTGTAAAACTTGGACTCAATCAAAAGGCTGCACTTGAGGACCTAGAGGGTCATGTGTGGCCTTGAGGCCAAAGGTTCCTTCCCTCTGGCCTAAGGAGACATTGTAATGTTGTGGAAAGATGACTGGATAGGAGACCTGAGTCCCAAGGCAGCCCCTTCACCCCAACCCTGACTTACTTTGCAAAACTTTGGGTACCTCCCTTAACTCCTGATACTTTCTCTGGATCCCCAGTGTTTTACTTATCACAGTACTCAACATAGTGCTTTATAAATGCTTGTTGACTGACTGACTGGGCCTAAATTTCTGCCTCTATAAAATGAGGAAATTGAAATAAATGGTCTCTTTAAATCCCTTAAAACTCTAACCTTCTTTGTTTGAAAAATCCCTCTGGTCTTTAACATTATTTGTTCCAAGCACCCTCCTGGCCCTTCCAGCTGTAAAAGTTTTACCTTCTAAGAGAGGGGCACAGGTTTCTTAACCTTTTTTGTGGCATGACTTCCTTTGGCTGACTCATGAAGCCTGGGCCCCCCTTCTCAGAATAATATTTTAAATTCATAAAGTAAAATACATAGGACTCTGCTGGAAACCAATTATATTGAAATACAATTTATTTATATATATGTTTATACATACATACCTACATATATGCCTATATGCACTCACATATCTCCATATATGTATACATCTACACATATGTATGTGTGTATATATGTGTATGTATATATGTATATATGTTCAGCGACCCTAGGTTAGAACACCTGCTCAACCAAGACCTTTATCCAGTTCAGCCAATATTTTCCGAAGAGCTGTCCAGCTCTAAAGTTCTATGTTCTCTATTTCTAGGAAATAGATTCTCCTGATTATCCCACATGTCAATGCTATTAGCAGTCAGCTCCAGAGCCTTCTTAGTTTTGCTGTTAGGAAGCTGAGGGTGGCCTTGGTTGGCTTTGGTTTCTGCTAAGGGGTTTTTGCCTCAGCCAGGCTGGTTTAAAGATCACTCAGTTCCTTTATCCTGTACATTAACTGCTGACTCATCACCCTGACCTGTCAAAGATGTGGCTCCGAGTCTTTGAAGTTTTCACCCAACCTGTTGTCTCTTGCCCTGTGTGAGCTCATCACTGGGACATTCCTGGGGTTACTCCCTGCTGTGAACCTGTTCCCTTGAATGAAGGTTCATACTGAAGATGAGTAGGCTTAAAAGGGGATGAAATAAATTCCTGGATGACAGACTGTAAACAGTCACTCCAGGAAGCTACAGAGCTTGGGAATCTCAGCCTCACCCTTCTGAGGTTGACGTGGGTGAGGACAGCCAGGTTGTTGGGATCCCCAAATTGTCCCTTGGTGCCTTTGTCAGGCAGTCCTTCAGGATGAGGACATCCTCAGTCTGTCTTGTCCCTAGGATATATTATAAGGTTATACCTTATATTTAATATTTCTATTGTTTTAAAGCTTGTAAGGTATTTTATTTAGGATCGTAGACCTAGAACTGGCAGGAACCTCAGAGACTGTTTAGTCCAGACATCCTTAACCTGGAGACCATATGGGAGCTCATGGATAGATTTTTAGGGGGTCATGAATTCAGATGCATAGGAAAATATAGCTTCATTTTCACTGGATTCTAATTGAAATTTAGCATTTCTTTCAATTATTTAAAACCATTAGTCTGAGAAGGAATCCATGGACTTCACCAATCTACTGAAGTGGTCCATAACACAAAAATAGATTAAGAACCCTAGCTATAGTCAAACTCACACTCTTTCTCTGACTCTGTCTCCGTCGTCTGTCTGTTTTCCTGTCCGTCTGTCTGTCTGTCTGTCTGTCTGTCTCTCTCTCTCTCTCTCTTTCTATATCTGTGATTCTGTCTCTCTCTTTCTTGGTCTCTCCTTATTCTGAACTTGATAAACCCTAGGAAGTATGAGTATTTCCATATACAAAGAATAGAAAAGGAGGACTGTACATGAAACCATGAAGCCTCAGTGAGGGTTTTTTAAGTATTTGACACATTCAGCTCATTAATTCTAGAACTGTTCTTTTTGTCAGTGTTTCCTTCTGAGCCTCTTACCACCTTATGAATGCTTCACTGTCATTCTTATTATTTCTTGTATTTTACTTCTCTATCATTACCATCCTTTTGGCCCTCTAATTCTACCTCTTCTCCTCCCTCCCATCAGAAAACAAAACTAAAACCCAAGCTCAAACTTCTTTTTTTTTTTTTTTTGGTATAGTGAAGGAAAATAAATCCATATCCCAAAAAGTACGCCTCTTTCTTCATCTCTTAGTCTGTCTCCTCTCTGTTAAGAGATGGAAGGATGCATATTTCATTATCAGTCCTCTAGCTCAGAAGGTGTCCAACTCAGTTAGAAAGGGGCCACTAAACACCATATAAGGATCTCTGCTGGCCACAGTGACTTAGAAAACCATATATTAACATTATCTATGTTGTATTGCATTTTAATTGATTTTGTTTAAAATGTTCCCCAATTATCTTTTTTATGTAGTTCAACCACACTTTGGGAGTGTTGGTGCAGGATATGTTTGACATCTTTGCTCTAGAGTCATGCCAAACCCCCATTTTACAGACAAGGAAAATAAGGCACAAAAAAAATGAGCTGATATCTACATCCTGAGAAAGAACTATGGAATCTGAATGCAGATCAAAACATATTATTTTCACTTTTTTTGGTTTTTTGGTGTTTTTTCCATTTTTTCTGTTTCTTTTGAAACCTACTAATGTGGAAATGTGCTTAATTTATATAATGTATTACCTATATCAGATTGTTTGCCATCAAGGGAAGGGAGGATGGATGGGAGAGAGGGAGAAAAATTTTGGAACTCAAAATCTTATAAAAAAATGAATGTTGAAAACTGTCTTTACTTGTAATTGGAAAAAATAAAATATTGCTTACGGGATAAAAAAAGATGAACTTATTTGCCCAGGGTCACATTACTAGTAAGAGAATTCACATTCCCAACCACACCTCCTCCCAGCCCAGCTCATTCTCCACGGTGCTCATGGGATGGCTGCCTGGGACCAATGATAGCCATTATTTAGTCCTACTTTGTATATGGACACCTATGACCCCAGGGCCTCTACGTTTGGACTCATGCTCTCACATATGTGATCTCATTTGGCTCAAGTTAGAACAATTCACAGTTTCATAATGCTTTAATTGTTACAAAGCACTTGTCTCACAGCAAAACTGTGAGATAGTTGGTATCCCATTTCACAAATGAGGAAACTGAGGCCTGGAGAAATAAAGTGTGTCTTGACACAGTAGTAGTTTATCAGATCAGGGATTCCAACATAGGCTTCATGATTCCTATGTCTGGCTCTCATCCTCTGAATTTCAGTTACCTTTTCACTGGCTGTTCCCCATTCCTACAGTGTATACTATCTTTCAGCATCCCTTTCTCCCCTTTCCTAGCTTCCCTCAAACTCTCAGCTAAAATCTCATCTTCCATTTTTATTTTAATTTTCAGTTCCAAATTCTCTCCTTCCCTCCATCCCCCACCTATTGATAATACAAGAATAAGATACCCATTAGACTATATGAAGTTAAAATCCCATCATCTGAGAAAAAAGCTTCACAATCATCCTCCCTGCTAGTGCCTTCTCTCAGAGATTATCTTCAAGTTACTCTGTATATTTATTTTTAGTTTTCAACATTCACTTTTATAAGATTTTGAGGTCTCAATTTCCCCTCTCCTTTCCCTCCCTCCACTAGACAATATGCAATCTGATATAGACTGTACATGTGTAATCAGCTTAAACATATTTCCACATTAGTCTGGTTGTGAGAGAAGAATCAGAACAAAAGGGAAAAACCACAAGAAAGAAAAAAAGGGAAAATAGTATCCTTTGATCTGCATTCCAACTCTAGTTCTTTCTCTGGATGCAGATAGCATTTTCCATCATGAGTCTTTTGGAGCTGTCTTGGATCATTGCCTAGCTGAGAAGAGTGAAGTCTATCAAAGTTGGGCAGTGCACAATGTTGTTGTTACTGTGTACGACGTTCTCCTGGTTCTGCTCGTTTCACTCAGCATCAGTTCGTGTAAGTCTTTCCAGGTTTTTCTGAAATCCACCTGCGCCTCCTTTCTTACACAACATTAGTATTCCATTACATTCATATACCACAACTTGTTCAGTCATTCCCCAATGGATGGGTATCCCCTCAATTTCCAATTCTTTGTTCTAAATATTTTTGTACATGTACCTTTTCCCTTTTATATGATCAAGTCACTGTATAAATCTCATATATACATAGTTGTTTACATATTGTCTTCCTCCCCGCCCCGCCATGTAAAGTCTTAGAAGGCAGGAACTGCTTCATTTTTTTTTTTTTGCACAGTGCCTGGCATGTAGTTGGTGCTTAGTAAATATCGAGTGATTGATTGTGACCTCCAGGGCCTGGCAGAAAGGCTTAGCAAGTGTTTGTCATTTGGTTGATTGAATAAAAATTCACATTGACTGCATGCTTTGCTTTAGCATTCATAGACTGTTCTGTGAGGCAGGAAATATATTTTGCATTTGAAGAAACTCATATAGCCTGTAAGCTGTGTGCTCATTTAGCCACCACAAGGCCTCTCATTGTGGGCTCAGGTCTTCAGTTCCTTGACAAGATCTGGCTCACTTAAGTCCCCATCAAAGGGTACCTTCTTCAGGAAGGGAGGTAAATAGATGAAGGAGCACTGCCTCTTGATTTTCAATAACCAACCTGTTGCTCATGATCATTTCCTCAGAAATGGCCTGTCCTGAAACTGTGTTTAGTAGGAATCCTGTAAAGTACTTTCCCTGGAGTTTTGCATGAACAAATTAATCCAATTCATACATATATTAAGCTCCTTCTAGGGGACAGACCTGGTGCTGAGGGCTAGGGATACCCAGACCAGATCCCTGCCCTCAAAGGGACATTTAAACAGGTTTGTAAATACAGTATAATTTTGGGCAGGACAAAGCACAAGCAGCTAGGAGAATTGGAAAAGGCTTCCAATGGGAGGCGGCTCTTAACTGGACTCTGAAGAAAACTAAGTTTCCTACAAGGTAGAAGTAAGGAGGGGATGGCATTCCATATACACACAAAAGCTTGGAGGTGAAAGATGGAATTCTGAATTCAGAGACCAATAACACTGCTTGTTGGGGGGAAAGGAGGAATAATGTGAATTAAGTCTGGAAAGAGAACTAAGACTTTAAGTTTGAAACTGAAAAATTTGTAGTTTTATCCTAAGGGCTATTTTATTTTATTTTATCCTAAGAGAGCTATTGAAGATTGTCATGAACCCGGGAGTGAAGTGGCCGGACCTGTACTTTAGGGGGATAATCTGGGCAGCTCTGTGGAGGATGGATTCCATTGATTAGGTTCATGTTGCTTCATTCTTGTATCTGCCCTCTATACAAGCATCAGGAGACCTCCCAGACAGTTTTCTTCTTCCAAGACATACTTCCTTCATTGATAAATGATTAAATTAATCCATTTCTATAAAACTTTATAATGTTAAGCTTAACTCTTCCTAATGAGTTTAATCCTCAGAACCCTGTGAGGCAGGTTATGAAGCTATCATTTATTATCCTCACTTTACAGATGTGGAAACTGAGGCACAGAGAAGTTTGGGGGTTTTTATTTGGTTTTGTTTTTACTTTTTGTTGTTGTTTTTTTTTTTTTTTAAATAAAAAACCGTTGTGGTTCAGTGGGAAGATCTCTGGATCCAGAGACAGTTTCAGGGTTATAATTCTGGTTCTGCTGCTTGCTACCTCACTTGACCCTGGGAACAAGTATATTCCAGTTTCTCCATCTGTAAAATGAAGAGATTGAACTAGTTTGTCTCTGAAGTCACTTATACCTTGTAATCTATGGTCTTAAATGATATCTCCAGGGTCACCCAGTTAGTCAGTGGCAGAATCAGAACTTGAACCCAGATATTTGGACCCCTAAGAAAGTACTCTTTCCATTAGACTGTGATATTGTCTCATTTCTACAGCCCATTCCACACGTTTTTTTCTCCTACATTCCAAACCCAACCCAGCCTTCTATTATGGACCTTGGACAAGTCTCCATATTTCTCTGGGCCTCAGGAGAGGTAGGTGATTTCTAAGCTCCCTTTCCCCTCTAACTCTAACCCTTTGGTGATGTAATAGTTTGGCTGGGGAAGGCCAGTAATTCAGGCTTCCCATCTGTCATCCCTTTGCCACAGTCCGTAAGGTGACCTTTGAGCCCAGCATAGTCTCTGTTAATAATTTCCTATTTTATACGTACATATATGTGTGTATACATATATACATACCATATACACATATATCCATACACACACATCTTGTTTGTGTAAATTTGTTTACGTTGACTCACCCATTAGATTGTAAGTTCCTTGAGTTCATTTTGTATCCCCGGTGCTTAGCAGAGTGCCTAGCACATAGCAGGTGATTAATAAATGTTTACTGATTAAGAAGAGCAGAGCCGAGGGGATGGGGGTATCTTCTTCAGTCTTACCACAGGTAGACTTGAGCTTTGAAAGAGAAAAGCTTTTAATGTTTTTGGATTGAGGAAGGAAGATAGGTGACTGTTTACTACTTTCTCAGATTCTTAAAATTCCTTTTCTCTTCTGGTGAAAGGTATCTTGTGTCCCCTATCCCTGATTGCCGATATATCGAACACTTACTGAATGTTGTGGGTGAGCTAAGGATCCATTCCCCATTAAAAATCCTTATGGACTTCCTAGGGATTTGGAGTCACAGGGACCAGGGTCATCTTCTGCATATTGCATCATCTTCAGCAAGTCACTCCAGTGGGCCTCAGTTTCCTCATCTGTAAGAAAGACTAGAAGGTCTGTGAGGTCCTTTCTGATTTTTAAAATTCTCTGAGTCTTTGCACTGGCTTTGATCCCACCAACTGCCCTTCATTTGCTTTTAGGTTGCTGCTACAAATGCTATTTTACATCATCTGGTCTCTAGGATACCAGCCTTGGTGGATCTCTAAGCTCAGGTTGTTCTGAAATGCAAAGTCCTTTGTTTTTCTCATGCTCACTATCCCTGTTAGGATGTTCCAGGCTGGGAGAATATACTCTAAAAGGTTTACCATGCATTTTCCTGTCTACCCCCAAATTAAGGTAGAGTAAATTGTTATTTATCTCCATTTTACAGATAAGGAAAATAAAGCTTAAAAGTTAAGGACCTAGAACCCTGGCTTCCCAAGAGTATGTCTAATGTTCTTTCCACTGCATCATACCATAGGAAATTGAACTGTGCTAGAACACTGAATTTGGAGTCAGGAAGATCTGATTTTGAATCCTGCCTCAGACCTTTCCAGCTTAGTAACCTTGGACAAGTCACTTTACCCCTTTTATGTCTTAGTTTCCTCCTCTGTAAAAGGAGGAGGTTGGAATTAATGATTTCTAGGATTCCTTCCAATTGCAAATCTAAGAGTCAATGATCTCTTCTTTCCCCTCCCTTGACACTCTTCCATTCAGATAAGTCAAAGCAGCTGGGGGTGTTCAAGCTTGGAGAAGAGAAGTCTGGGGCCAGGGCTGGAGAGGAGAAACACTGGATGGAACATGAATGCTTAGGGATTTCAGGGACAGTCATGCTTATTCTGCTAGGCCCCAGTGGGTAGAATCAGGAACAATGGGGAGGCAGATTTTAACTCAGTATGATGATTGACTTTCTAATAATTCTAGGGTCTAACAATAGAATAGGCTGCTTTCATGAGCAGTGAGCTTCTTGTCACTGGAAGTATCCAAATAGGGGCAGGATAACCTGGATGTAGGGGTCTGTGAACTTGGCTTTTAAAAACTATTTCAATAAATAGATTTCAACATAATTGTTTTCCTTTGTAATCCTCTAAGGAAGGGGACCATTTGCTTAGCTCTTTTTTTTTTTTGCCAAAAAAAAGGGGAGGGGAGGGGGAGGGAGAAGAGGAGAGGGGAGGGGAAAGGAGGGTAGAGAGAGGGGAGGGGAGGGGAAGGAAGGGAAGGAGGGAAGGAGAGGGAAAAACATTTAAGAACCTCTGGACTGGGAGGTGGAGAGAGATAGATAGCTTCCCAATGCATTCTGGGAATATGCAAAGAAGGATGCTTTTTTGATCACTTTTATTAATTGCATATATTTTTAGGGCTAGAAAATTCCATTCCATGGGATAGGCATTTGTGAAGTGGACTGATTAAATTTCCTCAGTATTTATGAATTATTTCCCAGGTATACAGAGAGCACTGTGCTAGGCACAGGGGAGAGCAGAATGTTTCAATAAGAGTGGCCACTGCCTTTGTGAATGGGGGTTAAGACTTTTGTTCTTTCAAAGAATGTTATTGTTCAGTTATGTCAGACTCTTCGTGACTCCATTTGAGGTTTTCTTGGCTGAGATACTGGAATGGTTTGCCATTTCCTTCTCCAGATCATTTTATAGAGGAGGAAACTGAGGTAAATAGGATGAAGTGACTTGCTCAGGGTCACCCAGCTAGTAAGTGTCTAAGGTCAGATTTGAACTCATGAAGTTCTTCCTGACTCCAGGCCCAGCACTCTGGATCTACCCCCCAAAGCCATCACTGAGGGGAGCAACCCTTTTGGTAAAGAAACCTAACATTCCCTCTGCACCCAACTCCAACCACTGATGCACTGGATTGGATAAGACACGGCCCCTACCCTCATGAAGAAGCTCACAGTCCAATCATGAGATATAAGAGAGCCTGTTAACATAACAGAGGGAAATCAGACACTATTTTTCAGACAGACCTTTCCAGGTGTTGCATTGACTTTGGCCCCTCATCAGGCAGAGGGAAGAGGCAAGGCCCAAACAAGGCCAGGCTTTAGATTTTAGTACTAAAATGGTCCCCTCTGCTCTCTGGCTCCCACTGCAGACATTCAGCTGAAGACTAGACATGTTTTGTTTGTCAGGCTCTTTTCCCTGGCCTTGTTTCCTGTAAACAGATCTTTGCTGTTCCTTATTACAGTCTATGGTCCTCTCACCCTCACCCTCCTTTTCCTCCCTGCTCCCTCCTGACTCTCCTCTTTGCTCTTATTTCAGACCACAGTGTGCTTTCTCTTTCTTGCCCCAGGAGTCTTACTTAGGAAGCTTGCCACATTCCCAGTGGTTCTCTAACTCACTCCCAGTCAGCCTCTTTCACTTGGATGCTGGGCAGAATTGTACCAGGCTGTGAAACATAATGCCTTTCCCAGAGAACCCACCACAAGGAGGCTGGGATGGTAGCAAGCTGAAATCCTGCTGTCCGGTTATGCCAAACATCATCCCAGTTTGTGGGTTGGGTAACCAGTGTGGCTTTGGAGGTTGACTCTGGGAAATCTTTAGCCAAGTAGGAAACACATCTTCCCTGCTGAGATTTGACAGGTTGGGTGCTTGGGGGTGGGGAAGGATATCACTCTAGAAGGAGTCATCCTTTCTGTTGGATAACAGTGAGGTGGAGTACAAGGAACTCCTGGGGCTGCCTTTGAAGGCTTCTATGAAATGAAAGGGTCGGCCCTAGAGTCAGGAGGACCTGAGTTCAAATCTGGCCTCAGACACTAGCTATGTGACTCCAACTGCCTCAAAAAAAAAAAAAGAAAGAAAGAAAAGGTTGGATCTCTAAGGTCCATTAATAATTCTAACATCAAAGTTTACTATGCATAAGAAATCCAAGACCTGGAGACTGGAAGTGCCTTACCCACAATCACATAGCTTAGAGCTAGAGTTTGAATCCAGGTCCCCTGACTTCAAACCCAGAGCCCTTGTCATTAATGCTATGCTATTTTTCCGTAGTATGCAGGCATGATGACTGAAGCGTTTGTTATGTGTGCCAGAATTCCGGGGATACAAAGGGAGACAATCTCTGTTCTTACAGAGCTCATCCTCTGAGTGAGGGAAGACTACACTTAATGGGATGTGGTGGGAAGGGAAGGGTGTCCCAGAAGGCGAAAGGCTGATAAGCAAGTGCAGTCATATGAGCTCCCTAATGGATATAATTGTAACATCATTTTGATCACTCTTTCGGGAGAAAACAAGTTTGACCAGAGTAATTTATATAGAGGTATACAGAGCAAAGTCTGGGTAGGTAGGCAAGGCCCAATTATGCAAGAGCTTGCATATTAGGCTAAGGAATTTGGAAGTTATCCTCTGGGCTATTTTAAGTCTTTTCTCTTTTCAGTCTTGTGGGACACTCCGTAACCCCATTTGAGGTTTTCTTGGCAGAGATACTGGAGTAGTTTGCCATTTCCTTCTTCAGCTTATTTGACAGATGGGGAAACTGGGCAGACAGAGTCAAGTGACCTAACCAGGGTCACACAGCTTGTAAATGTCTGAGGCCAGATTTGAACTCAGGAAGATGAGTCTCCTTGACTCCAAGCCTAGCAAAGTTGAGTCTTCCTGAGTCCAGGCCTGGCACTCTGTCCATTACAGTATCACCTAGCTGCCTTCCTCTAGGCTATGGGGAAGCTATTAATGGCTTTTGAACTAAGGAGTGAGATCAAAGTAGTATTTTAATCTGCCAGAGACACTTTTGTAGGAATCCTAGAATGAGCTACTCAGGGTCTGAAAAAGAGGGTCTGTAGGACTGGTTTGAGGGACAGTGTGAAGGCCGAATCGATAAGTCACTGTGGCCAAAGACAGTGATGACCCTGAGTGTCTCAGTCAATGTTTGGGCTACCTCAGGGAGGAGATAGCTCCCTTTCCCTTGAAGGGAAGCAAATGCTGGAGACCTGCTTATCAGATACGGTGGAGGGGAGAATCTCATTTGGTTACTGGTTGAAATGGGTGGTCTCTGATATTCTGTGATGCTGGGTCTGGATAACTGGAACAATGCTGGTACCATTAACAACAAGGGGCAATCAGTCAATAAGCATGCATTAAGCACCTACTGTGTGTCAGGCATTGTGCTAAATAAAAGATAGCTGTTACTGAGTCATTTTTCAGTTGTGGAAATTACAGTCTTGACCTCAAGAAAAGTTTCTTTAGAATTATTTGGTTGTTTTAATCATGTCCAACTCTTTGTGACTCCATTTGGGGTTTTCTTGGCAGAGATAATGGAGTGGTTTGCCATTTTCTTCTCTAGCTTATTTGACAACTGAAGAAACCGAGGCAGCAGAGTGAAGTGACTTGCCCAAGGTCACGCAGCTAATGAGTGTTGGAGACTGGATTTGAACGCATGGAGTCTTTCTGACTCCAGACCTGGCCCTGTATCCACCACTGCCTGTCTGGCCCCAAAGAGCTCACATTCCATTTGAGGGAGACAACATGCAAAGAAAAATATACCAACAAGTTACATGTAGGATAAGGAGGAAATAATGAACAACGGGAAGGCACTAGAATTAAGAGAGAAAGAACATGGAATTTGAAGAGAGGAGACCAGGATGAGCCTCAGTGATGCTACACACCTCCTGTGCTACTATGGGCAAGTCACCTGGCCTCCACAGCCCCCAGCTTTCTTGTCTATAAAATAATAATAGGTAACATTTATCTATTGCTTTTGATATCTATAAAATGCTTCATACATATGATCTCATTTGATAATAAATTTGTAATGCAGGCTTGTTAGAGCAGGTCTCTTCATTCATACGGGGCTCAGGACAAGGGATGTACAGCTAAAGATTGCTTGCATGACACATTAATGTATGTGCATGAATATTGCTTCTGAGTCCAAAGGAATTCTGTCAATGCCTGTGCATAGCCTTATTGGCAAACCTGAACACCAGCGTTTTTGTGAAAGATGCCCACTCTTTTTGTCTGCTTTGGTATAAAACTTCACAGACTCAACACACTTGGGCCATCCTGAACCTGTTGACAGCTTGGAATGAATGAATTTCCTGGGATTCATCTCCTCTATACTCTAGTGTGAGGTCTTGCCACATCCTTTTCAGGGCTGCTCATCCACCTTTGGTGTCTACCTGTCACCCAACTCCAACCTGTGACTCTAAGAAGTTGTAGCATGTGCAGCAGGTCACATCCCAGTAAAACCATCTTGGCAGATGGGCTAAACCAGGTTGAGGGTAACCAGCAGGTTTCAAACCTGTAGGTGAGTTAGGAGGATGTCTACCCAAGCCTGTGAAGTCTCCTCTGGTGGAAATGGCAGATTAGAACAGTTTGTTCCAATGGCTATGAAGGCAGTTGGAGCAGGTGCTATGGAACACTTAGAGCGGATTTGTTCTGTAAAGTTTAGATTCAGTCAAAGGGTCATACTTAAGGACCTAGAGGGTCCCATGTGGCCTTGAGGCTGCAGGTTCCTCAAGCCTGGCTTAGAGCTTAGTCAGACATCGAAGACTCCGTGGTTATCTATTCTACCCTGGGCCATCGCCAGATATTCTGACTTTGGTGCTACCATTGGACTTTGATGACTCTGCAAGAGAGAGTGAGGCTGATGACTGTGCAACTCTGCCTCACTTAAATACAGTTCGTGCCCAAGTCAAGACATCTCCCCGGATGTCACTGGTCCTTTTCACAAATAAAGGGTGAAAGGGCAGCTAGATGGTACAACGGATAGAGCGCTGGCCCTAGAATCAGGAGGACCTGAGTTCAAGTATGGCCTCAGACACTTAGTAGCTGTGTGACCTTGGGCAAATCCCTTAACCCTGATTGTTGAAAGGAAGAAAGGAAGGAAAATGAAGAAGAAAATCACTATGGGAGTGATTTCAGTCCCCCCACCAAGTTAGCATGTGAGCACCTGGAGCTAGCAGTGAGGTGGAAAAGACACATGACATACCATGGTAAGGAATGAATAGAATGCTGGTCTTGGAGTCCTGGGTTCAAGGTCTATGTCTGGCACATCCTGGCTGTGTGACCTCATTAGTTTCTCTGGGCCCCAGATAAATCTCTCCAAATACATTACAATGACTGTGCTGAGTTGCCTCAGTGGAGAAAGGAGTTAGCTTCCCAGACTGATGAATTCCCATCCCTGCCCCACCCCCATTCCCAAAATAGGGTTCTCTAGGGCCTTGCATATAATTACCCAATAGACCTTGTTGTCAACTCAAGGTGAGTGTGGCTGCATCTCTATTTCTTAATTAACCCCAATCTAGTGTTGTGAGAAAAGTGTTTTGTAAACATTAAAGTGATTTAGAAACACACATTGTTGTTGCTAATAATAAGAGTAAGAGAGAAAAGTCAGAAAAGAAAGGTGATTTGGATTGGAGCAAGAAGCTTGAGAGATGTGTGTTTGGGTCCTTAATCCCTACACTGAGCAAACTAGTTCAATCTGGTCCCACCAGCTTGATTCTAACAGTGGTTATTAACTGATGGAAGATATGTCATTAATCAGTGACAGATGGCAGCGATTGGATCTGGGGACTGGGGCTGTGTTGCTCTTTGGTCTCTTATCCACTGAGGCATGATGCCCAACCCTAAGGCTGTTGAAAGCCCCAAGGCTCCATTAGTTAGTCCAACATCCCTACTCTCAAACCATCCATTTATGTGCAGCTGGTCTTAGGAAATGGCAGAGAACATCTGAGGTTAAGTCTCTGCTCTCAGAGGGCCCCCAATCCTCACGTATATTCCGGAGCTCCACACTCTTCATGGTGGTACTGATTCAGTCTGCATGAATGAGGAAGGAGGGAAAGACTTAGTCATGGAGAAAAGAGAAGGCTGTTCAGGGTAAATGTAAATTTAAAAAAAACCCTTCAAATCTTATAAACTTTGAGCTGTAAGGAATCTCAGGGGTCATCTAATCCAACCAAACCCAAACAAAATCTCCTCTTGAACATCACCAAGAAGTGGTCATCTGCTCTGCTTGAAGAATTACAAGGGAGGGAAAACCTACAAGCCTTTGAGGAAGCAATCATGTCTCATGGTTTGGGAGTTCTTCATTATGTTGTTGGGAAATCTGCCTTGTGGCAACATCTGCCAGATGCTCCTAATTCTGTCTTCTGAGGCCAAGCAGAAGTAGAACATACCAATCCTGCTGAATCTGTAAGATCTGAGCATCTTCATTAGACTGTTAAAGATTCATTCAAAAAGAAAGATTTGAGAAGAATTTTTTTGATTCCTAATGGACCTGGAAGTTTTTTCCCAATTGAGACAGAATTCTTCAGCTGTTATAAAAATTCTCAGATGGAGATAGAATACTATTACACAGTCTCATACCATGCCACACATCAGGAATCTAAGACATAAAGATAAATATGGATGGGGTATTTTTAAAGATAAAAAGGCCTGAGAAATTTACCTGATTTGAAATTCCATTGAAATCCTCTGAACTCTAATCAAGCCTAGACTTGGGAAAATGGACTGTTCATCAGAGATACTTAATTCCGATGGGATGTGTGGTTTCATGGTGAAGAAGTAAAGAATGTGAGTGAAAATCTTGTGGAGGTAGCAGCCAATCAAGTCAAATAAGTGATCGCCATCAAAGGACATTTAAGATGTAAAAAAAAATTGTAAGGATTATTGTGTAAGATGATGAATTGTTTTACTTTGTCCCAAATGAGTCCCATACTACTCTACATCCCATACAGAAGGGAATTTCTGCCCCAATCCTGATGGAATCAAAGGATACCCCCCTAAAATCATAGGACACCCCATAAAATCATGGGATACTCCCCTAAAGAAAGAAGATAAACTGCTCTCTAGCCATGTCTCCCCACCTTTTATCTGGGAAGGTCTAGGAGAATATTCCAGGAAGCATCCTCCCAAACACTTGTTTAAAAGCAAAGTAGATAGATTTAACTTGGAGGTACATCCTTATGTTCCATAGAGGCATCCTCAGATGTCTGTCAGAGGAGTACTCAGTGTCATGTGGCCACTGATGCCGGCATTCTTCCTTCTTTTCCTCATCAGATATGAAATACCTCTCAACAGTGTAGCATTCTACTGTTTATTCATGAATGGTACCATGGGATCCTGGCTCAGTTCAGCAAATATCTATTAAGTTCCTGCTAGCAGTCAGTCAATGGAGCATTTATTAAGTGCCAACTGTGTTCTTATACTTGCTACCAGTCAATTAATGGAGCATTTATTAAGTGCCAACTGTGTTCCAGAAACTCTGCCAGGATTTGAGATACGAAAGCAAAAGTGAGGCAGTTCCTGTCCTCAAGGAACTTCTGTTCTCCTGGGGGATACAACACTGGATCCAGATAATTACAGGAGTCATACAAAGGGATTAGGGAAGGGTCTCTTGAAAGAGATGGTGTTTGAACTGAGACCTGAAAGGAGTTAGGAATTCTAAGAGGGAGAAGTGAGAAAGGAGAGCATTTCCAGAATGTCCAAAGACACTGAATGTCCTTCACATGGAACTACCAGTACAGTTATCCCTCCCACATCACAGGGATTCGGTGTACGACACCCTTGTGATCTAGAAAATCAGCATAAAATTTTTTGGCCCTCCTTTTGTGCCCGAGAAGAAATCTGAATTTTTTCTTTTTCTTTATGGGGTACTTACAGCATCTTATTGTCAAGTTTGGGTTAAGTGTTTGATCATAGGCTCTGTGTCATCTGCAACTTTTGCAAAACTCCCCCGAAATTCCCATTAAATTTCTTATGCCAACCCACAATATATTGTAACCACGATGGGGAAAGTTGAGATGTGGAAGGAATAACTAGATCATTTTGGCCGGAACATAGTGGAAGGCACCAGACATTTTATTCAAAGCTCACTTAGAAGAAAAGGACCTTTACCATCTGAGGGGAAGGACAAGTGAATAAAAGCTATTATGAGGGAAAGTAAGAAAAATAAGAAGAAATCCAGACAAAGGACCAAAAGAAACTTGAAGGGGGAAGAGGTCACTTTCACTTGAGATGGGAGGATTAGGACAAACTAGCCAGGAGAGAGTGATAGGGGTATTCAGAAAAGGTAGCTCTTGAGTCTTTCTGTTAAGCTCAAACCTTTCTAGGAAGTGATCTGGCTTCCAGAACACTTCTGAAATGTTTGTGGTCATTGAGGAGATAAAGGGTCTTTTAAAACCATGTCTGATGGTGGCAGAGGTCTAGTGGGCAGTCGGTTGTGTTTATCCTTCATTCATGACATCGGGGAAATGATGACTTGACTTGCAGTTGACTTAGATTTGAGGGAGGGAAGGCTGTGCAAGGTCACCAGCCTCACTTTCTCCTCCAGACATCTGGGTCCAGTGGCCAGATGTTCATCAGAACAACTGGAGATGACCCAGGATGCAATGGGAGACACTGGCCCTTTTAGGCTAAGGTCTTTTCAGATTCTCACTTTGAGTGAGGTAATACCCATTAAGTGAATAGGCCTCTTTAAAAACTGAGTCGAGGGTTGTCCCCTTTAAAAAAAAATATCGAACTGGAAGGGGCAGACCCTCAGAGTTGCTGGTGAAAGTGGGCAGTAAGAGCTTTCTTGGATCTTCCAGCTTTTAAAACTAAACCACCCCTCAGTATTCATTCCACCAGCTTCTAATTAAAGAAAGGCTTTGTTTTCCTTTGGGGAGTGGGGGTGGTACTGGTGCAAGAGTTACTCAAATGTATCTTGTTTTAATCAAAGAACTTACCTGCTAGGCTGGCACCATAGTGGGAATCAGGAGGAGAGGAGGGGAGGGATGGAGCAGCTGGTAGATTGGCAGAAAGAAGGTGGAAACTGGGAAGACTGGAGCCCTGCAGGGCTAATCCATAGACCTAGGGCTGGATTTCCCATGGAGATTTTGTTTCCTTTGAGTAAGGAACTGAACTTTCAGATTTTTGTCAGACTGACGGCTTGCTGTGTGCAATTTGAGGGCTGTGTTTCAATGAATGAGAAACTCAACACTGAATCTTTCCTTCCTTCCTTCCTTCCTTCCTTCCTTCCTTCCTTCCTTCCTTCCTTCCTTCCTCCCTCCCTCTCTCTCCCTCTCCCACCCCCTCCGTCCCCCTCCCCCCTCCCTCTCTCCCTCTCCCTCTTTCTCTCTCTCCCTCTCCCTCTCTCTCTCCCTTCCTTTCTTCCTGCCTTTTTTTCTTTTCTTCAGATCCATGGAGAGGATAGAAGCAAGGGCAGGAGATGCATAAGATGATTCCAAAAGCATCACGCGGATCTGTATGAATAATGTCAGGGGGAATAGGCCGAAGGCTGGCCAGGGAAGCCAAAGACAGCAAAAAGACTTCAAAAAAGCTCTGCCAGGGAAAAAAGGCTCAAGAAAGGATTAGAATTTTTGTTTAGGGCAAATGGGACCATCAAAACTGACAGCTGAGACAAGGCAGAGCTGGTCAATTCTAATTTAGCTTCTCGGTTTCCTCTGCCAAAAAAAAGCTCTTTGAACCAGAGAGTCCAAGAAAAAATTGGCTAATAGAGAATTAAGATAAATAAGAAGCTAGAGAGCTGGCATTCTCAGCCCTTTTGTGTGTCGTGGACCCTCTGGCCATCTGGTAAAGCTTACAGACCCCTTATTTTAAAATACATAAAATAAGATACACAAGATTGGAAAAGACACAAATGATATTAAAATACAGTTATAAGGATGTTAAAAACAAGCTCGCAGACTAGGTTCATGGATGAAGAACTCCTGATTTATATAGCATTAATTTCCTGCCCTTCATGAATTTAGGGGACCAGGGTGAGAAGACCCTGGTGTATCACTGGGTTCTAAGAGAACAGCCCAATGTGTTTGCTAACCATACTGTTGGTACGCATTTAAAGATCAATGTGGAAGAGGGCAGCTATATGGTGAAGTAAATTGAGCACTGACTCTGGTGTCAGGAAGACCTGAGTTCAAATTCAGATTCATATACTTACTGTGTGACCCTGGGCAAGTCACTTAACCCTTATTCCCTCAAAAAGAAAGAAAGAAAAGATCATGGAGCATGACAGAGGTCTCACAGATTAACTGTACAGCAAATACCCTAGTATTTCATTTTGAAAAGGGAAGAAAATGAAATCTGTAAATTCTAACCACTAAGCCCATCTTTGATGCCTGAAAAAATTTAAAAACATTATTTAAGGGCTGGCTAGTGAGCATCTAGAAAAGGAAGCAGTGAGAACAAAGAACCCACTTAGCTTCAACAAAAGCAAGTCATGTCAGGTTAACCTTCTTACCTCTTTCCATGGGGTTACTAGAGTGATGGACAATGCAGTAGATGCATACATTATTTTTTAAAGTTTTTGACAATCTCACCATTTTATAAAATAGGAAGATATGAGTTAGAGAAATGTGATAAGGTAGATTCAGAACTTTTTAAAAAATTATCATTGATGGCCAATTGGGGAATGGTTGAAGAAATTGTGGTATATGATTGTGATGGATTATAATTGTGCTATAAGAAATAACAAGCAGAATGGTTTCAGAAAACCTGGGGAAAAATTGTATGAACTGATACAAAGTGAAATGAGCAGGAATCAGAACATTGTACATACTAACAGCAGTAGTGTATGATAATCAGCTGTGAATAAATGATTAGGCTGTTCTCAGCAATACAGTGATCTAGGACAATTCCAAAGGACTTACCATGAAAAATACTATCTATCTGAACGGAGATTGAAGCATTCCAGTTTTTACTTTACTTTTTGTGGGATTTTTTTTTATTTATCTTTCACTAATGACTAATGTAGAAATAACTAATGACTAATATACAAATATGTTTTATTTGATTACACATGTATAAACTTTGCCAAATTACTTTCCATCTCAGGGAGGGGAGAGGGAAAGGAAGGAAGGAGAGAATTTGGAACTCAAAATTTTTAAAAATGAATTTTACAAATTTGCATGGAATTGGGAAAAAATAAAATATTAAGAACCTTTTAAAAATAAAGATGAGTTGGAATTCACTGGGTCAAAAAATTTTTTTAAAGCATGTAATTAAGGAAATAAAATTTTAAAGTAATCACTGATAGTTTGTCACCACAAGACCTACTGTTTCTGATTTAGAAACCAAGGTCTACTAAGAAGGGAAGTTTCTATGGGGGAAGTAGATTTCAGAATATGTCACACTTCATAGATAAGATAAATCTATCAAAAACATAGTCAATCTAGGTTCACTACCTGTTGGCCATGGGCCTTAGGGGCAGCTTGTTGTGTGTCAGGGGAGAGGATAAAAGCTTTGTAAACTACTATTCAGCCATTGGCTTCCAGGGTCCAAAACAAGGTAAACTCTTTTTTTTTATTGTCTTGGAGACTATCTCCTCATTAGACTTGTGTCCCTGAGAACAAGAATTATTATTTGCCTTTCTTAGTATCCGCAGCACTTAGCATGATTCCTAGCACATAGTAGGAGCTTAATGTCTGTTGATGACTCAAGATTTGGGGTAAAGGAAGGTAAAAAAAGTAGTGCTTTGAGGTGACTGTCCATTTACACTGAAATAGAAGCTCATTCTCAAATGCAATGGCATGTCAAGAAAAGGGGAATGCAGTACCCTCCTCTTTTTGCCCCTAAAGATTCAACGTCAACATGAAAGTTTCCAGTGGCCTTCCTCAGAGATCTGTGCCTGGTCATATGCTGATTAACGTTTTAAACAGTGATTTAAAGGCGCAGATATCACAATGACTAAATTTACTTATGATATAAAACCAAGAAGGATAGATTGCACTGCGGATGGCAGATTAAACAAAACTTTTTTAAATTATTCTTTGTTATACCATGACTCTGATGGAAGGGAATGGATACACTGGGTAATGGAGGTGATATGAAAACAAAATACATCAAAATACAAAAAAAAGAAAAGAAAAAAGCAAATGTCATCTTAGACTATATTAAGAAAGATATCAGATCTGGGAAGAGGCAGCTGTTGGCTCAGACCACATCTGTAGCATTGTGTTAAGGGCTGGGTACCCTATCTCAGTTGCAAGAATGAGAGAGGTTCTCCCTAAAGAAGTGGGATGGCAGAGAATAGGGAACAAACTAGCTATATTCAGGTAATTGAAGCACTGCCCAATGGAAGACAGTTTGGACTTCTTTTGCATGTCCCTGGAGGGTAACACCAGGAGAAGTAAGTAGAACTTGGAAATAGATCTATTTGGATCTGATTTAAGAGCAGACTTCCTACCAAATAAGCCATTCCCAAAGTGGAACAGATTGCCTCAGCAGGTAGTGGCTACCCCTTCCCTGGGGGCCTTCCGACAAAGACTGGATGACTTCTGGGTAGGATGGAGAAAGAAACGGTTCTTGTTCCAGTATGGGTTGGTCATCTAGGCTATGGTGGTCCCTTCCACATCTGAGATTCTAATCAGATATTCAAAAGGCTCCATTGGTCTCCCAGCATCAGTTAAGAGCCTACCTACTATTTGCTGGGTGCTAGGAATACAAAGGCAGAAATGTAAAGGCACCTACCTTCAAGAAACTTGAGTTCTACTGGGGGAAAAAGCTTATCAATATGTTATTATAGGCAGAGTAAATCTGTTTAGAACCAGTTCAGAGCAGTTAGTAATGGAAGTACGAGCAGCTGTGGGGACAGGGAAGGCTTCATGTAGAAGATGACACTTGAGTTTCATTTTGAAGGAGAAGAGGCATCCTAAGAGATTGGAGATGAAGGAGTTCCAGGTATCAGGGATAGCCAGTGAAAATGCATGGAGATGGGAGAGGCAGAATCCTATATGAAGAAGAGCAAGGAAGCCAATTTGACTGGACCACAGAACGCTAGAAGGGGAATATCCTATAATGAAGCTGAAAAAGTATGTTAGGTCCAGATTGTGAAGGGCAGCAGGGAGCTGTTGAAGGCCTTCAGCAAAGAAGTGATGTGATGAATGAGTGAATTAGTAGGCAAGCCACTGTGCTAAGGGCTAAAAATGTAAATACAAAAGGGAAGAGAAGGCTTGCCCTCAAGGAACTTATTTTCTGATAGAAATAGACAAGAAATATGGAGACTGATGGCCAAGGAGAGATAGGGATAGTTGATCCATATGGCACCCAGTAGACACACCCTTTCCAAGAAGCACTAATACTATCATTTCATTTCTCTGACCAGAGCAAGAGGTAGAAAGTCAGGGAGAGAGAAGTGAAAAGTGACATTTAAGAGAGAACACCCTGGCAATGGATACAGATTGGGTTAGAGGGAGGAGATGCTGGAGGCTGAGGGAGTTATTAGGAAGTTATTGGAGTAATCCAGGTATGAGGTAATGAGGGCCCAAATTGGGCGGTGGTAAGAGCTAATAGAGGATAAAGAGTGGTCAGAACCGGGTGACTGGGTGGTAAAGGAGAGGGAGGAGGCAAAGATGATGCTAAAAGTTGTAAGCCTGGTTTACCTAGAGGATTATTAATTAACCCAAATGGGGAAGTCAGGCAGGGGAACTGGCTTAAACAGGAAATGAGGAGAGAGGGAAAGTGAATAGTTCAGTTTTCGATGATTCTGGGTGATATGAGACAGTATGGCATAGTTAATAGAGAGCCCATTGCAGTCAGGAAGACCTGTGTTCAAGTCCCCAGGGCTGTATGGCCCTGGGAAAATTACTAAGCCTCTCAATGCACCAGGTAACTCTAAGATGTTAAATTGCAGAGAAGATGGTGACATGCATTGGTAATCCCAGTTCTATTAGCTTGATTCCTCTTGAGGTGCCACTCCTGACTCTCTGACTTTCTCCATCTTGGGACAGAAGCCTTTCTCACCCTAGAAGATCACTCGGCCCTTGAGGCCCCTTCCTCTGCTTGGCTGGTTCCATTTTAAGGAAAGTACCTAGTCTAGACACAGCTTCATTCCTTTCTGTCCTCTTATCCCAAGTAACCTTCTCCCTTCTTACTCCTTTCCAGGTTCCTTTTCTGTATTGTCTTCCCCTTCAGAGTGTAAACCTTCTTTCCACTTATAAGTGTTTAGTAAGTACCTGTTGACTTGGTTTGCTACTAGTGTGTCCTTCTGAGAGCAAATTTACTGGGCATCAGTTTTCTCCTTCAACTTAAAGAGAATAAATGAATGCATGAAGAACATATAGATTGTTTTATCTACCTTATTCATAAGTGTGCTTGTCACAGCAACCCTCTGAGGTTAACATGTTTTTATCCCTTTTTACAAGTGAGGCTAAGGCTAAGAGATTAAGTTGCCTCAGGATCACAAGCTAGGAGAAGTGTCAGAAGTTGGATCTGACCCTTGAGTCCAGCAGTTTTCTCCCTGCACCACAAAACCTTTCTCATCCCTGTGTTGTTGACTCCCCTTGTGACCCAGCAACTCTTTCTCTGATGGCCTGATTTGTTTGCTTATTTATGTCCACAGAATGTATAATAGACTGATAGAACTCTTGGGAGGCATGGCTATTGTGTCAGATTATCCCCACCCTGGTCCAAAAAGGAAGAGAAAGCAGTTAATGCCCTGTGGTTCCTTCGACAAGCACTCTCATGTCTTCAGTTGCCAAACCAGCAAGTCTGGCCCAGCCACCCTGGCTCTCTGGTCCCCTCCCATTCTCAAACTCAGGGCCCTGGCTGACATCTTCAAGCATGACCTTTCATAGGCTTATAAGCTTAGACAGCACTCTCAGGGTTGGATAAGAAATCTAGAGCTGGAAGAGACTTCAAAGACCATAGAGTCTGATTTTTTCACCTTACAGAGAAGGAAACTGAGGACAAGAGGGGTCAGACTATTTGTTAAAGGTCATATAGGGTCACACAGAGGCAAGGTTTGACCAAAGAGATTGGCTTTTTCCCTTTTTTATCATGTTGTCTTTCTATTGAACCTTCTTAACTTTTCATTGAATACTTAAGTTTTTCATCATATTCTTTCCCATTTTTTTCTTCCTTCTCTTTTTTTGAGATTGGATTCTTCCCTTTGCCCAGGTAAGAAATGGAGAGGCCACTCAAAGAATTGAGCCCAATACTGATTAGCATGGAAGTTTTAACTGCCTTCATTTTTCACCCCTCCTTAGGTATCCACGGTCCTCCGCCACTGGGGGTTTACCATATTGGTTCTATATTTAATGTAGACATCCAAACAGCTCTAGTCCTACTGTAGCTCAGGACCCCCAAATTCAAGGGATCTACCAGCCTCAGCCTCCCCAGCCATCGTACCTCAGGGACAATGGAAAGTACATTAGCCCTGGAGTCAGAGACCCGGGTTCAAATCCTGTCCATGATGATCTGTGGAAATTTAGACAAATCATTTCCTTGGCCTCAGTTTCCTTACCTACCAAATGAGGATATTGGACTATAAGAAATTTCTTCCAACTCTCAATCTATGATCATTCTTTAGTTATTTTCTGAGTCAGTAAACGTTTATTAAGCACCTACTGTATGTCAGACACTGTGCTAAACATTTTCTCTCTCAAAAACAGGTTATTAGGAATACAATACAATATGCATTATTAAGCACCTACTGTGTGTCAGGCACTGTGCTAAGCATTTTGTCTCTGTTAAAAGTAAGCTATTAGGAATACAATAATATAAATATTTCTTAAGTTCCTACTATGTGACAGGCATTACACTAAGCACTTTCCTCTTTGTCAGAACAAGTTAGGAATAACTAAGCAAATGAGGAATGTAGTACAGTAAGCATTTATTAAATACTTACTGTGTGCCAGGAATTGTGCTAAATATTTTTCTCTGTCAAAAGCAAGCTGTTAGGAATACAACATAATAAACATTAAGTGCTTACTAAGTGTCAGGCACTGTGCTATATTGCTATATGATAGATAGATTGATAGATAGATATTTGCACCCACATTCAATTCTGTAAATGTATTCCATACACACAATCATAGAATTTACTACTGGGAGGGACCTTTGAAAATGTCTAGTCTAATCTCCTCATTTTACAGATGAGGAAAGTGAAACCCAGAGAAGGCAGGTGACTTACTCAAGGTCACAGGGGTTGCCAATGGCAGAGCCTGGACTGAAACTTAGGGTCCTCTCACTTCAAATCCTTTTCCTTGTGCCACAGATGCCTCTTCTTATGTCTCTCCTCTGCTTTAAACCTTTCGGTCACTATTATCTTCTTAATATCATTCAAAGTCCTTGGTCTTGCATTTGGGGCCCTCTCCAGCTTGGTTCATCATACCACTTTGTCCCTGTTTTGAGGTTACTTGCCCTCCATAGGTACTACTGTTCAGTCAGACAGCATCATTGTGCAATGGGGAAAAAATTCAATAGATTTAGAGTCAGGGTATCTGGGTTCAAATTCTACCCCTGATGCATGACCTTGGGAAAGTCACACAAGACTCCTTTCTCGGTCTCAGCTTTCTGAGGGGGTTGGACTAGACAACTTGTAAGGTCTTTTCCAGTCCAAGATTCATGTAAGATTCCATACAAAACCCTTGTACCTAATCTACTTTTTCCTTTTTCTATACCTAACATCAAAAGTGTCCTGTTCTCATATTTAAGTTGTTGTTTGCTTGTTTCAGTCACTTCTGACTCTCTGTGACCCCATTTGGTGTTTTCTTGGCAAAGATACTGGAATAGTTTGCCATTTCCTTCTTCAGCTCATTTTACAGATGAAGAAACTGAGGCAAACAGGGCTAAGTGATTTGCCCAGGTTCCTATCGCTCGTAAAGATCTGAGACTGGATTTGAACTCAGAACTTCCTGACTCCAAGCCTGGGAAGGGCGCCTGTGATTGTTTATAAATGTAAAGCCTTTTAAAAAGTAAGGATTGTTTCTTATGCCCTTTGTAACTCTACACAGTTGATACTACAGGTCTCTATGGACTTGTTGTTCAGTTGTTTTCAGTAATATCTGACTCTTGGTGACCCCTTTGGGGTTTTCTTGGCAATGATAATGGAATGGTTTGTCATTTCCTTCTCCAGCTCATTTTACAGATGAGGAAACAGAGGCAAATGAAGTTGTCTACAGACTAGAGGCCTTTATTAATTTTTAAAAATTTTTGTACCTATCATTTTTTGAAACATAGTTTTCCCTCTGCTATCTTCCTTGCCTCTGTCTCCCAACCTTTCTTGTATCCAAGAAAAAGAGATTAACAAAATTGATGAAGTCTGGTACCATATGAAATATCGTAGCTCTCCACTTCTCCACCAAAAAGAAGGAAGTGTGTTTTATCCCTGTTCTCTTGAGCCAATTTTAACTAATCCATTCCAACTAATCTGAGCTCAGTTGCCTTTTAGCAGTATCATTTATATTATGGTCATTGTGTCTAAACATGCTGCAAGAGTTATATATCTCTTCCCAGATCTCTCTGAATTCCTCAAATTAATAGTTTCTTACAGTGCAGTACTATTCTCTTATATTCTCAGTCCACAGATTATTCAGTCGTTCCACAATTGATAGGCACTCACTTTGTTTCCAGGGATTTTTCTCCCCTACTCCAAAATGAGTATTTAAGCATAAATGAGACCTTTATTTCTAGGGGAGCTGGGTGCTACCATAGTGCATAGAGTTCCAGGCCTGGTATCTGAGTTCAAATATAACCTCAGACGTTTACTGGCTATGTGACCCTGGGCAAGTCATTTAACCTTGTTGGCCTCAGTTTCCTCATCTGTAAAATGAGCTGCAGAAGGAAATGGCAACCACTCCAGTATCTTTGCCAAGAAAACCCCATGAAGAGTTGGACAAGACTGAAACAAATAAATAAACACTTCTAGAAATCTTTGACTTGTGGTAATCACTGAGTCAAAGAATATAAACATGTTAGTGTGCTTCCTTCTATCATTCCATATGCTTTGCAGAACACCACCAGTATGTTGGTGTACCTGGCTTCCCATGGCAGTCACTAATTGTTCCTGTTGATGAGGGAAAATGTTTGTGTTGGCTAAAATATGATTTAATCTGGGACTATAATGTTCAGCAAAGTTAGTCACCTGTAGTTCTTTAAACACAACACTCCTTGACCCACCTCTATGCTTTGCTTTGGTTGCCTCCAAGCCTAAATACTCTATCTCCATCAGGAATCAACTTAAGTCCCACTTTCCCTGGGGAGGCTTTTCCCAGATCTTCTTATCCCTAGTGTTTTCCCCTTATAGATCATATTTCATTTATATTATGTATATATTTTAGTACAACTTTTGGGTGATGTCTGCCCCAATAGACTGTAAGTTCCTTGTGGTCCAGGACTGTGTGTCTGCCTTTTTCTGGGACCTCAGCACTTAAGCACATTGTCTTTTAAATTGTGTTCTTGAGTCATTTAAGTTGTGACTAACTCTTCCTGACCCCATTTGGTGTTTTCTTGGCAAAGATACTGGAGTGGTTCCTTCTCCAACTATTTTACAGATGAGGAAACTGAGGTAAACAGGGTTAAGTAACTTGCCCAGGGTCACACAGCTAGTAAGTGTCTTAGGTTGAATTTGAACTCAGGAAGATGAGTCTTCCGCCTTCAGGCCCAGTGCTCTATCTACTGTACCAGCTAGCTATCCCAATCCCCATGGAAGGAGTCTCTTCAGTTTTCTGAACCCCACTTTTCTTATCTGTAAAATGTCATAGAGGTGGCTTTTGGGAGCTGAGGTTCATGAAATAAATGCTCTCGGCCAGCTCCCAAATTTGTGAGCCTTTAATGCCAGACAAGGAAAGTGAACCCAAACCTGATAATCCTTAACACTAAAGCTTTGACTCGTGATGTTTTCACCAGCTAGAAGTGGGTGTCAGGGTTTTATGTCAAGTTTTTACTTGATAAGGGATTTCCTTACTATGGGACTTGAGTCTACTTGGTCTAGCCTCCCAGTGCTTCCTAACTTCTTTGCTTTGAGACAAAATAAAAAGTGTCTCTAGCTAATAAAAGAAGCCTGCTCTATCATACGAGAGCTCTAAGTGAAAGATTAGACTGAGCTATTAAATTACAGTAAATTCTGAATGCCACCAAATGACCCTCAGGATTTTAGGATTATGCCCACCCACTAAGCTACCCTGCCTCTAAAATGTCTCTGTTCCTGTCCAGATTTGCAATCCTCTCCCTCACCCCAACATCCAAGCAGTCACCAAGACTGGAAGACCTCCACCACCTCTCTGGAATGAGTTCCTTGCCCTCTTGCAGCTCTTTGTTACCCCTCACCTGGCCAACTTCTAGAGGTCTTTAAAAGGAAGCAACCTGGGTATTGGGAATTGAGTGCACTGGCCTTGGGAATAGAAAGAGCTAGGCTGAAATCCCAGCCCACTTCTTGTTCAGGGGCGTCTGACTCTTCATGACCCCATTTGGAATATTCTTGGCAAAAATACTGGAGTTCTTTACCTCTTCTTTCTCTATCTCATTTGAGGAAACTGAAGCAAACAGAGTGAAGTGAATTGCCAGGGTTACCCACCTGACAAGTATCTGAGGCTGGATATGAACTCAACCCAGCATTCTATCCACTGTACCACCTAGCTGGCTCCAAGCCCAGATGTTCGATTGGTTCCTTTTTGGGATTTGAGAGGTCTCATGGTACAGTGGAAAGTCTGCTGAATTTGTCATGCAAGGACCTGGGAATAGGGCCTGGCATACAGTAGAAACTCAATAAATGCTCATTGAATTGAATTCAATATTTGGGCGTCATATTTTATGGACCTCAGTTTTCTCATCTGTCAAATAGGGGTGAGGGGCTGAATTAGGTGACCTTTAAAGCCCATTCCAGTTCTAAATCTGTGATTCAGCCATCCTCTAACCCCTATCTGTGTGCCCTTGGGTCACCATCTCCCTGTACCTCCATGGTCTCCTCTATAAAGTGAGGGACTTAGACCAGATGGTCTCTGGGGTCCCTGCCAACTCTAGGCCAAGGTTCTTTGGTCTATAAAGCTCCATAGAAATTTGAACTACTTTTCTTATTATGTGATTTGCTAAATAACATTTATGACACCTAGCCATAGTTATTAGCTTCAACATTTGTGTGTATTTGTTATATAACTTAAATTTCTATCTATATCTCTTTCTTTCCCCTACTTCCAGAGAGTTTTCCCTTATAACAAAAAAGAAGAAGGGAGGGAGGGAGAAAGAAGAACAAAAAGAGGGAAGGAGGAAGGAAAGGAGGGAAGGGAGGAGAAAAGAAAGAGAAGAGGGAAGGAGGAAGGATGGAAGGAAATCTGATCAATAGAAAAGGTTCTTTCTCTGAACCAGTGACCAGAGCTATCCTAATTCCAAATTAAATATTTTTCTCTCATTTCTCCAGGGAAAGTTGGCCAACTAGAGGGGGATGCAAAGCTTCTTTTCTTCTTTTCAACTTTAAGGAACTGGGAACAGCTAGGCCTGGACTCCTAGGTCCTATTCCAAGCAAGTGTCAGGATGAAATTGAGCAAACAAAAACCTAGGGTGAAGGGCTGCCTCCCAAACAGGCAGAAGCAATCTGGCTCAAGTTCTACAAGGCTTTTGAAAGTGTTGTCTTCCCTTCCCGGGAACAAAACAAGTGCCTTGCTTCAATCTCACCAGGAGCAGGTTAAACTGTAGAAGGCCAGGGTGAGCCAGGAAATAATTTGGCTGGTCTCTTCTCCAAGCTTGGCCTGTGGGTGAGCTAGGCTAAAAGGCTCTCCATTCTGCATCTTCTGGAGAGCAGGGAGGACCTAGAGATGGAAGGACTGGAGCAGCCCCAGAATTAGATGGGGGATATAGAGCTGGAACCCAGCCCCTTCATTTTCAAAGGGAGGAACCTGATATCTATAGAGGTTCAATGGTTTCTGAGACCACATAGCTCTAGCTAGCAGAACAGCTGGAATTTGAACTCAGGGCCACTGTGAGGTGGTAGCTCCCTAGAAAGAATATGTCAATCAACATTGATAGGACAAGACCTGCATGGGAAGAGAAGGGGTGGCAGGACTAGGTTCTCTCAGAGAGGGGCAAATACCCACATCCTGAGATCACAGCTCCAACTGTATGAGTTAGAAATAACTTCGCAGAAATAACTTCTCCATTTTACATGTTAGGAAACTGAAGTTCAGAGAAATTAAGTGGTTTGCATCAAGTCATACAACTATTAGTCAGCAAGCATTTATTAAGCACCTACTATGTGCCAGACACCATGATAAGGACTGAGGATACGAAAAAGTAAACCATTTACATTCAAACAAGTAAAGCTGTGATATGAGCTCAGATCTTCCGCTTGTGAGGCCAGTGGTTTTCATACTATCTGATGCCAAGACCCTTGTCTTCAGCCAGTTCAGGTCATATATCAATCCAGACTGTTGAGAATAAACCCTTAATAGGAATGAGGGAATGGCATAACCTTTTAGATAACCACCCTTTTGGAGGGAGAGTCAGAGATGAAGGTACTGCCAGGTCACATAGTTGGGTGCCCTTCGGGTGAGTCCAATAATATCTCTTTCCACAACTATTTTTGGCATCACTATTCCATTTTAAGCCCAAATATTTGTCAGTCAGAGAGGCCAGCACAGATTAAACTCCACTCCTTACAGAAAAGTATTCTGCATTGAATCCTTTGCTAACTAGAAAATGCTTTTGCCGTGTGAATCACCAGCCCCTGGTTGGCCCAAGTTCAGATTTTTATATACTTGTATTTCTTACAGTGAGGCACACCTGCAGCTCCAAATGATAAGATGCTCCATTGGCAATGAATAAAGCAAGGCCTCTTGCCTGCCATCTTAATTGTGGCTTTCATATCCAAATGCCAGCTGCTAACCCCAAATATCAAATTATGACAACCACAGAAACTTCACCCTCTCGGCACCTGAATCCTTTCATACCATCACCTAGAACTCCTGTCTAAATTCCTCAGCCACATTTTACCATCATAGGTTCATAGGCATAGAACTGGAAAGGACTTCAGAAGTCATTTAGCCCAACTCTCATCATTTTTTAGGCAGCTAGGAGAGGTAAAGTCCCATAAAGGTTTAAGGTAATCCCTGGAGATGGCAGGATTTGAACCCTGGTCTTCCGAATATCATGCACATTCCACTTGACCATTCTACCTTCTAAATAACCACTGTAAAGACATTCATGAAACCCAAGAGAACATCATGTTCCCTCCTTCTTTGAGATTCCAGTATTAGAATCTATTCAGGTATTCACTGAGTACTCATATCCCACTTTCTGGTATTCCTCCCTTTCACCCCAGTTGCTAATGCCTTCTCCTGTGAGATTACCTTCCATTTACCCTGCACATATTTGTATCTCCATAGTTATCTGCATGTTACCTCCTCCATTAGAATGTAAACTTTGAGGGCAGGAAAGGTGCCCCCCGCCCACCCCATCCAATCTGTTGTATCCCCAGCACTGCACAGTACTTAGCACGTACTAAGCAAGTTATATGTGCCTGTTGACTGACTCACTAGCAATCCTTTTTACTCTTAAATCATGTCCAGGAGGCCAGAGATCTTGATCTCTGAGCAATGGAATGATGGCCCTTAATAGGTAACTGAAAAGTCTCCTGATCAATACCAGAGCCCCTGTTTCAGGCTAAATGACTTAAGAGTTGGCGAGGCCTGCTGGTTGCACTAAACAGAGTCGAATAACTAATGGATTTATCCATCACAGACACAAAATCCAGGCCACTTAGAGAGCAAGGCCCCCACAACCAGAGCCTGGCACTCCCACATCGCATTGGGATCTTACAGGCCCACAAGGCAAAAGAGTACTTTATTCCTTGGCTTCTGTTCATGGGAGCCTCAGGGAATCATGGTGTGTGTGTGTGTGCGTGTGTGTGTGTGTGTGTGTGTGTGTGTGTGTGTGTGTGTGTGTCTGTGTGTGTGTGTAAGGTAGACATGCAAAATCCAGCAGTAGGTCTTGGGGTGGTATTCTTTTCAAACATTATTTTTTTAAACATAATGAGGGTTGGCTTTGTAATAATTCTTTCAGGTTTGCAAAGCACTTTTCCAAAGCTCTTAAGATCCTAGATTTAGATTTAGAGATGGAAGGTTAATCAGTAAACTACCATTTATTAAGCACTCACTATATGCCAGGCACTATGCTGAGGGCTGGGGATACAAAGAAAGTCCTTGAGCTTAGGGAGCTCACAGTTTAATGGGGAGGCCACATGTAAACAACTATAAACTAATAAAATGGGGCCTAAATTGGGGATAATCTCTGAGGGAGACTTTTAACTGGGATTTGATGGAAGCTAGAGAAGGCAGGAAGCAAAGATGAGGGAGGAGAGTGTTCTGGGTATGAGTGAGAACTGGGTTCCTTAGAAGCCATGTAGATTAACTTCCTCATTTTGCAGATGAGGAGGGGAAGTAACCTGCCCCAGGTCAAAGAACACATCAGAGGCAAGGGCATTGATTCCCACTCCATTGTCCCTTCCACTGTGTCAAGATGTCTCCATTATTTCTTTTGATCTTTGCAACAATGACAAAATACTACAGGTACCTCCTGGTCAACTGAGTTGATATAGGCAAAGTGCTCGGTAAACCTTAAAGTAATATGTAAATATTTATTGTTTTTGTTATAGGTATTATTTTTATTTGAATCTATGGTTGCATGATGTTGAAGGCCTTAAGGACCTTAAAGTCCTTCCATGCCAATGTAGCCTGTAGCTAATGTTCTATATATCTTAGAATGGATGAGTGAGTGAATAAATGAGCATGCATTTATTAAATGTCTGTTATGATCCTGGTACTGTGCTATACACTGGGAATATAAATCTAAATACAGAGTGAGATGAGCCTAGATCAGGGACTGGGAGCCAGGGAAGGAAGGTTTGATCTTGAAATGACAACTTCTAATTAAGTGCAGAGTTAAAAAGGAAAGTTCCTGCCCTCATGCAGTTTATAATCTATCTGAAGAGGCAATGCATGTATAGAGGGTAATTTTGTGGGAAAGCACTTGAAGTTGGGGTGGAGAAATTATAAGTTGCATCACTTATTTTAAAGATGAGGACACTGAGGCCATCAATGACAGCTCCCTTATTTTACAAATAAGAGAACAGAGAAGGTAGGGTCATAGCATCTCAGGAAGGATTTGGCACTGGGACATGAGAATATTTGTACCACTTTGCAAGGTTTTTTAGACCAAAAATTTGGTCTAACTCATAGGTTCCTGACTCCAATTCCAGTTCCCTATCTGATTACAACACCCTGCCTCTCAAAAGACTTTGTGTAGGAGCTGAACTTTGAAGGAAGGTAGGAATTCCAAGAGGTGGAAATGAATGGGGGAAGGTTTTCTATGTCTAGGAAACAGAATGTAAAGTCCTGGAGATGGACTAGGAATGAAGCACAAAAAGGACAGTTTGGCTAGACTACAGAGTATCTGAAGAGGAAGAATAATAGATCATAAGCCTGGAAAGTGGGCAGGAGCCAGATTGTGACCAATAGGAGTGTTACTTCCTTTTGTTTCCACTAGGGCATTTAGGATCCACTGGAGTTTATTGAGTAGGAGTGATGTGGTCAGGTGTTTTTGCAGTATCACTCTGTGGAGGATGGTTTAGGTGAAGACTTGAGTTAGGGAGACCAATGATGAATGCCCGGGGTACTTAAAAAGACCTATGATTTTTAGTGTCAATAAATATTTCCTTTACCCACGCAGATCAACAACATCCCTTTCTAACCTTAGTAGACCTTCTTCAAGCAGCTTGGTAGCACAGTGGATAGAGTGCTGGACCTGGAGTCAGGAAGACTTAAATTAAAATCTGCTTCAGTCACTTACTACCTGTGTGACCCTGGGCAAGTCATTTACCACTCTGCCTTAGTTTCTTCAGCTTTAAATGAAGTACCTACCTCCAAGGGTGGTTGTGAATATCAAGTGAGACAGATGTTGGTAAAACATTTAGCATACTGCCTGGCATATAGTAGGTGTTTAATAAATGCTGGCCTTTCTTTTGTTCCCTTCTCAAGTTGCTGTGTCCATTCCCCTCAGGTCTATGACTCTGGTGATAAACTTCTGAACCTTGCCAGGCTGCTTTGCAGATGATAGCCATCCAATGGAGCTGTCCCAGGAGCCTTTCTACCTGCCAGAGGACTTTGGATGGGGAGGGGGGAAGTGTTATTTTTTCACTTTTCTCAACTCTGAGACCTTGTGAATTTATGTAGGAGAGGAAACAACAACAAGGAGGGAGCACTAATATTAAGGAGAGAGGATCTTATTGACAAAATGAAAATGTCCGAGTGATAAATCAACTCCCTTCTGCCCCCCCACCAAATCTTTGGTTCTTTAAAGTCTATAAAGCATGTCACAAGAACTTTGCAAAGTGGTGCAAATATTCTTATCTCTCAAATATGTTTTGCATAACTGTACATGTATAATCTACATCTAATTGTGTGCCATCTCAAAACAGAAGGGTGGAAAGAGGGAGAGAATTGTAACTCAACATTAAAAAAAAAAGGTAAGAATTCTTTTTATGTGCAATTTGAGAAAATTGTATAAACATTTTCATATTAAAAAAATCCTTATGCCTTTCTTGCAGATAAGGAAACTGAGTTCAGAGAGTTTATGACTTGTTCAGAGTTGCAGTTTGTAAGCACTGGAGGCAGTCTTTAAGAGTAGGATCCATATTCTTTGTGGTTGTGATTTGTTCAGAATGACAGTTTGTAAGCACTGGAGGCAGGGTCTCTAAGAGTAGGATCCACCCCACCCCACCCCCAACTCTCTGGTCTACAGGCAACACTAGTATAATGGAAAGAGCCCTGAGCTTGTGGTCTGGGGAGCTTCGCTCAAATCCCACTCATTCTCCAAATAAAGAATCAAAAAGAAAAAGAGGACGGGTTGGGGAAGCGGTTCAGCAAAAATATCCTACTCATCAACCAAATTTAACGTATGCAAAGAAAAGAGAGAGGTGCCAAGCTTCACCATTGCTGGTGTTGAGTTTGCTTGTCTTGGTTCTTTCCAGTGATGCTGTTGTAGTTCTGCTCACTTTGCATGTATCAGTTCATTTAAGTCTTCTCATGCTTCTCTGAATCCTTAGTGCTTAACCACTTCAGTAACGTTCTCTTCCATTCACATACAGCAATTTTATAGACAAGGAGGCTAAACCTTTCTTCTCCCTGGGGGAGGGGTGTAGAGTGGGGCAGTAAGAAAGAGGTCTGAGTTTGCAGTCAGGAAAGCTGAATTCAAATCCTACCCTCTTCACCTTCCTGTGTGACCTCACCCCGTCTAGAGCCTAATTTCCTCAGCTGGACCATAAAAGAGGTTGAGCAAGATGATCACTAAGGTGTCTTTGAACTCATAGACTGTGTTGTGATCCTATCATCTCTGATATCATCACTTATTTCATTTCCAAGAAAGGAATTTGTTTCTTGGCTCCAGGTAAGGTCCCGCCAGGTGGAGAAAAACTTTCTATAAGGAAAGTCATGCGTCTCTGAATTCTTCATATTTATCATTTATTATAATGCTACAATATTCTATTATATTCATATACTATGGTTTGTTTAGCCATTTCCCAATTGATAGATATCCATCTGCATTGTTTTGAGTTATTTAATATTATACTACTCTCCATATAGTGTGTGTATATAATATACTCTAAGTATATTGTAGCATCTCTGGGTCAAAGAGCATGTGCAACGTACTTTTATTTACTTTCTTTACATTATTCCAGATTGCTTTCTAGAGTGGTTGGGACCAATTTAAGCTCCTCCAACAATGTATTAGTGTGCCTGAGAGGGGGACTTTTTAACAATATTGAAAACAGATTTATTATTATTCAGGTACAGATTGGATTAGACATTCTCTGAAATCTCTTCCTAGTCTGAGATTTGATTTGGCTCATGTTCTGGGGCAAAAAATGAAAAGAAAAAGCAAACTATCATTAGAGAGAGCTCACAGAATCAGGGATAGTGCTTTTGTAGGGACAGACTTCAGAATCACGAAAGGTTTTTACAGGAAGAGAGGTAGGTCATGATTACAATGAAGGATCTCTTATTTTTTTGGTGAAAGTCATTGCCCGTACCAAAGAAAATTGGGACTTCTCTGAGACTTGGTAGCCAATCTACAAGAGTTTTTGTTTTTCAGTCATGTCCAACTCTCTGTGGCCACATTTGGGATTTTTTTGGGCAAAGATCCTGGAATGGTTTGCCATTTCCTTCTCCAGTTCATTTTATGGATGAGGAAATTGAGGCAAATGAGGTGAAGTGACTTGTCCAGGGTCACACAACTAACAAGTGTCTGAGACCAGATTTGAACTCAGGAAGATGAGTCTTCCTGACCCTAGGCCTGGTGCTCTGTGCACTATGACACCCCCTACCTGCAAGGGTTGCTGTGGCCTAAAATTCATCAACCTGGAGCTGGGTTGGTGGTGAGCTGACCCATGCCTTGAGATTGGTGCAAGGGCCAGAGAAACCGAGTCCATCACTGGGCCTGTGCTTTAAACCTTTCCCACGTGGTGTGGACCTGCCAAAGCTTGTCCTCTTGTGGCAGAGTCTCTGAGAATCTCAAAGCCCTTGAGTTGACTTCAGACTGAACAAGGTATTAGAATTGTCATCATCACCGTCATCATTGCTATAATTTTTGATATGTATTGATATATATCATTTTATAAATAATATATAGGAAAATATATATAATTTTGGTATATAATGATATGACAGTTTAAGGTTTACAAAGTACCTCAAACATGCTATCTCATTTGGTTCTCACAACTCTATGAGGAAGGTGTTATTAATATTTCCATTTTACAGATGAGGAAACTGAGGCTGAGAGAGGTTAAGGGACTTACCCAGGGTTATACATCACTAGTAAGTAACTGAGGCATAATTTGAACTCAGGTGTTCTTAACTCTAAGCTAGCCCTCTATCCATCATGCCACCCATCTGCCCAAAGGAGAGCTTTAGCAACATTAATAGTAGTTGACCTTTATAAAGCACTTGCTGTCTATCCAACCTTTATCGATGTCAGGCTGACTTTGTAGTGATAATGTAAACCTATTTTACACATGAGGAAACTGGGGCTCACTGAGGGAAGTGACTTTGTGGATTTGAAGTGGGAATCTTAGGGCTCTCCTCAGGAAATACAGGAAGGTGGACTGCTACATGACGTTGATAAGATATGAGGGGCAGAGAAACACATAATCTGTTTCCATTAAGAGAGGGGTGTAGTGAGATGGGGGGAGGATTAAGGACCCAAAGCTCTTCTTGGCAGAAAGTTTGGGAACCACTCTTGCTAAAAATGGAAGTTTCCAGATTTAGGCAAGACAAATTGTCTCCAAGCAGGCCCTGTTCTTTAGAATCAACGTGGACCTAGTGAACATCTGGGAAAGGGGAGGGTTATTAGGCTCAGGACTTAATTGGTCTAAAAAATTCCATTCCTCTTGCCCCCTCCTCCTCTTTTCAGTGGAAAGCACTTGGGAGAATTTTAGTTTATAAAACAAATTCTGTCCTTGTCATTGTTTGACCCTAGAAGAAAAATGAGCATCCTCTTTTTGGTAACTTAAAAATGCCTCTGAGTTGGTTTTTATCCAGGCTGATTTTTGAAGACTCGATGGATTCCTGATTCTTTCGTGGAATGGGGATTTAAGGTTCAAAAAGCATTATTGGGGGAACCAGTTTGTTAAGCCTTGCGTTGGACCCCGCCTGGCCACTTTGGTCAGAGCCTGATTGTACGAAAATGAAGACATTCTAAGACAAGCTCTTTAGTGTAAATATCCTTAGTAAAAGATGTATCCATCCCTTGCAGGCTAGACTTGGCATTAGCTACCTTATGGGCCTGCCATGCACTCCTTGACTGTTACCTTTTTAGAGTATCTGGTTTCCTTTAGGCTTAACTCACAAACCTTCCTATGCAGCAAGCTTTTCCTCATTCCTCTCTCCTCTCTCAGCTAAATATATTTTTATTTGTTTTCCTGTGGTTTCTGTCAGGAGAATTCCAGGGCAAGGACTGTTTCACTTTTACGTCTGTATCAAATGTGCCCAATGGCCCAGTGTCCAGTTCCTTGTCTCAATAAATACTTGTTGGATTGGATCTATAAAGTTGGGAAGATAGCAATACCATTAACTGTCTACCTCACCAAAGTAGCAGGGTCTTAAGACTGAGATCTGGGAGAGACTATAAAGACCATCTAGTCCAATTCTCTCTTTTTACAGATGAGGAAACTGAGGCCCAGTGAAGTGACTTCCTTACCTAAGGTCACCCAGGTACTAAGTATCAAACCAAGCCCTCTGAATCCTCTACTATCCATGATTTTTCTAATATAGAAGATTTCCCTGCTGGTATGGAGATTGAATGAGATTGAGAAAGGAAATATGTTTTGTAAACTTTCAGGTGCTGGATAATATTCTGTGGAAATGAAAGGGTTGGCTTCACCAGTCTCTAAGACTATTTCCAGCTCTGAATCCCATGAAGGAGGCACCAACTAGCCAACGGGGACCCTGCCCTGGCTCCAGACTGCCCCCTGGCTTGGATAAAGAAACTCACCCGGCAGCCTTGCACCCACTCCCTCTTCCCATCATCTCCATTCATTCCACACTCTTCTGAAGTGGTTTATTTCTGGGTTTACTTCTAGAAAATAGCTTTCTCCTAAGGTTTTGCCTCAGCATCTGTATAGAATGAGACTGAAGTTAAAAAAAAAGGTGGAGAAGCCAGGTTGATACAGAGGAATATCACTGGGGCAGTGAACAGAAGCTCCCAAGAAAAGGAGATATCACGTGCCTCGAGTGCCCAAGACTGGTATGCATGGTGAAGCTCTGGACTAGGGTTCCAAAGACCTGGGTTCTAATCCCCCTCTGCTACTCACCAGCTGAGTAATTTTGAACATTGATTTACTCTTCCTTCAAAATAAGGAGGAAGGGCTAGATTATCCTAACAGGGGTGGGCAATCTGCAGCCTCAAGGCTGCTTGTGGCTTTCTAGGTCCTTGAGTGTGACCTTTTGATGGAGTCCAAATTTTGTAGAATAAACCCTTTTATTAAAGGGATTTGCTCTGTGAAGTTCGGATTGAATCAAAGGTCTGCACTCGAGGACCGAGAGAGACATAGGTGGCCTCAAGGCCGTAGGTTCCCTACCCCTGTTCTAGAGGTCTAGTCTCTATGCTTCTAGGAGAGGCTGACAGAAGAGAGCATCCCAATTTAGATGTTTTTAACCAAGGATTTCCAGGTTGGGGAATCTGATTCATTAACTTCTTCTTTTCCTGAATGAGCTCAAAAGTCTTGAATATTAAATTACCTTCCTTAAAGTCTTGAACACCCAAGCAAATGAATTCACCAGTTGGAAATGCCCAATTTAATGTACTTTGCCTATTAACAACTCTGTTTTCTAAGGATTGGGCTATTTCTCATCTCTCTGCAGTGTGGCCAGAAGAATTGGTTTCAAGACCCAGCTGTGCCCTTTATTAACCATAGGATGGGGCAGTAACGTCATCTTTCAGAGTCTGTGAAATGGAGTTGACATCACACACACTGCCCATCTCCCAGGCTTGCTTCAGGGATCAAATGTGAGAATGAACATCAAGTGGCCAGGAAAGCAGAAAATGCTAATGAAGATCAAGTAGCTGTTAGTGGTTAGAAGGTCAGCCTGGGAATTGGAAGACATTCTTCTGATACATACTGGCTGTAGAACCCTAGACAAGACATTTAATGTCCCAGGGTAGACGATTCTCTCAAGACTGACTCTCTCTGTGTTTGTTTCTCTCTGAAGCTTCATATCTCTTTCAACTCTCTCTTCTCTCCCTCTTTTTTCCTCTCTCTCCCCCATCCCTCTTTCTGTCTCTACCCTCTCCCTTTCTCTCCTACTCTCTCTCTCTCTCTCTCTCTCTCTCTTCCCTCTCCCTCTCTCTAACTCTTTCTCTTCTCTCTCTCTGTATCTCTCTCTATCTCTTCCTCTCTCTCTCCCTCCTTCCCTCCCACTCTTCCTTGTCCTTTTCTCAATGTGTGTAACTTCTCTGCAAGAGAATATTTACATATGTGTAAATGTGTATATACTTGTGAGTTTATGTATGTGAGATCTACATTTTAAGGTCTGCGTTTGTGATATGTCAAAGTTGAGGCAGGATTTGAATTCAGGCATTCCTGACTCCAGGTCTCTTCCCTGGCATCACCTAACTGTCACCAACATGCCATAGACATAGTAACTCCTAGAATTTGTCAGACATGAAACCCCTGAGAGTTGCCTTCCTTTTCTCTTCTTTGCAGAGATGGCACATGGAATATTATATAAACCACCAAACTTAGTTGATATGTCCACTGGTTTTTGTTAAGTCTTTTTTCCTCTTTCTGTTTTGTTTATTACAAAGGATAGCTGAATAGGTGAGGGATGGGAGAAATGTTTAGAAGTGAAGATGATATAAAAATAGAAGATGTCAGTAAGACTTAAAAAAAAACCTCTTCCATTCTTGGCTTCCTATTAGTAAATAAGTCAGAGATGGAGAAGAAACACAGAATTGAACTGGAAACCAGAAAGTCCAAGAACTGGTAACTTCCCTACCTAGTCCAAAGTGATTTTTGTTATCTGAGCCACCTGTTTCAAACAAAAATCAGAACAGATGATTTTTAAGGACCCTTTCATCTCTAACATGCTGTATTCCAAGATCTCTCCCAGTTCTGACATTCTGTATCTTAAGTCTCTCCCAATTCTGTCATTCTAAGTTTTTTTTAAAGTAAATTTATTTATTTTACACATACTTCTAATAAAAAACCCTCATCATAACCATACCTAATCTAGCAAGATAAATTCTCACATTGACCATGGCTGAAAATGTGTCTTACTCAATATCTTGATATCATCACCTTTCTGGCCAGAGGTGATGGCGTGTTCCATCTTCAGTCTTCTGGACTGATGGTTTGTAATGACATTGCTGAGTTCTAAAATCTTTTGTTTGTCTCCATAATGTCATCATTGTATAAATCGTTCTCTTAAGGTACATCAATTTCAAGTGTCAGGAACAAATCTGGTATACAACAGAAAAAGGACTGAACTGAGAGGAAGGAGATTCTAGGTCCCAGTCCATATTGTGACAACTCAGTCTGGTACAATGGGAAGAACTCTGAATTGGAAGCCAGAGAACCTGGATTCAAATCCTAGATCTGTCACTACCTGTTGTAACTTTTGACAAGTTGCTTCTTTTTCTCCCTGGGTCTGTAAAATGAGAGGGCTGGTCTTGGTGACCTTAAAGGTACTCCTTTCATTTTGCATCAGATCATAGAAATCTTCCTCATTTTCTCTGAAACTATTTCACCATTTCTTCTGGCACAGTAGTATTTCTTTACATTTATATGCCATCATTTGTTAAATTTTTCCCTAATAGGGAAGAGTCAATCCCTTAGATTCAAATTTTTGGTTTCCATGAGGTCTGACATTCTATATTCTGAGGTCCTCCCCAGCTCTGACAGTCTTTGTTCCAGGCTCTCCCTAAGCTGTGACATTCTGTATCTTAAGCTTTTCTCCTCTTTTCTATATTTTAAGGTCCCTTGTAGCCATGGTACAAAGTCATTCATCCCCTTTTTAAAAAAATTATAGACTGATCATTTCTTCTGCACTCATGATGTCACACTTCTGTGACTGGCTGCTCAGCAAGGTCAGAGAACTGCTTTCTGAATATACTCTGACAGAGTCTGAGTGATCTTGGCCTCTTTGCTCAGCCCATGGGTCATCCATGGGGAACGAGATCTTCTCAGTGCAGGTATCTTGCCTTACAGAACTATTTGCTTAATTTGTCCTTTCCCCCTGCCACCCTCTACCTGGAAGGATCCCCCTCCCCATTCAGTTGCATTCTGACTCACTGTTCACATATTTTCTGAGGTCCCTGTCCTCACCCCCTCCCACCCACTGGTTGAAAGGCCCCTCATTGTTTCTCTGAAAAAGAATCCTCCATCCCTGCGACCTGTGATGTGTCTGGATGTGATCTGAGCCTCGCCATGGGATAGTCCTGGCCAACACTGGGCATTCATTCTAAGTCCCTGCTTTGCATGGACCTGGGACTTAGGGACAAAAGTGTTTGTGGGTTGAAACTTGGCAGGTCCCAGGCCCCTGTGAATTCCTCCTTTGTATGAATGTAGAACAGTCGAATTCTTTCCAACGAAATACAAGGGGTATCATTCCCAATTATACAGCCTGGCAGGCAGAGGTGTGTTTAATAGAACAGTTAAGAAGTCTCTTTGTTATGGAATCTGATAGCACTGCCAGATGCCCAGCTCTGTGCTCATCTCCAGGATGCTCAGATGTTTCAGAAACCTCAATTTCGAGTGTTGGGAACAAATCTGGTATACAACAGGAAAAGGACTGAACTGAGAGGAAGGAGTCTCTAGGTCCCAGTCCATGCTGTGACAACTCAGTCTGGTACAATGGGAAGAACTCTGAATGGAAAGCCAGAGAACCTGGGTTCGAATCCTGGATCTGTCACTACGTGTTGTAACTTTTGACAAGTTGCTTCTTTTTCTCCTTGGGTCTATAAAATGAGGGGGCTTGTCTTGGTGACCTTAAAGGTACCCTTCAGCTCTAAATCTGTGATCTTAATTCACTCCATGTCTTTGGGTCTCAGTTTCCTCATCTGTAAAATTAGGCGTTTGCCCTTTATAAATTTATGCTCCCTTACAGCTCTAAACCCATGATCTTACAATCCTATGAAAGTATTTTTCATGCTCTGATCTTTCATTTTCTCATATGGAAAATGAGAGAATGTTGGATTTGGAAAATCTAGCTTATTGCTTATGTGATAGGTTCTTCCTGTGCCTCAGTTTCCTTGTCTGGCACTTTCTCAAGACCTTCCCCACCCGAGACAGTCTCTCTTTTCTCATGGGCTCCTCTAAGCTCCCCCCTCATTGTTCTCCATTCTAAGGGCCTGCTTGGACACTCTAGAAGTTCTTTAGGTTTAGATCCAGACTGTGCTGAATGTGTTGCCTGGGCACAGCCCCAGGCCTGCATTTTCTCACCATTAGGAAAGCTTTCACTGTTCTCAGTGTTTCCAGGATACATTAATGCAGGGCAAGGTTGCAAAAATCCAGTAAAGGTGGGGGACTGGAGCACCCAACGAGGCAAACATTAACTGTTTCCTCTGCTGTGTTCCCATCCTGGGGGATGTCATACCTTCCTGAGGAATGCTCATGGACTGCATCTTAGCATTTGGGACTCTGGTTCCTGGTCCTTGGATGGGTGAGAATGGGGTTTGCATTTTGTCTGAGCACTTGGCTTAGGCTGTTTTATGATCCATATTTGCATACAGTTAAATGATATGTATGTTGGGATCTCTGGGTGAGCCTGCTCCTTTGTTCTTTTTGGGCCCCTTAACTATCTGTGCCAATGGTCACTGCATTCCCCATCACTGTGCACCCCACAGCCCCGCCCCATGCCAGCCTTTCCTACTGCATTCTTTGTCTGCTATATCTGAGATGATGATGTAACACTACCACGCAAAGCATAACTTCTTAATATACTTTTAAGTACTTAAGATGAAGATCTTCATCCCTTGACTAAGACACCTGGTTCTGTGTGCTTTATTGCAGGTGAATCTTGAACCCAAGACTTTAGCATGAAGGGCTATTGGCAGGTGTCTCCTGAATCCCTTCTGGTGACATCTGGTAGGTACCAGGCACTTTGAGTGAATCAGTGTCAATAGGGAGAAATATTCATGTTTTTGCCTATTAATATCCCTAATACTTAATACAATGCCCAGAACATAGTAAGGGGAAAGGGGAAAAGCATTTATTAAACACTGGGTGCCAGGCACTAGGCTGAGCACTTTATAGATATTTTTCTTTGATCCTTATAACAACCTGGGAGATAAGCGTTGTTATGGTCCTTGTATTACAGTTGAGGAAACTGAGACAAAGGTTAGATGACTTGCCCAGGGTCACACAGCTACTAAGTGTCTGAGGCTGGATTTGAACTCCTGGAGATAAGTCTTCCAGCCTCCAGAGCCAGTATTGTAACCATTGCACCACCAAGCTGCACTTAGCAAGTATCTGAGGTATAATTAAAGCCCAAGGCTTCTTGACTCCAGTTCCATGCTATTGTAACAGTAAGCACCCTGACATTCACAGGGAGGTCTGCTATCACAGGTTCTTTGATCTGCTTTTCTAAAAGGAAAGGCAGCTTTTGAGGGGTTAACAATCCTTTAATCAATCACATATATCATTCACCAATAGAGAACAGGCCTCCAGTCGTCTGACCATTACATACATACTTACATAAGTTACCAGAGAAGGAAGCACCAACATCTGGATCAAAGCCAGGGGCTGCTTAGTGGCTTCCCAGAGTCTCATCTGGCACATAAACCTCCTTCCAAAACTAAATCTCAAAGCAAACCCTCCCCTCAGAGTATATATACTCTTTTCAGAGCCAGAGGGCACATCCCTCATGATCCAGTGCCTCATTAGCAATCCGCAAAAGGTGTGGGCCTTCATAGGAAATAAGTCTCACTCAATAGCCCCACCTGAGTCCTATCAATGGGTGGGGAAGATTTTTAACTCCCATTACTTCTATCCACTATTGCCTCTAACAGTGTAGAGAGAGTTTGGTGTTGTGAAAGTTTTGGGTCCAGGATCTTCTGGCTTTGACTATTAGGATCTATGTGGCCATGGCTGGGTCACTTAGCTACCTGTCTGTGTCTCAGTTTCTTCAGCTGCCAGTATCTCATAGGGTTGTTGGGAAATGAGCACTTTATAAACTGTAAAACTTTCTATATGCGGGAGCCATGAGGAGGAGCATGAGCTCCTGCAGGATGTCCTTCGTGGAATTGACCATCTTCCACATTGCTGTGAATGCAGAATTAGCC
Organism: Potorous gilbertii; assembly: GCA_028658325.1. NCBI lineage: Eukaryota > Metazoa > Chordata > Mammalia > Diprotodontia > Potoroidae > Potorous > Potorous gilbertii. Next base: position 41,573,450 of record CM053771.1, read on the forward strand.
CCTTCCCATCCTTCCCAAAAGGAAAAAAAAGCTAAACACTAAATATAGCTATCGTGGGTGCTCTGTGTTATCCCCAAGCCCAAGAATGAGAAAAACAGGAGAACTGGCCTCACTGGAATGGATTCCAATGGACAGTTCTCCTACCTTAATCCATTCCAGGACCTGTTTGTCGAACCAGTATTGAAAATAATGTAGTGATATATAAATATGTTTGTTCAGTGGCCAATCTGGACAAAGATTGTTGCTTTTCTGGACTTCTTACCCTTAGCACAAATTTAGCGTTAGCACACGTTTAACCATGGTGGTCACCTGGCATAGAGTAGACATTTAATAAGTGCTCATTGAGTGATTGATGCATAAAGGTTTGTCATAGCATAAAAAAGCATTGATCAGGGAGGGTATGTGCTGACCCTTTGGTATATTCATAGAACTTTGAGCTTTAAACCTTATAACCCAAAATACTTTTTTAAAAACCCTATTTTTAAACCAAGGGATGGATGTTGATTCACCATAATTATCTATTGAGAAAATGCCTCTGTGGCATTGAGTTTCAGAGGGCAAGATAAGGAATCCCTGTTTTGAGGACTGGGAGGGATGCAGCAAGACCTTGTCCATCTAGAGCCCAAAAATTGGTCCCAGGAATGCTAAAAATATGACAGCCCTGCCAAGGGCTCCAGTGTGAGAAGGGTCTATTGACAGAGGCAATGAAAACTATTTCCTTCCCTGGGCTCCATTCTCTTCTGACTCCAGTTGATTCTCCTGGAAGGGCCTGGCTTCCTTCTACATCAACACATTTTTTGAGTGCCTGTTTGATAAGGCACCAAACTGTGTGCTTGCTTCTGGGCAGGGGTAAAAGGCTGCTTCCTGAAAGAGGAAGCATTGTGGTTCTGGAGTTGGAGGACCCAAAGGCAATGTCTGCCATTTACCCTCTATTTAGCCTCAAGCAAATTCCTTGATTTCCCTGGGCCTCAGTTTCCTCATCTGTAAAATGATAGACAGCTGGGTGGTGAAGGAGATAGAATGCCAGATCTGGAATCACAAAGACTCCTCTTAGTGAATTCAAATCCAGCCTCATGCACTTACTAGCTGTGTGACCCTGGGTAAGTCACATCACCCTGTTTGCCTCAGTTTCCTCATCTGTCAAATGAGCTGGAGAAGGAAACAGCAAACCTAGTATCTTTACCAAGAAAACCCCAAATGGGATCATGAAGAGTTGGACATAACTGAAAAATGACTGTACAACAGTAAAAATGAGAAGATGGCTTCTGGGATCCTAGATATAGCACTAGATACAAGATCCTGTGCTCCTGGGACTTCTGAGAACAAGCTGAAATACAGTTCTTTCCAACACAGCCTCTTTGATTTTGCTTTCTTCTCCCAGTTCTGCTTTCAGTGCACTTCCTCTGGGAAGCTTTCACTGATTTCTTTATTTTCCATCCCCCCTCCTTCTCTGGAGACCCCCACCATAGAAATCCCTTGAGTGCAGGGACTAGTTTTGACTTTGTATCCCTAGCATTTGGAAATCAATCTGTGAATCAACCAACTTACGAAGAGCCTACTGTGGGCTGGGCACTGTGGGAGACCCAGGAGATACAAAGATGAAAGTCTCATATTTCTTACACGTTGTAGGTATTTAATAAATGGTTTCTGGATTAGACTAACTTTTTTATCCATCCATCAACAAATACTTATTAAATGCTACTATTTTGCCAGACATTGGTAAGTAAAGTCTCTTCTCTCAAGGAATATCCATTCTATCTGGGCAATGATGGGTATCTATTAAGTGGGAGAGCTGTTGATATTTTTCCCACTTTATTTATTTATTTACTTGGAGTTTTTTGTTTTCAACACTCACTTTTATAGGATTTTGAGTTCTAAAATTTTTCCCCCTCCTCAAGACAGCATGCAGTCTGATACAGGCTATACATGTACAATCACATTAAAAATATTTCTACATTAGTCATGTTGGGAAAGAAGAATCAGAACAAAAGGGAAAAAATCATGAAAAAGGAAAAAAAGAGAGAGAAAATAGTATGCTTTGATCTGCATGTAGACTCCATAGTTCTTTCTCTGGATGGGGATAGCATTTTCCATCATGAGTCTTTTAGAATTGCCTTAGATCTTTGCATTGCTGGGAAGAGCTAAGATAATCAAAGATGGTCATCGCACAATGTTGCTGTTACTGTATACAATGTTCTCCTGGTTCTGCTCTCTTCACTCATCATCAGTTCATGTAAGTCTTTCCAGGTTTTTCTGAAGTCTGCCTGCTCATTATTTCTTATAGCACAATAATATTCCATTTTAGTCATATACCACAATTTGTTCAGCCATTCCCCAATGGATGGGCATCCCCTCAATTTCCAATTCTTTGCCACCACAAAAAGAACTGCTCTAAATATTTGTGTGCATGTAGGTCCTTTTCTTTTTCCTTTTTTAGAGAGTTGTTAATATTAGCAAACTGAAATCTATCCAGAGAAAGATGGCCAGAATTGTGAGGGGATCAGGAAACATTCTTAAATGGTGTGTTTTAATGTGGAAGAGTCATAGTGAGGTTTTGATAACAGCTCTTTGAATTGACTCCAGAGAGTCGGATTAGAACCAATGAGTGGAGAAGCATCCCCCAGTTTACACCGGAGTGGTGCCATGGAAAGATCAACTGGAGATTTTCTTCTAGGAGAAGAAAAGATTTAGGAGAGGAAAGGGGAAGGAAGGGCATTAAGCATTTATTAAGTACCTACTGTGTGCCAAGAACCATCCTAAGTATTTCACAAATACTATCTCATTCCCTGAAGAGAGAACATATTTTCTTTTTGGCGCCTAGAAGGCAGAATAGTGGTAGGAAGTTGTAGAAAAGGAGATTAGGCTTGAGAAACTTCTTAACAATTAGAAGCATACAAAATAACGCAATGATGATGATGGCTGCCATCAGCCACAGTGATTGTCAATCATTGTCAATAATAAATTATTGTCAGTGATGATGGTTATCAATAGTAATAATCCTTGGCTCTTTAAGGTTTACGAAGCACTTTACAAATGTATCTCCTTTGTTCCTCAGAATAACCCTGTTACTATAACCTACCTGATAGGTAGGAACTATCATCCCCATTTTACAGATGAGGCTGAAATACATTTAAGTGACTTGCCCAAGATCAAGTGCTAGAATTAAGGAAACCAGGGAAGACAATAGGCAGAGACGAGGTGTAAGAGCATTCCAGGCATGGGAGAGAGTCAGCACATGATAAATATTTAATAAATGCTTGTTGACTGACTCACCAGTCATGTGGCTTCTCTAGGTTTAGTTTACTCATCTGTAAAATAGGGGGTTGGAGCGGATGGCCCTTTAGCTCTAAGTCCATGGTCTGACAGTCTTAATCAGGAGGAAGAGATCAGAGGAGAGCTGAGGATGATGGCCACCTCCATTAATGCATCTGCCATGCTTGGCTTCAAATTGCCTGCCTCACCCCGCTGGAGACTACCTGAGATGAACCCAAGTTTTGGGGTGGAGGCAGAATAATGTCAGGCTTTTAAAAAGTGATTCAAATCAGCACCTCAGCCAGCTGGTATGCGACCAGGCAAAAACTTAGAAGCTGCATTTCTGACCAGTCACTTGTTATGATACCCATGATGATACATACTCTCCTTGGGTTGTTCCTCTGATGCCTCATAGGGTCTGCAAGTGCCCCTGGCTCTTTGGAGGCCTTGCCATTTGAGCTTGGACCAAGCTGGAGAGCTCCTACTATATGTCTGTGACCTAAGAATACATCCACAGAGACTCTAAGAGCTTCAGCATCATCAGGGTGCTTCAAGGTGATGGGGGACTTCAAGCCAGAGTAGCTAGCAAAGACGACTTAATTACATTTCTATGATAATTTCCATTTGACCAAGTGCATAATGTACATGTTCTTCTTTAAAGTTAATGTGACTTAAGTGATTCAGAGAGACTTAATGAGCTCTCTGTGCTTCAGTTTCTCCATCTGTAAAATGGATAACAGCCCCTGCTTCCCAGAGTTCTCTTCAGGTAAGACCAAGAGGGGTGATATATGAAATCTTAAAGTGATAGGATCATAAGATCTTAGAACTGGGGTGGGGGAGAATCCTTAGAGGTCACTGAGTTCAGTCCCCTTATTTTATAGGTAAGGAAACTGAGGCACAGAATTGTTAAGTAATTGGCCCAAGTAGTAAACAGCAAAACCAGTCATTGAACCAATCTTTTCCCTCCCAATCTCACTATATCATATTACCTCTCAAAAAATTTTATGTATTATTCTTTTCATAGAAGTGGGAGGAAGAGTTGACTTGATTTCTCTTGGATACAGATCTTTCAATGAGAAAACATTACCAATAGAAATCAACCATTCAGTCAACAAGCTTTTATTAAGCATTTAGCCTGTGTAAGGAGTTAACAGTGAGGAGTTAACCAACATAGGTTGGTGCTTTCTCTGCATCTTGGAGCAAGGTTCTTAATCTGGGGTCCACGAACCCTGTGATTTCAGAGAGGTTGTAATCTGGGATGAGAAAAAACTACATCCAGATCTCAATATAATTGATTTCCTTCATATTCCTATTTTATTTTATGCATTTAAAAACATAATCTGAGAAGAGGACCATAGGCATCCAATACCGTGAAAGGGGCCTAGGACATCCACAAAATGGGGAAGAACCCCAACTTAGAGAGCTACCACATGCACTTAGAGATTCAGTAATTGGCCCACTGTCACACATCCAAATATAGACAGAGGTGGAATTTGAACCCTCAGGTTCCTGGCTCCCCCATCTACCCCTCAGTCAACAAAAAAAAAGGGAAAATATTCCCTGCCCTCATGGAACTTACATGTACAGGAACATGTACACACTAGCTACACAGAAACAGAAGGTGACCTTGGAGAGGAACAGCCCAAAAACTCTTTCAAAGTGTGTGGTCTTAGGGGGCCAGAGGCAACAAGAGGTTACAGTATCCTTGGACTCTGAGTTTGAACCCCTCTCCCCAAGGGACTAGTGGGAGAATGTGCCTGGAGTACTGTAATGTTTTCATGTCGTCTGCGCCATGTAACACAGTGCCCATTGATAGAGACAGACAGAGAGAAATAGGGAGGAAGGGGGAGAGAGATCTAGCTGTGTGTATATATGCATGTACATGCATATGTATGTATATGTACACATATGTTGAATACATATATAGAAAGAGAAATCTAGTTTTATATGTATATATGTATTACATACAATACATGTGTATATATATAAACGTATATAGAGTTCTAGCTCTGTGTATACACATGTATATACACACATACATGTGTGTATATACATGTGTCAATGTATGCATATATGCAGAGAGATCTACCTGTGTATGTATGTACACACATGTGTACACATAACGATCTAACTATGTGTATATAAGTATATACATATATGTATGTTTGTATATACACATATATACATGCTCATATATACTTACACACATATGTGTGTAGAGAGAGAGCAAGCTATGTGTATATATGTATGTACATATATGTGTATATATACATATACAAGATATATTTGTGTGTATATATAAAAAGATGTAGCTATATATGCATGCACACAAATATATATGTGTGTATATACAGATGTGTATATATAGAGATCAAGCTGTGTGTATGTATATGTATGCATGTATATATACACACACACACACGTGTGTGTATGTGTGTGTGTGGGGGGGTAACCTTAGAGGAAAACTCCTAGGAGGACCAGGAAAGGCTTTCTACAGAAGTTTTGATAAGACTTTTTCTCACCCTCAGGGAGCTTATAGTCTTATGGAGAAAGAATAAAATCTATCCTCAGATGTATTTGATACAAATTAGAACATGACGGAGGTATGAGAAAAATGTAAAGTACTTTGGAATCTGAATTAACTTCCCCTCTTTCCCATCTGTACCTTCTTTTCAGATCTTTTGGGGACGATATCCCAGAAGAGAAGTTCAGGATTTGGTTGGAGGATGCTTGATGTCATCCCTTGAGAGCTGACCTCGTAAGTTCTTTTGCCTTACTTTATAAACGGATATACGGGCCAGCTTCTACCTGCTCAGTGTTTGTGGCAATGATGGCCCAATCTAAGGCCAATGGCTCCCACTATGCCCTGACTGCCATCGGACTGGGAATGCTGGTGCTAGGGATCATCATGGCGGTGTGGAATCTGGTCCCGGGATTTAGTCACTCAGACAAACCGTCAGTGCATGGGAACAGCAGTAACCCCAGCGGGGGGATCCTCAAGAGCAAAACGTTCTCTGTGGCCTATGTGCTGGTGGGTGCCGGGATCATGCTTCTGCTCCTTTCCATCTGCTTGAGTATCCGGGACAAGAGGAAGCAAAGACAAGGAGAAGAGGAGATCACCAGAATCCAGAATGATGCAGCTGTCGGAGCTCAGTCCCAGGAAGAAGACAGGTAAGCCAGGGAGCCATAAACCTTTCCAAAGGAAGCAGCTACCTTTACACACTGCAAGTTTGATGTTTGAGGGGAAGGAAGGGGGAAAGAGTTCATATTAATACACAGAGTTTCACTGATGAATTTGTCACATTGCTTCTCCCTTATATTCCCTTAAGATATTGATTGTTCAATGCTAATCTTTGTCACCTCCATTTCTCTGTTGTCTGGGGATGGCCTGAGCTAATCGGATGCCTTGTGTTTGGTATGTTACAGCCAAGAGGAGGAGGAGGAATCCCACTCAAGATATTATGTCCCCAGCTATGATGAAGTGATGAACACTAACTATGCAGAGGTGAGAGAACTGGAGCAAAACCCCGGGATGACTGTGTCTCTCCCCTCCTATGAGTCCCTGACAGGGCTGGACGAGACAGCTCCCACCACAGCCAGGGCTAATGCAGAGACCCACCCACCTGACAGGCAGAACTCCAGGCTGGCAAAACGCCTGAAGCCCCTGAAAGTCCGAAGGATTAAGTCAGAAAAGCTTCACTTGAAGGATTTTCGAATTAACCTGCCAGAAGGGAACCTACCTCCTCCCACAATAGAACCTTTGACTCCCCCCCCACAATATGACGAGGTCCAAGAAAAAGCAGCAGTGGACACCCGGCAGCCAAACTGAGCTCCCAATGACCTGGGGCAGCGCTGGTGTGGGCTCTGTGTTGCCAAGAGACTCCAAATTACCTGGAATGACTTCTGTCTTAGAACTGATGGATCCCATATATATGTGTATACCATATTAACTTTGGTGGGAAAGCAGGGCAGAAGTCAAGGAGGGCGTTCAGGAGTACTAAGCCAGATTGACATTCCCCAAAAACTTACATAACAGAGAGATATGAAAGAAAGACATGTCTTGGACATCTCTATTGCTTGTTTTAAGTTAAGAGTGCCTGTTATCTATCTTCAATAGCATCCCTTCTCAATCCTAAGTTGTTAGCAAGAATCACTTCTCTTTCCATCTAGGAAAGGAAAAATATTTTTATTTTTTTTGTCTTTGAGTGTTTGTGTGCATTTTCCTTCTCCCCATAGAAATGTGGTTTGTTTGTTTCAACAAGAAAAAAAGCAATGCCTCTGCCTTCACAAGCATTTTGAAACATTAGCAGGACCTTGCAAGGGATCATTTTGTCTCCAGGTTGACCAAGTAGTAACACAAAAATGGCTCAGGGGCCTGGAACCCAGTGGCTGGTCTTGGAAAGCCCATGAAGCTCTCAATTCTTTGAGGGCCAAAGGTCTGCCAGGCTTCTCACAGTGGACGGGTACTGGTCTCCTTTCTCTTGTACCATTTGGGAAAAAACCATTATTACCAAAAGTGTATACAAAATGTGATGTTTTAAAAAGGTTTCTTCTAAAAATTGTGCAACTGAGTTTTTTTAATAATAAAAAATCATTTTGTATGTAGTATGCCTGTGTCCTAAACTACTCAACCAAGTGAGCTATAGGCCTTGTAATACAGAGGAAAGAAAGTGGGTTTGGACTCAGAGACTCTGGGTTCTAATTCTTGCTCAGTCACTTAACTACCATGTCATATGTCATCTTTGGACCTCATTTTCCTCATTTGGAAAATAAAGGGTTTGTATTAACATTCAATGTTAAGTTTTCATATTTTTTTTCCCAGATCTATGATTTTACAGGGGTAGAGAGCTCCCAAGGAAGAACAGGTGGGCACCTTCTTTGCATCTCACAGTTGTAGAGTTCCCTGAGGACATGGAGAGGCTTTATTTGACTGGGGTCACAGAGGTAATATGTATCACAGATGAGACTTGAACCCAGGTCTTTGTGACTCTGAGACCAGCTCTAGACCATTATACAGGCTGCCTCTAAGTATGATGAAGGGAACTGAACCTATGATCTCATTGAATAGGGAATGCCTGGGCTGAGAATCTCCAATGCTTGGAACATAGTGCTTAATAAATGTTTATATTAAGTACCTACTATGTGCTAGGTACTATACTAAATGTTATATAAATATTATCTTGTGTTGGTCTAATGTACCGTCTCTACACCTTTGATCCTCAGAGAACTACTGGGAGTATGAAAGTGGTTTGCCTGGGGTCACACAGCTTGTATGCATGACTTAAACCCAGATTTTCTTGACTTTGAAACTCATTCTCTACTATATCAGTGCCCACTTCTTTCCTAAAGACTTTAATGAAACATTTTTATTAGAAAAAATTAAATGAACCAACGTCCCTTTCAGACCTTTGATCTTAAGATCCTAGGATCCCATTCTTAGAAATTAACTGGTCAAGGAAATCTAAGAAGGAATTGAGTGCTAATGACATTAACACCCATGGTGATCATGAGAATCTATTTCCTAAAAACAGAGAACATAGAACTTTAGAGCTGGAGAGACCTCTGGACAACATTGGCTGAGCCGGACAAAGGCCTTGGGAAGCAGGGGTTCTAGCCTGGGGTCAGTGAATTTTTAAAAATATCTATCTTTTTTATAATTGGTTTCAATATAATTCAATATAATTTCAATATTTCAATATAATTGGTTTTCTCTGGAGTCTTAATATATATTGTTTTATGAACTGAAAACATTATTCTGAGAAGGGGACCACAGGTACTTCATGATATTAACAAAGGAACCCATAACACAAAAATGGTTAAGACCGGGGGTCACCCACTCATCCGCCATATTGGAAAATGAGAAGAAAGAGAATCACGATAATCTAAATTTTCTATACCAAGCCATGGTTTATAAAGTATCCTCCTCGCAAAGCCCTGTGAAGTTGGTGGGGTATTCCCATTCTAAGATTCACACACACACTCAGAGTGGCAAAGGGTCTTGCCTCTGGTCACACAGCTGGTAACGATCACCAAGTTTGAAACCATTTCTTGGGTACTCTCCACTACCCCTCACTGCCTTTTTGGTTTTTTTTTTTTTTTTAGAAACACTAAGAACTCATATTTTTTTCCTTTACTTTTATTTTTTAATAGTATTTTTCCCAATTACATCTTGAGAAAATTTTTAGCATTCACTTTTACATGATTTTAAATTCCAAATGTATCTTTCTTCTTCCCCTCCCCCTTCTGAAAATGCCAGACAGTTTGATACAGTTTATACGTGTGCTATCAGGTAAAAAAACAATTTCCATATTAGTCACAATTATGAAAGAAGAAACAGATTCTTAAAAACTTTGAGAAAGAGTACAGTAAGTGAAAAAAATAGATTTCTATCTGCATCCAGAGTCCATCAGTTCTTTATCTGGATGTGGATAACATTCCTTCACTAGTACTTTGTACTTGTCTTGGGTCATTATGTGGCTGAAAAAAACTGAGTCATTCATAGTAGATCATCACACAGTGTTGCTGATACTATGTACATTTTCCTGGTTCTGCTCATTTAATTTTGCATCAGTACAAAGAACTCCTATTTTTTCAGTACTCTTAGGGTTTATAAAGCACTACTCTATGAGGTAGCTAGTACAGGTAGGGTTCATGGTCCACATTTCATAGGTAAGGAAATTGAGACTTAGCTGTAATGACTCACCCAAGGTCACTCAGCTAGGAAGTCCTGAATCCCTCACCTCATGGTATAGTGGACAGAATGCTGGACTTCTTGGAAGGAAGAACTGGGTTCAGATCTTGCCCTCTCTTATTTACTAACTAGGAAAATCACTGAACCTCTCTAAGTTTCAATGTCTTTATCTATACGGTCTCTTTATAAGATACAGAGGCAATTAGATGGTGCAGTGGGTAGAATGCTGGCTCTGGAGTTAAGACGAACTGAATTCAGATTCAGCCTCAAACACTAACTAGTTGTGTGACACCAGGCAAGTCACTTAGCCGCTGGTTGCCTCAGTTTCCTCATCTGTAAAATGGGGGTCCTAATAATACTTACCTCTCAGAGATGCCAATTGTCTTTATCATCATTGTTGTAATTCCTTGAGCCTATGACCCAAGCTCAGCTCTGTAACCCTTTCCCTTGTAGCTTTTATGGCCTTGAGTGGGTTTGGTTAGGCTAGCAAATCATAGTAGAAGAGGAAAGTGGAAAACCAACTTGGGAGTTTATGAAAACAATTAGCATTATCCAGAAAATGCCTGGGGTTAATAAGATTCTGTGACCAATTCAAGTGAGAAAAGTGGAGAGATCTACAGACAGTTTCTTGGCATATAAGACACAGTCAGAGAAGCCAGAAATCAAATTAGAGAGGTTCCCTGAGGACTGAGAGTTTTTAATAGATAGAGCAGCCACTGAGATGTCACTGAGTAGCCCATATGGATAGCAACTTAAAAAAAAAAGGCATATTGGAGCTTTTTCTTTTACATCATAACATTTTTTATATGCACTACCCATCTCTTTACCACACCCAATGTGAACCCTCTGTTGCTACAAAGAAAAAGTTATACAAAACCACCAATCCACTGATGGTGTACGCAACACAACACTATTCACCTATTATCTCCCAGTCCTTAGAAGAGAAAAGAGTTGTTTCATTATCTGGTTTTCTGGACTGTGACTGGTCATTGAAGTTCACCTTTCACTTTAGTTTCTGGGTTTCGTCTTCAAGTGCTGTTTGTTTATGTTTCTGTCTCATTGTTTCTTCTAGCTCTACTTACTTCACTCTGCATCAGTTCAAATAAGCCTTCCCATGTTTCTCTGAATTCACACATACTTCTTATAGTGTAGGAATGTTCTATTATGTTCATATTTTGCAAATTATTCAGCTACCTCTTCATATCAATGGACCCCCACTTCATTTTCAATTTTATGCTTCCACAAAGTATTTTTTATAGGCAATCAAGGTTGTGTCTTACACAAGGTCACACAGCTAATTTCTGAAATTAGATTTGAATTTAGGTCCTCTACTTTACCACCTAACTGTCCCACTTCCATAAGTTATTGCTATGAATTTTTTGGTATGTATGGAATCTTTATGCCTTATCCCGACTTGGTATCTATCACAGTCATGGTATTCTCTTTCTATTATTATGAACAGTTGAGTCAATGATGACTTTTACAGGTAGAAAGACATAAAGTATCAAACCAAGGAGCACCCCAAGGAGCCACCTTGTACGAGGGGAAAGTGTCAGATTGAGGGTGAATGAGGACCTCCCTCTGGTTCGGCAGCATCCTAGCTTTGTGACCTTAGACAAGTCACTTCTCAGAGCCTTCCTTATAAAATAAGTAAGTTACACTGGACTTCTGAGGCTCTTCCAGCTCTGTGATGCTGGGATTTCCCACAACGCAGGACCCATGGAACCTCAGTGCATTCATAAGAATGGCCAGATCCTTTCTTAGGGAGCTGAGATCTCCCTTTAGAAGGTCCTTCCAACAAGTCAGGGTATATTCCCCTGGATATTTTCTGGATTATTGTAATTATCACAGACTCTCATTAGTCATTTTCTATTTTCCCCTTCTATAATGATCTCCTTGCCCGCCCGTCCTGTGTGGTTCCTCATCTGTGTCCTGTAGGTTCACTTCAGGGGTTCCACCCAACATGTGGGAGACCTTCCTCCAACCCTTCCGCCATTTTCAACGGTACTAGTAGAGCAGCTCTCCCGCTATCGTCTCTCACCACAGGACCAGTTCATCTTCTCTTCCTATCATGCGTCTTCTTGATAATATTTTACTTTTAATCTGCAATAATACTGTGATCTCAACTCTGACATTTACTAACTGTATGACCTTGGATAAGTCACTTACTTCTTTGTGCCTCAATTTCCTCATTTGTAAAATGAAAGAGTGGGATTTAATGGCTTCCAAGGTTCCATCCTACTCTGTGACCTTGTTCTTTGTTATATCACAGTCTGTTTACTCTTACTATGTGTTTCTTCATTTCCCTCTGTGGGAAATTAATTTTCTTTGGAGACTGTGGATTACTTATAGTAGTTTTTATTTCTTTAGCATTTTAAATTTTATAAAACACTTTTTCTCTAAGGACCTTGTGAAACAGAGAGGATTTCACTCTTCCCTTAGAGAAGGCTGTAACTCCTTTACACAGATGAGGAAATATCCAGCGTCACATATCCAGAAACTAGCATTCAAATCCAGAGGTCCTGAGTTCCTGACTCCAAGTCCAGAGCTCCTCTCCACTACCTTATAGTGCCTTATTGTATTTTCTGATGAGTTCTCATAAGGAGGGAGGAGTAAACACATTGTATCCCAGCAAAAGTCTCTCTCTTCTCCTATATGAGGAAATCCTGAAGAGACAATGACCCTTTACCACTGAATCCCAGCTCTGCTACTTCAGACCTGGGGGAAATCAGTCTTCTCCATCTATAAAATGAGAGGATTGGACTTTACAAAAGAGGAAACTGAGGCCCAGAAAGGGGAAGCCAAGGTCATGCAGTCACAAGTGACTGAGCAAGGACTAGAATATAGGTGTATGTCTCTCAACCTCTGAAAGGGTCCTGTGATGAAATATCCTAGTTAAAAAACAAACAGTTTTTGCCAAATCGTATAACTGAAGGAACCAGAGGCCCTAGGATGGTGTTTCTATAGATGCCATAATGAGACATTCCAGGTTACCTTCAAGCATTGCCCTACAAAAACCCCAAACAATATAGGACATCAGAGAGACCTGGCTAATTTACTCCCTAGCCAGCGGTGGTTTAAAAAAAACCAGTATGCAAAACTCTGACCTTGGGTAAATTGTTTAGTCACATGGCAAAAGGAATTTGTAGTGAAACCAAATAATTCAACACAATTTCTTTCTATGGTGAACTGAGCTTTCATCAGCATTGACCTGGTGTCAAATAATTAGGCTTAAAATAGAATTGGGAAAAGAAAGATAACCCTGGATAGAGACATTCCTGGTGAGGAAGACCAGTTGAAGGAACCCTATTTGAAAGGAACAGCTTCTTGCTGTGTGACTTGGAGCAAATCACTTTGTCTCTATAGGTCTCAATTTCCTCATCTGTAAAGTGGGTGTATGTAAAATTCCTGTTTAAGCTGGAAAGGACTCTTGAGGTCTTCTAACCTAACCCACTCAGAGATCCCTTCTTGTCCAACACTGTAGTTTTAGGACCTTCCTTAATTTTGGGCACTTTAAGATTTTTAAACCTATGAGAATATTTTAGGTGCTTCAGTTTCTGCAAATTTGAATTGGGGTCATCCTGATTTCACCCTTCCCTTAGAGAAGGCTATAGAGTGGATAAAAGAAACAACATGACCTGGTATTAACTAGGAAGTACAGCGGGAAAGGAGAGAATTTCTAAGAATTATTGTTTAATCTGGCCCAACCCTGCCCACTGAACCTTATTTCCCCAATAATGCCAGTTAACAGTTGCTTTTCCTCACCCTCCTGGTACACAAACATTCACACCTCTTGGCCTTGATTCTGCTTACCTCTGAGTTTTTTCAGAACTTCCTTCCTCCTCCTCTTAATCTGAATATTCATCTTCTCCCTCATGGCCAATGTTGAGACCCCACCTGCTCTATCTAGCATCTAAAGAGAAGCTTCTCTGTGGCTCTCTACCCTTTCGAAAACAAAATACACAATCATTGCATTGGCAGTTAAAACTTTTAGGGTCTGCCTCCAGCCTACCACTGTAAGTAGAACCCAGAGTGTTTCTAACACATTCCAGACAAGTTAGCCATCACCCATACTTGAAGGACTTTCCTTCATCTCCACCTGCTGGGAGAAACTGACTCTGGCCTCAAATCCTGTACCTCCTCCCTAAAAGAGAATTTGCCTAATTCCCAACCACCGCCAACCCACCTGCCAAAATTATCGTGTATATATTATGTATTTTCTTATCTGTGTACATGTTGCAAGAACTGTGTTGTTTTTGTCTGAATCTTTGGAACCTAGGGCAGTGCCCGGCACATAGTAGGCCCTCAATAAAAGCTTGTTGGATTGAATTGAACTCCTGAAGTTAACCAGTCCCACTCATCTATTCGGTCTCTTGCATACCCCAGCTAGACTGTAAGCAACTTATAGGTACACATGCCTACAAGTATGTCTTCCTTATTTGTTTTTCCCAATAAGCATCTGCTTCCCCGTCTGGGCACACTGCCTAGATTTCATGGCTTTTTAATTGGCCTCTGCCCAGATACTACTTACCTGGTTTTGATGTCTGAGAAATGGTAGGAAAGGGCTTCCAAAATAGAATCTCATTCCCATTTCTTTGATCAAGTCCTTTTCAGAAATAGCACGGTATAGAAAAACCCTTCATGGCACGGTAGTTGATGGGACACTGGATTTGGATGGGTTATGAGATGTATAGTCATAGATAAGTCATTTAACCTTTGTCCTTCAACTTCCTTATCTGCAAAATGGGGGAGTAGGGTGGTGTGGGGCAGGAAGGGACTGGCCAGTTGGAATCTATAGATTAAGATTCCTTTCTGCTCTAAATTTGTAACCTTATAATATACTGTCAATTAGTTAACAAGCATTTATTAAACCCTTAATATGTGTTAGGACAGGGGTGGGGAATCTGCAGTCTTCAAGTAGCCCTCTAGGTCCTCAAGTGCAGTCTTTTGACTGACTCCAAGTGTAGCTCCAGGACTCACGTTCCCCACCCATGTGCTAAGTACTAAGAAATCAAAGAAAGGAAAAAGCAGGTTCCCTTCCCCCAGAGTTCACATTTTAGTTAACCCTGACCTCGTACCTACTGTGTGCCAGGTCCTGTGCTAAGCCATTCACAATCATTTCAATTGATCCTAGAACAACCCTGCAAGGTGGTGGCTATTAGTACCTCCATTTTATAGATGGGGAAACTGAGGCAAACGGAGGTCTGTGACTTGCTCAAGGTCACGCAACTAGCAGATGAGTCTAGATTTGAACTCGTCTTAACACAATGCCTCACACATAGTAGGTGCTCTATAAATGTTAGTTATTAACTGTTATTGTCAATGACTCTAAACCCCATGTTCTATTGACTGCAGGACCCAGCTATTTCTGCTCTGGGGTTGCTCTGGTAATTATGAATTTGTTGGAGATTTCTGCCCGGTATTGACCCTAAATCTACCTCTCTCCCACCTCCACCTTTGCTATGACCTCTCAGGCCAAACAGATCAAATCCAACCAACTAGAAGGTATGGGATTAGAGGATGGGCTGTTTTTTTAAAAATTTTCATCCTAGAGTCTAGAACAGTGCCTCATCCATAGCAGCTGCTTAACAAACCTGTGTTGGACTCAGTTAAATTGAATCCCTCAGGTTAGCCCTTCAAATACTTGAAGACAGTTCTCTAGACCCCATGACACTCAGCTGGCCAAGGCCTGCTGGCCACCAGGAGGTTACTTGTTTGGAAGGACAGGCCCTTCCCCTGGGGCCCAACACCTGGATAAATTATGCACATATTCAAGGTACCTTGTTCTGTATTCTGCTGGCTGGTAGAAATCACTGAGAGCTGACTAAGTTTGCAAGTATGACACCATAAGGCCAAACCAATTCTGTGAAGCTTAATTGGAAAGGTGAGAAGGGATAGAGCTAATCCGGGGCTTTTTAACTAGTAGAAAATCAATTGGACCATGAACCTAATAAATGACAGTAGCTGTAGTGCTCTTGTGTGAATCAATCCACAAGTTTGTTGTTCCATTAAAAGTGCTAACAAGGCCCATTCAGCCTAGACCAAGAATGTGTTTGCCATCTGCCTCTCACCATGCATACAGCCACCAGCCTGGTTCATGCCCTCATCTCTTCCCCAGATCATTGCAACAACCTCTTAATGGGTCTCTCTGCTTCCTCCCTCTCTGTTTTTTATTCTGTCCTCTATGGAGCTGCTGCATTTGTATTGCTAAAGCACTGAATGTGCCACTCCCCTGCTCAAAAAACTTGGGTGGCTCCCTGTGACAAGGACAAAATAAAACTCATTGGGTCATCGTTCAGAACCCTTCATATGACATGACTCTAGCCTACCTTCTTGGGCTATTTGTTCATTATACCCCCACGTTCACTTTATATTTCAGCCAAACTGGCCAACTTACCATTCCCCACATAATATTCCATCTCCTATTTCCTTTAAAGAGGCTATCACCCTTATCCTCCCTCCTCATTTCTGCTTCTTGGTCCTCCTAACTCTAAGCCTCACATGCTGTAAGCTGGTGGTTAAGTCATTTTTCAGTCATGTCAGACTCTCCATAGCCCAACCTATGTAATTGCCCTATAATTAGGACTATTATTCCTAATCACTCTAGCCATGAGTGCTCCCCATCATCGCTTTCGATCAGTCTATAAATTAGCAAACATTTAGAGAGTTGTAGGCATTGTACTAGGCACAGAGGGTATAAAGGTGAAGATCAAAAGTTAGTCATTCTCTCCACCTTCTAGCTTTGTGATGACCTCTAGGACCAAACAGAGCAAGTCCAATCCACTTTCCAATAGAAGGTGTTGTTGAGTCATTTTTCACCGTGTCCAACTCTTTGTTTTCTTGGCAAGAGTCCTAGAGTGGTTTGTCATTTTCTTCTCCAGCTCATTTTACAGATGAGGAAACTGAGGCAAACAAGGTGAAGGACTTGGCCAGGGTCACACAACTAGGAAGTGTCTGGGGCTAGATTTGAACTCGGGAGGAGGAGTGTTCCTGATGGCAAGCCCAGTGCTCTATGTACTGTGGCACCACCCAGTCAGAAGGTATATTGGGACTATTTTGGATTTCACCTTAGTTTCTTTAGCATCTAGAACAATTCCTGGCCAGCAAAGGATAGATGGTCATTTCCTAGACACACCAAAGAGAGGTGCTCAGGTATAGGTTGGATTGGAGGCCTGACCCTAACTCTGGGATTCCGAGCTTCCTGGTCCTTCCCTCCTAGATCTTCCTGTCTCTAAGACCAAAGATGTCCCTGACATAGAATGTAACCATCAGGAGGGACCTTCATACCCAGAAAATCAGAGCAGGGAGGGAAATTAGAATAGAGGATGTCAGAGCTAGGAGGGACATTAGGCTACATTTGGGGTTCTAAGGAACACAAAGTAATTAGTAATTTAGTAATTTGCCTAATCATATTCTATGGTTATTGATCTGTCACTTCATGATCCCATTTGGGGTTTTCTTGGCAATGATATTGGAGTGATTTGTCTTTTCCTTCTCCAGTTCGTTTTACAGATGAGAAAACTAAGGCAAACAGGGTAAAGTGACTTGCCCAGGGTCACACAGCTAGGAAGTTTTTAAGTTCAAATTTGAACTCAGGTCTTCCTGATTCCTGGACCAGAGCTCTATCCGTTGTGCCCCATAGCTGTCCTAATTATGTTGCTATGGATAAGTAAAGATACAAGAAGATCCATACCTGAACTTCTCTGTAGCCTGCTGGGTTCCCCCTCTTTGCCTAGCCTGAGAAAATGAAACTGTTCCCAGAAGAACAACTATATACAGACCAGACACCATCTCCCCACTCCATGTAGGTCACAGATATAAGGGGCTGTGTGATTTTATACTGAGGCAGGGAGATGGGTGCATCAATATAGGCTAAACATGCCTGGTATTACCTAGGCAAGCGAGTGGCACAGTGGATGGAATGATAGATGTTGAATGGGTTCAAATTTAACCTCAGACACTTATCCAGTATATGACCCTGGACAAGTCATCTAACCTCTGTCTACCTTTGTTTTCTCATCTACAAAATGGGGACATGATAGCACCTCCCTCCCAGGGCTGTTGTGAGAATAAAATGAGATAATATTTGTAAAGTGCTTTGTAAGCCATAAAGTGCTAAAAATGCTAATTATGGCTATTATTAATACACCAGTCATAAGTAAGTCAAATAAATCCATTCAGAGTAGTTGATAGAATTCCTTTGTAGTTGGAGACTATGCTCATTGAGTATCCATAAGTCACTCCAGCTAACTAAATCTTCCTGTCCTTATTCTCCAGTGGATAAAGGATCCTTATCTAACCAATAAGCATCAGACATTAAAACAAAATGTTAGAATTGGAAAAGACCTTGAAATATAGAAATGAAACTTGAAATACAGCTCTGATATGGGCTGGAAGAGACCTTAGAGATGGTCTAGTCCCCTGTTATCCAATCTGATCATTTTGTAGATGGGTAAACTGAGGCCACCCAAAGTGATGTAATCAAGGCCACATAATTGTTAGTGATATAGTTAGGCATAGAGAACTCTGATCTCCTAAATCCTAAGCCTGTGTTCTTTCCATAATAAATCCATCTAAGGATTTATGGTCAGGGTGGAAATCCAAATGTAGACCCAGTTCAGAGGTTTGTGATCTTTGTGCTTCAAATTCCCAAAACTGATCAGCCTTGCTGAGGTAAAAAAATCTCTACTTAAAAAAAAGGAAAAGAAAAAAAGTCCTCTTGTAGAGGACTCTGAAAGATCTGAGCAGAACTTTTTGGCAGAAGAGAAAGGGGCTATGTTAGGGACAGTGTGAGAGAAGAAAATAACTGAAAGTATTTAGGCTAATGAAATGTTTCCATGGAAAGAACATTGGTTCATGAAAAAGCCAGGATATAAAATAAACCCACATAAATCATCAGCATCTTTGTATTTACCAACAAAACTCAGCTGGAAGAGAGAGAGAAATTCTATTTAAAATAACTACAGAATATATAGAATATTTGAGAGTCTACCCACTAAGACCCCCAGGAACTATACTATATAGATACAACTACAAAATACTCCTTACACAGATAAGGGCAGAGAAATATTAATTGTTCATGATTTGACTGAACCAATATAATAAAAATGACAATACCACCAAAATGTACTTATCCAGTGCCATCCCAATCAAACTACCAAAGAATTACATTTGTAGAGCTTGAAAAAATAATAACAAAATTCATGTAAAGGAGTAACAGATCAAGCATATTAAGGGAAAGAATTTTAAAAGAGTGAGAAGGAAAGGGCATCTAGAGCTAGGAGTTCTCAAGCTATACTACAAAGCTGAAATCATCAAAATATTTCATCATGGTTAGGAAATGCAGAGGTTGACCAGTAGGATAGATTAGATAGGTAGTATTCAGAAGCCAGTGAGCATGCTATCATAGTGTTTGATAAACTGAAGTGTTCAGAAGTGGGTAAGAACTCACTGCTCAACAAAAACTGCTAGGAAAAGTGAAAAACCTTCTGGCAGAAATTAAGTAGAAGACCAACTTCTCACACCACATACCAAGATCAGGTACAAATAAACATAAAAAAGTGAAGTTATAAGTATATTAAAAGGGGCAACTAAGTATATTAAGAGGGGCAAATCTACAGAGAGGATCACAGATGATTAAATGGACAATCATCATGATATAAAATTTAAAAGTTTTTGCACAAACAAAACCAATACAGCTAAAATGAGAAAAGAAAAAATAACTGAAGGGGACAAAAATCTTTGTAGTAAGTGTCTCTGCCAAAGGTCTCATTTCCAAGATATTTAGGGAAGTGATTCAAATTTATATTAATACAAACCATTCTCCAATTGCCAAATAGTCAAAGGGCAATGAATAGGCAGTTTTTAGAGAGAGAATTCCAAACTATCAATACATAACCATGTAAAAATGTTCCAAATAATTAGACAAATATGAATTAAAGCAAGTCTGAAGTTCCGCCTCATACCCATCCCATCAGATTGGAAAAGCTAGGGTAGGAAGAAAAGTTCTCTAAGGGATGGAGGACAGGTAATAATGCGATAGAGCAATGAATTGATGTGGCCTTTATAGGAAAGCATGACTCGAAAGTCACCAAACCGTGCCTAAACTTTCACTCAGTGATACCACTACCAGGTCTGTACCAGAGATCAAAGAAAGATGAGGACTCATATTTACAAAAGTTTTTATAGTGATAACTAGAAAACAAGGAAATGCCAAATAATTGGGAAATAATAGCTCAATAAATGCATGTATGTAATTGGGCACTATTGTGCTGTAAGAAATAAAGAAGGTGACAATATCAGAGAAGTCTGGGAAGGCTTACATGAACTGATACAGAATGAAGTGATCAGAGCCAGAAGAATGCATTACACAATAGTGACAACACTAAAGGAAAAAAACATGAAAGATTTAAGAATCCTCATCCATGCATCCACAATTCCAGAATATTTATGATGAAGCATGCACTTACCTCCTCACAGAGACGTGGTGGTCTCAGGGTGAAGACTGAGACATATTTTTTGGACATGGTCAGTATAAGAAATTGTTTTGCTTGACTTCATTGTTTTATGAGAGTTTTGTTTTGCTTTTTTTAAAAAATCAAGGAAGGTAAAGGAGAGAAAATATAGATTTTTCTTCATTAAAAAATTAATTTAATTAAAAAAATTCAGATCACTGGATGTGGGAACAGAGGATCTGGGATTAAATCCCAAGGTATTATGTACTTCCATAAGGAAATCACCTCATCTCTCTGGGTTTCAATTTACTCATCTGTAAAATGAAGGAGTTGAACTAGGCAATCTCTGAGGTTCCTCCTAGGGACTAGGATCTATGATTCTCTATCTAAATCTAAATGAAATATAAAAAAAGTTAAATTTAAATTTTTAAAAAACAACATTCTTGAGTGGAACACAGAGTACCTAGAAAGTTTCTATGGCAAATTGTCGTATTATCTTGCTTGGAATTGCCCTCCATTTTCCCAACCACTTCCAAATCTTGCCTCCCTATGTATTTATCTTTTAAAGTTTTTCTTTATGGGCTGTCAGTCCATTTGAACATAAGTACCTTGAGGTAAGCACTGACTTGTTGGCTTATATTTGGATCCCCAGCATTAGCTCAGGGTCTGGCACATAATATGTTTTTAGTACATTTTTTAAAATTAATTCATGGTTGCATGAATGAGATATTCAAGGTTAGCTGCAAACCTTGCTCTGTAAAACCTGCCAGTAAGATGAAAGGAAGACACCATAGGCTTTGTTTTATGCCATTTAACAGTTTGTTGCTTAGAGCTACAGGTGTGCCTCACTATAAGCAACACTCTTCGTTGTTTCCCAAGTCTTTCAGTCATGCCTGATCCTTTGTGACCCTATTTGGGGTTTTCTTGGCAGTCACTGGAATTTTGTCATCTCTTTCTCCAGCTCATCTTACAGATGAGGGAACTGAGGCAAACAGGGTGACATGACTTGCCCAGGGTAAGAGACGCTAGCCTACAAAAAAATCCAAATTTGAACAAATTGATAAGCAACTGTTAATTTGTCTGATTATTAGATGATTCAACACAAGGTTACATTTGTGGTGAGCTGTATTATTCCTCATTGGCCTCCAGTTAACAGATTTTAACTTAAAATGAAGTCATGAAAATTTGAAACATGAAAATTTTATTTTCATGAAAAAATTATGAAAAGCATTTTTAAAAATCATGAAAAGTACAGTCCAAGCTAGAGATGCCACTGGTGAGGAATATCAAGAGTTGACCCTCATTTGATCCCTGGCTACTTACTACCTCTGTGACTTTGGGCAAATCATCTCACCTCTCTTCAGGTTCCTTAATTAGTGAGAGGAGGAGACTTGGCTGGAATTCTGAGGTCCCTGCAGGAAAGAAGAAGAGACACATAGCAGGGAAGCATTGTAAAGAGGGAGTGTGGTACAATGGAAAGAGCACTGGATTTGGGGCTCTAACAATCTGGGTTCAAATTCCAACTCTGCTGCTTTCTGCCTGTTTTACCTTGAACAAGTCCCTTCACACCTCTGATTCAAGTTTCCTCAAGTATAAAATTAGGAGACTGAATTAACTGACTGTCAAAATCCCTCCCAGCTTTAAATCTATGATCCCAAGATTTAAATGAGAAAAGAACATGGCCAGTAGCAAGGAAACCCCAGGAAAATGGCAGAAACCCAGCCAGAATAAAGAATGAGGGCCTGAAAATCATAGTTTCTCCAAAAGTGAGATTCATGTCAATGGAGTTAGTCACAAAGCATTTATTAAGCATTAACCATGTTCCAGGCACTATGCTAAGCACTGGAGAAACAAAGAAAGGGCAAAAACATGGTCCCTGCCCTCAAAGAGAGCATACTCTAATGAGATATATATATGTACGTACGTATATGTGTGTGTATGTATGTATATGTGAATGTAAATGTATATACATTTGCTATACAAAATATATATGTTCAAGATAGAATTAGAGAAATACAAAGATATATAGATCTCTCTATATTTCTATACTTCTATATATGCCCTTATCTATACTTCTCTACAGAGATCTAAAATCTCTATCTCTATATACTTAGATCCATATGTAACTATATATAAATCTCTCTATATAGCTCTATAGATGAATATGGATCTCTACATAGATTAATCTACATCTCTATATCTTTCTCTATAGATAGATCTGTATCTCAATATATATCCATCTACATATTTATATCTCTATATCTAGATGTAACTCTATAGTTCTCTAAAGATCTATTAATATATCTACATAGATCTGTCTACATATCCACATCTCTCTATATAGATTGATCTCTTTCTAGATCATAAGTCCATATATTTCTATAGATAGATCTACATATTTATTTATAGATTTTTCTACATATCCATAACTTCCTATGTAGATATATCTATACATCTGTAACTCTACATAGAATTATCAATATTTCTATATGTATAAAAATCCCTCTATACCCCCCCTCTATACATCTATCTCTATTTCTATGTAGATGGGTCTATATATCTCTATCACTAGATAAATCTATCAAAAGGTAGATATCGAGATCTATACAGTGTAAATAGGAAGTAATCTCATATGGAAGACAGCAGAAGCTGGGATGACCAGAAAAGACCCTTTGAGGAAGGTGGCAATTGAGCTGAATCCTGAAGGTAGCTAGGATCTGGAGGACAACATTCACAATGAAGGCCTTTCTGGCCTTGGGGAATTTGTTTCTTACCTACCAGGTTATAAGCTGGGGAGTTCAGGAGACTAATGGAGTTGCCAAGCAAATGAAGAAACAGGCCAAAGTGCGTCAGAGAGCAAAATTAATGAGCATGTCAGCTAGAGTTAGGTAACGGCACTGGCAAGGTGCATATAAAGCATCAGACTCTCTCTGCTTCCCATGATCTCTCAGGTATCCTTGTTAAACATTCCCTAGGATGCCTTTCCTACAATTGGAGTCTGTTTCTTTTGCTATAAAAGCATCAAAGCTTAGTTTCTTTCTTTTTCTTTCTTTCTCTCTTCCTTCTTTCCTTCCTTCCTTCCTTCCTTTCCTTCTTTCTTTCTTCCTTCTTTCCCTTCCCTTCCCTCTGTGTACACTGGGTATCCTATCCTTACCTACAGGTGCTCTGCCCAAAGTACCAATCACTAAAACCTTATAAGACATCTTGGAGTTTATGACCTAGATTCCTTTCTTAAAAACCATGCCTTAATCCCAGTGCCCTCTCCACTTGTCCTGATCTCTATCTCACCACTGGACCCAGGTAGCTTCAGAAAAGAAAGTGAGGCTGGTGGCCCTCCCTCTCTTAAATCCAAGTCACTTGCATGTCATGACATCTCCTTCCTGATGTCATGATCCTCTTCAAGAAGGAAGGAGAAGCAAAAACAGTCAAAGCTTGGAATACAGCCTTGAGGCATCAATAGGACTTTAAAACCAGTGAGATGTTTCAAGGAATTCTCATTGTGTCCTATGAAGAATGGATTCATGGCAGACTCTAAATTAGGGAGAAAGAGAGGAAGGAATGGGGAATTAGGGAAGTCAAACTAAGTACCCAACAAGTATTTAATTGTGTCTATTATGTGCTAGGCATTGTGCAGAGCCTTAGGTATACAAAAAAACCCCAACAACCTAAAAGACAGCCCCTGCAGTTTAATAGAGGAGATCACACCAAACATCTATGTACAACCAAGTTATAAACATGATAAATTGGTGGTAATCAACAGAGGGAAAACACCTGCATTAAGGGAGATTGGGGAAAGATTCCTGTGCAAGGTAGATCTTAGCAGGGATGAGAAGGAAGCCAGGAGTTGGCAATACAGAAGAAAACCATTCTAAGCATGAGGTATATGACCAAGGTCACATAGATAGTAAGTACAAGAGGCAGAATTTGAGCCCAGACTTTCTAATCCTAGAGTTAGTATTTTTTCCACTATTTCATTCATTCACTCACTCTTTCCTTCCTTCCCTCTTTCTTTCTCCTTCCTTCTTTCTTTCTCCTTCCTTTCTTCCTTCTTTCTAGCATTCATTCTCTATTTATTTACATTTTTTCTTTCAATACTACTCATGAAGAGATCATCTGAGTAGTCAATTTGGCACTCTCCTACTCTATTCACTACCCGCTACACCTCTCTGCTAGGTGATACAGTGATTATAGGGCAAGACCCAGAATCTCAAAGACCTGATTTCAAACCCAGCTTCAGACACTTATTAATTATGCGACCCTTGGCAAATCACTTGTTTTCCTCAATTTCCTCATTTTAAAATGGGAATAATATCACCTATCTCCCAGGGTTGTTGTAAGACTCAAATGAGATATTTGTAAAGTGGTACTATATAAATGCTTAGCTATGATCAACATCTAGTTGCCCATGATCTCATAGATGTGGAGATGCTCTCCAATGATACAGAGCAAAACTCATCCTTTTCCTGAGGCACTCGCATGCACATCCACCCACTAATTTTCTAGTCAAGGACCACTGAAGGTGATGAAGGTCTTCCTTGCATTCAGTTGACAAATACACAGATGCCCATGGGGCTCAGAGCTGTTCCAGAGTTATCTCTTGTTCTCACTTCCTGAGCAACCTATCCTTTTTCTAGTTGGACATTTCTCTGATGACAACCTTCATACCCCTTCTCTTGGATAATTTGTCATTGGTAAAATTCTGTGAATTTCCCAAACCCTTCCCACCATAGTCCTTTGGATGACCTACAAGAGGCAAGAGTCTTTGGAACGACTGTGGTGTTCCATAACTCACTCAAACAGTATTGGTGTTAATGCTTGAGTGTTTAAATAAACAAACGGATGAAAGAACAAATAAAAAGAGTAAAAACAAATCAGGACATTTTTTTTAAACTAAAAGCTGGGCCTTTGTTTTAGTGGTCATGGAAATGCCTGTGCAATTTCCCAAAAGCAGCCTACTTCATGCTCCTTCTCAAGTCCCACCTTGTCATTTTAGAAGAAAGAAGAATCAAGAGTTATTGAACCTGCTCAGTACGTTCTGCTGCCATGGCAATGAATGGGAAACATGTGTAGATTTCATCAGCAATGCACTAGAACATGCATAAAGAAGAGGAGATTTCTCTCCTTGGATTCTAATTTGAAGGTGGGAATGGATGAGCAAAACCTGGGACAGAAGCTTGAACTTGAGAAGAGGCTTGGTATTCTTATCAATATATCTTCATCAGCAATATCATCACCATCATTTTGAAAGGAATTGACCTTTCTTCCTTTACTTACCTTTTGGGTATTTTGTGAGTCTGTGTGTATAAATGTATATATTTATGATTATACGATATATAGTTATGTGTTAATTAAAGTAAAATAAAGATCCTTGTGTATATATATGTGTATATACATATATTTATATATTATATAGTGTATACTTATATAGTAATTAAAATAAAATAGTCTGTGTATGTGCATCACAAGATCTTTATTTCCTAAGCTTATATGGTCAGGTTATTAATAGACCTGAGAGTCCCAAGAGAGCAGTTAAGTTCCATAAATACTCTACTCTCCATCACTGGCTCATTCTTAATAGCTCAGACTCTTGCTATTTCTTGCCTGTTTTCTTTTCCAAAACCATGGAGAAGGAAGGAGTGGAGGTACTTTGCATCTTGGTCAGGCTGATGCCCTGGGAAAGAGAATGCTGAGCCCTGGATGAATTTCAGGATAGTTTGTATGAAGGAAAAGGAGAAATGTATACATTGGGGAGAGGCTGCGTACCTTACTGACCTGATTTACAAAGAGAGTTTTCTTGTAACAAGAGTACTCTATCTTAGGTGAAATGAAACAAATACTGTGGTGTAGTGAGAGGAGGAGCGGGGGATATGCTCAGAATGTTGGATCTGGCATCAAGAGGACCTGGATTGGAGCCCCAGATCTTACATTTATAAGCTATAGGATCCTGGTTAGGGACCTCACCTCCTTAAACCTCCATTTTTTTCACCTATAACATGGGAAAAATAATTCTTGTCCTAGCTACCTTGAGATAGTTTAACACAGTGGGTGGAGTATTACACTTGGAGTCAGGAAGATGTATCCTTTGATGCTGGGCCAAGTCATTTTACCCTTCTAGCCAAAGACAACACCCTAACGCAGACAACAAGTTAGACATGGGCCATGATTTGTGATTTTAAGTTTCTCTCCTTAGAGTTCCTAAGTCAATGAAATTATAGGCCCTTGATGGAGTGAGAATTGGTCTCACAGGGAGGTGGTGAGAAAAATTCATATATCTTTGATACTAGCAAAATGGCAATTTATGATGAAAACCCAAATTCTCTAAAAGATAAATAGTAAAAAAAAAAATCATGAACCACCCATTCTCAAAAGAATCCCAAGCTATTAACAGCCATATGAAAAACAGTGCCAAATAACTCTTATGAGGAATTATCATCTCATCACTATTAAAATTATTATTTTGTCATCATCCTCTTGCATGAGGAAAACACTTGTTAACCTTAAAGCATTTATCATTACTATCATATAATCACAGACTCTCAGAGTTAGAAAAGACCCGGAGGCCATGCGTCCAACCCACGCTTGAACAAGAATTCTGTCTGCATCATACTCCATACTAGAAAACCTTCAGTAAAGGATAGCTTCATATGGCTATCCCCAAAGGCAGCTCCTTCTATCTTGGCATAGCAGCAGTGGCTTGAAGTTTGTTCCAACGCCAAAGCCAGTAAGACTTAGCACTCCTGACACCATTCTTGAAGGACCTTATTATGCTCTGGAATTCATGCCCTAGATGTAAGCTTTTGCCTCCATCTTCTTTTAAACTTTTAAAAATTTTACTTTATTGGTGAGTACCCTGTGCATCCACATCACTCCTTTCAGACAACTCTCATTTTAATCAACATTGGCAATATTTTCCTTTGAGTCTTCAGAATTTCATTCTTGAGGACCTCCCATTTATGCTAGGCTAATGTTTCTGGTACAATTTTAATTCATGGCATCCCATCTACCCTTCCTCTGAGTTCTCTGAAATCTGCTCTCCCAAATCTAGAATGCTTATCAGACTATTTCTGGCTTTCCTCTCCTTTATCATAAATCCTCAGACAGGCTTAGATGGACTAGTCACAAATTGTAAAATGATTTTTTTTGTTTCATCTTTATATCTTCATTATCTCATACATAACAGGCACTTAAAATTGCTCATTAAATGAATGAGTGAATGTCATTTCCCCCCATGGTTCTAATTATTTCCACTCCAATAACCGGTTCAATTTTATTGATGAGAAACAGATACAAAATAGAATTTCCCCCATGCTGTTGCTTCTACCTTTTGAAAGATTTAATTATCTTTAAGGCAAGTCCAAAATTGTCTCTTTTTTTTTAGCAGAGAGAGCTCTAGAAGACAGCCACATCACCGAAGTTTCCCATCACTTTCATATATCATGCCTCTAAACCACATGTGTGATGTTTCCCAAATTCATTTATTTCTGTCTTCACTGTTCTTCTAAATAATTTCAGCCATTTTTCCCTCCCTTATTAGATTTCCTCACATTAAAATATATACAAAAATACAAAGAAAACACAATATATGCATATATAAATGTATATGTACATATATATAAACATGTACACATATATTTTATATGCACACACATATGTACATATGCACACCTATTTAAGTCTCCTGAGTGAAATGTCTCAAAGTAGACCCCCCCTCCCTGCCATTCAATTTCTATGTTGTCACACTAATCCCAACCTGCTTTCCCACTAATAGGTCTGAACCCCTAAAGAAATTGCAATCAGACTTTCTCAAGGTTCTAGGGGCAATCTTTTTGGACAATACACTCTTCCTACTATTCACTATCCCTCTAGAGCCCCCACCAGAATGCTTCCATTTACCCCCAACTAGCCATTCACAATAACAATATATTAGGGATTTTTTTGGGTGGGGATGCAGGTTTTACTTTTTTAGGCAATCAGAGATAAGTGATCTGTCCAGGATTACACAGCTAGTAAGTATCTGAAGCCAGATTTGTACTCGGGTTCCTCTGATTCCAGGGACAGTGCTTTTATCTACTGCACCATCTCACATCCCCTTATTAGACCATTTACTCAGCATCAAGGTGAAAGCAATCATTACATCACTGGTACTCATAGAGCAAAGGAAGAACTAATAAATATATCACAATCCACAAATAACCCTGGGTCACATACTCCCACCAGTGTCATCAGTGTCTCAGGGAGAGAGGGGGCAAATAGAAACCATGGCAAAGAAGCACAGTTGCATAGAAAACCCATTTGCTCAGGGTAACTCACAACTCTGGAAATGTAAATTTTGATAACCCTTTTCTGTCTCAGTAGCTTTCATAAAAGTTCCTTCATGATCATAGCATCTGTATTGAACAGATGTTTTCACTGTTCAGCTGAGCGGAACATGCTCTACTTGAGTAATCCTTCACTGGTCATTACATCTCTACCAAACTAGGCGATCAGATTCTCGGCTTTCTTGTTCCTCTGCCCAGTGAAGTTAGTCCTCAACAACAACTATGGTACTCATCACTTCCAGCTTTAGCTTTAGCTGTCACCTACAGCTGACACGGTGTTATGCTCTTTTAGGAAAAGGCAATGACCTTTATTCTAAAGTTGACAAAATCCACTCCAACTCTGTTCCCATTGGTGTCGAACACTGCCCATCATGTCACTGATGTGATGGCTAATTTCAGAACTCTTTTTTCCACTTTTTAATTCTTTGTTAGATGTGATGGCTCTCTGGGAGAGAGAGAGAAAGAGATAATTGAAGGTGATAGAAAAGTGAAAGATATTAATGATTTTTCAAAAAGGAGAAACAACAACAAAGACCAAATTTGCTCCAGAAAAGAAGAAAATATAAGCTCTCTCTGTTCTTTGCAGAGGTGACAGGCTAAAGTGTGGGACATACATATACTGTCACATTCTATCGCTTTGTTGGTCAGTTTTGTTGAACTGGCATTTTTCTTTATTTTTTTATCCATTGTCACTAGAGATAACTAGCTGGATAAGAGGAAAGTATGAGGTCAGAGAGAGACATAGAAAGAGACAGAGGGAGGGGAGAGAGAGAGGGAGGGAGGGAGGGAGACAGGCAGACAGAGACAGACAGAGGAGAGAGATAGAGAAAAACAGAGAAATCAATTCAAAAATTAAAGAAAAAAATGACTTCTTAGGTACAATTCTAACCCTTATGATTTTATGAATTTGTTTCTTTTTGGCTTTTCAGACCTAATACCCTCATAATTGGCAGAGAAAAATATTTTTTTTTATAGTGACTCAGATGAACTCCACTAATGTCCTTCTCTAATCCAGAAAGATTTCTGGCTCTTGAGTCAGAGGGCCTGATTTCAAATCATTCTGGCACTTTTGACCTTGGGACTCTCTAGGACTCAGTTTTTCATCGATAAAATGAAGGGGTTGGGATAAGATCATAGAATTGGAGACAGAAGGTACCTCATGCATAATCTGGCCAATCCCTTTATTTTACAAATTAGGAAACTGAGGCCCAGAGAGGTTTAATGACTTGCCCAGAGTTACACAGCCAATAAGTGTCAGAGATGGAATTTGAGCCCAGGTCATCCTGGTTAGAATGGAAGTCTAGCCTGCTGTCCAGTATGCCACATACACTATCTCTCTGAACTACATGGCCCACAAGGCTATGCTTTCATCACTCTTGAGCATCTTTGTGATGAGGTCATGACCCTGAGCTCTCAAAGGCTCTGCTGAAAGGTGGAGGTTCTGGCCAATCCTTCCAGGCTAGAAAAGGTTTCAGTTATTGTCCCAAAGCTTGCTCCACACTGATGAAATCACACATTTTGGAAGAAACAAAAAAGAATTAAAGTTCTCTTGAGAATTTCGTCAGATGTAGAGCTGGAAAGGACCTCACAAGTCATTTGGTATAACCCCTTATTTTACAGAAGGGGGAACTGAAGCCAAGAGTAGTTTTTTAAAATGATTTGCCCAAAATCACTCAGGTGATCAGTTTCAACTGAGTCAGGATTTGAATATAAAGCCAGGGTTCATCCTGTTGGGTTTCTCTCTGCTTCCTCTCCCATTTCAGGACCCATCTTCAAAAAACTGATGACATCCTGAGAAGTTTCTCAGCCAGACACAACCTGGAAAAATAGAGTATCAGATCTGGAGTCAGGAAGACCTAAGCTGACAGCTTGGCTGTTAAATCAATCCATAGCTCAGCCAACTAGCATCATTTCTGGGGATACACAGAAAGGCAAAAGACAATCCCTGCTCTCCAGAAGGTTAAGGTCTTAAAACAACTATGTTCAAATGAAATATATATAGGATAAATTGGAGAGAATCCGCAGAGGGAAGGCACTAGCATGCGGAGGACTAGGGAAAGGCTTCCTTTAGTTGGGGCTTGAAGGAAGCCAGAGAAACCTGGAGGCTGAGATGAGGCAGAAGAGCATTCCAGGCATGGGGGACTACCAGGGAAAATGCCCAGAGTCAGGAGATAGGGTGGGGTTTTTTGGTGAGGTACACCAAGGAGACCAGTGCCACTGGGTCCCCAGAGTAAGGGAGGCAAGTAAAGAATAAGAAACCAAAAAGGAAAGAAGGGACCAGGTTGTTAAAGGCTTTAAAAGTCAAAAAGAGAATTTTATATTTCATCCTGGGAGTGCTAAGGAGCCACTGAAACTCAACAAGAGGGGGAGGATGGTGACATGGTTAGAACTGCACTTTAGGAAGCATTCATTGGACAGCTGAGTGCAGGCTGAACTAGACAGGGGAGACACTGGAAGCAGGCAGACTCACCCCAAGCTATGGAAATAATCCAGGTATGGGGCTATGAGAGCCTGAGCCAGAGGGGTGGCATGGTCAGAGGAGAGAAGGAGTCTATCTGGGTGATGCTACAAAGGGAGAAGCAGCATGAATTGACAATAGATTAGATATGGAGGAGTGACAAATAATGAGAAATCCAAAACTCTTAGGTATCTGGATGTGAATCTGGGTGACCAGGAGGTTGTCACTGGATAGTGAAAAGGAGGAGACAACTGGGGATGGGCGGGAGGAGTGTAGATAATGAAATGAGCATGTATTAAGAGCCCATTGTTTGCTAGAAATGAGGGACAGAAATACAAAAGATGAAAGTGTCTTCCCTCAAAGAGTGTACAGCTATTTTCAGATATTTTGTGGTGTTCAGTCACATCTGACTCTTCATGACCCCATTTGGGGTTTTCTTGGCAAAGACGCTGGAGTTGCCACTTCCTTCTCCAACTCATTTTATAGATGAGGAAACTGAGGCAAACCAGGTGAAGTGACTTGCTCAGGTTCATGTTGCTAATAAATAAATGTCTGAGGCTATATTTGAACTCTAGAAGAGGAATCTTCCTGACCCCAAGCTCCAGCACTCTATCTGCTGCATCACTTACGTGCTCCCAATAATTCCAGTTTATTGATCGATTGAAGTAAATATAAGATCATGCAAAAATCAGTGCAAAGTAATTTCTGAATTACTGAAAGGAAGGGGAGAGGGATCAGGGAAGGTCACTTGGAGCAAGGGTACTTAAGCTAAGCCTTGAAGGGGAGTTTGGAGAGGCATATACAGAATATTCCCTGCTAAGGTGACTATGTTTGTCACTTAAAGTTTTGTGTGCTAAGATGCAGTGGCAGGAATTCTAGCTTGGGAGTTGGAGGACCTGGGTTCAAATCCTACCTGTGCCACTCCTCCTGTACGTATGACCGTGTTCAAATCACTTAATTGCCCTAGACCTCAATTCTGGAAGAAAAAAAGAGAAGGGAGTGAACAAGCCAACCTCCAAGGTCCCTACTAGCTCAAAGGTGAAGTGGAAACTGATGGTTGTGGAATCAGAAGACTCAGGTTCCAGTCTGTTACCTGCCTGCTATTGGGCAAGTCATTTCACCTTTGCGGATCTCAGTTTTTTTATCTGTAAAATGAAAAGGTTCTGGCTAGAAATGATCTCTTAATATGCCTTCTAACTCTAGATCTGCAGTGCTGTGATCTTGGTGGGCACTTTCCACAAAGTTTGAATTGAAGTTATTTCCTCTGGAAATTGCCTCATCTATAAAAGCGGGTTAGTAAACTTGGAGCCTCAGTTTACTCCTCTGTAAAAAAAAAGGCTTGCAATCCTGGTGCTCCCTGCCTCAGAGGGTTGTTGTGAGGAAAGTGCAAATTAAAAGTCTTTAAGGTGACTGTCATTATGTTAGCCACGTACCCCAAGACGGCCTGCCTGCATTTGGCCCCCTGCTTGCACGAAGAAGAACGTGTTTGTTCCTTGAGTTGCACTGGGCGAAACAGATGTTTTGTTTTGAAAACGCTCCAGGGGCCTGAAATCCCTGAAGTGAGACGGAGGCAGGCGCTAGGAGAGTAGGCAGCCCAGGGGATGCTGCAGGGGCATGCCCACAGCCCCTAGGAGAGAGCTGAGAGGGAAGGAAAACCAGTCACCAGGCGGAAAAGTCAGCATCTGCTGAAGAGTCAGGGGGAATCACATCCCACCCACCCTGAAGCCTCCACCACAGATTCCTAGCATCGTAGGATCAAAGTTTCGTCCTCGTTTTACAGATGACGACACTTGAGGCTCAGAGAGGGTACGGACTTGGCCAAGGTCACCCAGCAAATTAGTGGTCTAGTTGGGATTCGAACCCTGCTGCCCACACCCCCAAGTCCAGAGTCAATCCTACTGCCCGGAGCTGGGGCTGGTAGTGTCAACACAGCCCTTCCCTGACCCAGGCGCTGGAGGGGCGTCCTGGGCACAGGGCTTGGGGCAGGGCACCCGTCGCACGCTGACTTCAGCGAATCTCCCGGCTGAGGCCGCCCACCGGCCTCGCCTCCCTGCCTCCCTCCTTCAGGAGCCAGGACTGGACGGTCCTCAGCCAGTTGCTATGGAGACCAGCGTACACAGGACAGCGGCGCGCGGGGCTCCCGGCTGGCCACCTGCCTCTGAACCTGAGCAGCGACCCCCAGCCCGGCTCTCCTTCTCTCCGCGGAGGGCGAGGCGCCTCCTCCAGCCCCGTAAGTAGACGACCGACTAGGGGAAGGAGGCAGCGTGTCCCACGTGGTCAAGGAAGGGGCCCCGTCCAACCCTCGGGGGCCCCTGCACCCCAACCAGATCCGGTCCCCTCCGGACACACATACGACCCCCAGTCATCCCATCCCCAGTACCACCTCCCTTCCGGTCTTGGGTCCTGCCAGTGTTCTCTGATGGACCCTCCAACGGGAACCTTAATCTTTGGCTAAAATGGATGTGTGTTTCCCCATCCATCCCACCTACAGCAGATCTTGTTCATTCATTCATTCTCTCCTTTCATTGTCAGGCAATATTTATTAAGAGCCTACTATGTGGCAGCCACTGTTCTAAGCACTTGGAGTACAAAGGCTACACCACCTTCCCTTCCCTCAAGGAGCCCACATTCTAATGGAGGAGATAATAAGTAAATGACCAATATTTATTAAGTGCCTACTCTGTGCCAGGTACTATGCTAAACCCTGGGATACAAAGAAAAGCAAAAGGCGGTTCCTGCCCCCATGGATCTCAGATTTTAATGGAGGAGACAAAATGCAAATACCTTTGTACAAACAAAATACAGCCTGGCTAAAACAGAAATAATCAAAATACGGATGTTAGACTCCGAACTTCTTGAGGACAAACAGTTCATCATCTTCCATATTTATGTCCCCAACACCTAGTAGAGTGCCCAGTTTGAGGCTGCAGTGCAGAGAAGGAGGGAGATTGTTTGGGATCTTGAACTTAAACATAAAACTGCTTTGTACACTGGGAGAAGTGCTGGATTTGGAGACAAATGACCCAGTTTCAAAATCCCGGCTCTGCCTTATTGCTAGTCAAACAAGGAATTTCTCCTCCATGGGCCACAGTGCTCTCATCTGTAAAATGAGGAAGTTGATCTAGATGACCCCTAAGGTCACTTTCCAGCTCTGAATCGATAATCTTCTAACCTATGCTCCAGTGATAAAGATCAGCAGCTCTTCTGGTATTCATTTATATTTTCAGAGCATTGCCTATAGGTACTGGGTGGACATGCCCTGTCCATGATCATCTAAGCTAATATGTGTCAGGGGCAGAATTTGAACTCAGGTCTTCCTAGTGCAAAGCTAGCCCTCTCTCCATTCCTCCATTGCCTCTTGCCCTGCATATAGTATATATTTAATAAATATTTGCTGGCTTGAAATGTTTATTGACATTAGCAAACTTTTATCACTAAACTCCTCGTTGCTCCGGGTACAGTCCCCCTGGGAGATGGGGTGTAACGTTTGCTTTGTAAAGTTGATAGAATTCAAGGGCTTCTGATTCTGGCTTGTTTACCTTCAGATTCAATCTGTGACTAAGTGACTGTATTTTCCTTTCCTTTCATTCTTCCTTGAAAACGAGCTTGACTTTGTTTGGAAATAAAATAACACCCCTTTAATCCCCTTCTGAGGAAATGTAAAACAAATTCACTATAGCTTGGCATAGCTGGTGGGCCATATGGTCTAGAAGAGAATTTGTGTCAAAATTATTTCCATTTGTTGTCTTTAGGTAAAAACTGGCAAATAATATTTGGTTTATGCATTATATTTCACACTATTTTGAAGTAGGCTACTGTTCAAAACAAAAGAGTGTTCTAACTTATTAATAGTTTGGATGTCATTTATAAGGAGCTTACAAAGTGATTTTTTCATAGGTCAAGATTCATCTTTGTTGTTGATGTTTTAGTCATTGTCTGACTCTTCATGACTCCATTTGTGGGTTTTTCAGCAAAGATACTGGAGTAGTTTGCCATTTCTTTAACTGAGCAAACAGGGATAAGTGACTTGCCCAAGGTCACACTCAGGTCTTCCTGACTCCAGACCCAGTGCTCAATCCACTGTGCCACCTAGCTGCCCAAATTCTAATTATACACTTGAGGAAACTGAAATTTAGCCAATATATTCCAGCTGGGAAAGTCAGCTATTCTGAACTTTAGTAAGTCACTTCTCTCTTTGCCTCAGTTTCCTCATCAGTTAAATGAGAGGGTTGTCCAAGATGACCTCTTAGGGTCCCTTCCAGCTCTGTGATTCTCTGATGGTATTGGTTTTTCTGTAATTTTTTCCCATCATACCACAATGCCTTTCTAACGGATTAAAACTGTGCTTTGGAATAAATCATCCCAAAGATTTAAAGAGAATAGGAAAGGAAGTTAACCCAGATTTCTTCTCCCCTCTTTCTTTGCTTCCTTCTCCAAACAATTACTTAATGCCATCATGTTCAGAGCAGTCTACTAGGCGAAGGAAATACAGGGCTACAGAACACACTGTCTTGCCCTCAGGAGGGCTTGTGGGCCATTAGGTGTCCAACGAGTTTGTAGTTTGTATTTACCAGAGTCCTCCACAAAGCATCCAATTTCCCTTTCTACTCTTCCTTTTTCTATCCTTTGCTGTCAGGGATAGCACTTTGGCAAACAATTTCAAAGTCTAAACCACTAGATTTTGGGTTGTTTTATGCTTGTTTTTTAATATTCTAAACATTTCCCTAGGTTTTTCTTATAGAAAAAAATTTCTCCAATCTTGCTTCCAGCAACCACCTCTCCATCACATGCCATACTTACTAGCATCATCATAGTCAGATTCACTTATTTAAAAGTTGTGAGTCCTCTGACCCCCAAGGGGAAGCAAAAAATAAATGAAACTGGTTCTGACATTCTCAGAGAACTTGACTGGATCAAATGCTTCTGTGTTAAGTCCTGTTCTCTTTCCCATCATTTATGAAGCACTACTCTGCGCCAGATTTGTTGCAGTTTGGTTGTTTTTCAATTGTATCTGGCTCCTCTCTTCTTATACCCAAACTATGGTTTTTGATCCAATGACCCTGCCTACCTGACTGTCCCATGGGCAAACAAGACACTCAGCTCTGGCATTTTCTCTGTTTCTCATGCTTGGAATGCTCTGTCTCCTCATCTCAGCCTGACTTCCATTGTTGCTGTCCCAGTCCTGTCTGACTCTTCCTGACCCCATTTGGGGGTTTCACGGCAGAGATACTAAAGTAATTTGTCAATTCCTTCATTTTGCAGATGAGAAAACTAAGGCAAACAGGGTTAATTGACTTGCCCAGGGTCACACAGCTAATAAGAGTTTGAGGCTGGATTTGAACTCTTGTCTTCCTGACTCCAGGCCCAGTGCTCTATCCACTGTGTCATCTAGCTACCACTGGCTTCCTCTAAGTTCCAACTAAAATCCCATCATCTACAGGAAGCCTTTTCTACTCCCTCTTTCATTCTAAGGCCTTCCCTCTGTTAATTATCTCTTATTTATCCTACAAATAGCTTGCTTTGTTTTATATATATATATATATATATATATATATATATATATATATATATATATATATATATATTTACACACACACACACACACACAAAATACAAATCATATACATGTTTACATGTTGGCGCCTCATTTTGTATTTCTGATAGCTTAATTCAGTGTCCAGCACCTAGTAGGTGCTTAAAATGTTTTTTATTAATTGATTGATCTCATTAATGTCTAGCTTAATAAAAAAAAAGCTGGATTCTCTAATCTATTACTGTATTCAGAATGTTATGATGTGTTGTTTTTGTTGAAATGAAAAAGGAAAATCTGACTTCAGACAGATAGTAGTTGGAAAAGGCAGGAGGATTTTAATAGGTAAATAATGTCTTGGTATTATTATGAAGGCCAGCTGGGTGTTGAGGTGGATAGAGCACTAAGCCTGGAGTCAGAAAGACTTCTTTTTCTGAGTTCAAAGCTGGCTTAAAGCACTTACTAGCTGTGTGATTCTGAGTAAGTTCCTTAACTCTATTTGCCTCTGTTTCCTCATCTGTAAAATGAGCCAAAGAAGGAAATGTCAAACCATTCCAGTAACTCTGCCAAGAAAGCCCCAAATGGGGTCATGAAGGATCAGACACGACTGAAAAATGACAAATCAAATTAGTTTTGACCTCTCAGATGCCCTGAAAGGGTCTCAGGGACCTCCAGGGGTCCACAGACCACACTTTAGTACCTCTCCCTTACCTCATACAATAATGCAATCCTAATGTAGACGAGTCACAATCACCCCTTTCTTTGACAATTTCAACAAATGGTAGACTCTGGACTCCATAATTAATACTGTGCTTAGATCCTAGTTGTACCAAACTGTGTATTTCTGAGTAATTTCAAGACTTCCTTTGCTCCTAACTAAACTAATTTTTTAATGAAAATCTTGTAGGAAGAACAGCAATCATGAAAGCCTTTTTAAAATGCTCTGAAGGCTTTATTTTCCTGAGAAGATATACTACCATTGGAAGGCATGAAAATTCAGACATTGTTTTAAAGGTAAGATTCCCTACTCCCTACCAAAGTTTTCATGTCGAATAGACTCCCCAAACTATAACTCCTTTCCTTTAGGGATTTAGTCCCCTCTCAAATAGTTATTAATTCCTGAATCTCACCATTTCTCATTGGAACATTTGCATCTTTTCTGATTGTGATGGGTAGACTGGCCAATAGGATCCAAGTCTTTCCTTCTCCATTACATTGATAAGCTGTGTGAGCACGAGTGGAAAACTGGGGAGATTTGGGCCTTTGAGTTAATCAGTATGGAGACTTCAAGTTCTCATAGACTTAGCACTGGAAGAGACCTTAGTGGGCATTAGTTCTTTTTATTTTTAATTATTATTATTTATTTTTAGTTTTCAACATTAATTTCCACAAGATTTCGAGTTCC
Organism: Potorous gilbertii; assembly: GCA_028658325.1. Taxonomy (NCBI): domain Eukaryota; kingdom Metazoa; phylum Chordata; class Mammalia; order Diprotodontia; family Potoroidae; genus Potorous; species Potorous gilbertii. The sequence continues at coordinate 41,611,558 of CM053771.1, forward strand.
AAATTTCCTCCCCATCTCTCCTTTCCCCCCACCCCAGACACTGTGCATTGATTACCCCTTCTCCCAGTCTGCCCTCCTTTCTATCACACCCCTCCTTTCTCTTATCTCCTTCCCCTCTATTTTCTTGTAGGTTAAGATAGATTTCTAAACCCATTACCTGTATTTCCTGTTTCCCAATTGCATGTAAAAACAATTTTTAACATTCATTTTTAAAATTTTGAATTCCAACTTTTCTCCCTTCCTCCCTCTCCACCCATCCCCACTGAGAAGGCAAGCAATGCAATATAGATTATTTATGTGTAATTATGCCAAAGATTTCCATAAAAGTCATGTTGTGAAAGACTAACTATATTTCCCTCCATCCTTTCCTGCCCCCCATTTATTCTATTCTCTTTTGACCTTGTCCCTCCTCAAAAGTGTTGACTTCTAATTACTCCCTCCTCTCATTTGCCCTCCCTTCTATCATCCCTCCTACACCACTTATTCCCTTCTCCCCTACTTTTCTGTAACAAGAGATTTTCATACCAAATTGAGTGTGCATTTTATTCCCTCCTTAAGACAAATCTGATGAGAGTAAGATTCACTTTTTCCCTCTTACCTCCCCCCTTTTCCCCTCCATTGAAAAAGTTTTTTCTTGCCTCTTTTATGAGAGATAATTTGCCCCATTCCATTTCTCCCTTTCTCCTCCCAATATATTCCTCTCTCACCCCTTAATTTTATTTTTTTAGATATCATCCCTTCCTATTCAACTCACCCTGTGCCCTCTGTCTATATGTATATAGTCCTCTCAACTACCCAAATACCAAGAAGAGTCTCAAGAGTTCAAAATATTATCTTTCCATGTAGGAAAGTAAACAGTTCAACTTTAGAAAGTCCCTTATGATTTTTCTTTCCTATTTACCTTTTCATGCTTCTCTTGATTCCTGTGTTTGAAAGTCAAATTTTCTATTCAGCTCTGGTCTTCTCATCAAGAATACTTGAAAGTCCTCTATTTCATTGAATGACCATTTTTCTCCCTGAAGTATTATATTCAGTTTTGCTGGGCAGGTGATTCTTGGTTTTCATCCTAGCTCCTTTGACTTCTAGAATATCATATTCCAAGAGTGGACATTAGTTCTGACCTCATCATTCTATACAAGAGACATCTGAGGCTGAGTGAGAGACAATCAAGGACCTGAACAAAGTCCAAGCATGGGTTCTCTGACCCCAAATGCAGCCCTTATGTCACTGGAGCACCTTTGGCCAATGCAGATGGGCAACTCCCCTGTACCTTAGAGAGTGGCCTGGGGCAGTTGAAAGTTGGGACTTGCCCAGGGTCACTCACCAAGATGAACCAAGGGCAGGACTAGAACTCCACTGGTCTTCCTCCACATTTGGGCCTCTCTCTTTGTGCCATTGAACTTGTCTCAGAAGCATTTCCTGAGGGAAGAGGAAGAGGTGAACAAGGAAAAGAGAGTACTAAGCCATTGAGGTAACCATTCAAGAGAAAGATGAAATAACACAGAGGGGAAGAAATATTCTTTATATAAAACACATACACATGTATGTATCTGTATATATACATATATGTATATGTGTGTATATATGTGTATATATATATGCATATAGCACTGTGAAGCATATTCCTTGAGTCAGAGAATCATAAACTGTCAAAGCTGGATGAGACCATAGAAGTCATCCAATCCAAATTCATTTTTCAGATAAAAAAACTTGGATCCAGAAAAGGGAAATGATCCATCCAAGGTACCACAGCTAAGAAGGGGTCAGATGAGATCTGACATAGGTTCTTTCACTCCAAATCCAATGTTCTTCCCACTACAATCTCTTACCATTCATTTGCTTGGGTCTAGTCATTCTTCCCAGAATCATCTTTTTTTTTGAAACACCATTACCTACTATCTTCATAACCCATCTGCAACAGAGGTAGTATTCCTTAAAGATTGGAATTTGTGACTGTGCAAGACAGGTCTGTCTTGTTTTAATTATAATAGCTTATGCCTCAAAAAGCCCACAAAACAGTTTTCTCACAACAACCATAGGAATATAAATATTGTTATCTAACCAGGTGGTACAGTTGATAGAGTGTTGGACCTGTGGTTAGACAGATCTGAATTTAAAACCCACCTCAGACTCTAGTCAGTTGACTTAACCTCTTTCACTCACTTTCCTCATCTGTAAAATAAGGATAATAATCCCAGGGTTTTTGTGTGGATCGAATGAGATAAGTATTTTTTAAATCTTAAAGCACCCATATAAACGCTAGATTACATTATATATGACTTTTTATTAATGTCTACATTGTATAAGGCTTATATAAATGCCTACTATATATTATAAATATATAATATAAAATATAACATATATGATGGAATATATAATATGAT
>CM053771.1:41614441-41656940 GCA_028658325.1 Potorous gilbertii
CAAATGGGGAGAAAATTTGGAACCCAAAATTTTGTGAAAATGAATGTAAAAAGTTAAATAAATAAATTTATATTGGAAAAAAAAAGAAAAATACTTCTAGTGCCTTCTCTCTGTTATTTCCTTTTTCTCATGTACATAGGTTGTCTAGTATATTTACTTGTGTATTTTCTCCGCCATTAGATTGTAAGGTCCTTGAGGGCAGAGGCTGTTTTTTGCTTCCTTTTGTATATTCAGCACTTCAAACAATGCCTGGCATACAGTAGGCACACAATGAATGTTTGTTTATTTATTATTGCTGTCAGTAGAATAAGAAATGGATTGGGGGGGGCAGGGTAGAGAAAGTAGGAAGGTCAACTAGGAGGTTAATGCAGTAATTGGAGGATAGTCATTAGAGCCTGCCCTAGGGAGATGATAATGTGACTAGACAGGAAGGGATGGATACTAGCAGCAACATGCTGGTAAATATGTAACAACTGACTCTCTGAAAATATGCAGTTTGCCACAGTTTAATCAGTATCGTTGCCAATTTCTTCCATCACTTTCTTAAGTCTGGAAATCAACAAAACAATTAAGCCCTAGCTGGTAACATTTGTCAATATCTCAGGTGGAAATGCCCATATTGACAATTTAACAATTAGCTCTTGCAAACATCTTTGAGCTGTCTATATAATACTGTGTATATCAAGGACATGGCCGAAGGGCCATTGACAACATACTTCATGACTGACTCCATAGGAAAAGTAAGGAAAGGAAGGTAGATGACAGTACCAAGTCAGTCTCAGTATCTTTTAATCATGCCTTACTTTTAAATAACGTATAATTCAACACATTTAAAAATTAAGCAGTTTTTTCTAATGGCATTACAGATGCTTCATTTCCTTCCTTAATAAGTCCTAACTGTCCATCTTTTCATTAGTGGAAAATTCAGGTTTGGGGCAGTTTTTCCTAGTAGGAGACACCACAAGTCAGACAAGGGCAAACTGCCCCACAAGACACCCACAGGCTGGCCTATGGGATGATTCCAACCATCTGAAGTCATCCAGGTCTGTGGAAGGCAGAGCAGCCCGTAGCCCTGCTCCCCCTGGGAAATGAGACCCTGGCTGGCCTAGCCTTGTGGCATTAGTTCAGCCAGCTTTGGAGAGGCCTTGGGCCTAGAGACTCATACAAGATTAGCACGAACGATGTCAGCAGTGTTTAGGACCTCAGGCATGGAAGGAAACACAATGGCAACACCAGAAGACACTGGTGGGTCTGCAGCATCCTTCACGGGTGCCCAGGCCACAGAGTCCCCATGTGGAAGCTTCTCCCCATACGTTCTCTAGGGGAGAGCATTCTTCTTACTGATGCAGATATTTGTGGGAGAGTGTGTAGAAAGTGTCTGATGACTTCTTTTCTTACTATGCTACTTGATGAAATGCTTTTACTTTGAAAAATATATGAAGGACCTTAGAACATAGATTTTCAGATTAGGAGGGAATTCAGGATAGAGATTGGATGAAGATTAGATCAAGCATTTATTAAGAGCTCAATGAGTGCTTTACAAATACAAGCAAAATAGAAGGTGCTTGCTCTCAAGGAGCTTCTGTTCTAATTGGGGAAAACAAGACACAAAGGGAAATGAAAAGGACCGGGGTGATAACCATGCAGGGCGAAATGAAAGAGTTCAGGAAATTAGGAGTTGAACTAGGTTAGCTGCCAGTATAGTGGTCATGGGCAGTTCTGCAAATGCAGATTCCAAGTGTGATGGCAACAGATTGTAGGGGCAACATCAGGATAAAAAAGAGAGGCTAGGGTTCAGATAGAAGCATCAGGGTTGTCAGGAGGTGAACTAGGTCCCAGTAATATCTGGGAAGGGTCTAGAAAATGTGGGAGGGCCCTTAGAACACAGAATGTCAGAGCTGGGAGGAGCTTTAGAACACAGGATGTCAGAGCTGGGAGGAAATAGAGAACAAAGCATATTAAAGTGAGACAAGATCTTATAACATGGAATATTGGAACACAGGACTTGAAGAGCTCACCAATTCTAACCTCCTCATTGTACGGAAGAGGAAACTGAGCCTCAGAGAGGGAAATTATTTGCTCAAGGCAACCCAATAGTAGAAGTGGTACTAGAACCCACCCATTCTGACTGGGCTTTTTCCCACTCCCCCTATCCAGCTTCTTTGGCATCCTTGGCTTCCAGAGAAGAGTTCTGGCAGTATCAGAAGCAGCAGAAGTGAAGAGACAGAACCTGGCAGAACCAAACAGAACCTTTTGGAGCAGTGATATGTAGAACATCTATTTTTGCTAAAATCTTATAGCTCTAGGGAATATGCAACCATAAATTGTAGGACTTAAACACTAAAATGAAATTTATGATGCCCTCCAGAGAACTGTTAAATCAGTGTTAGTCGTCTTAGTAGGAAATTGTTTAGTGCTGATAATTTGGTTTTATGACTTATTCCATTGAGTTTGGAGATTCACAGGAAGAAACTTTATTATAGATGTGTTTTATCTCCAAGGGAAGGTTAGAGGCTTAAGGGGAGAGTCTGAGGTGGGAATACAGGAGAAAAGATGGGAAATAAGAAAATACAGCCAGAGCAATTGCTGATGTCTTGGTGCCAGGGCAGAAGGAATAGGAAGGGGGTTAACCTTGATGCAGATATCCCTAGATGTAGTTCTCCAGATACTCCTTATTGGGAGGCAAGCTTGGGTCCCATCTCCTTTACTAAAGTAGTTACCATTTAGGCCAACTGGGGCAACCACCAGCCCCCAACCTTGGGCAATCACCAATACCTCCAAGACTAGGCAAAGCAAAAACTGGTCGTTCTTTTTCAAACTTGTGCTCACTGTGAGTTTTTGGCAAAGAATGAGCAAACATGAATAGTGAATAGAAATATACCCTAAGGAAAGAGTATTTCCAGTTTTCAGATAAACTCTTAAATAGGCATAATTTTCCAGGCCTGTGTAAATTTCTAATGAGATCAGATGAGATAACAAGTAAATCATTTTGCAAAATTAAGAGTGCTCTGGAAAGGCTAGATGTGATGATGGTAGCACTTAGTGGCAGAGGACTTTTAGCTTTTTGGTGGAGGGAGTTTTGACACCAGGAGCTCCCAATCCCCGACTCTGTCACCCCTGCAAAAACAATCCTGAAAAACAAGAAGGGAGGACTTGTATTTGGAGTTTCTAAACGGCATCTTCGTTCCAAAAAATGATTGCTTCCTTCTAGCAATGGAGATCTTGACCTTTTTTGTGTCATGGACCCATCCTTTGGCCATGTCTACCAAAGCCTATGGATCCCTTCTCAGAAGAATGCTTTTAAAAGCATAAAATCAAAGGTATAGGATTGTAAAGGAAACCAAATCACAATAATTTTAGAAATTCATGACCCCCTAAAATTTGCTTTTTGACCCTAGGAGGTCCATGGACCCCAGGTTGAGAACCCTTAACATAATGAGATTGTGCAGGGAAGTCAAGATATGACTCTTCCTTTCATTCATCCTAGGACAAAGGGACAGGAAACACTGAGCATCTGTTCTCCCAAAGAAAGGAGATGCCTTCTTCATTAGAGGGGTTGTACATTAAACATTTCCCTCCAAATGAAAATACCTCAAGTGCCAAGATGCAGGCACAGTCAGCTAGGGGTATTGGCTCCATGTGTAAGTTGCCATAGTACAAAGACTGATATTTAAGAACAGATCACTCAGTGTGCTCTCTCCAAGTTTAGATTACAAGATCCAGGGCTGGAAAGGGTTTTATACGGCATCCAATCCAAGGTCCTAGTTTTATACAGTGAGGGAACTAAGGACTGGGGAGAGTAAGAGACCTGACTAAGGATCCCCTAGGTAGGTAAGCATCCAGAGGCAAGATTTGAACCCATGGCCTTTGACATCAGAATCAGTTTCTTTCTTTCTCCAGTTCAGTTGTTGCTGTTGTTTGGTCATTTCACTTGTGTGTGTGTCTGACTCTTCCTGACCCCATCTGGGGTTTTCTTGGCAGATATAGTGAAAAGGTTTGCCATTTCCTTCTCCAATTCATTTTACAGATGAGAAAACTGAGGCAAATAGGGTGAAGTAAATTGCCCAGGGTCACACAGCTAGTAACTGTCAGAGGCTAGATTTGAACTCAGTTCTCCGGACTCAAGTCCAGCTCTCTATCCGCCACGCCACCTAGATACCCTTACCTCTCCCAAGCTGGCTCAAATTGAACCTGACTTTCCCTTCTTCTCATAAAGCGATTCCTGGTTTGCCCTCTAATAGTTTTGCTTTGTTCTCTCTCACTGGCGCCTGCTCAAAATGTTCATTTGGAATCAAAGAACATTAGATTTGGTGAGGCCCTTGGGGCACCAAATGTCAGAGCTGGAAAGGGAGCCTGGAATACAAAATGTCCAGGGGGGAAGGAGCCTTAATGATCACAAGCACTGGCATTTTTATAGCCCTTGAAGCTGTGCAAAATACATTGTACAGACATGATCTCATCTGAGCCCCGAGGCAGCCCCATGAGATGGGCTCTATAGCCCTGAGGATTATCCCCATTTCAGAGATGAGGAGACCAAAGCTTTAAATGGTTAGGAGACTTGCATAAATATGATCACAGAGCTTAGAAATATCTGTGCCTAGGTGGGAGTTGAGGTCTTCTTGACCTCCAGGGCAGCATTCATTCTACTACAACTCTGCCTGTCATCTGAATGTGGAAATGCTTTAGAACGCAGATGGAACCTAGAACACAGAATATCAGCAGAGATGGAGAGGCCCCTAGAACACACATCAGCAGAACTGAAGAGACCTCTAGAATACAGAACATCAGCAGAACTGGAGAGGCTGCTAGAACACAGAATATCAGACATGAAAGGGATTTTTTGACAGAAAATGTTAGACATGGGAAAGGCCCTGGAGCCTAGAAGGAAATAAGGAAAACCTGGGGCACATGGTTTAAAACTGAAAAAGAATCTTAGAAAGGCATTAGCCCAACCCTGCCCTCTACCAAATGTCCAAGTGCGCCTAATGTGTTGGTATCAGAGCCAGGACCAGAATGTAGGCCTCCTGCCCCCCTATTCTCCTTTCTATTATACCACAGAGTGTTTCTTATGATGATCGATCATCAAGCACTTATTAAACACCTGCTGTGTGCTTATTTATAGATAGTTGGAAATGGTGTGTTACATTGGAAAATGTAGACCTTGGTCTGGAGAACCAGGGCTCAAATCCTGGCTCTGCCACAGTGACAGAATGACCAAGTCATTTACCCTTCCTGGACCTCATTTTCCTGAGGGATTGTATGAGATTGTCTCTCCCAGCTTTAAGTCTATGACCAATGCCAGGCACCATTCAATCAACTGATCAACGTTCATTAAATACCTGATGTGTACCTGGAACTATGCCAGGTTGCTGTTTTTCATTCTTGTTTGGCTCTTTGTGACCCCATTTGGGGTTTCCTTGTCAGAGATCCTGGAGTGGTTTGCCATTTCCTTCTCCAGACCATTTTACAGATGAGGAAACTGAGGCAAACAGGGTAAAGTGACTTGCCCAGGGTCACCCAGCTAGTAAATGTCTGAGGCCACATTAGAACTCAGGAAGATGAGTCTCTATGCTTTATGCACTATGAGCCTCCCTAACTACTCAGGATCTGGGAGTACAATTATCTCTGTCTTCAAGAAACTTACCTTCTTTTGGGGAAAACAAAATACATAGTACTCAAATTACTGAGAAGTTATGTGACTTGCCCAGGGTCACTCAGCCAGTAAGGGTCAGAGGTAGGACTTGAACCCAGCTCTTCCTGATTTGAAGGACAGGGCTCCATCTACACTACAGTCAGGCTGCCTCACTATACAGGGTGCCCCAAAGGTCTAAATGTTGTTTTAAGCTTTTATAACTATTCAAACTAAGACTTTGGGGATACCCTGTATATATAAGTAACAAGCACACACAAAGTGGGGCAGCTATGTGGCCCCATACTGCAGAGAGGGCCAGGCTGGAATCAGGAAGACCTGAGCTGAAATCCACCCTCAGATACTTCCTAGTTGTGTGACCCTGCATAAGTCACTTAACCTTGTTTGCCTTGGTTTCCTCATCTGTAAAATGATCTGGAGATACTCCACTATCACTCTAGTATCTTTGCCAAGAAACCCCAAGTAGGGTCATGAAGAATCAGGCATGACTGAAAAATGACTTAGCAACCACAAAATAGAAAGTGATCAGCAAGTAACTTGGAGGAGAGGAGAGGTAGCATGGCGGACAGTCAGGAAAGGCTGCAAAGACTTACAGAAACGGATGCCCTGGAAAAATAAGCTCACCCTAAATGATGAGGCCATTCAACTGTACAAAGTTTCTGCCATTCAGGCAAGTGAAAGAACATGTAAGTTTACAAAAACATATAAATAAACAAACGAATGAATGAATGAATGAATAATGGCCAACATTTTTATGACATCTACTTTGTGCTAAATACTTTACAATTATTTTCTCATTTGATCCTCACAACAGCCCGGGAAGCAAGTGTTGTAATTATCCTTCCCCTTAGAAATTAAGGAAACTGAGGCAGACACATGTTCAAGTGACTTGCTAGTATGTTCCTGAGACTAGAATTGCACATCTGGCTGCCTCAATTTATAATTTATTAATAATTCCAGACCACATTTACATACCAGTTTATTTGCCTACAAGGATCCCATGGGTATCCCACAACCACTCTGTGAAATCCATACCAATAATATCCCCATTTCACAGATGGAGACCATGGTGTCACAGAAATAGAACATGGCCAGTTCTGGACCCATTGCTCTTAGGAGAACCCATATTTTGTGTTTCCTGTGTTACCAGCCCACCCCGACCCCCTCACATTCCCTCATCATGGCTGTTCTTTGGCTTATTTATTTTCTGAACCCAGTCTTTGCCTTTCAGTACCCAGATATCGACAACCACCATGCCCTCATTGAGTTCAACGAAGAGGAAGGCACCTTTATTCTTCAGGATTTCAACTCCCTCAGTGGGACCTTTGTCAACAACTGCCACATTCAGAATGTAGCGGTGAAACTGAAACCAGGAGACGTCCTGCGGTTTGGATCCGGGGGGCTCACTTATGAGCTGGTGGTGGAATTCCTAACCTCAGTAAGCCTTGTCTCAGTCCTTCCTCCCCTTGCATGGAATGGATGGATGGATGAATGAATGAATGAAAATATGTATTCATCCCTTACTATGTGCCAAGCACTTTACTAAGCATGAGAGAGTATAAACCCAAAAATAAACACTAATTCTGCTCTCAATGAGCTTGTGTTCCTAAAATAGGGAGCAGAGAAAAGCAGCACATATAGGGAAGTGATGGCCAGAGAGGTTTATTTTAGTTGGAAAAGTTACAGGGATGATGAGTTGGGCCGTAGAGGAGTAGATTACACATCCCTTCCAGGAGCAATAATAGAGTAGATTTGATTATGGCTCTAAAATTGGAAAAGGGGTGGAGTGGGGCAGAGAGGAGGTTCAAGGTTGGGTACGAGTACAGAAGATATAAGTCCTCCAGGATTTGGTTTCTGGACCTAGAGGCATTTCAGCTGGTGAGAACTCCACAGAGAGAAATGAAGCTTAACAGAGGCTGGGACTTCGATTCAGTGGCTTAACTGAGCCATTTCAGTCATGGCTGACTCTTCTTGACCCCATTTGGAATTTTCTTGGCAAAGATACTATAGTGGTTCGCCATTTCTTCCTCCAGATCATTTTACAGATGAGGAAACCAAGGCAAACATGGTTAAGTGACTTGTCCATGGTCACACAGTCTGAGGCTAGATTTGAACTCAGGAATATGAGCCTTCCTCACTCTGAGCCAGGCATTCTATCTACTATGGTGCCCACTTAGCCACCAATCAAAATGGAGGCCACACTTAAATGGTAGAAGTATCAAAGAGCATCTGAGGAGTCACCAAGTCATGGGATGATGAGTTGATCTGTTGGATAGTCACTTGACACACCCTTTCTAGGAACAATGAGAGTACGATACACTGGGCTTGATTATTGAGCCCAGGGAAAGAAGTGGAAAAGGTGTGTATTGGGGCAGGAGAAGGGAAGAAGGGTGGTGGATACACACAGTAACAAAGTAGATAGCTTTGTTGGCTGGATAGACAGCTGGATGGTAGGTGATGAGGGATCTTGCTGACAAGTCCCACTTTCTCATTGATACAGATAGTTTGACCCCAAAGCTTTGTATTACCTTCCATTAATATTCAAAACCTGATAAGGTTTTCTTGAGCAGCATTATAGTTTCTCAAGACTGACAGTCAAATATCCCAGCTTCTGAGATGGAAAGGAACTTCGAGGCCTTTCAGCCCAACCCCACCATTTTACAGATACAGCAATCAACCAATCAAGGAACGAGAAGATAGACCTAAGTTAGAAATAGGTAATTCTCCAATAAAGGAATAATCAGACAGATAGAAAGAGAACCAAGAGAAGTAGTGACAAAACCTAGAGAGGAAACAGAGGTCAACAATGTCAGTGGCTTGGAGAGATCAAGGAAGAGGAGGATTGAGAACAGGCCGTGGGAGTTGGCAATTAAGAGGTCGCTAATGGCTTTGGAGAGAGCAGTCTTAATTGAATCATGAGGTTGAAAGACAGATCACAGAGGGGTGAGGAGTGAGTCAGAGAAGATGGAGAAGAGACAGCTACTATAGATGAGTTTTTCAGGGAGTTTGGCTAAAATAAGGGGGAGATTCTTTGAACTCTAACTTGAAGGGAATAGTAGATGTAGAGGTGTTATTTTAAGGATGGAGGAGACTTGGACGTAAATAGCAAGGAAAGGGAGAGATTGAAAATAAGGGAGAGAATAGGGGTGGTGTGGGAGGAATCTGGAGGAGATAGAAGGACATGTAATCAAAGGTGTTTGTAAAGAGGGCTTGTTGGGCAAGGAGAAAGACTATTTCATCATCAGAGGCTGGAATACAAGAGGAAGGAATGAGGGATGATGTCAAGGGGTTATGAGATGTAGAAAAGGAGACCTTCATGAGGGAGCTCATGGAGCAAATGGCCTTTGTTTTCTCAATAAAGTAAAAGGTGAGGATCTTAGTTGTGATGATTGATGGGGGGGTGCACTGGGATTCTTGGGGAAAGAAGAGGGGAGTAGGATATAAAATTAACTGTTGTTGAGTTGTTTCAGTTGTGTCTGACTTCATGACCCCATTCGAGGTTTTCTTGGCAGAGATATTGGAGATATTGGAGTAGTTTGTCATTTCCTTCTCCAGCTCATGAGGAACCTGAGGCTAACAGGGTTAAGTGACTTGCCTAGGGTCACACAGCTAGTAAATGTCTGAAGCTGAATTTGAACTCATGATGATGTCTCCTTGATTCAAAAGGCAGGGCTCTGTGCTCTTATGGCGCCACCTAACTGCCCCTTCTATAGTGAGGGCCCTGTTAAGATTAAAGAACATACTTTGTTGTGGACTCAGCATCACCAAATCCACTGGCTTTTCTTAGTCTGCATCTTTCTTGACCTCTCTGTAGACTGACATCATCAGTGATGTCATTGACATCATCAGTATCTTCTTGGTACTTTCCTCTCCCTAGGTTTTTTGTGATACTGCTCTCCTTTGGTTCTCTTACCTGTTGGACTATTCGTTCTAAATCTCCTGAGTTGGAACTTCATCCCAGTCATCCTTGTTAATTGAGTATATCCCCCAAAACCTCTGTGATGGGCCTGTCCCTCCTCTCTCTCTGCTATTTCACTTAATGATCTCATCAGTTATGGTTTTAACTCTCATCTCTATGCAGAAGGGGAAGCTAGGTGGTACAGTAGATAGAGCACTAAATCAGGAAGACCTGAATTCAAATCCAGCCTCAGATACTTACTAGCTGTGTGACTCTGAGCAAGCCACTTAACTGTTTGCCTGTTTTCTCATCCTTAAAATGAACTAGAAAAGGAAATAGCAAACCACTCCAGCATCTTAGCCAAGAAAATTCCAAATGGGGTCATAAAGAGTGGGACATAACTGAAAATAACTAAACAACTATGAGGATGATTTCTGGATTTATTTGTCCCCTGCTGACCTCTCTCTCAAGAGGTCAGCCTCCAGTCTCTCATCTCCAACTGCCTATTGAACATTTTAGACTTGCAGTATCATAAACATCTTAACCTATCCAAAACTGAACTTGTCATCTTCACCACCATAACCCCCTCTCCACCCCCAACAAATCCTCCTTTCCTCCTAACTTTCTTATTACTGTCAAAGGTACCATCATACTCTCATTCAGGCTCATAACCTAGATATCTCCTTTCTCTCACCCACTATATACAATTGGTTGCCAAATTCCTTTACTCCAAAGTCAGTTGTTTCTCCTTTTCTTTCACACTGCATTAAAAAAAATCAATTGTATTTGATGGCCACCTCAAAGGTTAGTTGACTCACATTGGTTTACTGTATAAACTGTACTTGCTTCTTCTCAAGTCCAGTCACAAATCTGAACCTCTGCTTGCCAACCAAAGAGCCGAAGGCATCAGAATCAGAATGCTTTAGCTCCCTCTTCTGATCATTTCCTAGTGCTTCACTCAATTAACAAAATCCCTTTGTAGTCTAGGTAGGTCATTTCCCAGGAACACACACTCTCATCATAGTACCCCAGAGCTGTGAAGAACTTTAGAGATCACTCAGTCTGAAAAGGAAACTGAGGACCAGAGAGGGGAGGGCCATGTCCGAAGTCACAAGTAGCTAGCTGCACAGGGACCCATATCCAGATCATTTGTCACTTCATAGGATCATATCTCTGGAGCTGAAAGGGAAGCCATTCCGCCCCACTATTGGCTGTTGTGCAGAATAATTGGATGGACTCTGGTAAATGTTTAACAACTAGCTCTACCCCCGTCCCTGCCATGTACATATGACATACTTTTAAATCTAATCTGCAATATTAACATTTCTCCATTAATTTCTTAGTCAATCAATAAACATTTATTAAGCACCTACTATGTGCTAGGTACTGAGCTATGCCTTAGGGATACAGAAAGAGACACAAGATAGTCTTAAGTCTAGACAAATAGCAAAGCGATCCATCAAGCCCTGATATCGTACATGTGCCTGTTTTAGAGGTGTAAATGTTCACACTGAAAGTTTAATAATAAGCTCTGAGTTGGGTAGGAGTTGGCTCCCGCCCGCTCCTGGACATCTTCCCAACCTTCATTTGATTGCTCACTCATCCCTTGGGTTCTTCCCTTAACTGTCACTTTGGCAACTATTGGAGATTTCTGTAGAGAGTATTCTTGTTCAAATATGTCCTCTGAGGTACCTTCCTACTCTGAGAATGTAACAGAATATAAGCTGCTCGAGGACAGGCGCTTTTTATCGTTCACCAGTGGCTCGTTGAACAAACAGATGAATGAACAGGCTAGCGAATGGGATTCCAGGATTCTCTCCATCACTTAGCCCAGATGGCACTACTGGTTCTGGAGTTTTCATCTCAGTAAGGTCACCCATTTAAATGAACCTTGAGCATCAACACAGAATTTTGGAGAGTAAATAATTGGATTACAGACTCACTAAAGAAAGCAGTAGAGTTGAGCCCACTCAACACATGACAAGAAAACACACACAAGATAATCTTAGCACATTCAACAGTTTTTTAGATTACAGCTTTCATTTCCCCACATATGGACAGAGCCCTGCTGTTCATTATCCAAACATAGAGGACTCCATGGAAAGAACACTGGATTCAAAACCAGGGCTCTGGATTCAAATCCTACATGTCTACTTTCCCCTGAGTGACCTTGGGGAAAGTCACTTAGCCCCTCAGTTTACTATCTATATAAAGAGCAAGTTGAAGTAAATGGCCTTAGGGCTTCCTTCAAGCTCCATCATCTATGACCCCAGAATCCTTTGTTTGACTTTGAAATGTATAAGTTTCTTGGTTTCTTTCATAATTTTGGTATATTTCTAATTATCATTAGGCTAATGACATTATATAATTTACCTTCAGAGAGCAGAAAATAGTGTGAGTAACTGGGGCTGAGCCCCTAGACCCCATGGCTGGGGGGAAAGGAATAATTCCTCTCTCAGCCTCCCAGGAGTCAGTCTCCACATGCCCTGTGCTCTCTCCCAGTCCAGGCTATTACCCCTCCTGAGTCCTATAGCCGACCTTCCCCAGGGCTTCCTTGGTTGGGGCTGGGGTGGAATGGTCCAGGTGGACTTCACTCCCTGCTCAGAATGTGTTGCCTTGTCTGGGACCCTCTGCCAACTGGGACACCTGAGGTCAGCTGGCAAGAGCAGCCATGGAGAAGACTTGCCACTGTCTGCTCTGACGCTTCTGCTAATATTCCCCAAGCCCCACTCACTGCCCTGCTCTTCACCCTGTTCTACTGGCCCCTCTGAAAACTTTCTTCTGCTGGAGAGCTTTGGAAAAAAACAATAGCTCAGTTTCAGCAACCTTGACTTCTGTCTACACTTTGCCTCAACCATACACAGCAGCAGATATATCTGACACAAACTTCCCCCAAAACCAGCTGAAAGGAAGTCACCCCAAAGTCCAGAGATTTGAGATGTGACTCTGACTGTGGATGTAGGACTTCAGAGCAACTAAGACAAGAGCTAGAAAAGTGATCTTGGGAAATAATATATCAGAGTGAGGAAGGACATTAGAACACAGAGTATTGGAGCTAGAAGAGAGCTTAGAACACAGAACATTGGAGCTAGGAGAGAACTTGGAACATAGAATGTCAGTGCTCTGTATGAGGGGCCTTAGAACTTAGAATATCAGAACTGGAAGCAGAACTTAGAACATAGTCAGAAATGGGAGAGACTTTATAATACAGGATGTCAGAGCTGGGAGAGAGATCACCTAATCCTCATTATAGAGATGGTGGTCCCTGAGGCCCAGACAAGAGGTATGACTTGACAAAGGCTACACACCTTAAAATTAGTCATCACTTTGCACATGTAGGTAAATGAAAATGGGCCTGAGTTGAGGGTATTTTGTAGTATTTTTGGAATTGTAAAGAGTCCAAGAAATTAGGACCACAACTAAAAAATCTAAAATGCCAAAGATTCCTTAAGCACAGGCCTTGGTTTCGATGCTCTGACTAGAGCTAGAGAAAAAAGGATATTCTGGGGTGGAGGGAAGGAGAGGGAGAGGGGGAGGGAGGGAGAGAAAGAGAGAGAGAGAGAGAGCTCACAAATACAATTTTGTCTTGAATTTTAACCAAGACCCCCGGCTTGGAGTGAATCCTCTGCAGGCCCAGGCTGTCTCCCTTGCCTGGATTTCTCTCCCTTCTTGCCTGCACTTCTTGGCATCTCTCCCTCCCTTCAAAGCTCAGTTCAAGGGCTCCCTTTCCAGTTAGCAGTTCACTCCCTTTTCCAGTATTGTTGTCGTTCAGTCGTATCCGACTCTCCATGACTCCATTTGGGGTTTTCTGGGCTCTCCATTCTGGGTTTTCTGTCATTTTCTTCTCCAGCTCCTTTTACAGATAAGGAAACTGAGGCAAACAGGATGAAGTGACTTGCCCAGGGTGTCCCAGCCAGTAAATGTCTGAGGCCAGATTTGAGCTCAGGAAGATGAATTTTCTTGACTTCAAGACTAGTCTTCTATCCCCTAGGGAGTCACCAAGCTGCCTGAGGACCCCTTCCCCTAATGAGTTTTTGTTTATGTGGATTATATCCACCAATATTTATCATATTAGAAATTAAAACTGACACATTTTAAAGTATTTATTACTTCATTCTAAGTAGCAATAACACTCCCATTAAATGTTAATATAAATAACAAGCTTTAACGAAAAACAACTATTTTCCAAACATAAAAAATGTAGTGAGAAGAGTGGCATTGTTTTACATATTTTTGCAAGTTTCCTTAATGTGTGCCATAAGAGAAGGCAGCTGTATTCTTATAACTGCATCTGCATTCAATCTGTTACAATATGTTGTTTTGGTTGAAGTATGTGAAGAAATCAGGCCACACTCAAGTAGTTGGAAAAAGGAACATTTTAATAGGCGAATAATATCTTAGTATTTTTATGAAAATAGTTTTGACCTCACAGACCTCCTGAAAGGATCTGGGGGAACTCCTAAGGGTTTCCCTCAGCACATTTTAAGAAACATTGCTTTAACCCCGTCGCACCCTTTCCATTTTTTTTTTGTTGCATTTTAGTTTTGCAGATATGGAAACTGAGGCTCGGATAGAGTTAAGTGGCTTAACCAAAGGGGACAACCATCAGAGCAGATGTGCAAAATGACGCCTTGGATGAGGTCCATCACATTCATTTCTCACTCCTCCCTTCTGCCCCTTTGCTCTTAAGGACAGAGTCCTTATGTTGGCTCATTCTACACAATCCACCTATTTTTAAAATATCCTCCAAGAACTAGAAAAATCTCAATGTTAGCTGTATTGTTCTTTCCACAACATGTCCCAGAGAGGAATCAATCTCTTCCAAAATATTCTTGAGATTTTGTTGTTGTTTTTTTAATACTTGCTTTCTCGAAGTATCTGAGTTGATCAGTGTTCATGAGCTAGAGTCAAGACCTCCAGGACCTGCTTCCCTCAAGTTCCCATCATTTATCTAATCTGAATGAATACTATCTAAATCTTGTTCCCCTACCATCATAGGCTCTTCATCATATTTTTCTGTTTACTGAACAAAGAGCTGGAGGGTGCCAAGCTATGACTTTGGGAGGAAACAGACTCAACAGTCATCTTTGGACTTGATCTTCCTGACCTGGTGTTTATGAGTTTATGAATGAGGTCTTGAAATATCCAGCTTCCATTGACCTGTTGACCTAGTCTTGAGCCAGAACTCAGAGGCCTTCTTTAAGGTTTAACCTCTCTGGGCCTCAGGTTCCTCCTCTATAAAATGCGTAGGTTGGATTTGAACTCAGGTCCTGCTGACTCCAGGGCTGGTGCTATACTCACTGCACCACTTACCTGCCCTGAGAATTCCCGAATTTCAAAGGTGGCAGAAATTTTCCCTAAGGAGGAATTTCCTATTTGACATCCCCAAAGTTGGTGTGGCATTTATCGGTTTCCTAAAGACCTCCAGTGAAGCCCTCCTCAAACAACCAATTCTACTTTGGAACAATCTGAAATATGACTGTGCACCTTCTCCCTCCCACCTCCAAACCTGCTTCTGGATCTGCCCTCAGGAACCAAGCAGCACAAATCAAACGCCCATGACAGCCTTTCAAATTTTTGACAGAAGCCATTATATGTCCCTCTGCCACCTGCCCCCATTCAGTACCATCCAACGTGTTAGCCACCCATCCTAGTTTTGTGTCATCTACAATCTTAATGATCATGCCATCCCATCTTCATTAAGTCATTGATATATCTTGTTGGCTATCCCACAGTCCTCTTCAGGACTCTCATAACATGATTTCCAGTCCCTTCTCCACTTGGTCACCCTCCTTGGATAGGCTCTAGTCTGTCAATATTCTTCCTAACATATGGGTTCCCACAACTGATCCACTGGTGTTGAGTCTTCCTTGGGGCAGAAACTCTCCCAAGCCATCTCCACCTGCCTAGTAGGAAGGGAACCTTTGCAAACAGATTTGCACGGAAAAGTAGACACACATTTTTTTCTCCCAAAAGCATTTGTTTGGCAAAAAACTCAACCCCTTCTGAGAGTCAAGATGGCAGTGGGGAGAACCCATGGGGACATGGAGTCTCTTCTCTATGACTCCAGCTTTGCCAACCTTGAAGCAGTTACTGCATAAGGCTAAAACATTCTTTCTCCCTCTCAGGCCTGGGATATGTAAGAAATGAAGTTTGGCACTACAGGCAGGTGGTAAAATTGTAATTGTTGTTTTCAACGCTTTGTGAACTTTCTGAGAAGGAAGCTACAGAAGAGCAGACTTTATAAGGAGCTACTGACCTCCCTTTATGAGACTCTGTGTGTAAACATAATAATTACACCAACATATGTCCCATTCCTCTTTTTAAAAAAAAAAGGTAAACATAAATGAAAGGGCAAGGAAACAGAGAAGCTGTTATGTGAATGAAATCAGAAGTCCATGGCAACCAATTCAGTCAGCAAGTTAAGAGGCATTTATTAAGTGCCTACTATGTGCCACATAAGCAAAAAGAGACACTCCCTGTCCTCAGGGAGCTTACCTTCCAATGAGAAAGGAACAAACATTTCTTAAGTGTCCAAACACTGTGCTAAGAACTGGAGATACAAATACAAGCTGTAAGAAAGTCCTTGCCCTCCAGGGTCTTACATTCTAATAAGAAGGGAATGTACCTACTATGGGCAAGGCACTATGCTAAGCATCTTACAAACATTATCTGATGGGGCAAGACAAATCAAAATCAGGGAGCTGAAAAGCAAGGTGAGAAGAGCTGTTGGGGGTGATGCAGAGTGTCAAAGTCTAGGGAGTCAAGAAGCAGAGCTGAGAGAGAAAACAAAGATGACTCTCAGCCCCACATGGTGCTGTTGACCATGACCAAAACCAGAGATGATGAGCTAGACTGGAGATGAGAGGCTGAATTCCAGGCACAGAATTGCAGAGTTGGAAGGGCTTCTGCAGCTGTGCAATCCAATCTGGACAGAAAAGGAATCTCCTTCAGAATATACTGATTGAGGAGCATCTAGCCTTTGTTTAGAGGTCTTCAACAAAGGGGAACTCATCACATCTCAAGGTGGAGCATACTTGATTTGGCCACCTTTAATTTTTAGTAACTGTTTTCCCAAGAAAATGTCTAACACTCTCTCTTTGTGACTTCACTCTTCTCTCCTATTTCTGCCTGTTGGGACCCAATACAAAACAAACCTCTCTTCTACTTATATAAGTGCTGGCTATTTTTGTTATCCTTATTATCGGTAGTAGTGTTAGTAGTAATAGTAGTAGTAGAAGTAGTAGTAGTAGTAGTGGTGGTGGTGGTGGTGGTGGTGGTAGTGGTGGTGATGGTAGTGGTGGTAGTAGTAGTAGTAGTGGTAGTAGTAGGAGTAGGAGTAGGAGTAGGAGTAGTAGTGGTGGTGGTGGTGGTAGCAATAATAGAAGACCTTTATGTGACTTACTCTTAGTAGTAGCAATAGTCAGAAGACCCTTATATGACACGGATCTTTCACCATTCTGTTGCCCTCCTTTGGATATGCTGTATCTCATCAATGGCCCTTCTCAGCTGTGATGCCAAGAATTAACTTAAGACAGAGGTCTAGATGAGGTCTGAGGAGGGCAAAGGACAGAGGGACTCTCACTTCCCACTTCTTGAAAGCTGAGACTCCCTTAATGCAGCCTGAGAATGTATTAGCTCTTTGGGCTGCCGTATCACACAGTTGGTTCATTTTAATCTTGGAGTCTGTTAAACCCTCCAGATCTTGCTCAGACTGGCTGCTGTCCGTCCTTATCACTTTGATCGCCATCTTGTACTTGTAAAATTTGGAATCCAAGTGTTAGGCCATATTTTTTTCCAGTTAAATTTCATCTTAGGAGATCCAGGCTATTGAGGTCTTTCTGGAATCTTGACTCAGTTGTCCTTGGTTTACACCATTTGCCATTTCATTTGCTGTTCTGTTCAGTCATTTTTCAGTTGTATCTGACTCTCTGTGACCTCATTTGGGGTTTTCTTGGCAGAGATACTGGAGTGGTTTGCCATTTGTTTCTCCAGCTGATTTTACAGAAAAGGAAACTAAGGCAAACAGAATCAAGTGATCAAGCTAGTTAAGTGTCTAAAGCCGGATTTGAACTCAAGAAGATAAGTCTTCTTGACTGACCCTAGGCCAAGCACTTTACCACCCAACTGCTCCTATAATTTAATTGTACTATCAAATAATTCACATCAATTCATAAATTATGCAACCAATTGACTAAATCAAGTGCCCATGTTCTTGAGAGACAACCAGGGCTTCCTGGAGAAATGTTTTTTTAAGTACTTTGGTCTTTTATGTAAAGTTAATAGAATCATGGAATGTCAGAGTTTGAAAGTCCTTAGAACACAGATTATCAGAGATGGAAGGACATTATAAATAATAACAATATTTACATAGTGCTTCAAGGTTTTCAAAGCACCTTACAAATATTATTTCATTCTATCGATTTTGCTTTTTTATTTATTTAGACATCAGAACTGGTAGATATTCTAGCCCAGGGATTCTTCATGTTTCTTGTGTCCTGGACCCCTTTGGCAATCTGGGGAAGCCTCTGGACCCCTTCTCAGAACATTGTTTTTAAATAATTGAAGAAAATGCAACATTGATTTTTAAAATTTATTTATTTTTAGTTTTTAACATTCACTATCATAAGATTTTGAGTTCCAAATTTTTCCCCCTCCCCAAGATGGTGTACAATCTGATATGGGCTATACATGTACAATCATATTAAACATATTTCCACATTAGTCATGTGAAAGAAGAATCAGAACAAAAGAGGGAAAGAAAAAGAAGAAGAGAAAACAGTAGACTTCAATCTGCATTCAGATTCCATAGTTCTTTCTCCAGATAGCAGAAAATGCTACATTTCAAATGGCCCACTAGGGCAGTATTTTTTTTCCCATCCAACTTCATGGACCCCCTAAAATCTATCCCTTAGGTGCCTAGATAAGTCTAGTCTAATCTTTCCATTTTAACTGCAGAGAAGACTGAAAAGGCCAAAAGAGCTAAGGTTGCCCAACCAGTTGGTGGCAGAGTCAGGGGCTGCCAAGGCTCCTGACTCCATGCTAGCACTGTCCTCACCAAACAGTGGGTCTTATTCCCCTGATGCAAACTCAGCCTTTGACTCAAAGCTCAGAAGGAACTGGCATTGCAGACCTGTCCCAATTATCTCCTGAGAGCAGGTCCTTCACTCTCTTGACTTGCTGGCCTGTCTCCTTTCCAAAGGAGCATGTGCCCCATCGCTTTTTCTAGAGATGGAAATGGCTGCAGGGAAGGGAGGGAAGGAGAAGGGTGTTCGCATCAGCCTCAGCACCAGCACCAATTTTGCTGCCTGGTAATTGGAGAAGGTCACAGTTCTTTTCTGACCACCTCTCAGCTAGATATACTAAAGGAGGTACAGGAAGCCCAGAAAGGAATCTCATAGATGGTCAACCACCCTCAGTCTGGCTCTGACGTTCAACTTTTACCAAGGTTTGACCAGAGCTGTTTGACTAGAGCTGTTGGCACAGAACCTGGGCATGCAGAACCTTTGGGTGCCCATTCCTCTCTCTGCTCCTTCTCTGCTATAAGGAGCTAAAACTCAGTTAAGTGGAAGCAGAGGAAATGAGGAATGAGAAAAGAGAAGATCTGAATACTGATCAAGTTGAATCATCTAACACTGATTCTTTCTCTGTCTTCTCTCCCTCTTCTTCCATTCCTTTCCTTTCTTTTCCCTTTCCTCCCATCTCATTCCCCTCCTGTCTCCCTCTTCTCTCTCCCCATTACCTCCCTTCTCTTCCCCTTCTCCTTCCTCTTTCTTCATATTCCTTCTTTTCCCATTTTTCTCCTTCCTTTTCCTATCCTATCTCATTTGCCTCCTGTCAGCTGAGCAACCCCCTACTGTAACTCAGCCTTAATGAGCCTAAGTGACTTGATTGTGGGCCCGCAGATGAGTCAGAAACAGGACCTGAACGTAGGTCTTCCCGAATACAAGACCAAAGGAAATCAGCAAAGATGAAGGAATAAACATGTGCTTTATAATTACTGTCTCATTTGATTTTCACAACAACCTTGTGTGCCACTATTATCCCCAGGCAGACAGAGGTTGTGACTTGTCCAGGCCAGCTAGTAAGTATCTGAGGCCTGATTTTAAGTCACTTCTTCCTGACTCCAGGTCCACTGCTCTAAATACTGAGCCATCTGGCTTTCTCATATTTCTGTTACATGACAAATTCCTTGGGATCACAGGAAAATGTCTCTGGGTTCTGTAAAACCCCCCTCTCTCTTCCTCCTCACAGGGACGGTACTCATCATGGCCCAAGACGGTAGACCCACACCCAAGCCCTGGATTTACTACACAGCTCCCTATCCTCCATAATCGGCCAACAAGTGCTCACAGAAGCTGGTCCCAAGGACTGATGGAAGGCACGCAACCTCGTCCCCCTGTGGAAAAGAGGCCAATCAGTGCTGGAGGGAGAAGGATGCTGAATATTCCTTCCGATTCAATTGGCAGATCTCCTGTTAAACAAGGTATCTGATGGATTTTTTTATGTTTCACATGAAGAAATTAATAGATAAATTTTTATTGGTTGATTTATATAAGACGACCCAAAATTCTTTGTGTAGTATAAAGCTGTTGAAGCTTGACATCTTGTTAAGACTTTTGGGACCTACTATAATTTGGAAGAGAAATTGTGATAGTAGATGGATTAGAGAACCAGCCTCAAATCCAGGGAAGCCTGGTTTCCTGACCTGCCTCTGACATCTTCACTGGCTCTGTGACCATGAACATGTGGACACAACCTCTCAGTGCTCCAGGAAGTGTTATAAAAGTGTACATTACAGAGCAGGGCCAGGTCTGCTTTGGTCAAGGGAGTTTTCCTTGTGGGTATTTCCCTGCTTATACTAAAGAAACTGCAAGTGTGGGCCAAAATGTCTATTTTAACTTGGCATCTTGTAAAAGAGTCTAATCCTGACCTTTGTTTGTTAAGGTCACCCAGTTCTGATGTTCTAGGCTCTGAATTCCCTTGAAACTCTAAATGCCTCTGTTCTGAGTCAGTTCTGACAATGTTGGAGATAAGTCCCTATGCTGGCTGGGATAAGCTACTTAACTGTGTTCTAAAGTTCCTCGCAACTCTGACATTCCCTGTTCTAAGGGCCTTCCCAGCTCTGAGGTTCTGGATTCTTAGGTCTTCACTAAGGTCCCTTCCAACCTTGACATTCAACATTCAAAAAATACAAGAATACCCTTTTCTTCTCACTTTTTTCCTGGTTATTATAGTATGGAAGGAAAATCACCTAGAATCTACATTTTAATTAAAATACATCCAACACACATTTTTATTAGTATGAAAGCATTTTGTTTGAAGAGACATGGCAGCCAGCATTTTCCCTTAAGGACAACTCTCTAAGCCAAGCAATTTTCAACTCCCATTTTATAGTAACTGTGAAACAAAAGATGAAGATAAAGAAATTTTCTGCAGCCAGGAAAAATTACAACATTTTCAGGTAGAGTTTCAATTGAATTATTCACCAGAGGGAGCCACAATCATGTGGCTTGGCTCATGGGAAAAGCACATTGAAATAAATAGACATTTCTTCTCTTGCTTTGGTTCATAGTAAACTAAGGAACAAAATTTCCTCTGCATTTGGTTAACAAAAGGATATCACCTCCATTGATCTACACATTGATTCTGACTTTTGGGGGAAAATAAGTGCAATCTCTATTTTGAGATGGTCAAGAAAGGCAAAGGCCCTGAAGAATACCAGGCAAAAGATACTGTTAGAACATCACCTCTTAATTCTTATAGCCCCACAGAGGTCTTAATATTGCAGGCTTCCTTTGTGATCAGGATGGAGAGAGAGAGAAAGAGACAGAGAGAAAAAGAGACAGGAGGGAAGAAGAAAAGATTGAAATAGTCCTTGAGTTCAGATCCCTCCCCCTACTCTAACCAATAGCTGATGGAAGGAACAATTGAGGAAAGGAATAGACTGAAAAAGGAAGATGCTGATTGATCAGGAAGTAAGCAGCATGAGAAAGAGCATTATGGGACATTATTCATTTGTGATATAGACCGGTGACATTGATGGAAATACCTTTAGAAGATCTTGTGTTGTATCCTAGGTCTATTCAGATCTTTTTCTTCTGGCATCACCATTCAAGGAAACCAGAGATGGGACCTGGTATGAATGGAAGATTGAGGGTATTACAAATATTCAAAAACATTCATGATAATAGAGCTGGAAGGAGCTTCAGAAGTCAACCAATCCTGACCATAGTACATTCAGAAATGGACTCCTCAATATCCATTCATTCATTCATTTGTAACACAGGGTTCAAGTATGGAGCATTTGATTAAGGATTTCCTCATCTGGTGGAAAGAATAAATATTTTGAGGGTGGAATTAACAAGAGAACTTTGTAGAGGGGGAATATTTTTCTTCTGGGATAGTGTATATAAGCAGTTCTGGGTCAACAAGAGAGAGGAAGAGGGAAGGGGGTTGGCAAGTGAGTGAGAGAGAGGGAGGGAGGGAGGGAGGAAGGGAGAAAGAGAGAGAGAGAGAGAGAGAGAGAGAGAGAGAGAGAGAGAGAGAGAGAGAGACTTTGAGAACCAGCAAATATTAAGGGAATTTTACGTAAATGATCTAATCTTGAACCTTGGTTTGTACATTCATTCAATAAACTGTATGCAAAACACTGTACTAAGTACTGGTGGAAATAGAGTAGACAAGATGCATCCCCTGTCTTCATGGAGTTTGCAGTCTAGCATGAGAAATAATGAAGGATAACTAGATGGTCATTGAGTCTCTATTTCCATACTTCCATCGAGGAAGGCTCACCACCATTTCTGGGCATCTCAGATTGTTAGTCTTCTTTCTTGGATTATGCCAAAATCTGCTTCCTAGATATATCTACCCATTGACCCCTCTTCTCTTCCCTTTGGAGGAACATGGCATTAATATAATCTATCTTCCATGTAGTAGGCTTGATTAATTTCTAGGCATCCAGTTTCTCATCCTTCATGATTTTTCAAAGATTCCTCAAATCCATTTCAATGATGGCATTCAATTCAGTCCAGGAAACACTACCACCACCACCTCCTCATTGGAGTTGGGCAAAGATACTCTTTCATAAGCCTTAGGAGATCCACTCTATTCCTAGCTAGAAGTTCATCACTCTGGTGTCTTAAAGCTACACTTCATACACTCAAATCCTGTTCTCAACCCTATCTAATTAGCCTGCTGCTCACTCCCTATATCCTCATTTCCCATCCAAAGTCTCAACCTTTAACTTAAAGGAAAAATAAAAATATCACCAATTCTCCCAAGTCCCTTAGTTTCTTGCCTGGGAATTTATAGATACTAGAGATAACCAGGTTCTTTCTGGTGGTATCATTTGATCCCATGTGAGTCATCAGAAGTGGGTTGGGGTGGGCGGGCTTGAGAAGGCTTGGCAAGCTGTGGATTCATGCTCCAGGAAGAAAACATGCCTCCCAGCTGGCTATGTCACATCTTCATATGGCTGCTTCTTCTGATCATAGGATTTCAGAGCCGGGAGGGCCCTTAGAACACAGAATGTCAGAACTGGAAGGTCCTTTAAAACACAGAATGTGAGAACTGGGAGGAACCTTAAAACCAAGAGTGTTTGAATTGAAAGGGACCTTGAAGACCATCAATCTAGTCTTCATTTTTGAGATGAGAGACTGCATATGGACTTAGAAAACCACAAATTAACATTACCTATGTTGTATTTTTAGGGGCAAGAGGTGACACAGTAGAGAGGGTGCTGGGCCTGGAGTCAAGAAGACTCAATCTTCCTAAGTTCAATTCCAGCCCCAGACACTCACTAGTTGTGTGACCCTGGGCAAGTCACTTAACCCTGATTGCCTCAGTTTCCTTAATCATCCAATGAACTGGAGAAGGAAATGGCCAGCCACTCCAGTACCCTACCAAGAAAACCCCAAATGGGATCACAAAGAGTCTGACACAACTGAACAATGACAAATGTTGTATTTTTATTTATTTTGTTAAGCATTTACATTTTAATCTGATTCCAGAACAGGGTCTGTAAGCTTGACACCTCTGTCAGAGGATGACTTGGAGAAAATAGAGCAAGGGAAATCAATTAGGAGGCTAGTGTAACCTTCCATGCTATGGGATGATGGGTGATGATGGTGTGAGTGGAGAGAAGAGGAAGTGCCCAAGAGATGTTGCAGAGTAGAATCAGTAAAACTTGGTAACTGATTAAACGTGGAGATGGCAAGAGGGAGTGAAAACTCAAGGATGATTCTGAAGTTGGGAATCTGTAAGAAGTTAGGAAAAGGGTAATATTTTTCAAGGATGAAAATGAGCTATATTGAGACCTAAGATCATAGGATTAAAAATTTAGAGCTAAAGGGGAACTCAGAGACCACTGAGTCCAAACTTCTCATTTTACAAATGAGAAATTAGAAACATAGAGAAATGAAGTGGCTTGCCTGTAGCTCCCAGAGCTTAGCGTATGAGGTAGGATTTGAATTCAGGACATCCCAGCTTCAAGTCAAGTGTCCTATCCAGTTGTCATCTTTCCTTTTGGATTTGATCACTCTGGATCCAATACCCTTTCATCTATACCCCACTGTCCCTCCATGTTAAGTTGGAGACACTCATGGAACATATATCTAAGCAAAGATATCCAGCAGATAGTTAGTTAATGATATGGTCTTCAATACCAGAAGAGAGGTGAGAGGTTCTTTGTTCTTGTGTCTCTAACACCTAGCACGACATTGATTGACAAATGAATGGATATGGTGAGCTTTCATGATGCAAAAACTCACTATACTTTTGTTTCTCCTTTATGAATTGCTGTCCATCAGTCTGGGGAGCTGGAGACCCAATCTGGTTATCTGATGGGGGTTTTTGTAACCTGGATCAACAGTCTGCAACAATCCATGAAAAGGTGAGGTTTCCTGGTAGGAGGGGCTTAATTGATGATTGATTGAAGCTCCATAAAAAGTGGATTCCTCTGTCCTGGTGGGTATATCATAATTGTACCCCTTTTTGCTGTAGATAAGAGAAAATGTGTGTATGAAAATGAGAGAGAAAATGAGAGATAGATGAAGGGAGAGAGGGAGGGAGGAGAAAGAGAGAGAGGAGAGAAAGCAAGAAGGAAAAGGTAAAGGGAGGGAGGGAAAGGAAGGCAAGAGGAGAGAGAAAGATAGAGACACAGAGAGAGGAGGGAAGAAGAAAGGAGAGAGGGAAGAAAAGAAAGAGGGAGGGAGAAAGGGAGGAAAACAGATACAGGAAGAAGGAAAAGAGACAGAGACAGAAGTACAACAATAAGTTTCAGCAATATTTATTTCATATTGACAATAGAGCATAATGGGGGTCAGTTATAACATGGGGTGTAGGCAAACTGAGAGGCTACAAGAAGGCAGATTTAGACTCAGTAAGAATTTTTTTTTAATCCCCAACAATTAAAGTCACCAAACAGTGGAATGGAGACCTTTGAGAGATAGTGAGTTCCTCATCACGGGAGGTCTTCAGGGTAATGATGACAGGTGACATTTCTATCACCCTTCAAAGTTTGCAAAACTTTTCCATCACTCTCTTTCTCAAGCCAAGTCTGGGTGACCACTTAGCAGGGAGGCTGAAGAACTGTACTTGTGCTCAGTCCTCTTAGACCGGAAAACAAAAAAAGACCAAAACTCTTCCTTTGAAATCCCTACAATTTCATGAGATTCTGAGGGAGGGAGAGAGACAGGGAGGGAAGGGAAAAGAATTACCAGAAGGATCACCAGCAGTATTTCAAAAATAGAATTTGAACTAATCCTGGGAACCCAGGACAGAGATGATGCAACCAACCAACACTCCAGCAGCTACCTAGAGGTTACCCTTAAATGGAGCCTTAATGGAAGGCTAGGATATGAGAGATGGAAGTAAAGATGGATTATATTCCAGGGATGAGGCAGAGGGAATGAGGGAGTTGGGTCTTTAGGAAGACATGGGGATGGAAAATGAAATATTATTTCTAAGGGACAGCTGGTAGTTCAGCTGGAACATAAAAGACATTAACGAAAAGAATCTATTTATTTATTTAAAGGCATGAACAAGAATGGCCTGTTTATTTATTTATTGTCAGTCATTTATTTATAATGAAAATAATTTGAAGTGAGTTTAAGAAGGGTCAGTTGGAGCTAGATTGCCGGGGAAGGCTAACCCTTTTAGTACAAGACTTTAGGGACCGTGAAGGGGAAGATTTAGGATCATCGACTTTCATAGCTAGAAAGCATCTTAGTTCTGGGAATCACATGAAAGAGACTAGAAAAAATCTTGCTATACTCAAGGATTGGGGGCTGAAAGAGATGAAGCAAATGCTTGAGAAGTGAAGCTAAGAAGCAGCTCCCATCAGGCTGCATTCTGTGGTGATGTTGTGTGCCAATAATTTTTCCTAATTATTCTAATGGGTCAAGCCTAAATAGTTTGTCTCTCAGTCCTTCTCCTATCACTGTAATAGATCATGTAAGTTAGAAAATTCACTGTGGAGGAGGGACATGCAGAAGCAAGTCATCCATCCCAAACTTGAGGGCTAAGATCAAAGGAGCCTTTACTTCTCCCCTCTCCTCCCAAGGCAATGACATTGGAAATGAACAACAGGGAAGAGAAGGGGTGTTTGGGCATAGAACCACAGACTACTGGGCTCAAAGGCATTTTAGAGGCTAGCTAGCCCAACTCTCCCATTTAACAGATTATGAAACAGAGGTTCAGAGTGGAGGAGGAGAATGATGATGGTGATGATGGTGATAACTAACAAACACTTTACAGACATGATCTCATGTGATGTTCATAACAATGCTGGGAAGGGGGTGCTATTTGTATACCAGTTTTACAGATGAGAAAATGAAGCAGGCAGCAGTTAAATGACTTTGTCCAAGGCCATACAGGTGATTTGAACACAGGTTCAAACTAGCTTCTATACTCTATTTGGCTCCCACCTACCTAGGGAAGTGATTTGCCCAAAATCACTCCAGAATTCAAACTCAGGCTGCACAACAAGTTCTGGGCTTATTCTACCACATAATTTGGTGACTAAATGGAGCAGTGGGCAGAGCTCAGGGCTAGAAAATTCTGAGTTCAAATCCAGCTTCAGACACTTACTAGCTGTGTGATCATGGGCAAGTCAATAAAAACAAATTTTTTTTTAAACTCCTCTGTCTGCCTCAGTTTCCTCAACTATAAAAGAGGCATGATAATAGCACCTGCTTCCCAGGGTGGTTAGGAGGATCAAATGAGTTAATAATGGTAAAGCACTAAACACCATACCTGATACACAGTAAAGTGCTATATAAATATTAACTATTAGATGGCACAGTGGATAGAGTGTTGAGCCTGGAGTCAGGAAGACCTGAGTTCAAATTCAGCCTTAAATACTGTGTTATCCTGGGCAAATTACTGTACCAGTTTGCCTCAGTTTCCTCATCTGTCAAATAAGCTGGAGAAGAAAATGGTAAACCAGTGCAGTCCCTTTACCAAGAAAACCCCCAGAGTCATGAAGAATTGGACACAACTGAAATAAGCAACTCACTTTGACTCTTGGGATTTTTGTCCCAAGCCCTTTCAAGGCAGGGATGCCAGTGATGGTTAACAGCGAAGAGTCTCAGATCTTCCGGATGGAAGCCAGGGGTTTACTGATGGGCAGAACCCTAGGAGGATCAGTATTCTAATATTGGCAAAGGTGCTGACAGAGGCTCTGACCATGGTGGGCACTCAAGCCGAATGGAAAATTATTTAGAAAAGGAATGGGCTCTGTGAAAATAGCTGCCACATTTTGACTGATCTTTAAAACACACACAACCAATTTTGGCAAAGGTGTAGGGTTTTGTTTTGCTGGTTTGCTTTTCATCTTCTAAACTTTGCTGATGGTTTCTGGCAAGATTTTATTTTGTTGTTGCTTTGAAACCTACCAGATTGTTTGGTTAGAGACAAAATGTGACAGTGGGTGGGACACACTTATGTCTGCTAGTTAGTTAGTTGGCCTAGTGGGTAGAGGGCAGATTAGGATCAGGAAGACCTTAAGATCAGGGTACAAATTCTGCTTCCGATATTACAAACTGAGTGACCCTGGGCAAGTCATCCAATTCTTTATGACCCCGTTGGGGGTTTTCTTAGCAAAGGGACTACAGTGGTTTGCCATTTCCTTCTCCAGCTTATTTGACAGATGAGGAAACTGAGGAAATGCTTCTCTCTAAGCATTAACTCTCTCATCTGTAAAACAGGGATAATAAGGACCTGGGTTTGATTCTTGGCTCTGTGCCTTACTCCTTATGTGACCTTGGACCAGTCACTTTCCCTAAAAGGATGCTTTAGTCTTTTTAATGTAAAATGATGGAGCAAGACTAGATGGTTGTCCAATTCCTTTCCAGCTTTAAAACAATGATTTGTTATCTTGTGTGGACTTCAATTATATGACTCCAATAATCTATACACAGTAAAAGGGTGGGGGACAGTATCTAAGTGTTGAAGTAAATAGAGTGCCAGGCCTGGAGTTAGGAAGTCTCATCTCCCCGACTTCAAATCTGACCTCAGACACTTCCTAATGCATGACTCTGGGCATGGCTCCACCCTGTTTGCCTCAATTTCCTCATCTATAAAATGAACTGGAGAAGGAAATGGCAAACACTCCAGTATCTCTGCCAAGAACACCCCAGATGGGGTCATGAAGAGTTGGACATACTGAAGAAAACAACTAAGTACCAAGGGGAGGATAAAATGAAATAATAAAGTATACCACAAGCTCTGCAGACTTTTACGTGCTATGTAAATGTCAATTATTATAATATTACCATGCTCTTGTCTCCATTTCATTGCCTAGCCTTATGAGGTAATAGGCATATATTAAGCACTTACTGTATGCCCTGCAGGTATTGTGCTCACCCTTTTCCTCATTTCCTGCAAGTTCCCAACCTCATCCCCCACACTGAATCAATTACCAAGTGTTTTGGAATCTACTCTACAACGACCTCCCCTCCTGTACACTCACACTACCATCACCCATCCTCCTCTAGCATGTACTCCTCCTACAATAGCCTCCTAATTATCTCCCTTATTTTGCTCTCTCAGTCATCTAAGCTATCCACTACCAGAGGTCCTGCATGGGCCTGCAAACTCCCATGCTCTGGAACCAGATTAAAACTGTAAATGTCTAACAAAATGAATCAAAATACAGCATAGATAATGGGGTGGCTTACATTCTAATAGGGATCATCCACAAAAGAAATCTGATAAGGTGGTTGGGGGAGGTCAGAGTTTTGAAGTCCAGAAAGTCAAAAGGGGAATAAAAGCTAATCACCCCATAATGGAGACCCCAAGAGGAACTCATCAATGGGAGAAGCAAGATGGCCTGGCAGAGGGATATTCCTTACCCATAATAGTTGCTTAATAAATATTTGGGTTAATGATAATTAACATTTATATCATACCTACTACGTACCAGGAACTGTGCTAAGTACTTTACAATTACTTAATCTGATCTTTGCAACAACCTTGAGAGGTAAGTATTATTATAATTTTTATTTTACAGTTGAGGAAACTGAGGCAAACAAAGGTTAAGGACTTGCCCAGTGTCACATAGCAAGTGTCTGAGGCCACATTTGAACTCAGATCTTCCTGACTCAAGTCACTGTTGCTGTCATCACATCCATAGATTAAATCTTGAAAGCAACGAACAAACTAAATCTTCTCTCACCCTTTTAACTTTCTGAAAACCTCTTTAGGGCCGCGTTATGCACCTGAATCAGTCCCACCTGGTCAATTTGACCCATCTGGAGCAGCCTCACCTCATCAATATCTCACAACTGGATCAGTCCCACCGTGCTAGCATCCCATACCTGGAGCAGAATCAGCTGGTCACCATTGCCGATGAACTCAACACCCAGGATGACATCATTCAGCACCTGGGACAGGAAGTCAACCGCCTCTCGGGCTTTGAGATGGAATCCAAACACAAAGACGCCGTGATCGCCAATCTCCAAAATGAAGTGGCTACCATGTCGCAGAGGCTGATGTTAGTGCAGACAACTCCCCATCAGAGTGATGTTGAGATGGGTCAGAAGCTAGAGCTCCTGGATCAGGACATTGAGGACAAAAAGTCAGAGATTCAATCCTTGAAAGACCAGGTATTTTATAAGTATGGCAAGATGTACAGGATTGGGTGTTATTTGTTTGTTTTTAAGTCCAGATGTACAGTGATGTCTCCATAGTGAAAATAAAGCAGAATGTTAAAGCTAAATAACTTAAGTCCATCAAAACTCGCAATTATTAGGTCATTTAGATAAGAACTGGTCATCCTTCCCATCCCTTCCCCCGAGTGCTTGCCTCATCCCTTTCCTTTGGGGCATAAATGTAGAGCTAGAAGAGACCTCAAATAAACCCTCTAGCCCAGTGATGTCAAACTCCAATAGAAAAGGATCTACTAGATCATACAGAAGGAGCCCTGAAGATACAGTGTGACTTAGAAAACCACATAGAAAAATTATCTATGTTCGTATTGTATTTTTATTTATTTTGTTAGCTAGTTCCCAGTTGCATTTTAATCTGGTTCAGGCCTTACTCCAAAATGTCATGGGCCACATGTGGTCAGAGGGCTACATGCTTGATATGGTCATTCTTGTTCAATCACATCCAACCTCAGTGATCCTACTTGGGGTTTTCTTGGTAAAGATACTTCAATGGTATGCCATTTCTTCCTTCAGCTTATTTTACAGCTGAGGAAACTGAGGCAAACAGGGTTTAGTTTCTTGCCCAGGGTCACATAGCTAGTAAGTGTCTGAGGCCAGATTTGAACTCAGTTCTTCCTGACTCCAGGCCCAGAGCTTTATCCACTGTGCCACCTGACTACATCTCTGGTCTAGTCCAATCTATTGATTTACAGATGAGGAAAGTGAGGCATTAAAGGATTGATTTTCCTAAGGTCATACAATTGGTGAGTAGCACAGTCAAGATCTGAGCCCAAATTCTCTAACTCTGAACTCAATTCCTATTCCATGACACTAAAACCTAGCTTTGCACCTCAATTCTGCCACTTACTAGTTATGTGATCTTGGGTAAACACTTTATCCTTGTAAGCATTTTTTCATCTCTAAAACGAGGGTGATAATATTGTATTAGCAATAACAGGGTTGTTCAGTGCAATCAATATTTATTAAGCATCTACTATATATAGGTCATAGGCAGATACGTGGTGGCATTGTGTGTAGAGCAGCAGGTCTAGGAAGACTAATCTTTCTGAGTTCATATTTGGCCTCAGACACTTACTAGCTGTGTGACCCTGGGCAAGTCACTTAACCCTGTTTGCCTCATTCTCCTCATCTGTAAAACGAGCTGGAGAAGGAAATGGCGAACCATTCCACTATCCTTTCCAAGAAAACCCCAAAGTAGCTCACAAAGAGTAAGATACAACTGACAAAAATAAAAATGTAACAGAATCCTGACATTATTTTTATATGTTTTGGGTCAAAATGAGTAGAGTCTGACAAGGGAAACCAAGGATAAACAGAAGGGTTTTTGCTTTGGTTGTTGCTGTTTTTAGTTTTGTCAGAAGAACAAGGAGGAACAAAGGAAAGCTAGGCCTGCTGTTTGAGTTGGATGGGATAAGGACAATTGACAACCAATTGAGGATAGAACTGCTTGAATCCAATTTTATTTTTCCCTGGCATGGGGAATTACTTTTTCCTTGAAAATGATGGAACACAAATGGTCAATGGGGAGTTAACACTCAAACTAAGTAAAGAGAGAGCTGGGGAGGTCCTAGTCACCCTTGATGAATTCAGGTCATCTTTTCCAAATAAATTACATCCTCAGGTACCGATAAGACTTGTAGTTGTGACTGCTGAGTCATATCCGAGAGATCATGAAAAATGGGAGAAATATTGCAAGATCAGAGAAGGGTGTATGCTATCCTTCTCCAAGAGAACAGTATTTATCATGAGTAGACCAGTCAGCTTGCCTTTGATTCCTAGGGAAATTTTAGAATAAATCATTAAAGGATTACTTAATGAATATTTAGACAAGGAATACATAATTACAAAGAGCCAGCCTGCCTTCATCAATGACTAGCTATGGTAGACTAACTTCATTTCCGTTTATGACAGGGTTTCTAAAGTGGTAAATGAAGTGAAGATTGTAGATATAGATTAGTTCAATTTTTAGCAAAATTTGATAATCTCTCATACTATTCTTGTGGGAAATTTGGAGAGATGGAGACTGGGGGATAATGTAATGAGATAGATTTGGAACTGGTTGAATGCTTGGACTCAAAGAATAGTTATTGGTTTCAATATCCACTGGGCAAAAGATCTCCAGTGCAGTGTCCCACGGATCTATGTTTCACCCTGGGGTGTCTAACATTTTTATCCATGATTTGGATAAAGGCCATAGATGGCATGCTCATTCGATTTGCAGATGGCACCAGAAAATGAAATAATGAACACATTGTATGAGAGTCAGGAGCCAAAAAGATCTTGATCATTAAGGCACTGGGTTGAATCTAATTAAATGAAATTCAGTGGGGATAAATATAACTTTTATATGTGAATAAAAAAAACTAACTTTACAAGTACAGGATGGGGGAGGCAAAAAAGCTAATGGAATCTTGAGTTGCGTTGATCTTCCAGAAATAAGGGGCTGAGCCCAGCTGTGTGACTTTGGGCAAGTCACTTCACCCTGTTTGCCTCAGTTTCCTCATCTGTAAAATGAGCTAGAGAAGGGAATGGCAAATGACTCCAGTACCTCTGCCAAGAAAGCCCTAACTGGGGATCATAAAGAGTCAGACATGACTGAAATGACTGAACAATGATGACAAGATCCATCAGTATTATGGCCTGTTCCTATCCAGAGAATTATGTTCAGTTCTGGAAGCCACAGATTTAGAAGGACATTGCTAGACTAGAGTAGAAGTTCTTAAACTTTTTTTTCTCAGGACTCCTTTACCCTCTTATAAATTGAGAACCCCAAAGAGATTTTAGTTTTTTTATTTTTGAGAATTCTGTCTCTTGACATTTACCATAGTAGAAATTAAAACAACAATATTATTATGAAAATAGTTCATGGACACACTGAAAAGATCTTGAGGACCCCCTTGGGTCCCCAGACTACACTCTAGAACCACTAAGCTAGAGAGTATACAGAGGAGCGCATTCAGGATGGCACACCAATGCCGTAGAAGAATGCTAAAGGAAATAGGGATGTTTAGCCCCTAAAGACTTAAGGGCATCATAATGACTTTCTTCAAATATTTAAGGACTGGCATGGAGGAAGTATTGCACTTGTTTTGTTTGGCATCAGGAGGAAGAATCAGGAACAGTGGGCTGGAATTGCAGAGTCAAGTTTAGCCTTGATAGCAGAAAAAAAAAAAAAAGATCCCTAAAATTTAAACTTGTCCAAAGTAGAATAGACTGCCTAGAGAGTGATGGGCTCTTCTGGGGGATTTTCATACAGAGAATGAATGGGCGCCTCATCTGTCAAGTATATTATAGTAAAGATTCCTTTCTGGTGTGGATTGGATGAGATCATTTCAGTGGTTCCTTCTAACTCCAAAATTCAATGGTTCTACGGTTTTTGAATTCCCCTTTGTGTTAGTGCTCTCTCCTCAGAGCATCATGTATGTGACACTAAATACAATGCAAGGATGTTTCTAGGCTTATATCACTGTGCCATGTCAGCAATCTAATTCAGCTCATGTGTCATCTTAAAGCGTGTATAAGATGGCAGCATGTCCCTATATTACTCATCCAGCAAGAAAGTTAAAAAGCTGAGTTGTCCACAAGATGGCACTCTCTATGAACCCTCTCAGCTTCTGTCCTGTGAAAATAGCCCAAAATACAACAATATTTCCACTGGTCACCAGGGGACACCCAGTCCATAGATGTCTAGCTTTAGTTGACTAAGGTAGAGAGATTAGATTGCTTGGGGGTGATGTAAAACTACTAAGAATATTTTTAAAAATGAATTCTAGAGTTTTAAATTCTCAATTCTAGGCTCTTCTTTCTTTGTCATGATTCTTTTCATTTGTAGGACTAGGTCCACAACATATCCTGAGCTCATAGCATATTGAATATAACAAAAATGGAAAGGAGTTAAGGAATCCTACATAGAGTTACCTACCTCTTTGTTGTTTCTTCGTTTCCATAATGTCTAACTGCATGAGCCCATTTGGAATTTTCTTGGCAAAGATACTGGAGTGGTTTGCCATTTCCTTCTTCAGCTCATTTTACAGATGAGGAAACTGAGGCAAACAGGGTGAAGTGACAGCTAGTAAGTGTGTGAAGATTTGAACTCAGGTCTTCCTGACTCCAAGACTGGTACCCTATCCATTGTGCCACCTAGTTGCTCTGTCCAGCTTTGGACATCTTCCAGACTTTACAGTCAGATATTTGAAATATCAGGAAAAGTCACTGAACCACCCACACCTGCAGTTGATGAAAGGGCATAAGGGGAGAGGTATTTGTTTATTTGATACCAGCTCCCGTTCCCAGACCTTAGCAGGAAGATCTTTGGAAAAGCAGAGCAGCGAAAGAAAACAACCTTCCTTGACTTGCTCATCAATCAATATGATTCTTAATTGCTTCCAGTCATGAGACTTAGGATTTATGCTTCTCTGTGAACTCAAACTCCTTCTCTGTTTGAGGATTTGAGAATACAGGCTATTCTCTAGCAGATACAGGTGCCAGCCAATATACTGTTGGGCCTCAATATCAGAGGCTACCATGATCAACCTAACCCCACTCCCAGAAGCTCTGGATTACATAAGGGACAACCCACAGTTCAAAGTCAAAACTTGAAGTTTCCCAGTTACCATCACCATCGCCATGGAGACCATGAAGTCCAAATCTCAAAGGTAGTGAAGGAAGAGGAAGCCCCCATCCCTGGACCCTCAGTACAGATCTCATGCTCCTCTTTTCAATAAAGGACGGTTTCATGGCTGGTGCAAACTTCCATTTCTCAAGTCTCCCTAGTGAAAGGAGATGGTTAATCCTAAGAAACTTCTTGTTCATCTCTTTCTTCCCAAATCTTCATTATCTTGTACCCAGTGGTCATTTTCTTTAAAGGTAAAAGGGTTATAGGTTAAATACATGCACACACACATACATGTATGTACACATATTTAACTGTGTGTATGTGTATATATAGATACATATCTGTGTGTATATATACATACATTATCTATATGTGTATATATCTGAAAGATAGAGCTTTAGATAGATATACTTACGTATGTACATGTCATATTCCCCCAGTAGAATGTAAACTCTGTGAGAGCAAGAACTTTTGTCCTAAGAGGCAACCTGGCATGGTGGATGGAGTGCTAACTTAGAGCCATGAAGATTCAGTTTCAGACCCTCCTCAGTAGATATACAGTATCTACTGTAGACACAGTAGATATACAACCCTGGGTCAACCAGTTAGCTTTTTCAAGTCTCAGTTTCTTCCTCTGTTAAATGGAAGCAGTGGTACTTCTTATACATACCTTATAAGGTTATTGAGAGAATGATATATGTAAAGTGCTTTGCAAATTTTAAAACCCTATACGAATTCCATTATAGTTATGATTTCATATTTGCATCCCTTGCACGTCACCCAGTGCCTTACACATAGAGGTGCTTACTAAACACTTGTTGGGTTACATGATCCTTTGGGGGAACATCCTCCATATGATGACCCCTAACCATGGACATGCCCCAAGACTGTTCTGGACCTCTCAAAACCTTCTCAATGATTCTGCCAGCTCCCATGGGTGCAATTATCATGTCTATGCAAATTCCTCACCTCCCTACTGAGCTCTAGACATGAATCATTAACTACCTGCTGAATATTTTGAATTGTGTCCCATAAAACTCTCAAACTCCACTTATCCAAACTAGAGCTCAATATGCCCACCCCTACCCAACCATCTTCTGAACTTCCCTTTCTCCAACAAGAGCATAACTATATTCCCCATCATCCAAGTCTGCAGGTTCAGCATCATCCTTGATTTATCTGTCTCTCTCACTCCACATATCAAATCACTTGCCTCCAGCATGTCATAAAAATCCCTCTATTTGGTCTATAAGGCTTTTCATAACCCGGTCCCAACTTATTCTTTC
Organism: Potorous gilbertii; assembly: GCA_028658325.1. Classification (NCBI taxonomy): domain Eukaryota; kingdom Metazoa; phylum Chordata; class Mammalia; order Diprotodontia; family Potoroidae; genus Potorous; species Potorous gilbertii. The sequence goes on from CM053771.1 coordinate 41,650,062, forward strand.
AGCCTTATTTTATGTTGCTTTACAAACTCTACAATCTAGCTGGAGAGGCTAAGGGGTGCAATGGACTTTGGCGCAGGAAGACCAGAGTTTAAATCTATCTAGCCTCAGACCTTTACCAGCTATGGGACCCTGGACAAGTCACTTAACCTTTATCTGCCTCAGTTTCTTCATCCACAAATAATAACAATATCACTTCCCTCAGCAACCAGAGTGGTGAGACTCAGATGACTTGATATTTGTAAAGTGCTTTGCAAACCTTAATGTGTTATAGAAACACTAGCTATTAATCATCTCTGCCTCAGTTTCCTCATTTGCAAAAATGGAAATAATAATTGCACCTCTCTTCCAGGGTTGCTGTGAGAATCACAGATAATATTTGTAAAGCACTTTGCAAGTTTGAAAGCCTTATAAAAATGCTAGCCATTATTAGCCAAATTGAAATTTCCTGTTCTTCAAATATAATACTCCATCTCATGCCTCATGCCTAGAAGATACTCCTCTCCCACTTCCACCACTTTCCTTCAAAATTCAGCATGAAATATTGTCTTCATGAAGATTTTCCTGACTCTCCCAGCTACTAATACCTCCAACCAAAATGAAAAAATATTATCTAGTATTTATTGTGCATAGTTTGTACATATATGTACTATATTGTATATATACTACACACATATGCCTACTCTCCATTCTCAAAATGTAGTTTCCTTGAAGGCAGGGATTGTTTATTTCTGTCTTTGACTCTACAGTGCTTAGCACGGTGCCCGCAGAGCACAAAATCAATGTTTAATAAATGCTTAATGATTGATCAATCCATTTGTTGATCAGATCAGATTGGAATGGGATGGGATGAAAGTTGCTGCTGCCATCAAGGTCATAGAAACAGCCTTAAAAACAAAACCCAGACTCAACTTTCCCTGAATCCTTTTACTCTCTGAAAACTCTTTAGAACCGAAGTATGTTAGTACGCATGGAGCCATCCCAATCTGTCGGTAAGCCACAGCCCGAGCAGCCACTACCAGCCAGCAGCCCCATTGGATTCAGTCCCCAAGATGACATCACTCAGCACATGGAACAAGAAACCAACAGCCCTCAGGGCTGCAAAATGGAATCCAGACACAAAGATGCCATTATGGCCAATCTCCAAAATGAAATGGTCACCATGTCTCAGAAGCTGATGTCATCACAGACAGCCCCCAGCCAGAATGAAGTGGAGTTGTGTCAGAAGCTAGAGCTCCTCGAATGGAACATGGATGACAAAAAGGCTGAGATTCAATCCTTGAAAGAACAGGTATTTTATAAGGATGGCAAGAATTGGAGGATTGGGCTGTTGGGGTTACCTTTTTAAATCCAGATAACAAAGGCATGTCCATGGTTAAAAACGAAGTGGAGTGTTGAGGTCAGTCATCCAGATAATTTAGGCCTCTTGAACTTCCCAGGTAGTTAGACAGTTCAGGTAAGAGTCATTCATTCCCCACACTGAACCATTTGGACAATTGTTTCTACCCTCTTTTGGAGCATAGAGCAACTGGAAGGGAACTGGAAATGTAATTCTGCCCACCTATTTTACAGATGAGGCTAGAAACCTAAAAAGACCTAGTGACCAAATCAGTGAAATATAACACTCCAATCTTAGCCAAAAGACTGAGAAACCTTAAAATTTCACATCTGGAGTTTAAATATTCAAGGATTTGACTGTGAACACTTAGCATTTTTTGTTTTCAATTTTAAAAGGGCAGGTATTCCAGACTTTTTGCAAAGGGGCTTTCCTGGGTTTATTCATAGTATTCACAGTTGGAGAGGCATTCTAAAATTCATACAATTATAGAATTCACAGACCTACAGCTACAAGGACATTAGGGGCCAGTGAATCCAACCCTCTTCATTCTAACAAAGAGAGAGATCCAGTGACTTGTCTGAATTCACACAGATGGTGGAAAAGCAGAGACGGGATCCCAACTCTGGTCCTCTCAAGTCTATACCAGGGCCCTTCTGGCTGCACCATACTGCCTTTGCTTTGCCTTTGGGAACAACCCAAGTGTTTGACCGAAGTAAGAATTTCACTTTGGTGTCTTTACCAAAATTTTTCATAAGTTTAATTTCTTCTTAGGAACTCTTTGCCACCTAGTTGACTTAGTGAAATTGATAGAATTTATTATTTGAAGATGGCAGGTTCAGCAGGGCTCTTAGTGAGGCAGATGCTGAACATTCAAGGTCAGCTAAGTGGCACAGTTGATAGAATGCTAGTCCTGGAGTTAGGAAGACCTGAGTTCAAATTTGACCTCAGAAACTTACTAACTGTGGGACCCTGGAAGAGTCACTTCACTCTGGCTGTCTCAGTTTCCTCATCTGTAAAATGAGCTGGAGAAGGAAATGGCAAACCACTCCAGTGTCTATGCCAAGAAAATCCCAAATGGGGTCATGAAGAGTGAGATATGACTGAAATGACTAAGCAACAACTGAAGATTATATAATGAATTCTAAAGATTACTGCCGATGGGATTTCTTAAGACACCAACTTTTCTAAGTGGAATCTCTGAGGCAGATCTAGAACTAGGTAGTTTAGGACCTGACTCAAGAAGTTGAAACAGCATCTAGAAGAAACAGTACTGCACAGAGGCCTCAGATCAGCTGTGGGCAGGGCCTTGGCACCAGCCAATTCAGGGGAAATACTCTGGACATTATCCATGGTAGGGAGAGAGAGGTCATAGCACCCATGATGTCACTGCTAGGAAAGCCAGAGAGAAGACAGGACCAGGAATTCACCTTGCTAAATTTTCACATCAACTAAATTTCAGCACTATGTTGCAATTATCCATCCTTCCCATTCTAGTTACAACTGTGCCCTGAATCTTGAGACTCTCCTCCTTAAAATTTAGATATTTATTTGGATCAATTTAGATTAAAATTTAGATCAAATTATTTAGATATAAATAATTTAGACACAGATCAGATATAAATTTATTTTGTTTTGTTACTATTAAAAAATGCCATTTTTAAATACATAAATTGGCAGGAGATATTTTTACCTCTGAGTGTGACATTGCACATCTGCTTTAAAGGGGCCTGGGGTGGAAATGTACCCCTGCCTATGTCTCTGGCCTCTGGTTCTCAAAATTTCTCCTTCCCACTGCATAATTTAAAGTGCTATGCACATCCTGTGTCCTAGAAATGCACAAGCCCATTCCCTTTCCTGACATCACAGCTGTTTTGTATATAAAAAGGGGGGTGAGAGGGAGATGGTATAGGACTAGCTTCTGTAATCAAATATAGCATATTTTACTAGATCAGACTCCCTCCCACCCTGCAGCAGATCAAATAGGGAAAAAGACTTTCTGTTGTTTGTAGCTCTTATGGTCTCTCCCAGAACAAACAGAATATCTTCCAGTATCTGAGTGGAGAGTGTTCTTAGCCTTTACTGAAAGGACCCTCACTGGTGCCACCTCCAGAACAGGAGACAGGAAGCCTTGAGTGAGGAAGACTCAAATTCTAATTTTGTCTCCAACCCTTTTACTAGCTTTGTGACCCTGGGCAAGTCAGCCTCGGTTTCCTCATCTGTAAAATGTGAATGATAATAGCATCTCCCTCCTGGAGATCAAATGCATTGATGTGACTCCAGTGATGTGTCAGTTAGGGCTATAAACAGAGATGATGAGAACAAGACTCCTAAGAACTATCGTCCACAGTTGGTTTAGAATCTCTGGCTATTCGTATGGCCGCATCCCACTGTCATCTCCTATGGCATTAGCTCGGTGTCTGGAACAAGACAGCCTATTGAACAGAAGCTCATTCTTCCTGAAATAAAAAGGTCTGTTATGTCCACTTGATTTTCAACTTAGGTTCTCCAGGTGAGGTGCCATGAAAGGCTTTACAGAATGATGTTTTGCTCAAGGTCCAGTAATAAATATCCAATAAATAAATAAAATCCAATAAAAACAGCCCCCCAATCCTACCTTGTATTCCAAGATTTCACTAAGTGACCAAATCTGGAAGCATTTCATTGATCAGTTGTGTGTTCTGTTCTGTGCTATCATCACTACTAAATAGTAGCACTGGGAATTATTCCATATAGACAATATAAATGTATATTTGAGTCATTGAAGTAAGGACAGGATTGGAGTATTACCTTCCATTGGATGCCCTGAATCCATGCTGATTGGCTACAAAGCTCCTGGGATTGATCAGACCCACAGGACATTGTCCTTGTTGCTCTCATGAGCATCTAGACAAACAAAGGCTTTAAGAGAAAACAGTTTCAATTATTAAAAACACACATTCCTGGTTCCTTCCATGATAATGATGTTAGACCTCCCAGTAAGAGATGAAAAAGCATTTCTCAGCTCATGGTTTCAGTTCATTGCAACAAATACTATTAAGTGCCTACTACACACCGGACACTGTTACATACTGGAAATATAGAGACAAAAAGGAATACTTTTCTGTAAATGTGGCACATCTCTCCAGGAGAATAGAAATTCCTTAAACATAGGACCTGACTTGCTTTTGGAATTTTATCCCCTGTGCCTACATAGTCTCTGACTCACAAAAGTCACTTAAAATGCTTGATGATTGGTTGAATGATTGACTTAGAACTAAAAGACCTAGGTTTGAATCCTGGCTCTGTCACTGATTGGTTGTGTGACCCTAGATACGTCACAACTGCTCTAAGACTCAATCTTCTCCTCTGTAAAAGGAAAGGTAACCTTTGTGTTACTTACTCCAATGGGTATAAGCCTCTAAGAGCCCCCCAGAGAAGGGAACTCTCGTTGTGTTTCCTCTTGAATACAGTGATATTAGTATTCAGGTGAAAAGAGCATTAGGCAGCCTATGTTCAAGACCTGGCTCTACTACTCACTACCCAGCGGAGGTATCTTGTCATGCTGCTCACTTGTCACCTCTCTTTCTTGCTCTAAAAATGTTGACTAAAGCAATGCCACCATTGCAACTGAAAAAAGCATGGCCTTCCCCTGCCCTGGGGGCTCCTCTCACCTTCTCTGGGATTCCCAGAGCCACCATGGTATTGGATACATAGTAGGTGCTTCGTAGATGTATCTGTATCCGTGGTGTCTGTCACAGTGCTTGATACATAGTAGGTGTTTAATGAATTTATTTCTATTTGTTCCTCTTAAGCAAGTCACAACCTCTTGGGTTTTAATTTCCTCATCTCTAAAAAAAGAAGATGAGATTAGGGATTCTTAACCTGTTTTCTGTCCTGGACCCCTTTGGTAGATTAGTGAAGCCTTTGGACCCTTTCTCAGAATCATATTTTTTAAATATATAAAATAAAATCCATAAGATTACAAAGGATGCCAAATATTTTGAAATATCAGTATCAAAAATTTCTTTTTAGAACCACGATCACCAAGCCCAGGTTAAGAACCCCTGGACTAGAAAAGCTCTGAGGTTCCTTTCAGCTCTAAATGATTTCTCTCTTTCACCCCTAAGAGAGACAGAGGTCATGAAATGAATTTTGAGTGTTTTCTTGGTTTGAGTTGTCACTCATCTTTGGTGAGTGAGCAAAGGGGCTATTTGCAAGTCTGGTTCTGGGGAAAGTGAATTTATATTACCTGTCACCTAACCTTGAACTTGTGCTTGACTCAGACAATGTCAGTGTTATTCTAGGAACTAACAGCTGAACTTCTGTTGAAAGAACAAAGGTCCTGGAAAGAGACATTGCAGAGTAAACCAGCCCCAGTGACAGCTGTGCATGCAGCCCTCTGAGGACATAAAGAAGAGATTGAAATGTCAGTTAAATATGGAATAGGAAGACTGTGTAGGAAAAAGAGAAGCAAAATAGTATTCATAGAATCTCAGAGGTAAAAGGGACCTCTTTAAAGGTCATGGCAATCTTGAACATGGTTCCTCTCAATGGTATACCCAACAGGTAGTTTTTATAGTGTTGGATGTACCCAAAGGCAGCCACTGTAGTGTTGGATGCACCCAACAGGTAGTCACTGAAGCATAGGGTGTACCTAAAACATAATCCTTATAGTGTTGGATGTACCCAATAGCAGTCAGCCTATGACTGAGGGTCTCCAGTGAGGGGAGAACCCACTCTCTCCCAAGACAACCCATTCCACTTTTGTGATAGCTTGAGATTATTTGGAAGTTCTTCCTTTCATTGTACTGATATTGACTATTTGATAGCTTCCATCCCTTTCCTGGTTCTGTTCTCCAAGACCAAGCAGGACCAGTGTAATGCCTCTTACGCATGAGAGCCCTTCAGACATTTGAAGACAAGTATCATGTTCCCGCCCAGGGGTACTATTCCCAATTCCTTCAGTTAAGGCTTATGTAACATGATCTTTCTTGAGACCTTTCACCATCCCAATTGTCCAGTTCTCTAACTTATCAATATTCTTTCCAACATGTGATTCTTATACTTGCAATAATATTCCAGATGTATTCTGACCAGGGCAGAGTATAGTGGGTCTATAAGCTCCTTTGTTCTGGATGCTTCTGTGCTATTAATGAGTCCTGGGATATCACTAAATGTAAGGCAACAATAGAGATTTGGCTTTGGAACCAGACAGACCTGGAGATAAATGCCCAGATGATGCTCCAAGACTAAAAGCTGCAGGATATGGAAGTTCTCACTTTACATAAATTTGCATTATGCAAATTTGACCTTATATTAAGAATTCTGAAAGAAATCCACTTTCCCAAAAAACACCAGTGTTAACCTTACTATACATACTATGCTCTCACTCTCTGTCTGCTCTTACCTTATGTTCAGGGCTTTGCAGTCTCCCACCCCATCCCCTACTGAAAAAATACACACACACACACACACACACACACACACACACACACACACACCACATATATATATATATATATATATATATATATATATATATATATATATATATATATATATAT